>CM065478.1:71172240-72372240 GCA_032873175.1 Leptopilina drosophilae
TATATACGGGAGGCCGAGCAGCGGTGTAAATGCAATCAAGAAGGCCTCAATTAGACCGTCACGCCGGCCCTCTGTCTCCTCTCCTCCATCGTCCCTCTTCTTCTTTCTCTCATACCAATTGTTTCACATAACCACGTGTTTTCATACAAATACACACTCGTACTTTTTTTGCTCCATGAACCATGTTACTTATACGTATATGTACTTGACGAAATCATAAAGTTTACATTCTCTTCACACTGGCTTCTGGATTTCGAAAAAGGAATCACAATCACGCTGTGGTTTGGTTACTCTTCAGGCACAATTTTCTTTCTCTTCAAAAGTGTTAATAAGTTCTGAAATAATGTTAAAAGATTTTTGCTCTTGTTGTAGTAAATGAATGTTATCGAGTACACACTCGATTACATTCATTTACTACAACAACAACAAAAATTTGACGATTGAAGGCGAGAGGGACCGTTAGGTTCCTTAAAGTATACCAGGGAATTTTAGTTTACATTTGGGAAATTTTTTCTTTTCGTTTCTTCAGATGTCGGAGAGAATATTTCTTTTCCTGTTTTTTGGAAGTGTTATTTTGTGTTAAGATGGCAATTTTTGTGCGTAAAGTTTGTCTACTCGGATAGGAATTGCCAACGATGTTTTTTGATCAATTGTACAATCATCTAGCATAAATATTTAAAAAGGATAACAAATTTTGTAGAAGAGACAGACCGATAGAAAGAGACAGCTAGTGTTTCTAACGTCCCCTCTTCTTTCCTTCTAAAGACGCATGCGCGAGGTCAGTTTCTATACCGAAAAGCGTCAGCGCGCATGCGCAAGAAGAATGCGTAAGTAGACGAAGACAAAGGAGGACGTTAGGCAAACATTCCAGTGTAGCCAACCGTTCTTCTGCATAAAATAAACCCACCAAACAGTTTCTCTACGAAAAATTCCATCCACACTCATAAATTCACATAATTTCCCCCCCTTCCACCGAGGACTGTTTTAAATAAAGATTAATTGTCTAATCGAAAAATTCATGAAGAGTGAAAAATCCCTGCTTTTAGTGTCACTATGAGAGTAAGATGCAATCAATCGCCGATAAATAATGATGGATCGAATAATCTAAGGAGCAAAATTCAATTTTCGATACTCGTTATTCATGACACGGGCATGTGATTTTGAAAAAAAGAAACAGAAGGGGGCAAAAACCGAGACGTGAATCTTTTTAGAGAAGAAGATGATTCTTGATTCGCGGCACTGGCAATCTGCATCCATCGCGATGATAGGTGCGCGCCGAGTTAGTTACCTGGAGAAACCCGTAATTAAGGATTGTTAACCGGATAAAGTTTACGCGTGCTACGAAACTATATATAAGGGAAAAAAGAAGAAATAAATTTTTTTAAAAGAAGAAGATCTTGCTTCAAGGTGAACCTTTGACGTTGACCTGTGTGCGGGGAGAGTGTTCTTCTTATCGATCTCACAGCATCGGCAACCGGATTGTGGACTCAATATGATGGTTTCGTATTAAAGGGACCACCTGTAGAGGTGATAAATTCTGTGGAAAATATCTTTTTTCGAAGGTTTCAGTTCTGAGGTAGCATTATTTTTTTTTAATGCCTACCACTAGCGAGAGAATAAGTGACTTCTCTCGGTAGTGGTAGCATTAAAAAAATTTGTACTGTTGCCGCATTTTCCTGGTAGGATTGATGATAATTTTCTGCTGGTACTGCAAAGTGAGCTCATTTTTATTGGTCTTCATTTTCAGGAAAATAAAAATTGGTATCAAAATGGGATTACGAAGTAGTTCAAAATTAGTAGATATCCCACGAAGTTTTTGAAGCCTAATGGTAGTTCTATGGGTTGAAGAAAAGTCCAGAATAAGATGGCAGTGGTTTTTAGTGGGTTGACCAGAACAAGAGCGGTTATTTCCACATAACCTTTGATTCATTCATCTCAAGGTTGCCACAGGTCAGGGAATTCAGGGAAAAGTTAGGGAAAGTAAAATTGCCCAGGAAAAAGTCAGGGATTTTTAGTAAAAGTACTGGAAAAAATTAAATTTCTAAATTCGAAAACTCTAAATTTTGATGTTTTTTTGTTTGCCTTGTGAACTATAAAAATAACCACGAATTTTAATACAAAACCTTGAATTTTTTCTATTTCGGACATTAATTTCTTTTTAAATAACTTAATTTTTAAAGAACTATCATAAAATTATGATTAAAAAAATTTAATTTTGGAAAAATTACAAATAATTACAGAAATTCAATTATTTTCAAAAGTAATAACATTTTTCACAGAAATTCAATTATATTCAAAAATTTAAAAAAATTCTGGTCATTTCAATTATATTCTTAAAAATAAAAAAATTCTTCTCCAAAAATCAATTATTTTTAAAAACTTTAATAAAATTCTTGGAAAAATTTCACAGGAATTCAATAATTTAGAAAATTTTTGATGAATTTATTCTAAATAAACCAATCATTTTCATAAATAATAAAATTTTCACAGGAATTAAATTATTTAATATAAAAAATTTCAAATAATTTTTCGAAAAATATCAATTAGTTAAGAAGAATTTTATAAAATTCGTCGCAAGAGTTCAGTTATTGAAAAAATTTTAACAAAATTCTTTTCAAGAATTCAATAATATTTAGAAATAGTAAAATTCTTCACCGAAATTCAACTATTTTTATAAACTTGAATAAAATTCGTTGGAAGAATTAAATTATGTTCAAAAGTAATAAAATTCTTTGCAGAAATTCAATTATGTTTCAAAATTTTTGTCAAAATGTCAATTATTGTTATAAATAATACAATTTTTCTTCAAAATTCAAATATATTTAAAAACTTGAATAAAATTCTTGTTAAAATTTCACAGAAATTCAATAATTTATGAAATTTTTAATAAATTTCTTTGAAATATTTCAATTTTTTTTATAAATAATAAAATTTTCACATGAGTTTAATTATTTAATACACAAAAATTTATAAAATTTTTTGAAATTGAATTGAAAAAAAATTAAATTTTTTCAATTTTATAAAAAGATATTTTTATAAAATTAGTCGAATGAATCAATTATTTAAAAAAAAAATTTAACAAAGTTCTTTACAAGAATTGAATTATTTTTATAAAATAATAAAATTGTTCACCGAAATTCAATAATTTTAAAAAAATTTTAATAACATTCTTGGAAATTTTTTAACATTATTTTCATGAATAATAAAACTTATCGCAGGATTTTAATTAATTTTGGATACAATATTTTAATCAAATTCCTCGAAAAATGTAATTATTCTTAAAAATGTTATTAAAATTTGTCTAAAGAAACATTCCAAACATTCCATTATTCAATAAATTATTTATTTTTCAATTTAAATAATTGATTTTTTCTAGAATTTTCTAATAGAAATTCATTAAAAAATGAAATTAACGAATAATCGATTTATTGTTTATGAAAATAATTGAATTATTGCAACGAATTTTATTGCAATTTTTTTAAATAATTGAATTTTTTTGAGAAAATTTACTACTTTTAAAAATAATTGAATTGTTGCGAAGGATTTTTTTAGGATTTTTGTAAATAATTAAATTTTTGTTGAAAAATTACATGGTTATTTAAATTATTATTATTATTATTATTATTTCAAAAAGGTTTGGATTTGAATGTTCTGAAGAATTTTAATTCATGTGGAAAAGTAATAATTAAATACATATTTAAAAATTTAATTATTGATGTTTTTGAATAATTTTACAATTAATGAAATTTGTAAATAAATTTAATAGAACATTTTTTTGAGTATCTAATAATTTTTAGAGTGAATCGGAAAATTTTTTATGGTCCACTTTTTATATATAAAATTCTGTTCAATCTGCAAGAAAAGTTTCAAAGGAACTTTTTGGATCATGTTGTTTTAATGTTTGAAATCATACAATAAAAAACTTTTTTTTTTAATCGAACATAAGCAGTTAACCAAAAAAATATGTTTAATTTAAACATAATAACATATATATAAAATAACACAAATAATAAAATCAAACATGATTATCTTTGTTATTAAGTTAACCAAACATTCACAACACGATCCAAAAGATTCCTTTTAAACTTTTCTTGCAGATTGAACAGAATTTTTGCCACAAGAAGTGGATCTACATAATAAATTTCTCAAAATTGCTATACGTGTTGAGAAATTTTTCGAAAGGGAATTAAAGAAAAATATCGTCGCGTAATAATTTGTCCACCTGCGCGCGCTCGCTCTCCGCAGTGACAATCTCATTTGATCTCACCTCCTTTATCGGCGACGATCTGCAGGCGTCGAACATCGACTCGTTTTGTATCCAACTTAGCGAACGATGACAAGATTCCTGCGCGATAAGAGATTGCATCAATCATTGGGAAAACGAGCGCCCTCCGCGCGCACATATATTATTAATAATTTTTCGTCTCTCGACACATATGCCATTTAGCAAAAGCAAGAAGGAAAAAAAAGGATTGCGAAAATATACGGGCTCTCATCTTGATGGCAAATCGAAATTAATGGAATTAAATCTTTACGCAAAGAGCAACATACATGTTTCTAAATTGTAATGGAAATTTAATTTATTTCTCAGTTTGTGAAAAAATTTATGACTAACTAGTTTTATTGTTTTGGGAATTTTATCATTTTACGACACATGAATTATAATTATTTTTATTACTAGTATTGGTATTTTTAAATATTTTAGAATTTCTTAATTAATTTTTACTGAATACCGTTGAAAGTATTTATGAAAAAAATTTGATTCATTTCAAGAATTTTATCGACAATTTTTTCAATTATTATTGAAATCTTTCGAGAAAATATGAATAAAAATTAATTGAATTATAATTCAAAATAAAATAATAATAAAATAATAATAATTGTTTTAATTCTTAGCAAGATTTTTATTAAAATTCTTCATAATAATTGTATTTTAGTTAAGAATTTCCTTCCATATTCTTCAAAGTAATGAAGCATTTTTCAATAAATCATAGTGAAAATTTTTGAAAATAATTAAATTTTATTTAAGAATTCAATTATTTTCAAACATTGTAATAAAATTCTTTGCAAAATGTCAATTTATAAATAATAAGAATATTGGATAAAAATCCAGTTATTTTAAATACAATTTTCAATTATTTTCAAAAATTGTAATAAAATTCTTTGCAAAACGTCAATTTACAAATAATAAAAAACTTCGTAAAAAATCCAATAATTTTAAATACAATTTTCAATTATTTCTTTAAAAAATTTAATTATTTTTCAAAATCTTTGGAAAAATTTTCCGAGAAAATTCAATTATTCAAAACAAAAAAAAATAATTAAATTTTCTACAGCAGTTCAATTATTCAAAAAACATTTTAAAAATTCAGTTCAAGAATTCCATTTTTTTTAAATACAATTTCAGTAAAATTATTTTTAAGCAATTTTTCAAAAGCATTTAATAATTTCAGTAAATAATAAATTTTACTCAAAATGCTTCTCAAAAATTCACCTCTTTTTTAAAAATTTCCAAAAATTCAATTATTTGTAGAAATAATAAATTTTTTCGCAGGACTTCAATGATTTAAAAAAGTTTTAATCAAAATTGTATTCAAGAATTCAATTATTTTCAGATATAATTAAATTGTCGATGTACTGAAAATCATTAAATTCTAAAGTAAAGTAAAGTAAAGTGTTTATAAAAAAAAATTGAAAATTAAATTGATATATTAAAATTATTCATAAAAAATTAAATTCGTTTAAACAATTTTATTAGAGTTTTTGTATATAATTGTATTTTTTTAATATTGATTAAATTTCATAAAAATAATGAATTTTTAAAAGTAATTTTATTTGAAAATGTTGTAAATAATTAAAATTTACAACGAATTTTATTTAAAACTTTTCAAGAATAATTGAGTTGATTTGATAAATTTTATAACAATTTTAAAAAATAATTGAACCTGTTAGAGAAATTTTATTTAAAGTCATCTGGAATAAAATTCAATTTCTTTTTCATAAATTTTATTAAAATTGTATTAAATCAAATAATTAAATTTCTGTCAAGAATTGTACAGTTTATAAAAATAATTGAATTGTTTCGAAGAATTTTTTTTTAGAATTGTTCAAAATAATTGCATTTTTATTAAAAATCTTGAATAATAATTGAATTTAAATAATATTTTTAAAAATAATTGTATTCTTTCGAGAAATTTCATTAAAATTGTATTGAAAATAATTGAATTGTTTCGAAGAACTTTATCTCGATTTTTTATGAATAATTGAATTATTTGATGGAATTTTATTAAAAAATTTGAAAATAATGATTTTTTAAAAAGAAAAGCATGAATTTTGCTGAAAGTAATTGAATTGTATTATATTTTCTGAAAATAATTGAATTTAATTAATATTTGCTGGAAATAAGTGAATTTAATTAATATTCTCTGGAAATAATTAAATTTAATTAATATTTTCTGTTAATAATTAAATTCTATAGAGAAATTTTATTAAAATATTACTGAAAATAAATAAATAATTGAATTGCTGTAAAAAAATGCATTACTTATGAGAATAATTAAATTTTTGCGTAAATCTTCCATTAATAAATAATTAATTCTTCCATTTATTGAATTCATTGTAATAATACAAAGAAATACTTAAGCAAAAATGAAAAATGTATAAAACATTATTTATAAATAATTATTATTCTCTATAATGTTGATTTTGTTGATAAAATAATTGTGTAATAACTTAATTAAATTTTTGTGGAATTGTTGATTGAATTAATTTGGATTTGAATTTTTTTTCTTTCATAAAACTAAAATTTTTTTTTCATGAATTTTCAAATGAATTTTCAAAAACGAAAAAAGTTATCTGCGCTAACACTTTGCGAAGTGTTGAAAAACATAAGCAATGAGAGGCGCGAATGACAGTGGCTAAATAATGTTAAAATTTCTGACCGTGAGTTGAATGTGCGTATAAAAAGCCACGAGACCCGCGGATTTTCTCACAGAGGGTGCAAACCACAAGCAATATTGTAACCACATCACAGTACTGAGTCGGCATTCATTCAAACACTTTATCCCGAGAAATCTACTATCATAAATTAAAAATTCATAAACATTCTGATGCAAATGTTTCCTTTTGGAGAAAGGAGAAAAATCTCTCTTCTGGATTCTTTGGAAATTTTCTAAAAACGTATTATCGAAAGGAGTTTAAAATACTTTTTTCAATTTTTTTTACATTACATTTTTTCATTTTTTTTTTACTTTACATTTTTTCATTTTTTTTTACTTTAAATTTTATTTTTGAATTTCTTTTTCTATTTTTAATTTTATTCGCCTCTTGAGTTTATTTATTTATTCAAAGATTGAAGGAAAATAGTTCAGATAGTGAACTGAGGCCTTCCTGAAGTGCATTTCATCTTATTAACGAGAGAGTTTTCATGCCATCTGGACGGGAACTCAAGGAAACATAACGGCGCAAAATTTAAATTCAAGCAAATCGGAAAATTGAAAATAAAATCGTTTCGAACCTTAGGGGATTAATTAATTTTAATTTTTTTATTTATTTTTTGATTATTCGATTGAAATTTATTATTTACGGTTTAAATTCTACTAGAACAATATTGATTCACTTAGTAGGAAATAATTTGCAAAAAATATTTCATCTACGTTTTCGGATTTTTTATCTACATTAATAAACAAATAAATGAATAAAAATAAAAAAAGGAAAGTGGGATAATACGTATACATAATGACACTGGGCAATGCTCGGCGCCCAACGGGGTGCAAGGAGTTAATTTAAAAGGCGAGGTCAGCGTCATTTTCTGAATCAGAGCCCTTGGGACGACCATTGTGGGCGTTCGTTATTGCTAAAATGCCTAAATGCAAATAGCGCCGGACATTTCGGTTAAAATTATATCATTACTTCCCTGTTCCGAGACCTTTTTTTTAAAAAAAAGGAAATAAATTAGGAGTTAATAAGCCTCCAAAGCGAATAGCATTCCGCGCTCGTAAATGTTGTATTTACACCGCTTGCTAAGTGGAATTTTTATCCGCTTGTGTCTTTCAATGAATTTAGAACATTCTTTTATTGACAATTTCTCCGCATTTTCTGTTTAATCAGAGACGAAATTCTATCGATAATTTTTCAATTTTTTATACTTGCAATTTGTAAATATAAATTAGTATTTGTTTTCTTTATAACAATATAATTCATTAATTTTTAATAGTTGCAATTTGTAAATATAAATTAGGATTTTTTTTGCTTTATAATAACATAATTCATTAAATTTTTGTCATTGAAATTTGTAAATATAAATTAGGATTTTTTTGCTTTATAACAACATAATTCATAAATTTTTAATAGTTGCAATTTTTAAATATAAATTAGGATTCTTTTGCTTTATAACAACATAATTCATTAATTTTTAATAGTTTCAATTTGTAAATATAAATTAGGTTTTTTTTCGTTCTAACAACATTGACTCTTGGTGACTGATTATGCACTAAGAAAAAAGAAACATAGAGCTAACAAATTTTGTTTTTTGTTGTTAAAAAATTTTTTTGCTACCTGAGAACAGATTTATTATTATTGGAAAAAGTTTGATTTGTTAGAACAAGAAAATAAGTTTGTTAGTTCTATATTAATGATCTTTTTGTCAATATGTCAATCATTAAAACAACCGAGAAAGATTTTTGTATTAATAAAAATAACAAATCGAACGAGAATGAAAGGCATTGTTATATGAGTGTAAAAGGCTGCACTCTTCAATTTTGAAGCCTACGCTCTCTCTAACTTCATTTATCAGGCGATAAGGCACACGTCATTGAATCAGAAAGCTTTGGTAATTCAATCATTGTTTGGCTTGCGGCTTCTTAAAATTAAGTCTAATTGTTTGTGTTTGAAACGGAACTGATTGTCATTGACTAATGCCTAGTAGTTATCACTATCTCATTTGGGAATAATTTCAAATACATTCCTAAGGGGAAGTTCTTTCACCCTTTTTGCCATATGTGTCTAGTCAACATGATAATAAATATTTTCGTTGGAAAAAGATTGTAAATTTAATTTTGAAACGCAATTCTTTTAAAGAATTCAACAGTCATAATAAATCAATAATTATCAAAATGCTTTACAGCAATTCAATTATTAAAAAAAAAGTTTTTTTTAAGGAATCAGACGAACAGACAAGACAAAAGTTAGTCCAATGTAATAATTTTGTAATTTGAAAGAAAAAGACAAAATGAATTTGAAATTCCTCTTGGTGGAAAGGCGAAGAATTTAATTTTGAACATTTAAAAAACGTTTAAAAATTGCATTTGAATAAAAATTACAATTTTCTGTTAATAAAAAAACAGTTTAGGTTATTTTACCTAAATACTTTATTATTGATAATAAATTTAAATTTTCGTTCAAATACAACCTTAAATTGTTCAAAATGAAGAAAATTAAATTTCTTACGCTTCTACCGAAAGGAATTTAAAATTTAATATGAGCTTTTCTCTTCTAAAATGCAAAATTATAATATTAGACTAACGTTTCTTCCAATTTTTTGTCACATTCTTCCTTAATTCTCCTCAACTTTTTTGATTGTCTTTAGAAATAGCAAAATTCTTTGCTAAAATTCCATTATAATCGGGAATTTTGATAAAATTCATTGCAATACTTAATTATTTTCATAAATGACAATTTTCATGGGAAGAATTCAATTATTTTAAAAATTAGTAAAATACATAGCGGAATTTGAATTATTTTTAAAAAATCTAAAAAAAATTGTCGCCAACATTTTAATTATCTTTATAAATGAATATCAAAATGTATCGATAGAATTAAATTATTTTCCAATATTTTCATAAAATTCATTGCAAAATTTAATTATTTTCATAAATAACAATTTTCATGAGAAAAATTCCATTATATTCCATTAATAAATGTCAACATTTCAATTACCTTAATAAATGAATTACGAAACTCTTCGAAAAAATTTAATTATTTTCATAAATAGCAGTATTCATTAAAAGAATTCAGTTATTTACAAAACTAATAAAATTCAATTAATTTCAAAAATTCTAATAAAATTGAAAGCAAAATTTCAATTCTTTTCAATGATCTACTATTTTAATATAAATTCCTAAAAGAATTGAAATAGTAAACAAAAATTTGGATAAAATTTCACATGAACATTAAATTATTTTCTAAAAGAGTAAACCTTTACAAAAATTCAATTATCTTCTTAAATAATACAATTCTTTTAAGGAATTCAATTATTTTCATTAATAAAAAGGATCGTGGCAGAATTTTAATTATTTTTAAAAAACAATTTACATTGAATTCCTCGAAAATTGTAATTATTCGAAAAAATTAAATTACTTCCAAAAATTTTAATAAAATTGGAAGCAAAATTTCAATTATTTTCAATTTTCTACTATTTTAATATAAATTCCCAAAAGAATTCGAATAGTAAACAAAAATTTTGATAAAATTTCACATAAACATTAAATTATTTTATAAAAGAATAAAAATTTTACGTGAGTTCAATTACCTACATAAATGATACAATTCTTTTATGGAATTTAATTATTTTCATGAATAAAAAAGCTCGTGGCAAAATTTCAATTACTTTTAATAAATAATTTTAATTGAATTCTTCGAAAATTGTAATTATTCGAAAAAATTAAATTACTTCCAAAAATTTCTTGATAAAATTCTTGATGAATATTCGATTATTTCGAAAAATTTATTTATTCAATACATTTTTCTTTCTCGTATTGAAATAATTAAATTTCTATAGAATTTTCTAATAAAAATAGATTTACAAATTAATTTTAGTTAAAATTTTAGATAATAATTGAATTTTTCGAAAAAAGTCGATTGTTTGGAATTTTTTTTAATGAAATTCTTCCTAATAATTTAATTATTAGTTTCATAAATAATAAATCTCATCGTAGAATTTTAATTTTTTTTTTCAATTTTCATCGAGTTCCTCGAAAAATGTCATTATTCGCAAATATTTTATTGAAATTCATCGAAAGACTTCTGTTATTCAAAAACTTGTTAACAAACGTCTTTATGAGAATTTAGTTACAAGAAACATTCAATTTTTCAATAAATTTTTCTTTCTTGTATTGAAATAATTAAATTTCGATAGAATTTTCTAATAAAAATTTATTTAAAAATGAATTCTAGTTACAGTTTTAGATAATAATTGGATTTTCGATAAGTAACTAGTAATATTGCAATTTTTAGAAATAGTTGCATTTTGTAAAGGTAAAGGTGATCAAAATCTTTAATATTTTTTTTTCTCTGATTATTTTTTTATCTTTTCTCTTCGACAAAATTTAATTATTTTCATAAATAGCAGTATTCATAACAAGAATTCAGAATGTACACCGCACAGCCGTGCGCTAAGAAAAGTAACTTACGAGACTCGCTATATCTCCGACATTTTTGAATATTTTTTCTTCATCCAAAATTTTTTTTTTAGTTAAATATATGTACTTTTATGTTCCAATTACTAAAAAGTTGTATTTTTAATAGTTTTGTCAAAATTAATTCTTAAAATATGCCCTCCAATTTTCAGGCGTTCAGGGTGGCGTAACCCCTTAATATTTAATGATCGACGATTAATATTTATATAAAAATACTAATTAAATATATTATTAACCAAATATCTTTTAGGAAAAAAATCTTTACTTGGAATAACTATAAAATTCACTATATTAGCGAAATTTTTAGTTATTGCAGCGAATGCTTTTGCAACTTTAAAGAATTCTTTCGCTATTTCAGTGAAAATAATCGCAGTTCTAGTTAAAGATTTTTTTCCGTGTTGATTTTGTAAATAAGAAATAAAAAATAGATGATTTCTTATAACATTTTACTAATTCGTTAATTTATTTAAACATTTTTCATTTTTCGATTTTTGTTTTTTGAAAATACACATTTTTCTAATCTTGAAAAAAAGATAAATCGGAAGAGAATTTATGAAAGCGTCGCGACGGATTTCGAAAGGTAGAATGCTCAAAATGAGAGGAACCGGCTCGATAAGCCGAACTGGATGCACGGCTCCAATAGGTCGGCCTAGAAGGAATAAACAATATTATGAATTTAAAGTGCACAGCTTGGCGCCACTATAACCCTACATTATCAAATTACAGAACTTTGGGTCAAAAACTATGAGACAAGGATGTGTCATAAAGTCCAAACTTAACGGGTAGGGATACTCTCTGTATATACGCTGGATTTTTTCACAATACAAAATTTTATATGCCAAACCATATACGATATGAAAACAATTTGAAATTAATATTTTTTAATCCTTTGTCTTCAATAACTAATTTCGAAAGATGAATATTCATTTTTGGAGATAATTAATTTTTTTTTAATTCATTAAGTGCGACTGGGATTAAAAATTCTTCTTTTGCTTCCTTTACACTGTTAAACATACTCTAATTTTTACATGAAAAAGATTGAAATGATTTTATTTCACAAATTCTGAATTATTGCATTTCATTGATTTCAAGTTTTATGTGAATCCAATGACACTTTTTCAGATTAAAAGTAAATATAATTTTCATTCTTTCGGTGTAAAGTTGGAGTCCAATTTTCAACATCTTATCCTTTAAATAAATAATAAGTAAAATAAATTTAAAAAAAGGAAAAAAATAAATAATAATAATAAATAAATAAATAAAAAAAGGAAAAAAATAAATAAATATTAAGTTTATTTATATTTTAGAAAAATTCTGATTTTCAATTGTTGTGCATAAAAAAACAATTGAGGAAAGAATGCAGAGCAGTTGAAAAAATTTTGCATCAAAGTCGGCAAATGTTTGGAATACTCGGAAACGTTTCGAAGATTTAAAGGCTCATATTAAAAGTTGCAGAATATTTTACATATTTTAATTTTCCATGAAAAAAAGGGAATATTTATACAAGAAGTGTATTTAAAGTGTCCATATTATAAATACACTGAGATTTGTGGACTCGAGAGGAATTCTTTGATATCTGTTTTACAGCTTCAAGTACAGTAGATAAACAACATTCTTCCGTTTCTTTTCATGTTGCCTTCGAGTTGTCTTTTAATTTTCCTTCATATTCAATTTATTATCAGTTAACATTATTTGAATCTTTTTTTATTTTTTTCTTTGACTGATAGGACTTTTTTTAATTCCTTTTGTCGTTTAATTTCCATTTTTTATTTTTCTCCTTTTTTTCTCTTTCTATTTTCTATATTTCTCTTTTCTCCTTTATTCCTCTCACGGTAAATCGTTAGGTATTAAAGTAACACCAAAAAGGATTAAAATAATCCAATTTAGTGTTATTTTAATCCATTTTGGTGTTATTTTAATACCTAACGATTTACTGTACTTTACATTTTTTATTTTTCTCTTTTCTCCTTTATTTCTCTTTCTATTTTTTATTTTTCTCTTTTCTCATTTATTCCTCTTTCCATTTTTTATTTTTCTCTTTTATTTCTCTTTCCATTTTTTATTTTTCTCCTTTCTCTCTCTCTTTTGAGAGTTGATAGGAAATTCCAGGCCAAAGTTGTGCCTCGCGCTCGACATTGAGGTTGATTCTCTCTCGACACGCCCCGAAATGACAGCGGCCAAGCCTGGATTCCTAATTTAATTAAGAAAAGGCAGGTATAATTGAAGCTTGTTTATTATATGTGTAGAATTCTGAAAGTCGAAGTCATAAGTCAAATTTGCCTTCGCAATAAAATTTTCTCTGTGATATTAACTTTTTTAATGACGCTATTTTATGTTGTGTGCTACTAATAATAGTCCTTTAGCATATTCAAAAATGAAGATAAATAATACCTCTCAAATTATAAAATATCTCACAAATTAACAATAATAATTTAAATGTTCAAATTCATTCACTTATTCTGTACCTTACACTCTGATGATTTTGTTCTTTTTTTTCTTTAAAAAATAGATTGTTTGACAAATCGAAAATGTGCAGGTATTCTTCATAATTTATAATAGAATAATATTTGTAATTAGAAAATTTGAAATTTAAAAAAAATTGCGATTGTTAAATAAATTTTATTTTTTATGTTATTTTCGTAACAAATTTCGTTTGACTAATCTGAATTATAGGCCATTTTTTCCTTTTACTTTATTTAAATTATTAGAAATTTGTGACTAATAATTGGAAAGTAATATCCATTTTGTGCATAATTTTTATTTCTCAATTTCATTATGAAAATATAGCGAAAATTTCTGAGAATTTGGTAAAATTCCCATAATTGGAAAAATTTTCATGTTACTTTAAAATATTAAAAAAAAAAATGAATTAAACTTTGTCAAAACAAAAACAATCTTCAAAATTGCCACAGTTAAGAGTAATAACAAATAAAAATTTCCAAATATTGTAATTTGAAACGTTTTCAAAAATTCTTTTTGGCCAATTTTAATGAAATTTTTAAGAATAACTACATTTTTCAAGAAATTCGATTAAAATTGTGCTAAAAATAATTAAAACCTTGCTGTAAGCTTTATTATTTATGAAATTAATTGAATTTATAAAACAAAAATTTATTCTTCATAAAAATAATTGAATTCATAAAAAAAATTTATTATTTATAAAAATAATTGAATTCATAAAAAAAATTTATTATTTATGAAATTAATTGAACTATTGCGAAGAAATTTATAAAGCATTTTCTAAGAATTAAATTTCTGTGCAATTTTTATTTTGTATGAAACCTTTTTTAAAATAAATTATTCAATTATTTCAATACAACAGTAAATATATAATTTACTGAAGAATTGAATATTTCTCAAAATTTTAATAAAATTTTTAGGAATCATAACATTTTTCGAAAAATTTGTTTATTTTCTATAATTTTGTATAATTTTAAATACAAAAATTTAATAATTTAGTAAATAATTGAATGATTTTTAAGATTTTATTCTTGTAAGGAATTCAATCAAAAAATGTTTAAGCAATTGAATTCTTTTGACTAATTTTAATAAAATTTGAAGAATAATTTAATTTTTTCATGAATTCTATTAAAACTGTTCTAAAAATAATTAAAATTCTGTGATGAAATTTATAATTTATTAAAATAATTGAATTCTTGAGTCAAATTTATTATTTATAAAAATTATTCGAATTCATTAAAAAATGCATTATTTAGGAAATTTATTATATTTTCCCACGAAATTTAGACAAAAAATAATTTATTAATTAAATTTCTCTGCAATTTTTATTTTATTTATGAAAATAATTCAATGTTTGAGTTTAATATTATTAATATTTTTTAAATAACTGAATTCTTTTGAGGAATTTATTGAACTAGTAGATATTGAAAATCGTTGAATTCTACAGAATGGTTAGTTAAAAATGTGAAAAATTCAAAATTTCGAAATATTAATTTTAAACACTTTTCAAAATTCAATTATCTAAAATTTTAACTGAAATTAATTTTTAAATGGATTTTTAATAGTAAATTCTGCGAGAATTTAATTATTTACACAAAAAAATAAATAATTTATTGACTAAATAAATTTTTCTTTATCAAAAATTTTTATCTTTTATCTTTATTAGGTACTTTATAAACAAATCTTTAAATAATTGAATTTTTTGAATAATGAAAATTGCCGAGGAATTTCATTAAAATTGTTGATTAAAAATAATTGAAATTCTGCCACGAGTCTTTTTATTTATGAAAATAATTAAATTCCTTAAAATAATTGTATTATTTATGAAGACAATTGAATTGCTGCGAACGTTTGCTATTTTAAATAATTGAATTCACGTGAAGTTTTTCCTCTTTTAGAAAATAATTGAATGTTCTTGTGAAATTTTATCTAAATTTTTGTTTACTATTCGAATTCTTTGGGGAATTTTTATTTAAAAAAAAATAGTGGAACATTGCAAATAATTGAATTGAGAAATATTTTTTGAAAATAATGGAAATTTTTCTTTCAAATTTATTAAAATTTTTGAAAATAATGGAAATTTTTCTTTCAAATTTATTAAAATTTTTGAAAATAATTGAATTTTAGTAGTTTTGAAAATAACTGAATTCTTGTTATGAATATTACTATTTATGAAAATAATTGAATCTTGTCGAAGAATTTTCCTTATCGATTTATAAAGATAATTGAAATGTTGATGGCGATTTTTTCGAATTTTTTGAAACTAATTGAACTTTTGCGATGAATTTTATTAATTTTAAAAATAATTGAATTCTTCTGATAAAAATTGTTATTTATCATTATTGGAAACTGAACTACAGATTTTTTTTTAATTGTTTATGTAAAATTTTCTAAGTTATAATCTATATTCCATTAAATATTTTATCTTTATGAAAAAAAATTTGAATTAAAAATTTTTTGATTTTATTTTTTATTTTAGTTTTATTTAAAACAAGACTTTCTCATTTTTTATGAAATTGTAAAAAGCAAGGAAGAAGTTAGCGAATAAGTATAATTAAATTAATTAATAATTGGTTAATTAAATTAATTAATTAGCAAAATATAGTTCAGAAATTTTTTTTACTGGTAGATTTAAAAAATTTTTTTGTTTTAAATGAATAAAGAAAAGTAGAATCGAAATTAGTGGAGTAGGAAAAAATCTCGAGTGTGCATCAGCACTTATTGGAAATTGAGTTTAGAGAGGCGAAATCTTATACAGTATAGGGTTTCTACTTAGCGGCGAGTTGGCAATAAGGGTTGAGGGCCCAAATTGGCTACTGTGGATGCGAGCCCGTTATATATAGAGGAAGTCTGCGAAAAGTCGACGAGTTAGACGAGAGAGATTTCTCTCTCTCTCTCGCAGGCGAACAGGGTGGAGAATATGGGCAACAGTCGAGGAGACCAGAGGAGACGAGCAGAGGAGAGGTCGTTAATCGGAGTGCATTATCTCAATCACGTAAAACGCAAAATTGCATTTACCTTTTTAAATGAATATTTGGCGGAGACGCCGGTCTGATGCCCCCCGACTACTCCTCTGTCCGCTAAGTTAATTTACAAAGGAATGCCGAGAACGCCCTATTCAACCGCTCGCGAAAACTTACGCTTCCTTATATATATATAATATAAATAAAACTCGTAAATTATCTTTCATCTTAATTTCTCTCATATGAAAATAATGCACACATTATATTATATTTATTTTTCGCTTTTCATTTTTAATTTTTTTACTCCATAAAAACACTTGCCGTAATTGAGAAGGGGGGCATTTATAGTGTGTGTATGAGAGAAAAGGAAGAATGGAACTTTTGCAAAACTTTTTATGGGAAAAATCGCCTTTTGAGACAATTTGGAACAATTTTCATTTTCCAAGTAAATTTTAATTGAAACACACCCTGAGAAATTGTATATTTGTTTCCGAAACAAACAAGACTTTTTATTTGTTTAAAAATAAATTTTATTTGGTTTTAAATAAAATTTTACTGGACTCAAATATGTGTTTTATTAATGTTGAATAAAAATTTTATTTAAAACAAGTAAAAAGTCTAGTTGGTTCTGAGACAAATATACGATAATTTAAGTCAAATAAAATATATTTGGTTTAAATAATATTTTTCTCTGGGTGCATAAGGGTTGACAATAAACATTTCATTTTTTTTTCATTGACAAATATTTTACTGGCCGATTTTAACTTTTTTCTCGACCCTATAAAGATTGATTGATTATTATTATCTTTTTTTTTTAATAATTTTAAATTATCAAAATTTCAAATTCAAACCTATTTGAGATTCAATAAATTCTGCCACGATCCTTTTTATTAATGAAAATAATTATTTTCATTAATAAAAAGGATCGTGGCAGAATTTTAATTCCTTAAAATAATTGTATTATTTAAGAAGATAATTGAATTCAAGGAAAGTTTTACTCTTTTAGCAAAACAATTGAATGTTCATGTGAAACTTTATCAAAACTTTTGTTTACTATTCGAATTCTTTTGGGAATTTTTATTAAAATTGTAGAACATTGAAAATAATTTAATTGAGAAATTTTTTTTAAAAATAATTGAAATTTTGCTATAAATTTTAATAACTTTTTTGAAATTAATTGAATTTTGTCCAATAATTACAATTTTCGAGGAATTCAATTAAAATTGTTTATTAAAAATAATTGAAATTTTGACACGAGCCTTTTTATTAATAAAGATTTATTAATTATTATTTTATTTATAATTAAGATTTTTAAAATTTCAAAATTCAAACCTTTTAAAATTTAATAAATTATAATAATTTAAGGTGCTCGAGTTATGAAATCATTATTTTATTTTCTTAAAATATTGTTACACTAATTTCCTCAAAATTATTTTCATTATTGCAAAATTCAATTAATATTTTCTACAATATTTAAAAAAAATTCTTCTTTCAATCAATTATTTTTAATATACCTACATTTTACAAAAGTTCTTTAAAAATTTTCAATTTTTGAATTTTACAATTCAATTCTACCGAAAATTTGGATTATTCGATAATTTTTCAAATAAAAAAAGTACTAGAAAATAAAGACTTAAAATCAATTTTTAAAACTTCGATTAAGCTTCTTAAAAAAAATTATATTAGTTGCATAGGAATTTTTACTAAAAATATAAAAGATAGAAAAATAATCAGAGGAAAAAATTTTTTTAAAAATATCAAAGATTTGACCTTTACCTTTACAAAATTCAATTATTTCTAAAAATTGCAATTACTAGTTACTTCTCGAAAATCTAATTATTATCTAAAACTGTAAATATAATTAATTTTAAATCAATTTTTATTAGAAAATTCTATAGAAAATTAATTATTTCAATACAAAGAGAAAAATTTACTGAATAATGGAATGTTTCTTGCAACTGAATTCTTATAATGAAGTTTATTAACAAATTTTTTAATAACAGAATTCTTTCGACGAATTTCAATAAAATATTTACAAATAATGACATTTTTCGAGGAATTCGATAAAAATTGAAAAAAAAATTCTATGATGAGTTTTATTATTCATAAAACTAATAATTGAATTATTAGGAAGAATTTTATGAAAAAACTTTCAAACAATCGACATTTTTCAAACAATTCAAATATTATCTAAAATTTTAACTAAAATTAATTTGTAAATCAATTTTGATTTGAAAATTCTATAGAAATTGAATTATTTCAATACAAGAAAGAAAAATGTATTGAATAAATGAATTTATCGAAATAATTCAATATTTATCAAGAATTTTATCAACAAATTTTTAAATCATTGAATTTTTTCGAATAATTACAACTTTCGAGGAATACAATTAAAAGTAATTGAAATTTTGCAACGAGCTTTTTTATTAATGAAAATAATTTAATTCTTTAAAAGAATTGTATTATTTATAAAGATAATTGAATTTACGTAAAATGTTTAGTCTCTTAGAAAATAATTGAATGTTCATGTGAAATTTTATGAAAATTTTTGTTTTACTATTCGAATTCTTTTGGTAATTTTTATAAAAATAGTAGAACATTGAAAGTAATTGAATTGAGACAGTTTTTATTAATAATTTAAATTTTGCTATCAATTTTATTAAATTTTTTGAAAATAATTTATTTTTTTTGAATAATTACAATTTTCGAGGAATTGAATTAAAATTGTTTATTAAATATAATTGAAATTTGGACACGAGCCTTTTTATTAATGAAAATAATTGAATTCCTTAGGATTTTAAATAATTTTAAATCACGTGAAATTTTTACTCTTTTAAAAAATAATTGAATGTTCATGTGAAATTTTACAAAAAAAATTTATTTAATATTGGATTTCTTTTGGGACATTTGTTTTTAAGTCTTTTTGAAAATAATTTAACTTTTGTGATGAATTTTATTAATTTGAAAAATAATTGAATTCTTCTGATGAAAATTGTTATTTATGAAAATAATTAAATTTTGCAATGAATTTTATGAAAATTCCTGATTATAATGGAATTTCAGCGAAGAATTTTGATATTCATTTATAAAAATAATTGAAATCTTGGCGACAATTTTTTTTTTTTTATTAATTCAACTTTTGCGATAAATTTTACTAATTTTGAGAATAATTGGATTCTTCTCATGGAAATTGAATTATTTATGAAGATAATAAAATTTTTGCAATGAATTTTATTAAAATTTCTTAATATAATTGATGTTCAGCGAAGAATTTTGCTATTTCTAAAGATCGACGAAATAATAATTAACGAGAATAATAGTAATACTAAAAATAATAACAATATTAATGATAATAATTGTTATTATTATTATTATTATTATTATTATTATTATTATTATTATTATTATTATTATTATTATTATTATTATTATTATAAAGCAATTAATGAAAAAGAATGCAGTACATAATCGATTTATCACTAAACGATAAAATAAATGCGATAAAATTTATAGCAAGGCGTCAATAATCCTCAAGTTTAATTAGCACAGTAATTAAATTACACATTGCAACTATATATACAAAAGAATAAACATTCATTTCATATACTCATTGCTAATTGCCTATTACTGTTTTTTCAAGGATATTCAAACGCGCTTGTCAGTTTGTAACAACTAAAAAAAAAACAAACAACGAGTAAACTAAATTAGCAATGCAAATTCAATTGATTCGAAAAATGTATAACTTTTGAAACAAAACTTGTTCAACCTTCGCAAAATGTTTAATTAGTCTCTTTATGCATTCGAGAGCGCAGTGAGAGGAGAGAATTTTTCGCATCTCTATCGTTTGTGTTTTAAGAGAGAAAAAAAGGAGAAAAGATGATTCCTCCACTAGGGCTGTCAGCAAACTTTTGAAATATCGTCCCTATCCCAACTATAGCATCCAATAATTAGTTTACTCCTCATTAGGAGGAGGAGGGACCTTCAGGGGTCAGTGGATCTTCGGTGAAAAAAAAAAATTCGACGAGAAGGGGCAAAAGTGTTTTTTTTATTAAAAAAATAAAAACAAAGCATGTTCAAAGTCAAATCCTAATTAACTCAACGTTTTGTTCAGTTAGTAAATTTCTTCGTTCGGTAATTTTTAGACACGCCCAATTAAATTGTCTCTGAAAATTATTATCCGAGTTTGGAAATTGTAACATGGATTATATTTTTTTCTTTTTATACTCTATATTTCTGATTCAGCGTAGTGTTAAACATTTTCTCTAAATCTTCTCAGTATTTGTTCTTATTTTAATTTTCTTTCGATAAAAAAAGTAAATTGATTAATTAATTAATGTAAAAAAAGTATATTGATTAATTAATTAATGTAAAAAAAGTATATTGATTAATTAATTAATGTAAAAAAAGTATATTGATTAATTAATTAATGTAAAAAAAGTATATTGATTTATTAATTAATGTAAAAAAAGTAAATTAATTAATTAAGTAATCAGTAAACAAAATTTTTAAATTAGAACTGGTTTCGGTATTAAAATCAAACCAATAAATTATGATTTACTACCAAAATTGGTACCGAATTAGTACCTTTCATTTTACAGTGATAGAAAAAAAATAATATGATTTCATAAATAATAAACAAAAATTTGTTTAATAAAAAAGCGGAATTTCATTTAACAAAAAAAGATGATGAAAATGTTTAGAATAAGAAAAAAGGAACAATTCCTCTTTATCAAAAGTGAAAACGTTGAAATATTGCCGATCAATTACAAATGGTTTTATGTGGGAATATAATTAAATAAGGACACTGAAAGATCACTTGAAAAATGATATGATCCCAGGGCTAAATATTACTGACGTCGAAACAAATTATTCATTACATGACATGATACCGGGAGCAAGTTTATATATTATAAAAAAAAACATTGATGAAAAAAAAATGGGCGAAAAAAAGTAAAATGCAAAAAGAAAAAAAAAAGAAGAAGAAAAAAGAAGTGATCGCCGTACGTTCTGCAGCACGCGGTTATCTTGAATCTCGAAACTACAAGAGAGAATCGACTGAGGTACCATATAGGAGGCATGATGTGCGGGAGCCCTCTCTGTTAATCATCGCGTAATTATCGTTCCAATTATCAGATACTGAGATACCCACGAGAGCAACTCATGGACCCATCGCGGGTATCTCTTCACTTCACTTGTATCCGATTAACTATTTATTATTTTTTCTCAATCCAATTGGAAAAATTTATTTTTCTATTCTTCTTTTTCGGATAATCTACATATTATTTGGATGGAAATAAATCTTTCGATAATATAGTTACAGATAATTACAAGTAAATTTATTTAATTTATTTTTATTAATAAATTTATTTAATTTATTATTAATAAAATTATTTAATTTATTTTTATTAATAAAATTATTTAATTTATTTTTATTAATAAATTAATTTAATTTATTTTTATTAATAAATTTATTTAATTTATTTATTTTTATTTATAAATTTATTTAATTTACTTTTATTTATAAATTTATTTAATTTATTTTTATTTGTAAACTCATTTAATTTATTTTTGTTTTCAATTACAAGTGATTACACTGTAATTTAGTCAAATTTCGCTTATTTAATTTTAATAGCATGTGACTATTAGAAATTCAATGGTAATTTTCTCGACGACTTTTCTCTTTAAATGTTCAATAAATGGAGCTGAATTTTTCAATGAAAGTCTAAAATTTCTTACATAATTTTAGCTTAATTTATTAAATATTTAAAGAGAAAAGTGGACCTTCCCATTTTTTACAAGAATGTAAAAATTGAAACAGTATTTACTCTCTAAATTTGAACCAGTTAAAAAAAATTATTTAGAAAACTATTTTATTATTTACGAAAATAAGAAAATTGCATTCTTGCGAACGATTTTATTGGGATTTTTGAAAATAATTGAATTTCCAAGAGGAATTTTCTTACTTAAAATAAAAAAAAAATTTAATTCTTGTGATAAATATTGTTATTAATGAAAATAATTGAAGTTTGAAAAGAATTTTATTAAAATGCCTCGAAATAATTACATTTTCAAGAGGAATTTTATTACTTTTATAAATAATTGAATTCTTGTAATAAATATTGTTATTAATAAGAATAATTGAATTTTGCAAAGAATTTTATTAAAATGCCTCAAAATAATTGAATTTCCGGGAATAATTTTGTTATTTATCTTTAATAATTGAATTCTTTCGAAGAATTATTTATATGCAAATAATTGAATTCTTGGAAAGGAATTTTGTTAAAATGTAAAAGATCCATTGAAATCTTGCAAAGAATTACAAAAAAAAATTTCTTAATTAATTGATTTCATCGAGAACTTGAAAGGAAATTTTTAGAAATAATTATAATTTTTGAGCAATTCCTGTAAAAATCATTGAAATTCTGCGATGAATTTTTTATATTCGTAGAAATAGTTGAATAGTTGCAAAGAATTTTGATTAACGTTTTTTATTATAATTTTCAAATATAATTAAATTTCAGAAAAAAAATTTATTATTTATAAACATAATTCAATTATTACGAAAAATTTTTATTAAAATGTTTTTAAAAAATTAGAAAATTGAATTTTTTAAAAGAATTTTTCTATTTTTGGAAGTAATTGAATCTTTATAAGAATTTCATAAACATTGTTCTTTTAAATAATAAATTTTTGCGAAATTCTTGTCGAAAACATAATTTGTGAAAGTAATTGAATTTTTCGATTAATTTATTTCGAATAGTATTGAAAATAAATCAATTTCCGAGAGTTAATTTATTACTATTAAAAATAATTTAATTTTGCAAATAATTATTTTTTTTAAATGCTTTAAAATATTTAAATTTTCGGAAATAATTTTGTTATTTCATCTTAAATAATTGAATTCTTTCGAAAATTTATTTATACAAATAATTGAATTTTTGGAAAAGAATTTTGCTGAAATTAAAAGAATAATTGAATTATTTTAAAAAATATTAATTAACCACTTGAAAATAATTGAATTCCTGGGGAAAAATCTAATATTTTTGTAAATAATTGAATTCATCAAAAGAAGTTTAAAAAAAAGTTTTTAAATAATTCCTGTAAAGTGTATTAAAAATCATTGCAATTTTGCGATAAATTTTTTATAGAAATGATTAAATAGTTGCAAACAATTTTGTAAACATTGTTTTAAATAATAATTTTTAATTTTTTAAAAAATAATTTAATTATTCTTTCAGGTTTCAAAAAAATTAAAATATAATTGAATTTCTTGAAAGAATTTTATTATTTATGAAAATAATTGAATTATGACGACAAATTTTATTAAAATGTTTTCAAAAATAAAAAAGTCGAATTTTTGTGCCAAAATTTTGTTATTTTTGAATAAATAATACATTTTCTCGAACCTCTTAATAAAAAATTATTTCGAAAACATATAATTTGTACACAAAATTTAATTTTTCGTATAATTAATTTTAAAAAGTATTAAAAGTATTTAAAAATCTACTTTGAGTTTTATTATTTGTAAAAATAATTGAATTCTTGCTGAGAATTTTATCAAAAATTCTTCTAAAAAATTGAATTTCAATTAAAAATGTTATTATTATAGCAAAAGTAAGTGATTTATTGTTAAATAATTAATTTTTTTGAAAATGCCTGTTAAAAATTCTATCTGTATTTTTTTCGACCACTTTTCTCTTTACGAATATTTAATAAATTGTGCTGAAATTTTGTAAAAATTGAAAAAATGAATCTTTTTAGCTAAATTAAGTAAAATTATTTTAAAAAAGAGAAAAAATGGTAAAACCCGACATCTTAAACTAAACTCATATGCTCATGTCCGAGGAATTAACTTCTATAACATTCCTCCTGGAATTTCATGTCAAAATGGATAACCAACCGGCTCGACTGGTTAATGACAGTTAGAGAATTAGAGATCTTCACCTGTACATCGCGATTCGCTTATAGCTGGTTATTACTTATTGCACCTAAAACAAAAAAAAGAACAAAAAGAAACAAACAAAAAAAAGAAAAAAGAAACCAACAAAAAAATAAATTGAGAAAATTCTTATAAATTTACCGTTGAGTGATAATAAAATTATATATTTAGATATCCTAACCTGAAGATAAACTTTTGACGCATTTCACGCCGTTTCTATCATGGATTAAATAGCTATACAATTTATACTGTAAATGTATTCCGCCAGCACATATACTATATCTTTGCGTATATTAGAGTTACAATTTAATGATACAGACAGCTTAATTTCCCGCAATGAATTATTACAGGAGATTTCAATTTCTCGTTTACCTCCAAATCCGCGCACAATTTTATGAAAAATAATTTATTTATCGTTTAATCAGTTATTAATTTAATTCTGCATGGGAAAAATTATTTTTTTTTCCTCAATACATTTTACACATTATTTTTAAATATAATTATATTCAAAAAGTAATTATCTATATGTAATTACTTATATAAGCAATTATTTGTATGTAATTATATTTGTGGAGATAATTATTTATGCGAGTAATTATTTATAAGTAATTATTTGTGTAATAATTATCTGGTAAATAATTATTTGTGAGTGACTATATATTTGTAGGTCATTTGTAAATAATAATTGTTTATAAGTAATTATTTATATGTTGTTTTTTTAAATAATTATTCATATGTAATTTTTTTAAAATCATTATTTTTATGTAACTTATTATAAATATTTATTTATATGTAATTTTTTATAAATAATTAGTTGTAAATAATCATTTGTAATAATTATTATTATCAGGGGGTTGGGGAAAAAAATAATTTTGTTTTTCCTGACTGATTTTGACTTTTTTGTTGAATATTTTAATTTTTCCAAGTAATACAATTTTTCACATGAATTCATTATTTAAAAAAAATCCTAATATCATTCTTTATAAGAATTCAATTATTTTCAATTTAATAAAATTTTTCATAGAATTTCAATTATTTTTAATACAATTTTAAATTAATTCCTAGAAAAATGTAATTATTTTTCAAAAATTTTTAGCGAGAATTTTCAATTATACTTAATATAATGAAAATTTTAGATTAAATTTAAATTTTTTCAGAAAATCTACTGTTTTAACAAAATTTCTCAAAACTATTTGATTATTTGAAAGAATGTAATAAAATTCGTTACGAAAATTCAATTATTCTTTTAAGTAATAAAATTCTTTACAGAATTTATTATTTATTTAATTTATTATTATTATTATTATTATTATCAAATAATTATTATTTATTTAATTTATAATTCTTCGAAAAATGCAATTATTTAAAAAAAAATTTTTAATTCTTCGAAACAATTCACTTATGAATTATTTTTAATATTTTGTACAAAAGTTCCTTGAGAATTTTCAAATCTATTTGTTTACAATTCAATTTTCAAAAAATAAAAAAAAATTCAAAATTATAACAAAACTTTGATTATTTAAAAATTCTTCAGTTAAATATTAAAAAAGTAAAAACTTTAAAGAATTTCAGAAATAAATTGAATATTACACTTTTTCCAACAAAAAAATAATTAATTCAGAAGAATTGTCAGTTAAAAGTATGAAAAATTCAAATTTTCAAAGATTTTAATTTGAAATCGTTTCAAAATCCAATAATTTCTAGAAATTCTCTCAATAATGCTTTTTATATTCAATTACTTTTTATCGAAGAATTTAATTAAATTTGCCATTAAAAATAATTGTATTATTGCGAAGGAAATAAAAAATTTGTAAATAATGGAATTCCTGTAAAACTCTTACTATTTTTGAAAATTATCGAATTTTTTAGTAGAATTTTATAAAAAAATAATAATTGAAATTGAAAACCCTTTTCAAAATTCATTTTTAAATAAATTTTCATTAGAAAATTCTACAGGAATTCCATTATACTAAAAAAATAAATACATATGTAATACAAAAATAAATAATTTCTTGAATAAATGAATGTTTCGAAATAATTGAATAATCATTAAGAATTTTATCAACAAATTTTTAAATAATTAAATTTTTTTGGAATAATCAAAATTTTCGAGGACTTCAATTTAAAGTCTATGCTAAAAATAATTGAAGTTCTGCTATAAGTTTTTTTTATTGATGAGAATAATTATTGACTTTCTTCAAAGAATTTAAAAATTTTTTTAAACAATTTAATTCACTGGAAATTCTCTTATTTTGTAAAACATTGAATTCTACAGAATTGTTAGTTAAAAGTGTGAAAAATTCAAAATTTCGAACATATTAATTTTAAACCCTTTTCAAAATTCAATTATTACCAAAAATTTTAACTAAAATTCATTTTTAAATCAATTTTTATTAGTAAATTCAACGAAAATTTTATTATTTAAATATAAAAATAAACATTTTATTGAATAAATGAATTTTTTTCAAAATTATTCATCAAGAATTTTATCAACAAATTTTTAAATAATTGAATTTTTTCGAATAATAATTTTCGAGGAATTCAATTTAAAGTATATATTAAAAATAATTGAAATTCTGCCATGAGTTTTTTTAAATTATGAAAATAATTATTGTCTTCCTTCAAAAAATTTTTTAAAACAATTTAATTCGCTTGAATTTTTTTTTCTTTTGAAAATAATTGAATTCCTTTTAGAAATTTTATTAAAAGTGTAGAATATTGAAAATCATTACATTAAGAAAAATTGTTGAAAATAACTGAAATTTTGCAGAGAATTTTATTTAACTTTTTCATAACAATTGAATTTTGGAAAAGAATTTTACTATTTATGAAGATAATAATAAAATTCCTGATCTGTGGAAATCCTAATTATTATAAATAAAACTAGATTTTTGATATAAATTTTTTGTTTGAATTTTTTTTAATTAATTTAATTTTTGAATACACATTATTTAATTAAAAAAAATTTGAATTGAAAAATGAAAACAATTGAATTTGTAAAGAATGAGTAAATTCGAATTTCGAGTAAATATTATTTGACTTTCTCGAATTATTTCTCAATGTTCATTCCTTGACATTGAGAATTAAATTGAGATTCTTTTATGCCCGAAAGTTAATGAAACCTGAAAAGCAGTTTTGTTGTTATTAAAAAAAATAGTGTTTGAAAAAAGGAAAGAAAGAAGGAAAGAGAGAGAAAAAAAGGAATCCACGAGTTTTATATGCCATATCAGAAAATTAAATATCGGCATCAGTTCCTCATTTATGACCACGGTGAATTTTCGGATAACGGTCGTAATTCATCGCAATGAACTTAAATTCATCGACGCGGTCAAAAACTAAATGGCGAAAAGAATAAGGTCTTTTCACGGCTATGTACCCGCAACAACAACTTAAGTTTTAAAAAAGAAGAGGAGTCTTCTTATGAATACGGGATGATGTTGGAGGGCCGCGCGCTGCGCTGGCCGGAGAAGAAACTTTCGTTTCGTAATAAATTGGAACGAAATCATAAAGAGCGGGAAACACTTACTGCCGTTGGGTCGTTAAAGGATAAAAGATGGGAATATTATACCAGAATAAGATTCCTTGATGGAGACTCACTGCCAATGACGTCGATCAGCTGGTTCCTCGCAGGCTAAAATCCCCACAGCTTCCAACAGGGATCACAAATCATGTCCTTATAACTCGACTCTCCAAGTGTCTCAAAAAATTACAACTGCCAGTTCATATTCTCGCATCAAAAAAAAAAAAAAAAGGAAAAAAAAATGAAAGAAAAAGAAAGAAAAATATACGTGTAAACGCTTCATCTTTTGCTTTTCAGTGTCCTAATTGAAATCCACTTGGAAAATTAATATTTCGTTATTGTTATGTAAATATGTTAATATTTTTATGTGAAGGATAAAATTTAACGTATTTTTGTGACTTGTGGAGAGTAATAACGAAAATTGTCCTTTTTTCCCCTGTTTGTAAATATTTCGCCTTTTTTGCACTCATTTAATTAATTATATTACTAAATGAAAAATTATTAATTTCTCAGAGAATTATTTAAAACAATGATTTGACTCAAATAAATGACTATTTGTAACAAATATTTAATTGTACCAGCAACAGTTTGCGCCCTAAAGCGCGTGGCTAACTTCTTGCATACTTTTTTAAATAAAATTTATTAGCAATTTAAAAAAATAATTTTTTATTTTTTAATTCAAATTTTATTTTTCAAAACATAAAATGTGAATTTAATTATAGATTAAATATAGATATTACTATTATAACCACGACATAATTATTTAGGTATAAAAATAAGATAAGGTATAAGACAGGGCATTCGAGGAAAAGTCAGACAAAGTACTGGAAAAAATTTAGTTTCTTAAATTCATAAGAAAATTCTGAATTTAGATAATTATAGAATTAGAAACAAAATTGTTTACCTCATAAACAAAAATGAATCATCAAATGAATTTTATAAATTAATTCTAAATAACTAATTCTTGAACAACTAGAATCCCAAACAACTATCACAAAATTATTACCTAGAAATTATTAAACGAAAATTTTACCAAAATATTTTTAAATTAATACAATTTTAAAAGAGTTGGGGTTTCAAATTTTCATAAATATGTAAACTTGAAAAGTTTTCAATTTAAATTTTTAGGAAATTTAAATTTCCAATTAATAATTAATATAATTAGAAATTTCAGAAAACTTAGAATTTTGCAAAATGTTAATAACTAAAATTATTTTAAACATTAGTTGAATATATGCTAATGTGTATTTAATGAATATTTTTAAATATAATGAAAATATAGAAAATCTAGATAAAACAATTTTTTTAAAAATTCAATTTTGGAGAAATTATATTATTATTATCTCAAATTTAAAAAAATTGTTCTTAGACAAGTTTAATTATGTTCAATTATATGTTTCAATTTTGAAATTTAATGAAAATTTCTAGGCAAAATTACAATTATCACTATAAATAACATTGAAAGGAATTTTATTATTTTTAATTATAGAATATCCGTGAAAATTACGAAAATTTTACCTAAATATTTTAAAATTAAATTAAAGAAAATTAAATTACTTTTTCGTTATTATTTAATTATGTATGATTTAGAAAAATAGTTGAATTGTTGACAAATTTTTTTTTAAATAATTGAATTCTTTTGGGAATTATTATTAAAATAGTAAAACATTAAAAGTAATTAAATTAAGAGAATTTTTTGAAAATAATTGAAATTTTGATATAAATTTTATTAAAATTCTTGAAAATAATTAAATTTTGTCGATGGGATTTTGTTAGTTTATAAAGATTATTTATAAAGATAATTGAAATGTCAATATGTATTTACTTCATATTTTTAAATATAATGAAAATATAGAAAATTTTAGATAAAAATATTTTTAAAAAATTGTATTTTAGTGAAATTAGAAATGATTCCAAAATATAAATTATTATCCAAAAATTAATAAAATTCTTCTTAGACAAGTTCAATTATGTTTCCATTTTGGAAATTTCAAGAAAAATTCTATGTCAAAATTAAAATTATCATCATAAATAACATTGAAAATTTAAAAAAAAATAAAAATTTTCAATTAATTATAATTAGAAATTTCAAAAAAAAGCTTAGATTTTTCGCAAAATGGTAACATTTTGAATTTTTTTTTTTTGAAAACAATTGAATATGTCGATATATAGTTAATTAATTTTTCTAACAATAATATTGAAAGTATAGAAAATTTTAGTTAAAAACATTTTTAAAAAATTAAATGTTAAAGAAGTTAGAAATAATATTGCAGAAATCCAATTATTTTCTCAAAAGTAATAAATTTCTTCTTACAAGAGTTCAAATATGTTCAAAATTTAAAGAAAAATTCTCGTCAATATTACTATTATCATTATAAATAACAAATTTCTTCTCCAAAATACAATTCTTTTCAAAAATTTTCCTATTTTCAATGATTTTCAATATCTACTATTTTAATACATTTCGCAAAAGAATTTAATTATTTTGAATAAATTTAATAAACTGTATTTAAAAAATCAATTATTATCATACAAAATAAAAATTGTTCATGAATTCAATTATTAGAAAATTGTTTATAAATTTCTTCGCAATAATTCAAATAATTTAATAAATAATAATTTTTTTCATGAATTCAATTATTTTTATAAAGAATAAATTTTTGTCTTAGAAATTCAATTAGTTTCATAAATAATAAAGCTTATCGCAAAATTTTTATTTTTTTTAGTATAATTTCAATCAAACTCCTTGCAAAATGTAATTTTTCTTGCAAATTTGATTAAAATTGGTCGAAAACAATTTTGAAATTTTTTAAATTAAAATATTTGGAAATTTTAATTTGTTATTACTTTTAACTACGGCAATTTTGAAGAATCAATTTTTTTTGAAAAAGTCAAAGAACTTTTTTTGAAAATTATTTAAAAAAATAGTTGTAGAAAAGAATTTTTTAAAAATATTCTAGAAAATAATAATTAAACTGCAATGATGAAAATAATTTTGAAGAAATTACATTAATATATTCTTAATATAAAATAATGGTAATACTTTTATAAGTATAGTTTAATTTCAAAAAGGTATGAATTCGAATCTTTTGAAGCATTTTAATTTATTTGGAAAAATAATAATAATAATTAAATATTTATTTAAAAAAGAATTTATTGATGTTTTCGAATAATTTTACAATATTAAAGATGAAATTCGTTAATAAATATGTAACATAACATTTTTTGAGTAAAATTTTTCCTTATATTTTCTAAAAACTTAAACAATTTTCAATTAAATTCAATTTTGTTTTCAATTAAAATTTGCAATTAACAAATAGAATTATTTTTTTAATAAAAATTGAGAATTTACTAGAAAATATTAAGAAACAGGAATATGTAAAGTTCTTTTTTACCCATAAGAAAAGATTGAGTTTATAAACAGCATTGTTATTGAGAAATAAAAATTATTTATCAAATGAATATATTTCCTATTTCTAAATAATAATTTTTAAACAATTAACAATTTCTAATACTTTTAATAAATAAAAAGGAAAAAAATCTATATAGTTTTGATCAGTTGAACGAAATTTGCCATAAAAAAGCTTAAAAAATGTATTTGTCAATCACAATTTTTTTCAAACGTTCTAATTACATATTTTATTATAAATCATGATAAATACCTGCATATTTTCGATTTGTCAAACAAAAAATTCTCTAAAAATCATCAGTGCGAATGGAAAAATAATATTTGCCAGTCATATTAAAACAAATACGATGTGGCTAATCCAACTCGCAAGCGTAATTATTCACATAATTATAGTGTCAATGAGTACGGTTTTTGCATAAATAAAAATAATCACTCTCTTGATTTGCGTCAATATTTCAATTAAAAATTCCAAAAAAAAGAGAAAAATATTATTTCGCAGGGAGGTACAAATTTTAATTGACATATTTAAATAGCAGGGGAGCATTAAAAGATTTTCGCACATTCGATGGCCGCTGAGTCGTACGCGCAGGGATTTACGATCTGTGCAGTGAAACTTTTATGTTCCTCCTTGACATCCTGCGCCTGACTCGACGAGACATATAAGAAGATTACATTTTATCGATTACATTTTAAATGGCAGTGTGTGTGTAACCATTCTCTTTCTCTCTCTCTCTCTCTCTTTATTTCTATATGAGTGTTTATATTAATAGTCATTAAATTCTTCAATTCTAATGATTTCTTGAGCAATATATTTTACAACTTATTTCTCTCTTGCGCGAATCGAAAAGCCTACTCGTTTCTATATCTTCTAAAAAGTCTTCTCTATTCATTAAATTCAAACGATTTCATTGTTTTTTGCATTTTTTTCCGTGTCCTCTGTGTAAAAGCCGCATATTTTTTTTTAAATATAGTATTTGAATTTTTTCTATCTCAACGTATGCGCAAGTACAAATTGCAAAATTTAAATTCTCGCAATAATATTGATGATTTTATTTCGCAACCAAATATTGAGAAAATAGATTTTTTCTGTTGCTTACAATTTCGAGTTTAATTTTTCTTCTTAAATAATAAAAGTCACAAATGTTTAAATAAAAATTATTTAATATTTTTCTACATACTTTTACGAAAACTGTTTAATTGAATATATATAAGAAAATAAAAACATTAAGTAGGTACTTTCCAAAAAAATAAAATGAACATCTTCGAAAAAATTAGCTCTACATAATTCTTATAATTAAAAGTATGATTACTTCTAAAAATTCACACTATAATGCTTTCAATATTTCATTATCTGAAAATTTTACAAGAATTCATTTATTTAAATGTACGATAAAAAAATTAATTAAATTATTCATTTATTTAAATGTACTATAAAAAAATTAATTGAATTATTCAACGTTTCTTAACATAGAATTTTGACAAAGATTTTTATAAATAAATTTGTAATTAATTAAATGTTTTTGACGAGTTTTAATACATTTTTTAAGAATAAAAGTACATTTCTTGAAAAATTCGATTAAAATTGCATTAAACATAATTAAAATTCTGCGAGATGAGTTTTATTATTCATAAAAATAATTAAATTTCAAAAAGAAATCTTATTATTTATGAAAATATTTGAATCCATGTAAAAAATTTGATTATATATGGAAATACTTGAATTATTGCAAAAAATGTTTAAATCATTGAATTTCTATATGCAATTTTTATATTAAAATTTAAAATAGATATTGATAATCATTTGAAATGTGGAAAAATGTTGAAAATAATTGAAATTTTGCGAGAATACCGTAACAAAAGTATTCGAAAATAAAAACAACTAATAATTTTAATGAAAATTAAATTATACTTTTGAAAGAAATTAATCTAAAGAATTTTTAATCAAAAGTATGAAAAAAATTCAGATCATTCAAAGATTTTAATTTAAAGTCTTCTTAAAATTCATGATAAAATACTTATAATACACAATAATTATTTAAAAATTTTAACTAAAATTCACTATGAAATACATTTTTATTAGAAAGTTCTATGAGAATTTTTTTAATATTGAAATACAAAAATATTAATTTGTTGAAAAATAAAATGAATTCTCATTAAGAATTTTATAAACAAATTTTTTAATTAATTGAATTTTTTTTGCGAACTTTTTAATAGTTTTGAAAAGAATTGCAATTTTGTCAAGAATTTCCAAAAATTTTTTGAAAATAATTGAATTTGTAAATATAAATTTATTATTTATGAAAATAATTGGATTCATTATTTAAAAAAATATTTGTATTATAGCTGAGATATTTATAAAAAATTTGTTAATAGCATTCCTGTGAAATTTTTACTAGTTTTGATAATAATTAAATTTTTGCGTACAATTTTATCAAAATTTTTTTTTTAAATACTTGAATTCTTTTGGAAATTATTATTAAAATAATAAAATATTGAATGCAGGCTTCGCACTCCATTATGAGTTTAAAAAAAGTAAGAAAAAGTAGCCTTGATGACAAAAAAAAGTAAGAAATAGTAGCATCGATGACAAAAAAAAAATTAAAGAATTTCATTAAAAACTTTTTTAAAAAAAGAACACTAAAGACAAAAATAGTAACAAAAGAATAGGAAAAAAACAAATAGTTAAGAAAAAAGACAAAAATAGTAAAAAAACGAATAGTAAAGCGAAAAATAAAAAAAAGAAAATAGTAAAAAAAAATTGGACAAGTGCGAGTTGTACTCGCACTGCAATGGCGGGTTTTTATAAAATTATTTTTTTTAGGAAAGCATGTAGATAATTAAAAAAGTAAAGTGGTTCTCAAAAACCCAAAAATAAAGAAGCAAAAGTAGAAAAACAAGTAGAAACAGATGAATTTTAAGAATTTCGGTTTTTTAAATTTTTTATAAAATTAGTTTTTTTAGCAAAGCATGTAGATAATTAAAAAAGTAAAGTGGTTTTCAGAAACCCAAAAATAAAGAAGCAAAACTAGAAAAATAAGTAGAAACCGATGAATTTTAAAAATTTCGGTTTTTTAAATTTTTTATAAAATTATTTTTTTTAGGAAAGCATGTAAATAATTAAAAAAGTAAAGTGGTTCTTAAACACCTAAAAATAAAGAAGCAAAACTAGAAAAACAAGGAGAAACAGATGAATTTTAAGAATTTCGGTTTTTCAAATTTTTATAAAAATTATTTTTTTAGCAAAGCATGTAGGTCATTAAAAAAGTAAAGTGGTTTTCAAAAACCCAAAAATTATTAAAGCAAAATTAGAAAAACATGTAGAAAAATGATGAATTTTAAGAATTTCGGTTTTTCAAATTTTTATAAAAATTATTTTTTTAGCAAAGCATGTAGATAATTAAAAAAGTAAAGTGGTATTAAAAACCCAAAAATAAAGAAGCAAAACTAGAAAAACAAGTAGAAACAGATGAATTTTAAGAATTTCGGTTTTTCAAATTTTTATAAAAATTATTTTTTTAGCAAAGCATGTAGGTCATTAAAAAAGTAAAGTGGTTTCCAAAAACCCAAAAATTATTAAAGCAAAATTAGAAAAACATGTAGAAAAATGATGAATTTAAGAATTTCGGTTTTTCAAATTTTTATAATAATTATTTTTTTAGCAAAGCATGTAGATAATTAAAAAAGTAAAGTGGTTTTCAAAAACCCAAAAATAAAGAAGCAAAACTAGAAAAACAAGGAGAAACAGATGAATTTTAAGAATTTCGGTTTTTCAAATTTTTATAAAAATTATTTTTTTAGCAAAGCATGTAGATCATTAAAAAAGTAAAGTGGTTTTCAGAAACCCAAAAATAAAGAAGCAAAACTAGAAAAACAAGGAGAAACAGATGAATTTTAAGAATTTCGGTTTTTAAAATTTTTATAAAAATTATTTTTTTAGCAAAGCATGTTGATAATTAAAAAAGTAAAGTGGTTTTCAAAAACCCAAAAATAAAGAAGCAAAACTAGAAAAACAAGGAGAAACAGATGAATTTTAAGAATTTCGGTTTTTCAAATTTTTATAAAAATTATTTTTTTAGCAAAGCATGTAGATAATTAAAAAAGTAAAGTGGTTTTAAAAACCCAAAAATTATTAAAGCAAAATTAGAAAAACATGTAGAAAAATGATGAATTTTAAGAATTTCGGTTTTTCAAATTTTTATAAAAATTATTTTTTTAGCAAAGCATGTAGGTCATTAAAAAAGTAAAGTGGTTTTCAAAAACCCAAAAATTATTAAAGCAAAATTAGAAAAACATGTAGAAAAATGATGAATTTTAAGAATTTCGGTTTTTCAAATTTTTATAAAAATTATTTTTTTAGCAAAGCATGTAGATAATTAAAAAAGTAAAGTGGTTTTCAAAAACCCAAAAATAAAGAAGCAAAACTAGAAAAACAAGGAGAATCAGATGAATTTTAAGAATTTTGGTTTTTAAAATTTTTATAAAAATTATTTTTTTAGCAAAGCATGTAGATAATTAAAAAAGTAAAGTGGTTTTCAAAAACCCAAAAATAAAGAAGCAAAACTAGAAAAACAAGGAGAAACAGATGAATTTTAAGAATTTCGGTTTTTCAAATTTTTATAAAAATTATTTTTTTAGCAAAGCATGTAGATAATTAAAAAAGTAAAGTGGTTCTTAAATTTTGTCTAAGAAATTCAATTATTTTAATTATTTTCATAAATACGAAAATTTTTCTGATTTACTAAATTCTTTTAAATATTATTTTTGAAAAAAATATTCCTCATAAGAATTCAATTCTTTTCATAAATTTCCATAAAATTAAAAAAATAATTCAATTATTTTCAAAAGTAATATATTTTTTCGCAGAAATTCAATTATGTTTAACATTTTTTTTGAAATTCTCCGAAATTTCAATTATCTTTATAAATAATTAAATTGTTCTCTACAATTCAATTATTTTCAAAAATGTTAATAAAATTCTACGCAAATAGTTAATTATTTTCATAAATATGTAATAACATTATTTTGAAGGATTCAATTACTCTTATAAATAGTAAAATTCTTTGGACAAATTCAATTAGTATCAATAAATTTTAATGAAATTGAATTAATCAAATTTTTCAATTATATTTATGAACAATCAAGATTGTTTTTTGAAAAATTGAATAAATGTTTAAAAAAATTTGTTTAATTCAATTATTTTCCAAATTGTAGATTCATGTTCGAAATGAAATAAATAAAAATTTGATGAGAAAATAAAACCGGGAAAAACAGGGAATTTAAAGGTTAAACACAATTTCTAATCAGTCACTATTGATAGAGTAAATGTCGGTAAAATTATTTCCTATTATCTTATTGGCGGTCGTTTTTCATTAACGATTTTAGTTTTAACACAATTTGTTGAGAAAAGTAGCTTTTAGTAGCATTAGGCTCAAAAAAGTAGCCAAAAAGTAGCCTCGTATCAAAAAAGTAGCAAATAGTAGCTTTTAGTAGAAGAGTGCGAAGCCTGTGAATGTAATTGAATTAAGAAAATTTGTTGAAAATAATGGAAATTTTGCTATGAATTTTATTAAAATTTTGGAAAATAATTTAATTTTGTCGATTGTCAGTTACTTATAAAGATAAAATTAAATGTTGCCGATAATTTTTTTTCAACTTTTTTTAAAATAATTGAACTTCTGCGATGAATTTAATATATTTTATTGAAAATAACTGAATTTTTCTGATGAATATAATAATATTTCAATTATTATCACAAATAATAATTAATGATAATAATTGAATTCTGCAATGAATTTTATAAAAATATATAATTGAATTTCGGCGAAAAATTTTGTTGTCTATAAAGATAATTGAAATGTTGACGAAAATTAAAAAAAAAATTTTTTTGAAAATAATATTGATTTTCTCGAAAGAACTTTATTATTCATTTAAGATTAAAACAATTAAAATTTTTTCAAAGAATTGTGTTAAAAATTTAAAAAATTAATTGTATTAAAATTTTTTTTTTAAATTTATACTAATTGCAACAGAATTGAAATTAAATTTGTTCAAAAAAATACTTTAGTAAATGATTTATAAGTAATAACTTTATTGCAGTTCCTCGCAATAAAATTAGGACATTTAAAATTAAGTATTGTCATGTATAGAAATAATTGAAGGTTCTTTTTATATAATTCGTCTTAATTTCATAGTTTATTACTCAAAGGAAAAAGACACAAAAATTCAGAAATTTTTCTTATGAATTCTAAAAGTTTAAATTTTGTCCTCTACTTCAATTCGAATAGTCCGTGACTGTTCCCTGAATTCCCTGCCTCAGAATATATAATAATAATAATAATAATAATAATAATAATAATAATAATTATTATAATAATAATAATAATAATAATTATTATTATTATTATTATTATTATTATTATTATTATTATTATTATTATTATTATTATTATTATTATTATTATTATTATTATTATTATTATTATTATTATTATTATTATTATTATTATTATTATTATTATTATTATTATTATTATTATTATAGTATTTAAACTATATTCCAATTTATATTTTATTTTTGTGGAAAAAAATTTGAATTAAAAATTCTTAAATTCTATTATTTTTAAAATTTCAAATTTAACATTAATATTAATTTAATATTATTGCTAGCTACAATTTTGACTAAATAAAGTACTCGGCGACTTTAATTAATAAAGGAGGAAATTTCAAACTAATTGAGTGAAATTATCGTCTAATGTAATTTAAAATCGCCATTCCCCTCCTACCATCAGGACCAAAGTGTATACATTGTGTGTATAATAACAATAAATACGGTTAGTGCATAGGGTGGAAATATATATTCTCGGTAACAGGTGGCTGACGGGAAGACCACCCCGTTCACCAATAAGTTGATCGCTTAGTTTCGTTCTCGAAGGACTTGTCGGCGGTGAGTTTCTTAACGAATGGGCTTCTGGTTCCTGTCTGTCCCACGGATTGGGATTACCTTCGGGTTGTCATCGGGTCGTTACTAGCAGGAAACCAGACTAGTTGATGCATTTTCTGCTGTATATAGGAAAGTCTCTCTCTCTCTCTCTTTCTCTCTTTCTTTTTCTCATTTCTAATGGTCGCAAATAGCCTGTAAAATTGTTACAAAAGAAACGCATTTAATAACTAGGTAATCAACTTGCCATGTGCGCCAACAGGATGCACATAAGTCTGACTCTATTTTTCTTTCTCTCTCCACTGTGTCATTTCCGTCACGCTTCCTTCAATACAATTCTTGTGAAATCGGCCTTATACTTATAATTTGGTTTGTAAAATTCTTTATAAGAAATTAATTTTAAGAAAAATTTGATTCTTTAGTAAATTATTTACTGTTGTATTGAAATAATTGAATACGTTATTTTAAAAAAGGTTTCAAATTCAAATATTTGAAAATTTTAATTTTCTTTACTTCTAACTGCAAGCAATTTTGTAAAATGATCTTTTTTGAACAAGTTTAATTTAACTTTTTTCAATATTTTAAAGTTACATGAAAACTTTTTCAAATATGTAAATTGTTTTAAAATCTCAGAAAGTTTTTTTTCCATATTTTTATTTTATTGTAATTTTTGTCTTACATCTACCATTTTAATGAATTCCCCAAAAGAATTAACAAAATTCAGTTATTTCAAAAAAAAAAAAAAAAGTTTTAAAAATGTACTGAAACATTTAATTATTTTCATGCAAAATAAAAATTGCACAGGAATTTAATTATTAGAAAATCGTTTATAAATTCCTTAGCAATAATTTAATTAATTCTATAAATAATAAATTTTTCATGAATTTAATTTATTTTTATAAAGAATAAATTTTTGTTTTAGAAATGCAATTAATTTCATAAATAATGACGCTAATCGCAAAATTTGTATTATTTTTAGTAAAATTGTAATCGAATTTCTCGAAAAATGTAAAAATAAATGACGACAGGCGGAGGCGTCAGAACGTTAGAAAGAGAAAGAGCATACATAACGGCCCCCTCTGCGTAGAAACGCATGCGCCCGACCGACTTCAGTGCGCATGCGTTTAGAAACAAATGGAAAAGAGGGGATTAATTCCCCCCCCCCTATTTTTTTCCTAATTATATATAATAATCGTCGTGATTCCAGATTTCCGGATCTCTGTCCACACTTGAAGTTAGTTATAGTTATTCTTTTGTTTTTTATACGTTTTTCAAAAAGAAACCAAAAAAACTCGTTTTATTCACTTCACAAAATTGACAAAAATTCCATTCCATATTCTTTATTTTCCTAGCTTTTTCGTAATTTTCATCAAAAATATTTACTTTTTTCTTATCCTGCTAATAAATTGAATTTATGCTACGAATTTTATTATTCATGAAAGAATTTAAAATTATTTAATTCTTGCGAAGAATTTAAAAAAAAATTGATAATAATTGAATTTTTCAGAAGAATTTTATTATTTACAAAAATAATTCATTTCTTTAGGCAAATTTTGTTATTTATGAAAATAATTGAATTTTCTTGAAAATAATAAAATATTATTATTTATTAAAATAATTAAATTCTTGCGAAGAATTTTTTTTTAATTTGGAAAACAATTGAATTCTTGGAAAGAATTTTTAAAAAATTTTGAAAAATAATTGAATTTTATAAATTTTGAGAAAAATTGAATTTTTTGAAGAATTACATTTTTTCAAAGGATTTTGTAATTTATGAAAATAATTGAATTCTTTCGAGAAATTTTATTAATATTTGTTGAAAAAATAATTTAATTACTTTCGAGGAATTTTATTATTTATAAAAATAATTTAATGCTTTCAAAGAATTTTATTAATTAGGTAAATGATTAAATTCTTGCGTCGAATTTTATTAAAATTGATGAAAATAATTGAATTTTTTCCTACAATTTTATCATAAATTTTTTTGATTAATTGAATTCTGTTTGGTTATTTTATAAAAATAGTAGATATTGAAAATCATTGAAATGTGAAAAATTTTTAAAGATAATTAAATTTTACAAAGAATTCTATTAAAATATTGGGTAATAATTGAATGTCGGTGGGAAATTTTATTAAATTTTTTTGAAAATAATTGGATTTTCCAAAAAACCATTTTATTATTTATGAAAATAATTGAATTCTTGCGAACGATTTATTAGAATTTTTTAAAATAATGGAATTTCCAAGAAGAAATTTATTACTTTTAATAATAATTGAATTATTGTTATGAATATTGTTATTTATGAAAATAATTGAATTTTGAAAAGAATTTTATTGAAATACCTGAAAATAATTGAATTTTTGGGAGCAATTTTTTTATTATTTAAAAACAAATTTTTATTAAAATTATATTAAAAAAATTAATTTCTTTCGAATAATTTTATTAAATTTTTGAACATCATTGAATTATTGCGATAAAATTTATTAAAATGTTTAAAAAGAATTGAATTTCTGTTGAAAATTTTATTACTTTTGAAAGGAATTGAAATCTTTATAGGAATTTTATGAACATTGTTTTCAATAATGAATTTTTAAATGTTATGAAAATTTTATTAGTTTAAATAATTGAATAAATTCTTGTCAAAAACTTTATTTGTGAAAGTAACTGAATTTTACGATTATGAAAATAATTAAATTCATGCTTAGAATCTAATCAAAAATTTTTTTGAAAAAATAGAATTTTCATGAAAAATTTTATAATTATTAAAAGTAATAGAATTATTAGGAAAATAAAAATTGTACAAAAGTTTGTTAAATAAAATTGATTTTTTCAATATTAGCGAATTAAAAGTAGTGGAAATTCTCTAAAAAAATATTGTTTATATTCTTTGTTCGGAAAGTTAAATACCTATATATAGCTGATAATTTTTTTTACCTTCTCTATTCTTTAGAATAATTAAAATTTTCGTAATGAAGTTTTTTTTAAATTTAGGTATCAGATAAGAATTTTTGTGAAATTCAATTTTCCTCGTACAAGAAAGTTTAATTATTTTCAATTTTGAAAATCTGATGCCAAATTTGAAATTAGTATCGAAATTTGTTAAAGTTTTTTTATATACTTTAAAGTTTAAAAATATAATATATTTTGAAAATTTAATTCTAATTAGTTTTTCAGTTATGTGTCATAATAAGTATTTCTTTAAAAATTACTTAAATTAAAATGATTTGAAATTGTTTACAATAAACATTGTAGCACAATATTCCCGCGCGCTTGCGCGCGGATAATTTTGCTAGTGTTAACAATAATTGTCGAGCTTCGCGCTCGGTATGTGAATTTAATTTAAAGTATAAAATATTTGACAAGCATTTCTTAAAACTTCCTCTTTGCGCATATCTTATCGACATTTAGGATGATGAATTTAAAAAATGGACAATAACCCTTTACGTTCGTACATATATTGTGAGCCTGGAATTATAATCGTCTCTCGTCAGTAGCGAAAGAAAATTGACGTTTCGTTTCTTCGAAGCTTCTGTATGGACACAGAGAGACAGACTCGAGAAGAGAATGAATATCGCAACTCGTCTGCGGACAATAACATGGGGACATGTTATTTATGTGTTTGGTGAAGCGACACGGCGTGTGGGTGTTGAAGCCCGGTGAGCACCACGGGAGTCTGCCGCGCATGAGTGTGCGAAAGAGACTGCAACGTATGAAACAAGCCAACAAATTCGACAAAAAACTTGAACCCTGCCCTTTGCAAATTTGCACGGACACTGTATATATATATGTACGCAATATTCATATAATATATAATGTGAATTTTATCTTTTGTACAAAGAATGCGAACATTATTTTTAGTTTCGAACGCGAGACATACAAATTCCGCACACATCGCATATCACATGAGAGCAAAAATCATTCAATTATTATCATTCGATATTAATTTCTAAAATCAATACCGATTATAAAAATCAATTTCATGTTTATCTCCAGATGTATCAAATTAAGAGAAAAAAATGTAAAAGACATGTTTTGATACCTTTTTTGAATCTCAATTTGTTATCCGCAAATAAACTGTTTGTCTCGATGTTTTCAATTTTCAGAAAATATTTGGAACTAGCAACAATTCTATAACTGCTTACATACTTTTTTAAATAAAATTAGCAAATTTAATCTCTAAATCTGAATTAGTGCGGATTCGTTTACCAATTTGAATTAGTAACATTTTTTACTCATTTTTAGTAGTTTTTTACTAATTTCTAGTAGAAAATTACTAATTCAATTAGTAGAACGTATTTTTTACTTTTCCAAATCAGCAAATTTTCTACTAATATTTAGTAAAAAAAAACTACTAAAAATTAGTAAAAAAAAAACAGTTAATAATTCAATTGGTAAACGAATACGCTCGCATATTATTTATAAAATTAATTGAATTTCTAAAACAAAAATTTATTCTTTATAAAGTTAATTAAATTTCTAAAACAAAAATTTATTCATTACAAAAATAATTGAATTGATGAAAAAATTTATTATTTATAAAATTAATGAAATTATTGCGAAGTAATTTATAAACAATTTTCTAATTATTGAATTCCTGTGCAATTTTCATTTTGTATGAAAATAATAACTGAATTTTATTAATTTTTTTTGGGAAATTTATTAAAATAGTAGATGTAGGAAAAAATAATAATAAAATAAAAATATGAAAAAATCTTTCTGAGATTTTAAAACAATTCCCATACTTGAAAAAATTTTCATGTAACTTTAAAATATTGAAAAAAGTTAAATTAAACTTGTTCAAAAAAGATCATTTTTCAAAATTGCTTGCAGTTAAAAGTAAAGAAAATTCAAATTTTCAAATATTTGAATTTGAAACCTTTTTTAAAATAACTTATTCAATTATTTCAATACAACAGTAAATAATTTACTGAAGAATCAAATTTTTCTTAAAATTGAATTCTCATAAAGAATTTTACAAACCAAATGTTTTTTTTTAATAATTGCATTCTTTTGACGATTTTTAACAAAATTTTTAAGAATCATTACATTTTTCAAAGATTTTGTATATTTTGTATAATTCTGTATAATTTTAAATACAAAAATTCAATAATTTAGTAAATAATTGAATAATTTCTAAGCTTTAATTCTCGTAAAGAATTTTGTTAACAAATTTTTAAACAATTGAATTTTTTCGACTAATTTTAATGAAATTTTAAAGAATAATTTCATTTTTCCTTGAATTCCATTAAAATTATTCTAATAATATATAAAAGTCTGAGATGAGCTTTACAATTTATAAAATAATTGAATTTCTGAATCAAATTTTTATACAAAAAAATATTTTATTTATTAAATTCCTCAGCAATTTTTATTTTATTTATGAAAATAATTAAATTTATTAGTTCAATATTATTAATTTTTTTTAATAATTGAATTCTTTTGGGGAATTTATTAAAATGGTAGATGTAAGACAAAAATTACAATAAAATAAAAATATGGAAAAAAAACTTTCTGAGATTTTAAAACAATTTACATATTTGAAAAGGTTTCATGTAACTTTAAAATATTGAAAAAAGTTAAATTAAACTTGTTTAAAAAAGATCATTTTTCAAAATTGCTTGCAGTTAAAAGTAAAGAAAATTCAAATTTTCAAATATTTGAATTTGAAACCTTTTTTAAAATAACTTATTCAATTATTTCAATACAACAGTAAATAATTTACTGAAGAATCAAATTTTTCTTAAAATTGAATTCTCATAAAGAATTTTACAAACCAAATGTTTTTTTTTTTAAATAATTGCATTCTTTTGACGATTTTTAACAAAATTTTTAAGAATCATTACATTTTTCGAGGATTTTGTATATTTTGTATAATTCTGTATAATTTTAAATACAAAAATTCAATAATTTAGTAAATAATTGAATAATTTCTAAGCTTTAATTCTCGTAAAGAATTTTGTTAACAAATTTTTAAACAATTGAATTTTATGATAAATTTTAATAGAATTTTAAAAAATACTTTCATTTTTCCATGAATTCCACTAAAACTATTCTAAAAATAATTGAAATTCTGAGATGAGCATTACAATTTATAAAATAATTGAATTTCTGAATCAAATTTTTACACAAAAAATATTTTATTTATTAAATTCCTCAGCAATTTTTATTTTATTTATGAAAATAATTAAATTTATTAGTTCAATATTATAAATTTTTTTTCAATAATTGAATTCTTTTGGGAAATTTATTAAAATAGCATATGTTGGAAAAAAATAATAATAAAATAAAAATATGGAAAAATCTTTCTGAGATTTTAAAACAATTCCCATATTTGAAAAGATTGTCATGTAACTGCAAATTATTAAAAAAAATTAAATTGAACTTCTCCAAAAAAGATCATTTTCAAAATTGCTTGCAGTTAAAAGTAAGGAAAATTCAATTTTTTAAAAATTTGAATTTAAAATCTTTATTAAAATAACTTATTCAATTATTTCCATACAACTAAAATAATTTACTGAAGATTTAAATTTTTCTTAAAATTGATTTTTTATAAAGAATTTTACAAACCAAATTTTTATTAAATAATTGCATTCTTTTGACGATTTTAAAAATAAATTTTAAGAATCATTACATTTTTCAATGAATTTATATATTTTCGTATAATTTTAAATACAAAAATAATTAATAATTATTAAATTATTAATTATTATTAAAATAATTTATAATTTAGTAAATAATTGAATGATTTTTAAGATTTAAATCTTGTAAAGAATTTTATTAATAAATTTTTAAAACAATTGAATGTTTTTTACTAATTTTAATGAAATTTTAAAGAATAATTTCATTTTTCCATGAATTCCATTAAAACTATTCTGAAAATAATTGAAATTCTGAGATGAGCTTTGCAATTTATAAAATAATTGAATTTGTGAATCAAATTTTTATACAAAAAATATTTTAACTATTAAATTCCTCAGCAATTTTTATTTTATTTATGAAAATAATTAAATGTATTAGTTCGATATTATTAATTTTTTTTAAATTGAATTCTTTAGGGGGATTTATTAAAATAGTAGATATTGAAAATCGTTGAATTTTCCAGAATTGTTTGTTAAAATAATTTAGTAAATAATTGCATGATTTTTAAGATTTAATTCTTGTGAAGAATGTTGTTAACAAATTTTTAAATAATTAAATTCTTTTGACGAAGTTTAATCGAATTTTTAAGAATAATTAAATTTTTTCAAGACTTTAAATTAAATTCACATACCGAGCGCGAAGCTCGACAATTATTGTTAACAATAGGAAAAAAAGAGGGGGGGGAATTAATCCCCTCTTTTCCATTTGTTTCTAAACGCATGCGCACTGGAGTCGGTCAGGCGCATGCGTCTCGGAGGGGACGTTACGTATACTCTTTCTCTTTCTATCGTTCTGACGCCTCCGCCTTTCTTCCTTTATTTTCACGCCTCTATGAATATTTTTACATATAATATTTTTCTTCATATTTTTCTTTCTTATTTACTCTTCACTATTTTGTATTTTCTACCTTTTTTTTTAATTTTTTACCTAAATTCCAATTGTCAATATTTCAGTTTTAAATTTAAATACCTTTTGAATCATTTTTTAATACAATTTTTCGTAAATCGGAAAAAAACCCTAGGCGGAATTCGACAAAACGAAAATGCCATTTTTCCGGGTGTCCATATTGAAAAGGCATAAAAATAAAAATTGAGAACTAAATAAAAATTTTGGTATTATAATTGAATAAAAAATAATAATTGAGAACGTTAAAATACACAAAGAGCAAGCACACAAAGTGTACAAAATCTTTTCAATCTGTGTCTGTATCTGCGTGTGTAGGTGCGGGAAAAATTATTACCCCATAAATAGAAGCACGATATCATTTTAAAAATACAATAAATTTCACGCATCTTTTAACAATAAAGTGTGAAATTAAAATCGCAAAAAAAAACGAAATGATGGCAAAGAGGAATAAAAGGAGGAGGAGAGGGTTAAATACATGAATCGCGCAAAGCAGAGGGGCGTGTTTTTTGTTGCATTTGAATGTGAATGACAGTCGTGCATCAGACACGGTTATAGTCTCATAGAGAGACACGACTCATCGTAATGCAAAATATCCCCCTTTCCCCCTCTCTTCTCTCCTTTCTCTCGTTTATTCGCAATCATAATCTCAGGAAATTATTAGCCCATTGAGACCTCCTGCCATCATAGCTGGCGCACTCGTCCGTTTTTCATTCATGGGTTTCTCTCTCTCTCTCTCTGATTCCCGTGCGCGCACACTTTTTACCCGGGACGATTCAACTCCCCAGGGAGTACAAATTGGTTATACCATGCCAAAACTTTAAGAATCGATTGAAAAAGTCACCTTTTGATAAATACAAATTGGATTTAGCACACGAGCCAAGATTTGCATAACTAGTCGTAGAAGGTGGCTTTTTAAAAGGTCTTCATCTCATATCCCCCTCCGGTATAACAAAAATACCGCAAAATTATTCCGCACATCAAATATGAGAGGAGAAAAAAAAATAATAAATATAAAGAAACGTAGTCGTGTATACCTTTTGTAGAAATGGTCAATTTGCGTTTATCAAATTTATTAGTAGATTTATTATTATTGTCCCCCGAGTGACACGGAATTTTTTTTAGAAGACATAATTAAATTTCTATAGAGTCGCCTTTTTTTCGGCACGAATAGTCGAATATTATTTATTAATTTTACTATTATCGAAAGAGTTTATTTTTCTTCAATTAAAAACAGATTATTTATTACTATTATTATCATCATCGTATTAAATATTTATTTATTGATTTTATTGATTCCTTTTTTTCTCCGGCTGGTGTTGCGAAATTTGATGATGTCGAGTCATTGTGGATGTATGATTAAATTTTAATTCCGCTGTTATCGAGCGATAAATTATTGCTTTTTTTGTAAAATTGAATTTAAAAATATTTTTAGATGCTGTGAAATTAGAGAAATTTTCGGGGATATGAATTTTTTTACTAATATTCAGTTTCAGTTTATTTATAACGGAATTTTGTAAATAATAAATTATAAAGAATAAAGAATAAAATGTAAATAATAAATTATAGATAATAAATTATAAAGAATAAATTATAAATAATAAATTATAAATAATAAATTATAAATAATAAATTATAAACAATAAATTATAAACAATAAATTATAAACAATAAATTATAAATAATAAATTATAAATAATAAATTATGAAGAATAAATTACAAAGAATAAATTATAAACAATAAATTATAAACAATAAATTATAAATTAAAATATTACAAATAAAATTAGTACAAATAAATAATAAATTAGAATCGTTTTGCAGAAATCGTAATTATTGCAACTTTTGGCAATTTTATTCTGGTAAATTCCCCTTTTATTACAATTACAGAAAACTTAAATTTTATTTAAAAATTCGAAATAAAATTTTTTTTATTTTTTTCATTCTTTTTTAAATAATTAAATGAAATTGAAATGTGAAAATTTTACTTTTTTTAAATAATTCAATATTTTTGTAGAATTATATTAAAATTTTTGTTGAATAATTGAATTTTTTGGGAAATTTGTTAAAATAGTAAAATATTGAAAACCATTGAATTAAGTTTGAAAATTATTGAAATTTTGCTATGAATTTTATTATTATATGACTTTTGAAAATAATTTTATTTTTGTATTGAATGTAGTTTTTTTCGAAGAATTTTGTTGTTCATTTATAAAGATAATTGTAATGTTGGTTAAAATTTAAAAAAAATTTTTAATTGAAAAAAGAAAAATTTTATTACTATAATTTAATTTTAATTTATTTATAACGGAATTTCGTAAATAATAAATTATAAATTATAAAGAATAAGTTAGCAGAAATCGTAATTATTGCAACTTTTGGCAATTTTTACATTCTCATCAAAAATGAGAAAGTCTTGTTTCTGGTAAATTTCCCTTTTACTACAATTACAGTAAACTTAAATTTTATTTAGAGATAATAAAAAAATGTTTATTTATTTTCTTTTTTTAAATAATTAAATGAAATTGAAATGTGAAAATTTTACTTTCTTTTAATAATAGAATGTTCTTGTAGAGTTATATTAAAATGTTTGTGGAATCATTGAATTCTTTTGAAAAATATACTAAAATAGTAAAATATTGAAAACCATTGAAAACCATTGAATTAAGTTTGAAAATTATTGATATTTTTGCTATGAATTTTATTATTATTTTTTAAAATAATTTAATTTTTGTATTAAATGTAGGTTTTTTCGAAGAATTTTGTTACTCATTTACAAAGATAATTGAAATGTTGGTTATAATTTTAACAAAGTTTTTTTAGATTTAGTTTATTTATAACAGAATTTTGTAAAGAATAAATAATAAATTATAAAGAATAAGTTATAAAAAATAAATTATAAATAATAAATTATAAAGAATAAATTGTTAAGAATAAATAATAAATAATAAATTATAAAGAATAAATTATAAATAAAAATATTACAATTACAGATATAAAATAAATTTCAAGTTTTGCAGAAATCGTAATTATTGCAACTTTTTACAATTTTTCTGGTAAATTCCCCTTTTATTACAATTACAGTAAACTTAAATTTTATTTTAAAATTCGAAATAAAAAATTTTTAAATTTAATTATTTTCCGAACGTTTAATAAAATTCTCCCCAGGAATTAAATTTCTTAACAATTTTATTTAGAAACTATAAAAATATATTCTCTTTTGTTAATTATAATTTGATAATTACATAAATAATTAAATATAAACAATATGTTTTTTTATAATGAACACATTGTAAGTAAAATTCTTTAATAGTTAAATTAATTAAATTACATTAATTAGTTGCATCGACAAAACGAATTGTGTCCTCGTCAGAGAACTCAAATTGCAAACAAATTGCAAGGCGATAAAAATTGAAAATAAAATTTAGTTAAATATAAACAAAAATAAAAAAGTTAAGTAAAAACATAGAAATAAATTTTTAAAAAAAACTTAAAGAATACAACGCGATATAAAATCTATAAAAAAATTCCATCGTACAGACTTTTTTTTATAAAATATTCCAACCACCCGAGATTTGAACCAAAGGACTTTTTCGCACAGGGAATATTCAAATGCGCGATTTCGACTCTATATATATATATATATTTATTTTATTGAAAAGAGTTGCCGACATAATTAATTAATACTGAATAACATTTAAAGTGATTGGAAATTCAAGTTTTGAATATAAAAATAGACTTGTAATCACTTCTTCGTGTATATTACAAGAAACAGAATCAAATCAATGAATTTTTTAATATCACAGCAGGAGTCGAGACTTCCCGCAGTGACGCACGAGCCAGTCGACTATTACCAGATACCTATATACTCGCAACGGCAAAATGAACACGGAAAAAAAATAATAAATTTCAAAAGCTTCTTGTTTAGAATTCCTGACACGACCTTATGGGCTCTTATGCTTTTACGACTTTTTTTTTAAAATAATTCTCTGGAAATTTTATTTATATCCCCCCGATTTCAAATCAGTCGAAGTTCAAAGGGGAAATTGTAAAAAATGAAATTGTAAAAAATTGAAATTTAAAATACTTGCAAAAAATTTGTGCTTTTCATAATCATTACATTTTATTTTTTTGTCAAATTCATGTCGTGTTCAATTTCAAAGAAAGTTATAAAAGTTTTGAACATTGAAATGAACGAAATATTTTCTGCTAAGAACATTTTTTTTTTAAATAACTACTTAATTAGAATGAAAATTAAACAGTGAAATTTTTTATTTAAAAACTAAACAATTAATTTCTTTAATAAAATTAATTATTGTAATAAAAATTTAATTCGAACAAAAGGTAAATAAATTTTGCTTATTTGAACGTTCAGAACTTTAAAAACATTTTAGAAATATAATATATTTAGAATTTTGAAGATTTTGATTTAAAACATTTAAGAAAATTTAATTATTTCTAAAAATTGCAATTATTTTCGTAATTTTCTAAAAATTCAATTATTATCTAAAACTATAACTGAAATTAATTTTCGAATCAATTTTTATTAGAAAATTTTATGAGAAACCAATTATTTAAATACAAAAGTAAACAATTTATTCAATAATTAAATGTTTTTTAAAATTCAATTTTCATAAAGAATTTTATTAACAAATTTTTAAATAATTAAATTCTGTCAACGAATGAATGAATTTATTATTTATGAAAATAATGAAATCCCTGAAAGAAATTTGAAAAAATTATGAAAATAATTGAATTACTTTGAAGAGTTTAATACAAAAATTTGAAAAATTTCGTTGTTTTGGAAAAAATTATACAAATTCTTTTTTAAATAATATTTAATTCCTGGAAAATTTTTATTTTTTAAGTAATTGAATGTTCTTGTAGAATTTTATTAAAATTTTTTCTAAACAATTGAATACTTTTGGGAAATTTACTAAAATAGTGGAATATTGAAAATCACTGAATTAATAAGTTTGAAAATAATTGAAATTTTTCCATGAATTTTATTACTTTTAAAATAATTTAAATTTTGTAACGAATATAACTACTATTGTTGAAAATAATTGATATCGCAACGAATTTTATTAAAATATTTGCTAACAATTGAATTTTGTCGAAGATTTTTGTTCTTAATTTATAAAGATAATTCAAATATTGGTTCACATTTAAAAAAAATTTTTTTTATAATTAAATTCTTTATGAAAATTTTATGAAAATAATGGATAATTAAATTGTTGCCATGAAAATTATAGAATTCCTGTGAACTTTTTACTATTTTTGAAAAGAATTGGAATTTCACCAAGAATTTAAAAAAAATTTTTGAAAATAATTGATTTGGTGTAAATAATTTTATTATTTATGAAAATAATTGGATTTATTATTTAGAAAAATAATTAAATAATTGTCAACTAATTTTTAAAAAATTGAGAAATAATAAAATTTTTTGACATTTTTAATAGTTCTGAAAATAATTGACTTTTTGCGTAGAATTTTATGAAATTTTGTTATAAATAATAAAACTTGTCAATAAATAATTAAATTCTTTTGGAAAATTAAATTTTTTGTCTTTTTTTTACTAGTTTTGAAAATAATTGAATTTTTTTGTAAAATTTTATTAACATTTTTGTAAAATATTGAAATTTTTTTAAAATAATTAAATTCTTTTGGAAAATTAAATTTTTTGTCTTTTTTTTACTATTTTTGAAAATAATTGATTTTTTTGTAGAATGTTATCAAAAATTTTCTTTTAAATAATGAAAAATGTCAATAAATAATTTAATTCTTTTGGAAAATTAAATTTTCTTGCAATTTTTTAATAGTTTTGAAAATAATTCAATTTTTGTGTAGAATTTTATCAAAATTTTTTGAAATAATGAAATTTTTTTTAATAATTAAATTCTTTTGGAATTTTTTTTTTTAAATAATGAATTATTAAATTGTTGCCATGAAAATTATAACAAATTCATAAATTATAGAATTCCTGTGAACTTTTTACTATTTTTGAAAAGAATTGGAATTTTACCAAGAATTTAAAAAAAAATTTTGAAAATAATTGATTTGGTGTAAATAATTTTATTATTTATGAAAATAATTGGATTTATTATTTAGAAAAATAATTAAATAATTGTCAACTAATTTTTAAAAAATTGAGAAATAATTAAATTTTTTGACATTTTTAATAGTTCTGAAAATAATTGACTTTTTGCCTAGAATTTTATGAAATTTTGTTATAAATAATAAAACTTGTCAATAAATAATTAAATTCTTTTGGAAAATTAAATTTTTTGTCTTTTTTTTTACTAGTTTTGAAAATAATTGAATTTTTTTGTAAAATTTTATTAACATTTTTGTAAAATATTGAAATTTTTTTAAAATAATTAAATTCTTTTGGAAAATTAAATTTTTCGTCTTTTTTTTTACTATTTTTGAAAATAATTGATTTTTTTGTAGAATGTTATCAAAAATTTTCTTTTAAATAATGAAAATTGTCAATAAATAATTTAATTCTTTTGGAAAATTAAATTTTCTGTCAATTTTTTAATAGTTTTGAAAATAATTCAATTTTTGTGTAGAATTTTATCAAAATTTTTTGAAATAATGACATTTTTTTTAATAATTAAATTCTTTTGGAAATTTTTTTAAAAATAATGAATTATTAAATTATTGTCAAGAAATTTATTAAAAAAAATTTCTAAATTATGAAATTTCTGAGAACGTTTTACTATAGTTTTGAAAATAATTGTAATTTTGACAAGAATTTAATTAAAATGTTTGTAAATAATTGAATTTGTAAAGATAATTGGATTTATTATTTAGAAAAATAACTGAATTATTGCCAAGAAATTTATAAAAAATTTCTTAATAGCATTCCTGTGAAATTTTTACTAGTTTTGATAATAATTAAATGTTTTCGTAGAATTTTATTAAAATTTTGTTTTAAATAATTGAATTCTTTTTGGGAATTATTATTATTAAAACAGTGGAACATTGAAAATAATTGATTTACAAATATTTATCGAAAAATAATTATATGAATAAAATATTTGAAATTTTGCTATGAATTTTATTAAAAATATTGGAAAATAATTGATTTTTGTCGATGAATTTTGTTATTATATAAAGATTTAAAATTGTTGACAATTTTCTTTGAGATTTTTCGAAAATAATTCAAAGTTTTCGATGAATTGAATTATTTTTCAAAATAATTAAATTCTTGCGATATAAATATTGTTATATTTATAAATATAATTGGATTTTGCAATAAATTTAACTTACAAATATTATAAATGAAATTTTGCAATAAATTTAACTTATAAATATTATAATTTAAATTTAACTTACATTACGAATTTTTTTATTAAAATTTCAGAGTATAATTGAATTTCACCGCGTGCGGAAAATATCTTCTTTTCTCCCTTGGTTCACAATCTACTATTTAAATCCCTTTGTTAATTTTCCATAACAGAATATATGATAAAAAAATAAAAGAATCAATATTTTCGATAATCGGACTCTATAGAAAAATCGTAAGCAGACATAATATATGAAATTTGATGAATTACGGGATTTTCGAAAAGGCACGAAATTTGAGAAAGAGAGTGAGAGTGTGAGAGAGAGAGAGAGAGAGTTATGCTACCGGATGGAAGATCGGAAAAGAAGAATATAAGGATTCAGGAGAGTAAATGACAGAGTCCAGTCAGCCGCCTCGAGCCATGGATTATTATTTTGATTAATTTCTCCCGTCATTCGGTAGCCAAGTTCGCCGCCGCCGGGCCCTTCTTGGAACGCGGATCGCATCTCCTATCAGCCGAACGAGCTTTATATGTACAGACATCCTTCCGAACACGTCCCTCGTTCGTTCATGCTAATTTCGTAAAAGGAAAGATTACATTTCTAAATTGGTAGTGCTAATGTGGCAAAGAAACATATATACCTTCTTTATACACATTTCCATAAATGTAAACTCATCATTTTATATTTATAAAGAAAACAATCATTTTCTTTGTCTCTCCTCGCATCAACGTCGAATTCGCAACAAACAATTCCGGTTACAGTTAACAAATAAATTTAATTTTTTATTGTTTTGCTAATTTTATTATTTGCTCTTTTTTATTTCAGCGAGTAGAACATTTTTTTTATTATTATTATTTTATCATTATTATTTTATTATTATTTTTCATTATAACTTTTATTATTATTTTTCATTATAACTTTTATTTTTATTTTTCATTATAACTTTTATTATTATTTTTCACTATAACTTTTAATATTAATTCTCTAACCGAAACAAAGAATTTTGCATCACTGCCACGATTTGTGTACTGCATTCGCTTCGTATCGTACCGTTTGTGAGAGAACTTCCATGCCATCTGGACGGCAATTCAAAGAACCATTCTGGCGCGAAATTCAAAATGTTTCAAAGAAAAAAATAATATTATATCATTCTTTTCGTACCAAACTCTAGAGGAAAAGTTGTAGTAAAACCGAGAGAAACCCTGCGAAACGGAAAATATTTTTTTTTCCTTTTTCAAATTAAAGGTACGAAAAAAGAAAAAAAAATGGAAAGAGAGAGCCTTGCGTATTGCAGTGCGGTGCGTTCGTGAAAACTCGTTTCTTTCGACGCCCGACGCAATCTCGCGTGTAGGAATTAATAGATTAGCGAAGGGCATGTCTCCTCTTAATTCCATCCCATTACGGGTTCGGTTCGTGGCGCGAGGCGGGTCTGACCGATTATGGGAGATAGCCGAAATCACCATGGACCACGGAATTAGACTGAATTACCGTTCTGCTCGCAGCTCTCCAATATACAAAAGAAGCTTCTTCTTTTTTTTTTCTTCTTCTCTCTTTTCCTGCAATAACACTTTGATCGCTGTATATGCTCCTCAAAAGAAGACAAAACAAAAATAGCCGCACAATTCTCAAACGAGATTCATTACATTCGTAGCACGGTAGGCTATATGTGAAAACTACATGTATCTTTAAAAGAAAATCGAGGTAATATCATTTGGATACAATTACCAATTTACCAAAATACAATTCCCTTTCACCGGTCCAAATTAATTTCTTCCCCATATTAGACAAATTACATACCTTCTTGTATAAAATATAAAAATATTCTCTCAATCTCAATTAGTAGAATTCTTTTAATTTAATTTAATTTAATTTAATTTAATTCTTTTGATTTTTCTAATTTTTAGTAGTTGTCATAGACGACTTTTCCCTTTTTTAATTAGTAGAATATTACTAACTAGCAAGTGTTAAAAAAACGGATCGTGATATTCAATTTATTATTATTATTCAAATTACAATTTTTTTTTATTTTCAATAACATTTTAATAAATCCTTCGAAACAATTCAATTATTTTTTAAAATAATAAAATCTTTGCAAAAAATCAATTATATTATCAATAAAAAAATTTCACGAGATAATTAAAGTTAAAGAATTAATTTTAATTATTTTTAAAAGTGGTAAAATTTAATTATTTTTAAAAGTAGTAAAATTCAACTATTTTCAAAAATTTTTCTTAATTAAATGACTTTCAATAATATTCTACACACATCAACAACTTTTAAATCTTTATTAATTAATATTCTACTTTGTTAATAAAATTACCCAAAAAAATGCAATTATACAAAAATTTTTTTTATAAAATTCTACACAAACATTTAATTAATTTCCAAAAAAAAACGATGAAACTGTCAGAGATATTCAATTTTATAAAATAGAAATTGTGTACATTTTTTCGAAAAAATCAAATATGTTTAAAAATTTGGCATTAAAATTATTTTCATAGACAACAATATTCATTACAAGAATTACAAATATTTTCAAAAATTTTAATAAAATGCAATTAATTAATCTCTAAATCTGAATCAATAGAATTCTATTAAAAAATAGTAAAATTTAATTATTCAATTGTCTTAAAAAAAAATTCTTTTAAGAATTTTAATAATTTTCAAAAATTTAAATAAAATTCTTTTTATAAATTCAATTGTTTTTGTTTAAAGTAAAATTCTTTAGAGGATTTCAATTATTTTCAAAAAATTTTAATAAATTCGTTCTAAAAATTCAATTATCTTAAAAAGAATTCTTTTGAATATTTCAATTGTTTTCATAAATAACAACATTTTTCAAAGTATTTTAATTTTTTTTCAAAAATTTTAATAAAATTCTGATTAATTTTTTCAAGCATTTCAATAATTTTCAACTATCTTTATAAAAAATAAAATTCTTCAGAGAATTTCAATTATTTTCAAACATTTTAATAAATTCGTTCTAAAAATTTAATTATTTAAAAAAAATTCTTTTGAATAATTCAATTGTTTTCATAAATAACAAAATTTTTCAAAGCATTTCAATTACTTTCAAAAAATTTAATAAAATTCTGTTTAAAAATTCAATTACCTTCAAAAAGAAATAAAATTCTTGAAAGCATTTGAATAATTTTCAATTGTCTTCATAAAAAATAAAATTCTTCAGAGAATTTTAATTGTTTTCAAAAATTTTAATAAATTCGTTCTAAAAATTTAATTATCTAAAAAAAAAATTCTTTTGAATATTTCAATTGTTTTCATAAATAACAACATTTTTTAAAGTATTTCAATCACTTTCAAACATTTTAATATTTAACATTTTATTTTTTAATAAAATTCTGTTTAAAAATTTAATTATCTTAAAAAAAATTCTTCCAAGCATTTCAATAATTATTTTCAAACATTTTAATAAGATTCTTCCAAGGATTTCAAAAATTTCCAAAAATTGAAATAAAATTCTGTTTCTAAATTCAATTGTCTTAATAAAAAATAAAATTCTCCGGAGTGTTTCAATTATTTTCAAAAATTGGAAACATATTTCTGGCAAGAAATCCTTTCGAAATAAAATTAATATTAAACACAAAATTTATTTTTATCAATAACAAAATTAACCTGAGGAATGCAATTCTTTTGAATACAATTTTAATTAACTTAAAAAATCAAATATTTTAATATAATTATTAAGCGGCACGATTATTGTAGAAAGTTAAAAAAAATCTTTGTTTAATTATATCATTTTCAAAAGTTTTTGTTCTAATTATTTAAAAAACTAAATTTTAAAAAAATACACCAAGTAATTCATCAAAAAAATTTAATTATTTACAAAATTTCTATAATGAAATCATTTACAAAATAGTTTAATTTTCTGCCAATAATAATTTTTTACCAATAATAAAATTGTAATCAAAATAATTTAATTATTTTCTATATGTTAATAACATTTCTCTGAATTAATAAAATTATTTTAGAAAATTGTCATAAAATTCTAAGAAGAATTCAATTATTTTGGAAATTTTTGTAAAATTCTGAGAAGAATTTAATTATTATCTAAAAATTGTAATAAAATTCAACAATTAAATATTTAATTTCAATATAATTAAGAAACACCATTATTCTCAAAACTCTAAAGAAAAAATTGTTTATAATATTTAATTACTTTCGAAATTTTCAATTAAAATGATTAAAAAAAAACTTCATTATTTAAATGGAAAAGAAAATTCAAAGAAATTCTTGAAAAGAATTTAATTAGAATTTTCAAAAACTTTAATACAATATTTTGATATCAATTGTTCTCATAAATGATATTATAGTAAATTCTACTATAACAATATTAGTAAAATGTCACTATTTTTTTAGTAAAATTATTACTAAACAATTTTGTGAAAGGGTTTTCGTCATTTCATCAGTAACTTTCTACTACTCTCTAAATTTGAATTTGGCGCAAAATGCTTACTAATTTGAATTAGTAACTGCCTTTTTGTTTTTGAATTAGTAAATTTGACTAATAAATTAGTAGAAATTACTATTTATTAGTAAACTTTACTAATTCAAAAGCAAAAAGTCAGTCACTAATTCAAATTTGGAGAGTAATTCAGATTTATTTAGTAATGCAGAAGTAATGTAGAAAAAAATTGAAAATGTAAAATGGAAAAATTAAAAATATAAAGTGTCAAAAAATGTAAAAAATATGATTAAACGGTGCCACTTTTAATTATAAAGAAAGTATGTACAATATGTAAATTGTGCGAAAGACGAAGCTTAATAAAGCAGCAAAATGTAGCGTTCCTACCCGAAAAACGTGCTGCGTGGCGTGAGTCATTGTGGAATGCAAACGGGTTCGAGACTGTAGACAGACTCTTATCTCGGTCCAAGAGGGAACATTTGTCCTGCGTCAGCTTATCACTGCTACTTATTCCAGTCACCCCGGGTTGCAATAAGTAAATACATCCATCTTTGGGTTTCGTGGTGAGAGGGTCCAGGAGACATCTCTCCTGACGACGACGACCAGTCAATATATGATAACAGGACCGCCCGTCTCGTATTTACCATACTCGAAACAAATTTCTCCAATTTTTCTTTCCTCTTTATTTTCGCATTTATTTCCCCCAAAAATTATATATAATAATCGTCGTGATTCCAGATTTCCGGATCTCTGTCCACACATGAAGTTAGTTAAAGTTATTCTTTTGTTTTTTATACGTTTTTATAGAAAATAGAAATATACATGAGGCATTTCATTTCAAACCGTTCCACCGACAAAAACAATCGCAAGGAGACATATTTTCTAATAATTTTTATTATATTATTCTTTAATTGTTTATAATATATTATACACTGATTCAAAAGAGAATTTCATGAGCTTTCTATTGCTATTTTTATTATTTTAAATTTTTGCCAATTTCGTAGAGAAATTGCTGTTTGAAATGTTAATCTCTTAATATCTTAAAACACCCCCCCGCCGATTTTTATCAAAATTATATGATAATAAAGCGTAAATTCCCTAGTTTCTATTCTCATTTGATATATTATGGACATTTGATGGGATTAATAGAAAAAAAATTGTTTAAAAATGTGTTTTTGATAAATTTGACAAATAGTACGAAATTGAATGTAAGTTGAATGGGTTAAGGTTCAACTTCAAACTATTTGTCAAATTTTTCAAAAACACATTTTTTAAACAATTTTTTTTCTATTAATCCCATCAAATGTCCATAATATATCAAATGGGAATAGAAACTAGGGAATTTACGCTTTATTATTATATAATTTTGATAAAAATCGGCGGGGGGGTGTTTTAAGATATTAAGAGATTAACATTTCAAACAGCAACTTCTCTACGAAATTGGCAAAAATTTAAAATAATAAAAATAGCAATAGAAAGCTCATGAAATTCTCTTTTGAATCAGTGTATAATATATTATAAACAATTAAAGAATAATATAATAAAAATTATTAGAAAATATGTTTCCTTGCGATTGTTTTTGTCGGTGGAACGGTTTGAAATGAAATGCCTCACATATACAGAATTTTCAGAAAACGCGATAGACAGTTAAATTCTGAAAATTTCTATCGTTGGGTATTCGTATCAGCGGATTGAATTTAAATAAAGTAACGTTCAATAGCGAAAGTCTGAACCGAATGACATGACGCTGTACTTTATATTAACTCTCGACACGACGGTTTAAATTAACGAATTTTCTTTATCTGATAAGAAAATGAAAATGTACAAAACGGAACGACTCATTTTTAGTACGCGAACTAAAAATGCACGACGGAAAATAAAATAAACTTCGTACGGGTTTCTCGCGAAGTAGGACGCGTAACCTCTTCTCGACGAATTTTAACGTGGACGACGACATATAAGCGATTGACGGAATTAGCGAAAAATATAAATTTAAGAAGCTATCAATCGACCATAAACGAATTTAAAACAAACGGAACGCGTGAGGGGGAAAACAATTCGTAACACGTTTTATTAATTAATATCGGATTATTCGCGTGATCGTATAGTGAAACGAAATTAAACTGCGTAATATCTAAACGACTAAAATCCGTAATATCGTGCGTAAATATAGTAATCGCGGACGATGACAATTTACTATATTGAACGATTCGACAAGACGCGGCAATTTCCCGAAAAAATACAAAACTGACGGGATGAACAATTTCGAACCGTTTTCGTAACCGACCGTTTCCGTTTTAAACTAATCGTCCCTGTTCGGGCGCCAAATCTGTAATGAATGTTAATTGAGAGGGATTAGCTCGTCGGTCAGGGTTCGTTAAAATATTGGAAATTAACAAGCTCAATTACAGAAACACGAAAAACATATATTTACAGTATTTACAAATATCGAAAAAGAACAGTAAAATCGAATATTACATAAAAAAACGTATTTACGGCAGTAAACTAAATGAACGCGGAAACGTCGGTAACGGCGGAAACAGTATTGTCGGTAATAACGCGGATCATTTCTCTCGCGACCGTGTGACAAACGCCACTTTTTCGTCGGCGGTAGAACCGCTTCGAGGCCATCGCCTCATAGTGCCTACGGTAGAACCGCTTCGAGGTATAACCTCTTCGGCTGTGGTAACACCACTTAGAGTAAAACCCTTTCGTTGGCGGTGGAACCGCTTGAGGTAGAACCTCTTCGTCGTGGTAAAACCACTTCTGCGGTAAGACCGCTTTCTGGGGTAAAACCCCTTCGTCTCCGTCGTTTCGCGTCGTGCTCCGGCTTATATAGGCCGTCGGGAGCATAGGATCGTCGTCGCCTGCTGGAGGGACGAGGCGCGCGCAAGACTCAGTACCGTAACTATTATTTCGCGTGCCTACGATTTTTCAAATTTTACAAAATAACGCTTTTAAAATTCATTATCGTTACAATTTATTAAAATAATTAAATTCTTGCAAAAAATTTTTAAAACAATTTTGAAAATAATTGAAATTTTCTGAAGAATTTTATAAATTTTTAGAAAAATTGACTTTTTTTGAAGAATTTCATAATTTATGAAAACAGTTAAATTTTTTTGGAATATTTTTCTATTTTTTTAAAAATAATTGAATTCTTGCGAAGAATTTAAAAAAATTTTGGAAAATAATTGAATTCTTGGGAAGAATTTTTAAAAAAATTTGAAAAATAATTGAATTTTTCTGAAAAATTTTATAAATTTTGAGAAAAATTGAATTTTTTGAAAAATTACATTTTTTCTAAGGATTTTGTAATTTATGAAAATAATTGAATTCTTTCGAGAAATTTTATTAATAATTGATGAAAAAATAATTTAATTACTTTCGAAGAATTTTATTAAATTTTTGAAAATAATTGAATTATTGCAGAAAAGTTTATTAAAATTGTTAAAAAGAATTGAAATTCTGTTGAAAATTTTATTATGTATTTTTGAAAGGAATTGAAATCTTCATAAGAATTTTATGAACATTGTTTTAAATAATGAATTTTTAAATGTTATGAAATTTTTATTGGTTTAAATAATTGAATTATAACTGAATTTTACGATTATGAAAATAATTAAATTCATGCTTAGAATTTAATCAAAAATTTTGTTAAAAAAATGGAATTTACATAAAAAATTTTATAATTATTAAAAGTAAATGATTTATTGGGAAAAATAAATTGCATAAAATTTTGTTAAATAAAATTGATTTTTTCAATATTAGCGAATTAAAAGTAGTGGAAATTCTCTAAAAAAATATTGTTTATATTCTTTGTTCGGAAAGTTGAATTCCTATATATAGCTGATAATTTTTTTTACCTTCTCTATTCTTTAGAATAATTAAAATTTTCGTAATGAGGTTTTTTTTTAATTTAGGTATCAGATAAGAATTTTTATGAAATTCAATTTTCCTCGTATAAGAAAGTTTAATTATTTTCAATTTTGAAAATCTGATGCCAAATTTGAAATTAGTATCGAAATTTGTTAAAGTTTTTTTATATACTTTAAAGTTTAAAAATATAATATATTTTGAAAATTTAATTAATTACTTAAATTAGAATGACTTGAAATTGTTTACAATAAACATCGTAGCACAATATTCCCGCGCGCTTGCGCGCGGATAATTCGGCTAGTTATATATAATAATCGTCGTGATTCCAGATTTCCGGATCCCTGTCCACACTTGAAGTTAGTTATAGTTATTCTTTTCTTTTTTATACGTTTTGATAGAAAATAGAATACATATACATAATAATCGTAAGTTTTCTTTCCGTTAGCAAATTATCTGTATTCATTTGTTTGTTTTTTTTTTTTTTGAAAATTCATTTTTGTGGGTTATTGTCATTTTTTTAATGTCAGAAAGAAACCAAAAAAAAACTCGTTTTATTCACTTCACAAAATTGACAAAAATTCCATTCTATACTTTTTATTTTCCTAACTTTTTCCTAATTTTCATCAAAGATATTTATTTTTTTCTTATCCTGCTAATAAATTGAATTTATGCTACGAATTTTATTATTCATAAAAGAATTTAAAATAATTTAATTCTTGAGAAGAATTTAAAAAAAATATTTGAAAATAATTGAATTTTCAATTATAAATGTTATTATTTATAATAATAATTGAATTTTTCAGAAGAATTTTATTATTTACAAAAATAATTGATTTCTTTAGGCAAATTTGGTTATTTATGAAAATAATTGAATTTTCTTGAAATATTTTATTATTCATTAAAATAATTAAATTCTTGCGAAGAATTTTTTTTTTAAATTTGGAAAATAATTAAATTCTTGGAAAGAATTTTTAAAAAATTTTGAAAAATAATTGAATTTTTCTGAAAAACTTTATAAATTTTGAGAAAAATTGAATTTTTTGAAGAATTACATTGTTTCAAAGGATTTTGTAATTTATGAAAATAATTTAATTCTTTCAAAGAATTTTATTAATTAGGTAAATGATTAAATTCTTGCGTCGAATTTTATTAAAATTGATGAAAATAATTGAATTTTTTCCTAGAATTTTATTATAAATTTTTTTGATTAATTGAATTCTGTTTGGTTATTTTATAAAAATAGTAGATATTGAAAATCATTGAAATGTGAATGGTTTTTAAAGATAATTAAATTTTACAAAGAATTCTATTAAAAAATTTATCAATAATTGAATGTCGGTGGGAAATTGTATTAAATTTTTTTGAAAATAATTGGATTTTCCAAAAAAACATTTTATTATTTATGAAAATAATTGAATTCTTGCGAAAGATTTATTAGAATTTTTTAAAATAATGGAATTTCCAAGAAGAAATTTATTACTTTTAATAATAATTGAATTATTGTTATGAATATTGTTATTTATGAAAATAATTGAATTTTGAAAAGAATTTTATTGAAGTACCTCAAAATAATTGAATTTTCGGGAGCAATTTTTTTATTATTTAAAAACAAATTTTTATTAAAATTATATTAAAACAATTAATTTCTTTCGAATAATTTTATTAAATTTTTGAAAATCATTGAATTATTGCGATAAAGTTTATTAAAATGTTTAAAAAGAATTGAATTTCTGTTGAAAATTTTATTACTTTTGAAAGGAATTGAAATCTTCATATGAATTTTATGAACATTGGTTTAAATAATGAATTTTTAAATGTTATGAAAATTTTATTATTTTAAATAATTGAATTCTCGTCCAAAACTTTATTTGTGAAAGTAACTGAATTTTACGATTATGAAAATAATTAAATTCATGCTTAGAATGTAATCAAAAATTTTTTTGAAAAAATGGAATTTACATGAAAAATTTTATAATTATTAAAAGTAATTGAATTATTGGGAAAAATAAATTCCATAAAATTTTGTTAAATAAAATTGATTTTTTTCAATATTAGCGAATTAAAAGTAGTGGAAATTCTCTAAAAAAATATTGTTTATATTCTTTGTTCGGAAAGTTAAATACTTATATATAGCTAATAATTATTTTTACCTTCTCTATTCTTTAGAATAATTAAAATTTTCGTAATGAAGTTTTTTTAATTTAGGTATCAGATAACAATTTTTGTGAAATTCAATTTTCCTCGTACAAGAAAGTTTAATTATTTTCAATTGTGAAAATCTGATGCCAAATTTGAAATTAGTATCGAAATTTGTTAAAGTTTTTTTATATACTTTAAAGTTTAAAAATATAATATATTTTGAAAATTTAATTCTAATTAGTTTTTCAGTTATATATCATAATAAGTATTTCTTTAAAAATTACTTAAATTAAAATGACTTGAAATTGTTTATAATAAACATTGTAGCACAACATTCCCGCGATCTTGCGCGCGGATAATTTGGCTAGTAATAATTATAAACTTATAAGTCTTCCAAAGGGGTGCTACAGGGCAGGAAAATTATAGGGAATTCAAGGAAAAGTCAGGGAAAGTATAATTGGTCAGGGAAAGCTGGGAAAAGTCGTTCAATTTTATTCAAAGTACTGGAGAAGTTGTATTTTTTCGAATTTATGAAAAAATTCTGAATTTTTTTATCTTTTTTGTTTGTCTCATAAACTATATGAAATTACTACGAATTCTAAAAGAAAACCTTCAATTTTTTCCATTTCTAACAATAATTTCTCTTTAAATGACTTAATTCTATTGAAAAACTGACATAAAGTTATTATTTTAAAAAATATTTAATTAAGTATTTTCTGGAAAAATGTTAATTTCAATTTTATTGAAATTAGTTTCAATATTTAAAATTCGTAACACAATTCTTTGAAAGAATTTAATATATATATTTAAGTTCTTTTCAGAAATTTAAGTACTTTAAATTTTTTTTTTAATTCTCATCAAAATTTCAATTATCTTTATAAACAGAAAAATTCTTTGTTGAAATTCAATTATACTCAGTCATTTAATGAAATTAATTGCAAAATTCAATTATTTACATACATGGCAATATTCATTAGAAGAATTCAATTACTTCCAAAAAAAACTTTTTTTAGTTTACTGATTTTCAATATTCTACTTTGTTAATAGAATTCCTTAAAAGAATTCAATTATTCACGAAAATTTTTTGATAGAATTCTACACTATTATATAAATTCAATTCTTAAAAAAAATAAATAAAACTATTACAGAAATTCAATTATTTTCTTAAATTTTTTTACTTTCCTTTCAAGGATTTAATTATTTTCAAAAATAATAAAATCTTTCTGAGGAAGTTAATTATTATTATCATAAATAGTAGTATTTATTACAAGAATTCAATTATTTTTTCAAAAATGTTTCTGAATTTAGGGATTTTTAATATTCTACATTGTTAATAAAATTTCCCAAAAAAATTTAGATAAAATTTTGATTATATTCTACAAAAACATTTAATTATTTGTCAAAAAATTTCACAAGCATTCAGTTAAAATTAAATTTAAGAATTAAAATATAATTTGCAAAAATTGTTTCGAATAAATCAAATGTTTAAAAAGACATTAAATTTACCGCAGTAATTCAATTATTTATAAAACAATTGTCATCGAATTCCTCGAAAAACGTAATTATTCTTAAAAATTTTTCATAAAATTAGTTTGAAAAATAAAATTTTTAAAAAATTCGTTCATAAAACATTTTATGAGAATTAAATTTTAAGAAACATTCAATTATTCAATAAATTTCTTATTTTTGCATTAAAATACTTAAATTCGCATAGACTTTTTTCGAAATAAAAACAGATTGAAAAATTAATTTTTACCTACAGTTTTCGATAATAATTTTGAAAAAACTTACAAATAATTGCAATTTTTAGAAATAATTGAATTTTGTAAAGGTTTCAAATTAAAATCTTTGAAAATCTGAATTTTTCATATTTCTAATTAAAAATTCTACACGGAACTAATTTTCTTCAAAAAGCTCAATCGAAATTTTTTAAAATCACTTTAAATTTTGTATTTTCTAATATTTATTCTTATTTCAAAAATTTCCGAATATTCGAAATTTTCGGTAAAGCTGAACAGTGAACAAGTAGAATTAATAATTTTCATAGAGAACTTTTTAAAAAATTATGAAAAATAATTCATTTGAAGAAGTATTTTATTTAGTAATTGAAGAAAGTAATAATTAAATTAAAATTAAATTGAATTTAAAATATAAAGAAATTGCTCGATTTTTTCATGTTTTATAATAATATAATTCTTATAAATTATTGAATTTCAAAAAGATTTAAATTTGCAATTTGTGAAAATCTTAATTGCTGTGGAAAAATAATACTGATTAAATATTTATTTAAAAATAAAGTTATGGATGTTTTTGAATAATCTTACAATTAAAGATTTCCGTAAAAAAATGACAATTTTTTAAGAATTCAAATTTAGAATCTATTTCGCTCTATAGTTCGTCACTTCTGAGAATTACGAGAAGCAAAATGGCGGCGGACATTTAAAACAGCTGATACACTTAAGATTTTATAATTCGTCTAAATTGCAAACTAAACGGAATTAAATGATGATAGTTTTTTAAAACTATTATTTCCCATGGCAGGAATGTGATTTATGTGTGTAAATAATATTATTAAACATAATTTATTTCTATAATTTAGTTAATAAAGTTAAATATTTGGGACTTTTGGTTTTTGATAACCAATATAGTGGAACTTTTAATTCGAATCGTTTAATTTGAAACTTTTGTCCTCTTGCTTTTCTTCTCTTTTCTTCTCCTCTTGCTTTTCATGAAATTTTTCAGGGTTCATTTGCCTGTATTTATTGCAAAAAAAAACCCCCCGACTCGATATCTTTAGTAATTTAAGAGTGAAACCACATAAAGAAAACCACTTTTTGGATAATTTTAGGGCAATCTTTTACACAAGAAAAAAAGTGTATAAATTTTAACCTGATTTTTGGGGTAAAAATTCGCTGCAACAAAATTTCTCCTAGATGAGGGCGCCACTGTCTATGTGAGTTAGCATTGGTTAAAAATTAAAATTACCCGCAACAAAATTTATACCATCTTTTTTTCAGTGTTCCCGGATTTCCTTAATTTGATTAAGAAAAAACAAACATAACGAGAGCAGAAAACGTATCAAGAAAAACTAACATTCAAATGTAAATTCAAAAGAATAAACAGTAAATACCGTTTTACAATTAAAGATTTCCGTAAAAAAAATGACAATTTTTTAAGAATTCAAATTTAGAATCTATTTCGCTCTATAGTTCGTCACTTCTGAGAATTACGAGAAGCAAAATGGCGGCGGACATTTAAAACAGCTGATACACTTAAGATTTTATAATTCGTCTAAATTGCAAACTAAACGGAATTAAATGATGATAGTTTTTTAAAACTATTATTTCCCATGGCAGGAAAGAATAAACCAAAAGATGACATTGAACCAAGCAGAGGCGAATAACTGATAATTCATGGTTGATTTAAGAATATTATCTCGTTATATGAGAGATGAGTCTTTATATAAGAAATGGTGTACACACACACGCACACATACACAAACAGGCGAACACTTGTTGCGAAATTTTTCCAAGGAAGAGTAATGGCTTGCGGGTTCGATGATGTGCAATCATGTTGGACGCAACAAATTATTCGCTTGTGTGTATATATATATGAGATCAGGGGTGGGCCAAAGTGATTCCAGGAGGATCTCGACTTGCTTGACCCGGTCGAATCTGGTTCGCTGTTGAGCTCGCATAACCAGATAATTAATGGAGCCAGTAATGAGCTGATTATTATTAATAATATTTAGTCGAGGTTAAGCCGGGGCTAACCAACCGCGGAGGAGTCAGCTTCCTCGTTAATTGAATCTGCCAATCATCGTAATGAGCACCAGCGCCGCATTCACTCTCATAAATAGATATCAAATTACATTTCATCCACTCAAAATTCCATTTCGTTTATGTAAATAAATTTTAAGCGCCCGATTAGTGGATATGGGGTTATCTGCTCTTGGTGTTGTATTTCGCTGATGTGCATTCTGTTTGTTAACTATTTGTATTCTCTGCTATCTTTTTTGTACTCATTCGTATTCATTTGTTTTTTTGTTGTGTGCCATTCTTTTCTATTCGCGGGGTTGCCACAAGTCAGGGAATTCAGGGAAAAGTCAGAAAAGTAAAATTGATCAGGGAAGTCAGGGATTTTTAGTAAAAGTACTGAAAAAAATCGAATTTCAAAAATTCCTGAAAAAACTCTAAATTTTCATGTTTTCTTGTTTTTGCCTTGTAAACTACAAAAATAATCACAAATTTTAATACAAGATCGTGAATTTTTTCAATTTCAGACAATAATTTCTTTTTAACCCTTTAAGGCCCAGCGGTTTCAATCGAAACCACTTTTGATTTTTAATCTTCATAACTTCATTAAAAATAAATATATTTTTAATTTCTAAACAACCAACACCCACAAATTTATTCTGCTTTGCGAAAAAAATTTATATTGCAATAAAGAATTAACAATTTTTTAAATATAACAATAATAAAAAAATAATGTTTATTTCACGATTTACAAAAAGACTAGAAAATCGAAAATTAAATAAAGCTTAGCTAAAGGAAAGGACTTCTTGGGGGTTTTTAAGGTCGTATATTACAAATCCGATGTTAGTTTTTCAAAATTCAAAATTCCGGACTCTTAAATGAATACAAAAATTGCATTTTTATAAAAAGTTGGGCGTTAAAGGGTTAAATAACTTAATTTTTAAAGAACTATCATAAAATTATGACTTATAAATTATGTGATAAATATTTTTTACAATTTTCATAAATACTTGATTGCTGAAAGAATTTTAATTAAAAATACTAAAAAAATTTAATTTTGGAAAAGTTACAAATAATTACAGAAATTCAATTATTTTTAAAAGTAATAACATTTTTCGCAGAAATTCAATTATATTCAAAAATTAAAAAAAAATTCTGGTCATTTCAATTATATCTTTAAAAAAAAAAATTCTTTTCCAAAATTTAATTATTTTTAAAGACTTTAATAAAATTCTTGGAAAAATTTCACAGGAATTCAATAATTAACAAAATTTTTGATGCATTTCTTCTAAATAAACCAATTATTTTCATAAATAATACAATTTTCACAGGAATTCAATTATTTAATATAAAAAAATTCAAATAATTTTTCGAAATTATCAATTATTTAAGAAGAATTTTAGAAAATTCCTCGCAAGAGTTCAGTTATTGAAAAAAATTTAACAAAATTCTTTTCAAGAATTCGATTATTTTTAGAAATAGTAAAATTCTTCACCGAAATTCAATTATTTTTATAAACTTGAATAAAATTCGTTGGAAGAATTAAATTATGTTCAAAAGTAATAAAATTCTTTGCAGAAATTCAATTATGTTTAAAAACTTTTGTCAAAATGTTAATTATTGTTATAAATAATACAATTTTTCTTCAAAATTCAAATATATTTAAAAACTTGAATAAAATTCTTGTTAAAATTCCACAGAAATTCAATAATTTATGAAATTTTTAATAAATTTCATTTGAAATAATTCAATTATTTTCATAAATAATAAAATTTTCACGTGAGTTCAATTATTAAATATACAAAATTTTATAAAATTTTTTGAAAATTATATCAATTAGTTAAGAAGAATTTTATAAAATTCGTCGCAAGAGTTCAGTTATTGAAACAAAGTTCTTTTCAAGAATTCAATAATTTTTAGAAATAGTAAAATTCTTCACCAAAATTCAATTATTTTTATAAACTTGAATAAAATTCGCTGGAAGAATTAAATTATGTTCAAAAGTAATAAAATTCTTTGCAGAAATTCAATTATGTTCAAAAATTTTTGTCAAAATGTTAATTATTGTTATAAATAATACAATTTTTCTTAAAAATTCAAATATATTTAAAAACTTGAATAAAATTCTTGTTAAAATTTCACAGAAATTCAATAATAATTTATGAAATTTTTAATAAATTTCTTTGAAATATTTCAATTTTTTTTATAAATAATAAAATTTTCACATGAGTTTAATTATTTAATACACAAAAATTTATAAAATTTTTTGAAATTGAATTGAAAAAAAATTGAATTTTTTTAATTAATTAAAAAGATTTTTATAAAATTCGTCGCATGAATCAATTATTTAAAAAAAAATTTAACAAAGTTCTTTACAAAAATTTAGTTATTTTTATAGATAATAAAATTCTTCACCGAAATTCAATTATTTTAGAAAAATTTTAATAACATTTTTGGAAATTTTTAAAAATTATGTTCATGAATAATAAAACTTATCGCAGGATTTTAATTAATTTTGGATACAATATTTTAATCAAATTCCTCGAAAAATGTAATTATTTTAAAAAATTTTTTTAAATTTTGTCAAAAGAATTCAATTGTTTAAAAATTTGTTGATAAAATTCTTTATACTCTCTAAATTTGAATCAGATAAAAATAACTGATTTAAAAGCAAAAAGTCAGTTACTAATTCAAATAGTAATATTTCTACTGACAATTAGTTAAAAATAACTGATTGTCAGTTAAAAATAACTGATGTCTCAGTATATTTTTTTTGACTGATTCAATTAGTCAAGTTTAACTAATTTTTCAGTTATTTTTTACTGTAAATCAGTTACTTTTTAACTGAAAATCAGTTGTTTTTAACAACTTCAGAAGCAAAAAGTCAGTCACTGATTGTCAGTTAAAACCATGATTTTTAACTGATTCAAATTAAGAGAGTAAGAATTCAATTTTAACAAAAATTCCATTATTCAATAAATTATTTATTTTTCAATTTAAATAATTGAATTTTTCTATAATTTTCTAATAAAAATTGATTAAAAAACGAAATTAATGAATAATCGATTTATTATTTATGAAAATAATTAAATTATTGCAACCAATTTTATTATTACAATTTTTTCAAATAATTGAATTTTTTTAAGAAAATTTACTACTTTTAAAAATAATTGAATTCTTGTTAAGGATTTTTTGAGGATTTTTGTTTTATAATAATATTCTTATAAATTCTTGAGTTTCAAAAAGGTTTGAATTTGAATGTTCTGGGGAATTTTAATTCCTGTGAAAAAGTAATAATTAAATACTTATTTAAAAATTTAGTTATTGATGTTTTTGAATAATTTTACAATTAATGAAACTTGTATATAAATTTAATAGAAAATTTTTTTGAGTATCTAATAATTTTTAGAGTGAATCTGAAAATTTTTTATGCTCAGGGAAAAAGTGAGAATTTTGTCTGGAAATCAGGGAAAAGTCAGGGAAAAATAAAATTAAATATTTGTAGCAACCCTGATTCGGTTCTGTTTTTTCGTATTCTGTTCTTTTGTATTTTATTCTGTTCTTTTGAATTCTATTCTGTTCTTTTGTTTCTCTTCTGTTCTTTTGAGTTCTTTTCTGTTCTTTTCTATTCTGTTCTTTTATATTTTATTCTGTTCTTTTGAATTCTATTCTGTTCTTTTGTTTCCTTCTGTTCTTTTGTATTCTTTTCTGTTCTTTTCTATTCTGTTCTTTTATATTTTATTCTGTTCTTTTGAATTCTATTCTGTTTTTTTGTTTCCTTCTGTTCTTTTGTATTCTTTTCTGTTCTTTTCTATTCTGTTCTTTTGTATTCTCTTTTATTCTTTTCTATTCTATTCTGTTCTTTTCTATTCTATCGTGTACTATTGTATTCTCTTGTATTCCTACCATACACTATTATATTTTATTCTATTTTGTTAAACACAAAACTATACCAACTTTTGATGATTGAACTTTCTCACGAGATTTTAATTTCCAGTAACTTCAGCAAAATGAGAGCAGCAAATTAAAAATTCTCTACAATGTGCAGTTGTCAATGGAACAAAATAGTATATTGTGCATCAAGTACAGAAAGAAGCTGTTTTCCGACGAGTGCTAAGTTTGCTGCTCCGAGCGAAGCGAGGGCAGCAATTTGCACGAAGTCGGAAAATCTTCTTTCGTACGTGTTGCACACAGTACTTTGTGCAACACCTGTTTACCGAAAAAAGTTATTTTTATACATTTCTAATCAATAAATATAGTTTTATGTTGATTATAGTGTATATTATACTGTTTACAAAAAAGTGTGCAGGAAAGTATACTTTCCTGCACACTTTATCAAAAGTGTGCGGGAAAGTACACTTTCCTGCACACTTTTAAATGTGCAGAAATTTACCACTTTCTGCTGCATTTATGTCAAAGGAAAGTAGCTCTTTTCCAGCAGGGGTTGCACAAAATTAAACTTCCAACTGATTTCCTATTTTTTTTCTTAATACTGAATCGAATGGTGGGCATTCTATGGCATTCAATTGTTACATTCATTGTGTCCATTCATTTCGTGACAAACACGAAGAAAGTAAAGAACCATTGTGAAGAATATCGTTTGTGGCCTAGGCCTATAGTCGTAAAACACAGTTTGATGACGAAGACGGGAAGGAAATCATCAAGTTTCAAAGATGGAGAGAAATTTATGTCGTGGCGCCATGCCAGACTGCTGTGTGTGTTTGTGTTTGTGTTTGAGGTCCCTGGTCCATGTCCACTTTTATCGATGTTAACAGTCTCCTGTCGGACTCTTCTAGCCATAGAGGAAGACGGTTGAAGAAGGTGAAAAGGTGCCACTAAGTCATGATAACTTTGAATCTTTATGACGTACTCGATAGCTCTTTACAAACTAAATAAAACAGATAGTCTAATGGAGGACGTAAATCAAAATACGGAGTTTTATATCCACACGGAAGACGTTTCATTATTATATTTCCCCCCCTACCCTTTCCCCGCATTTATATGCATCTATCTTCGAAAAGAGGAACTGTTTTCAATAAATCGGTATTACGCTGAAAAAATAATTTTAATTGATTCAAATAACCGATTAATTGACTATTGTCAATTAAATGTTTAATTAAGTCAAATAAATAATATTTGTTAGAGTCAAATAAATGATTCAGTTCATATTTGCTTCAAAAACTATGCAGTTATTGACTCTAAAACCATTTAATTGACTCCATCTTTAATTGACTCCATTAAATATTATTTGATTCAAGTAAATATTTAATTGATAATTGATAATAGTTAATTAATCGGTTATTTGCATCAATTAAATTTTTTTTCAGTGTACAATGACAAATCGATAAATTTAATCGCATTTGGGAAAATCAAATTTTTCGACTTAAATATTATTGAATTTTTAAAATCCATAAAAAAAATTTGAGTTTTTGTGTCTTTTTTGTTTGGCTCATAAATTGTGAAATGACAATAAATTCTAAGAAACAAAAACTCAATTTATCTATTTTTGATAATAATTTATTTCGAAGAACTTAATTAGATTCAAAACCGGACATAAAGTTAATACTTATAAATCATTTAATGAAGTATTTTTTATTTAATTATTAATCATTTAATGAAGTAATGTTTTCTAATTATAAATATTTAATGAAGTAATTTCTTTTAAGTTTTAAATTCAATTCTTTTGAAATAAGCTTCTGTTTTGAAATTTTTTAACACAATTCTTTGAAAGAATTCAATTATCTTAACAAATATCGAATTTCTTTCCAAAAAATCAATTACTTCTAAAGTTTTTTTTAAATTCTCGTTAACATTTCAATTATCTTTATTAGCAGCAAAATTCTTTGTCAAAATTCAATTATTTTCATAAATAACAATTTTCAGCATAAAAATTCAATTATTTTCATAAATAATAATTTTCAGCATAAAAATTCAATTATTTTCATAAATAACAATTTTCAGCATAAAAATTCAATTATTTTCATAAATAACAATTTTCAGCATAAAAATTCAATTATTTTGAAAATTAATTAAATTCACGGTACAAGTTCAATTGTTTTCAAAAAGTTTGAAAACAATATCAACATTTTAATTATCTTTTAAAATAAATAACAAAATTCAATTATTTTTTAATATTTAAAAAAAATGTTCATAAGGCAAATTTTCAATTATTTACAAAAAATTTTCTTAATTCAATGATATTTAATATTCTAATATATTAATGAAACTTACCAGAAGAATTCAATTATTTTATAAAATAGTTCAATAAAATTCTCCGCAAAAATTGAATTACTTTCCTGAATAATAAATTCAATTACTTTTGTAAAATAATCTTAAAAAATCAACGCAAAATTTTTATTATTTTAACAAATTTTATTTAACTTCTTGGCAAAATTTCAATTATTTTCAAAAAATATAAAAATAGTGTTATCAATATTTCAACTATCTTTATAAATAGCAAAATTCTTCGCCGAAATTTAATTACTTTTCAATATTCTAATAAAATTCATGGTTAACTTTCAATTATTTTCAAAAGAAATTTCTTAATTCAATGATATTTAATATTCTAATAAAACTTACCAGAAGAATTCAATTATTTTATAAAATATTTTGATAAAATTCTACGCTACAATTCAATTATTTACAAAACTAGTAAAAATTTCTCAGAAAGTCCATAATTTACAAATTTTTTTATGCATTTCTTGTCAATATTTCAATTATTTTTCTAAATAATAAAATTTAATTATTTTCATAAATAATAAAATTATTATTACAAATTCAATTTAATCTTAAATAATAAAATTTTTTAATCTAGAATTAAATAAAAATATTCATTAAGAAGAATTTTAAATATTTTTTAAAATTTTAATAAAATTCATTATAAAGTGAATTTTTCAAAAATTTCTCTAAATTCAATAATTTGTATATATCTGTTATTTTATTAAAATTTTTCCAGAAGAATTCAAATAATTTAAAAACAATTTTGACAAAATTCTACAAGAATATTCCATTATTTTCTAAAATAGTGAAAATTTCAAAGGAATTCAATGTTTAAAAATAGAATTCCATAAATTTTTTCAAAAAACTAATAATAAAATTTAATTATTTTCATAAATAATAAAATTATTATTACAAATTCAATTTAATCTTAAATAATAAAATTCGATGCATTTCGAAATGCATTCAAATTTCGAATAATTTAATTTTCCATGAGTTTTCTAATAAAGTTTGATTTAAAAATTAATTTGAACTACAGTCTTAGATAATAATTAATAATTATAAATTTTTGAGAAGTTTCTAATAATTTCAATATTTAGAAACCGTTTTTTTCAAAAAACTTACAATTTCGATACTTTCTCGTACTGTATGTCGTCACTTCTGAGAATTACGAGAAGCAAAATGGCGGCGGACATTTAAAACAGCTGATTCACTTGAGATTTTATAATTCGTCTAAACTGCAAATTAAACGGAATTAAATGATGATAGTTTTTTAAAACCATTATTTCCCATGGCAGGAATGTGATTTATGTGTGTAAATAATATTATTAAATATAATTCATCATTTAAATTATTTAAAAATAGAATATTTGCCGTGGAAGCAGAAATTAGAATCGGAGAGATATTTTTTTTTTTTTTAAAGAAAACAAAACTTGACATTGAAAGAAAGAGAATTAGTAGAGGTTGTTATTTGCGCAAAATGTTAAAAACCAAATACAATTTGATATACATACTGCGTTAATCGATTTAACAAACTCATTATCCATGAGATATTTGGAACGTTTACCGCGAGCGGCGCGAACGAAGGCTTCCATCGAGACGTACGCACCCCTGCGGTTTGATTTACGGGCGCGCACTAACGAGCCTTTGGTCAGCAAACGCGCGGTACTTACGCGTTTCGGAGTCTGAAAACGACGAGGAGAAGAAGCCCAGCCATCGTGGAGGCAAAGGCTTTTTTTATTTATTTATTTTTTTTCGAAAATAAAAAATAAAAAAAAGAAACAAAAATGAAACCAAGTGGAAATGTAACTTGAACGAGCGATCTCTCTGAATGTTGCCCGGGGGCTGATTGGCCCGTATTTGGTTATAATTAAGGCACCGGCGGCGGCCATTAGCGACCACGCATTCAACAACATTGTTCCAGAAGGACCCAAGAGAACCGCGGCGCGTAAATCAAATTTTGCATCCTATTTCTCCTCCCTCTCAAACATTCTTACTCTACTCGTTCTTCAATTCTTTTTCCTTCCTTCGGGAGCAGAGTTTTATTTTATTTATTTTTTTTCTCAATCTGAAAATCTAATTCAGTGAAATTTTACTGATTTTCAGTGACTATATTCTCTACATCTGACATACTACTTTTCTACTTAACGATCAATAGTAAGCCTACATTTACCAATTGAATTAGTACACTGGAAAAAAAATTAATTGACTCAAATAAACGATTAATTGACTATTATCAATTAAATATTTAATTGAATCAACTAATATTTATTAGAGTCAATTGAATGTTTCAGTTCATATTTGCTTCAAATACTGAAGTTATTGATTCAAATATGAATTGAATCATTTCATTGACTCCATTAAATATTATTTGATTCAAGTAAATATTTAATTAATAATAGTCAATTAATCAGTTATTTGAATCAATTCAATTTTTTTTCAATGTATTTTTTATTAATATTTTTACGTATAGAATTTTATCAAAAAAATTTTTAAAATAATTGAATTCTTTTGATAAGTTCATTATTAACATATGAGAAAATTGAAAATCATTGAATTGAGAAAAAGTTTTGCAAATAATTGAAATTTTTCCAATAATTTTATTGAAATATTTGAAAATAGTTGAATTGTGTTATTTATTTATAAAGATAATTGAAAAGCTGATTCAATGTAGAAAAATTTTTGAAAAATCCAATTAGCAATGAATTTTAATTAAAATTTTTGAAAATATTTGAAATTCTTGTAATCAATATTGTGCTTCACGAAAAAAAACTGCCTTCCTTGGAATGATTTTATTATTTCCAAAAAATAATTAAATCCCTGTAAGGAGATTTAAAATTTTAAGAAAATAATTGAATTACTGCGAAGAATGAAATGCTAAAATTTTAAACATATTTAATGTTTTCCAAATATCTGCGCATATTCTAATTTAAATAATTAAATTCTTGTAACATTTTCATTATTTGAGAAAATAATTGAATATTTTTGTAGAAATTCGTCAAAATAGTCTCCATTTAGTTTAATTTCTTTTGTGAAATGTTACTAAAATAATAGACATACTGATTATTTAATTAAGAAAAATTTAGAAAAATTAATTTTGTAATTCATTTTGCAATGAAGTTATAAAAAATGTTTGAAAATAATTTAATTATATTCAAAAGTTTTATTATTTAGAAAAATAATTAAATTTATTATTTAGAAAAATAATTGATATACAGTCAAGAAATTTCTTAATAAAAATTTCTGAATAATGGAATTCCTGTGAAATTTATACTAATTTTTAAAAATAACCAAATGTTTGTGTAGAATTTTATCAAAATTTTTTTTAAATCATTAAATTCTTATGGTAAATTTTATTGAAATAGTAAAATATTCAAAATCATAATTGACTTAAGAACAATTTTTTTAAAAATACTTTTAACTTTGCCATGAAATTTATTAAAATTTTTAAAAATAATTTATTATTATGCGTTTTCTAAATAACTGAATTCTTGAAATAAATATAATACAATATTTCTGAACATGATTGAATTTTGCAATGAATAAAATTTCTGAAAATAATTGAAATTTATCGATGAATTTTTTTTTGATGAATTTTCACTTATAAAGATAATCGAAATGCTGATAATTTTTTTAGATTTTTTGAAGATAATTAACCTTCTACGATGAATTTCATTGATTTTCAAAATAATTGAATTCTTCTGATGAGTATTGTTATATTTATGAAAATGTTTGAATTTTGCAATGCATTTTATTCAAATTCCTAAATAATAAATATAATTGAATTTCGGCGAAGAGAATTTTCCTATTTGGGTGAATTTTCTGAAAGTGACACTTTTAAATTTCAGTTTTTCAATTAATTTTTTTCTTCAATTATATGGTTTTTTCTATTAAAACTACTTAATTTCATACTCAAGAGAAAAGATTTTTAGGTTGCGCAAAATTAATTCTTAAAAATATTAAAGTTTTTTTCATTTGAAAAATATTATTGTTGCTCCATTAAATTAATTTTATTTAATTGGCGAGAGCTTTTCTATTAAAAATTCACGCCAATATCGCGTTCACGAAATCGAAAATAAAATCACACTGCTTAAAAATTAATAATTTGTATATTTTAATACCAAATGTATTTAATTAGATGAAAATATAAATGTATTTAAAGTATTTGATTTAATGGTAATTTGGGTTAATTTTTTTAAAGCAATGCAGGTAAATACTAAAAACAAAAGAAAAACTAGCATATTTCAAGGAAAAGGCTTCGGAGATGAAAAGCTTCGGAGATGAAAAATAAATTTTCTTTCATATTTTTATACATTAGGGCGCAATTAAAATATGTTTTTTAGAAAAACATACAAATCTCACACCCTCATTTTAAATTACCATCGAAATATTCCGTTAAATTTACTTCTACATTCAGTTATTTATCAAAAAGGAAGGCTTCAGAGATGAAATTAATTTTTACTCGGAGAAAAATATAAATTTCGATTATTTATAACAGCAATAATTTTTCTCCTTTTTCTAGATAAAATATAGGAAAATTTAACGTCAGATTCTCAGCTTTATTTTAATGTGCATTAAAATTTTGTTTAAGATATTTTTAAAGTATAAAATGTCAGTAATCATTGTAAAGTAATTTTAACCTAAAACTGAAGACAAAGTTTAAACATTTTTATCAAAAATAAAAGTGAAGTCTACAAATTTTTAAAATGCACATAATGATAGAAAAAACGTACTTTCTGACACTATTTTTAAAAATTTTCTGAGAATTTGAAAAAAACCATGAAAATTTAATTTTATTGTAGAAGTCCTATTGGAGACAATGTTGAAAAGGCTTCGGAGATGAAAGTAATTTAGTTATTGCGTAAATTAAGTTGAATAAAATTATTTAATTTTCTTTTAAAAATGATAAATAAGTGCTAAATTTTCACTATGGAAATTGATAATAATTATTAAAGAGTAGATTTTGTAAAATTAATCGAGACATAAAAAATGTCACTTTCAGAAAATTCACCCATATAGTACTTTATTTGAATCAAATAAATAAATTCTTTGATAGTAAATTATTTGATTCAAGTTAATATTTATTTGATACCAAACAAGTTATTTGTATACAGTACTTTATTTGAGTCAAATAAATTTTCTTTTCCCAGTGCAGTGTTAAAAAACACTAAATACATATTTTCTCATATATAATATTGTTCGAAAGTAAAAGCAGCATCACAATTGTCCATTATTAAAAGAGAGAGAGAGAGAAGAATATGAACGTGTTACCGAACATGGTAACAATATGTTCCTTCTCGTCTCATATAATTGGCGCTATTGGGGGCTCAGTGGGGGCACCACACAGTGAGGCCAGGGGCACCCGCCATGGGATGAAGAGATTTACAATGTTCCCGGCCGTAAAATAATCAATAAAATCTGTACAAAGTAAAGAAACGGACGTGCGGCGGTGATTTAGTGCGGAGCGCCGCTCTCCATCCCCTTCAGCTCCAGCAATTCTGTGCCCAGAGTCGTCCTTATAATTTTTTTGACCCTGATGCCACTTTTGCACACAAATATATCCCATACACAAACACATCACGTATATATGCAGAAAAAAAACAAATTCTTCAATTCCTCATTTCGCAAATATTTCGAGAATTGCTAATTTGTCTGTATATGCTAATTAATCAGCTTAGTTTAAAAAAACAAATACTTTTCTCACGCGAAATTGTCTTCTTCCTTTTGGTCTTTAATATTCTGGGAAAGGGGCGTGGACAAGGACTCTTGAAAAATTAATGAACGTCCAAAGTTTAAATCTCGTTGGACGATGATCGATGGAATAAAGTACTTCTTTTTTTCCTCCTCCTCCTCTTCTTCTTCTTCTTCTTCTTCTTCTTCTTCTTCTTCTTCTTCTTCTTCTTCTTTTCGAAAAAAGACAATTTCTTTTTACTTTTACTTTCGTTTTCTTCTTTTTTCACTTTCCTAGTTTCCCTTTAAATTAACAAAGGCGAAAAAAGAGGATAAGTTTGCTAATTGCTAACGCGCTTTCTCAACGACAATATTTTAAAATAATTTAATTCAATTCAGAATAAAAATTTATTTAAAAAAATTAATCCTAAGGATTTGAAAATTTATTCGGATAAATGTTGATATATTCTGATTCACCCAAAAATATACAAATTTCTGTAATTGTAAACTTTGGCGAAAACATCATAGTTTTGTTAAAATAAATTAAATATAAAATAAATATTTAATCATTAGGTTATTTTTCCATAAGAATTAAGACTTTCGAAAATTTTAAAATTCAACAACTTATAGGAAAATTATAATCATGAATCGAATTCCATTTCTTCGTGTTTTATAATAATCAAAGATGAAACAATTTTAAAATCCAATTATTTCTGAAAATTCATGCTTTAATATATTTAATATTCAATTATTTTCAATTGTCTTAACTCTAAAGTTTTAACTAAACTTCATTTTCAAATTAACTAGCGTCGTTGTTAAAAAATTTAATTATTATTAGAAAATCTCACGAGAATTCATTTATTTAAAATAGAATTTGCGTAAATTTAAAAAAAAATCAAATATGTTTAAAAATTTGCCACTACAATGCTTCGCAGTAATTCAATTTTTTTCTTAAATTTTAAATTTCCTTTTAGGGATTTGATTATTTTCAAAAACAATAAAATTATTCGAAGAAAGACAATTATTTTTGTAAATAACAATATTCATTGTAAGAATTTTAAATGTTTTTAAAAATTTTCATAAAATTCATTCTAAAAGGAATTTTTTAAAAATTTCTCTCAATTCAATGATTTATATATTTGTTATTTTAGTAAAATTTTCCAAAAGAATTCAATTATATAAAAACTATTTTGACAAATTTCTACAAAAACATTCAGTTATTTTCTAAAATAATGAAAATTTCATAGGAATTGAATTATTAAAAATAGAATTTGCATAAGTTTTGTCGAAAAATGGCAAAAGTTTGAAATATTTTATAAAATTCTTCATAAGTAATAATTTACTTAATACTTTCAAAAATAATAAAACTCTGCAGAATATCAATTATTTTTAAACCAATTTTCATGGAACTAGAAAATAAAAACTACTATTAATTTCGACCAAAATTCAATTAAACTTTGTAAATTAATTATTTCTATCAGAATTTTTAGTTTAAGTCTAAAAAATTCAGCATTTCAAAGATTTAAAATTTAAAATCTTTTTAAAATTTAATTATTTCTAAAAATGTATGCTAAAATGATTTTAATAATTATTATTGAAAAATTTTAACTAAAATTCACTTTTAGATCAATTTTCATTAAAAACTTTTACAAGAATTCAATATTGAAATACAAAAAAAATTAATTCGTTGAATATTGGAATATTTCTTAAAACTGAATTCTAAAAAAGAATTGTATCAATATATTTTTAAAAAATTGAATTTTTTATACGAACTGTAATAAAATTTTTGAAGAATAATTACACTTTTTGTAGCATTCAATTGAAATTGTATCAAAATTTATTTAAATTATGTGTCGAGTTTTATTATTTATATAAAAATAATTTATTACCAAAAACAAATTTATTTGTGTATAAAAATAATTGATTTCATAAAAAAAATTTATTATTTCTGAAATTATAATTGAATTATTGCGAAAGAGTTTATAAACAATTTTTTAATATTTCAATTCTTGTGCAATTTTTATTTTGTATGAAAGTAATCTAATGTCTGAGTACAATTTAATTAAAAAAAATTTTCAATAATAGAATTATTTTTAAGAAATTTATTACAAAAGTGATGAAATTTATAAATAAATAATAAATAAGTAAATCTATTTATAAACATTTTAAACGCAACACTTTTAAATTTGAATTATTTCGAAATATTTAAGCAATATTTTCATTTGATAATTTCTAGATAATAATTTTTTGATAGTTGTTATAAGAAGAATTAAGAATAAGAAAAATTAAGTAATACAAAAAAGAAACCATTAATTGTATTAAAATTTCTGTTAATTAATTAATTTTTTAGAGAAGAAATTTATTATTTACAAAAATAATTGAAAATTTTACAAGAATCTTTTAAATTTCTTAAATGTAATTAAATTTCTATAAAGAATTTTATTATTTCTGAAAATATTTGAGTTTCTGCAATCATTGCTAACTTTTCTAAAATTCAATTTTCTTTTATTGCGGTTTTTAACTAAAATTCTTCTACAAATTTATTATTTTTAATTAATAGCAACCCCGAGTTATTGAACATTTAATTACTCAACATTGAATTTTGCTTCGCGCAGTAGTTGACTCATTTTCACTGAATCGCACTCCAATTACTGTCGCAGCAAAAGAACTGCACTAATTTCATTATTTTCATATTTTATTTAAAAATTAGATACAACAATTATTTTATTGCAATTATTAACAATTTATTATTAATTATTATTAAATTATTAATTTTTTCGTCTCTTATTTTTTTTTGTCCATACGAAGAAAAAAGTAAAGAATTAAAATTTAATTTGAAAAAGAAGCCGAGAAGATTGGGAATAAATTTATAGGAGTAGAGAATCTTTTAAAGCAAGCAAACGAAGCGCACGCCTTCTTTAAGTGTATAAGAAGCGATAAACTATATATAATATATAAATAAATATATATGAAGAAGGTGCGCAATTCTCGCAAAACAATATAACCAACAATGGGAGTTCGATTCGAACAAATGTTAGATCAAATAAGCGAATTGATTTAGAGCCTATTGTAAAAACTAAAGTTGTGCGCACGCTACACGAGAGTTCTCTTTCGATGAGCGCTCCACTCTCGGGAGGATGAACGTAAATTTATCGATTTTGTGCGGATAATAAAGTTATCATCGAAAAGCAATAATATTAAATGATTTATAGCACTCAACGAACAATCCAATTTGATTGGAGGGATATTTTTTTCATTTAATTTTATTTATAAAAAAGAATTGCAAACAATTTTCATATTTTATTATTATTATTATTATTCTTGTCATTATTATTATCATTATTATTATTACTATAAAATATATTATTATTATTATTATTATTATTATTATTATTATTATTATTATTATTATTATTATTACACTGAGAAATTTTTTTTTTAATTCAAAAATAATTAGTCAACCAAAAAAATATGCTTGAATTATACAAATTTTATAATTGAATTAAACATAATTTTTATTGAATCAAAATTATTATGTTTAAATCAAACCTAATTTTTTGTTGACTGTATAATAAAGATACTTATGTTTGATTCAAGTATATTGTTTTCTCAGTGTATTATTATTATTATTATTATTATTATTACTATTATTTATTTATTTATTTATTATTTAAAATAGTTTTCCTTCCAATATAATATTTATAGATAGAGAAATTTTTGCCCATCTTTTGGAAGAAAAATCGTCGTCTAATTAAAAAAGATAATCATTCTTCTTTTTGAATTTTTCCACCATCTTCCAAAAAACGAAAAAAATTTCTGTATAAAAATTATCTATTTTATCTATCTATCTATCCAATGACAACTAATCAATTATTTAACTCAACAAAATTTTTTTTTATCGTACGAAAACCGAAATTTCTTTGCCAATTTTTAGATTTAGTTTAAAGCTAAGTATTTATATAGTTTTGGAAAAAAAGAAAATTTCGCAATTACACAGTATAAGTGACAACAGTCGACTTTGGTCAGACAAATGAAAATAGAAAATCAGTAGCAATAGTGTAAGTGGAAAACGTCAATTTCGGTCAGACACTCAAAATAAAAATGAAAACTAGTTTCAAAATACTTCAGAAAAAAATAAACACAAACAAAAAAACGGAAAAGGTAAATTAAAACATAATTAGTAAAAATATTATTTAGTTGTAAAAAATTGAAAAAACAATAATGATAATAATAATAATAATAACTTTTAATAGTAATACTTGAAAATTGAATGTTTGGAAAGAATTTTTTTAAATTTTCAAAATAATTTTATTCAATCCAAAATTTGTATTACAAATTTTTAAAAATAAATTTATTCTGTTGAGAAAGTTTATTAACATGCTATTAAAAAATAATTGAATTCCTGTAATGAATTTTACTATTTAAAAAATAATTCAATTTTTCCGAAGAAATTTATTAGAATTTTAGAAAATAATTGAATTTCATTAATATTTTTGAAAATAATTTTAATCTTTCGAGAAATTTTACTAAAACTAAATTAAAAATAATTGCATTCCTTTGAAGAATTTTATTAAAAATTTTCAAAATCCTAATTAAATTTTTTTAAAGCATTTTTTTAAATTTATTTTTCTTAATTTTTCTCATATACTTCATTTTTTCTTAAATAATCTATTTTCTTCAATAATTTGTATTGAAAATTTTGAAAGTAATTGAATTTTATGAAGAATTTCTTTCAATTTTTTTAAATAATCGCTTATGTTAAAAATAATAATTAAATACTTTATTGTTAAAATTATTAAAAATTGTTTTGAATTTAATTGAATTCCTGTGAAAAATTTTATTATTTATAGAAATAATTGAATTCTTGCGAATAATTTTACTAAAAGTTGTCAAAATCCTGATTAACTTTTTTTAAAGAATTTCTTTGAATTCTTTCTTAAATAATCAATTTTCTTCAATAATTTTAATTGAAAATTTTGAAAGTAATTGAATTTTATATGAAGAATTGCTTTTAAGTTTTTAAAATAATCGCTTCTATTAAAAATTATAATTAAATACTTTATAATTTGAAGTTTATTAAAATTGTTTTCAATATAATTGAATCCTGTGAAAAAATTTATTATTTATAAAAATAATTTAATTTTTGCTCTAAAAATTTTACTATTTTTAAAAATAATTTAATTGTTTCCTATAATTTATTAGATGTTTGAAAAAGTAAATGAAGTTTTTCCAAAAATTTTATTAAAAATTAGTAAAAATTTTATTCTCTCCTTCAGGAAAAGTTTTATTGAAAAATAGACATAATAAAATTTTTCTAAACAAATTGTGTCATTTTTTTATTTCTAAACAAAATAATTTAATATTTAACAAGAATTTACTTGAAATTGTTTTTTTTTAATTTTTAATTTAAATTTGGAAAATAATTAAATTTTGAAAATAAATTTTACAGAGAATCTTAGAAATAATTTGAATTTTTGATATTAAATCACTTTTAGAATTATTTTCAAGAGAATTGAATGTTTGCAAAGATTTCGCTAAATAATTGAATTGTTTTAATGGATTTATGCAAATTGCAGAGAATAATTGAATTTTTTCGTGAAATTTTTATTAAAATTGTATTTAAAATAATAATAATAATAATAATTCTTTTGAAATTTATAGTTAATATTTAATAGTCGACATTTGATAGTTGGTGGTTGATAGTTCTCAATTGATAGTTATTAGTCAATTATTAATAGTTAATAGTTAATAATAATAATATAATAATAATAATAATAATAATAATAATAATAATAATGATAATAATAATAATAAAATACAAAATTAATTTTGACTCAATTTCTATAAAACCATTTATCGAATAATTCCGAAAAACGAGTTTTGTGAATGAAACAAAATGATGAAGAGTAGCGGAATAAATTTGCGCTAATTGATTCAAAGCAAGGAGAAAAAAAACAAGCGAATCGAGAATTCTGTTGGAGAAAGGAAAGAGACTGCCTTTACAAAGGGGAGTATATAAAGTCGCGTGAAGCGGATTGGTCGTTTCTCAGTATAATAATTAAACAACATGGCGTTCCATTCACTTAGTTCGCCTTCATTCCACAGCGCCAGTAACTGGATTCACTTGGATTAAATTTGCGGCAAATAGAAGCAACAAAAAAAAAACGCTACCTTGAAGAAGAATTTTCATTGGAAATAATAATCATTTTTATAAATCGCAAAGAAATTCTCAGAGGAAAATTATTATTTTCATTCTTTTTTTCCACTTTTAATGAAAACTTTTGTAGAACAAAAAATCTGTCTGACGAAAACTGTACTGATTTTTCTACTCGAAATTATTCCTTCGAATTATTCCTTTTTAGCACCGCGTTATGAAAAAGATATATTTACAATGCTCTGTTCAGAAATAAATTATTTGTCTAACGTTAACTTTCTTTTTCCAAAAAAAAATTTTTTTTATTAATTTAGATAAGAACGTGAAATTGCCATCCACTTAATTTTGAAAATTCTATTTTTACAACGTCTATAATTAACGATTTAGAAGGAAAAATATTTTTCTATTTAAATTTTGCATAAATTTTTCCATAGAAAATATTTGTCAGAGTTAACAACGTTCAATAATTAACGATTTAGAAGGAAACACAATTTTCTACTTCAATTTTGCATAAATTTTTCTATAGAATATTTTTTGCACAGTTGTTTCTATCAATAACTTGTAAAAGAAATATTTGCGAACAAAAAATTTGATTCTTTTTCTCAGGAAAAATATTTATTTTTCTTCCAATCGTTGTAAACTTTGTCGACTAATTAATTTTCTGTCCTAGTCAATTTTTTATAAGTTAATTTAAGTTTGTAGTATTAAATCTGAAGAAAACATTTAAAGTCAATAATTTATCTGAAAATCGACTGGGTTTCAAAAAATTATTCCCCTTTGCTCTTCAACAAATAATAATCTCTCTTAATTCGTTCAACGAATAATCCATTAATAACTATTGTTCAGAGTATACATAAACAGTAATTATTAATTCGCTTTTATTGTTGTATTTCCTTTTTCTCCCCCGATTATTCTTTGACCCACAATAATTCTCATCGCTGAATTATTATATTGCTGGCGCAAAAGCAGAAGAATATAATGCCGCTTCTCTGGCAGAGTAGCGAGTACGAAGGTAAAAATTGATTACTTTGACGGCACTTCCCTTATACCTACTTGAAAACATTCCGAGAAAAGGAATAATGGTCAAAGTGTCGAAGGCTCGTCTTGAAAAAAACATCTTAATTAAGGAGTCGCAAGTCCGAAAATGAAACAAAAGAATCTCTTTTTTTTCTTGGAATTTATCATCGCGCGGTTGTATATTCTTCTTATTCACTCTTCGAGACATTTATGTTTTCTTTGAATGTAACTATAACAAAAGAAATATCTCAATAATTTTCCATGTACACATTTGTAATGAGAAAATTTTTTCGATAATTTGACAAAATAATGTTTATTTTTACGTTCGTTTGGTAAAATTATATTAATCGTCAGAATATGAATCCTTGTATAGACTACTGAATGTTGGATTATCGAATGTTGTAGTCGCTTGTTTGTACAACGGATTGTCTTGCTGAAAGAACGAGGTCAAATTATTTAACTAGTTAATAATTATTATTTTTAATTTTTATTGTAAGTTATTAATTAATAAATGTGGATTTCAGATTCAATTTTTAAAAATAAATTATTATTTCTGTTTATTTTCATCTGAAATTTTGGAAAAATTCTTAACAAGAATATAATTATTTTCATAAATAATAAAATTCTTAACAGGAATTCTATTATCTTCATAAATAATATTCCTGGGAAGAATTCAATTATTTTTGTAAATTAATAGTAAAATTCTTTGCAGGAATTCAATTATTGTCAATACAATAAATTATATAAAATATTTCACGAAAAATATTTCCGAATTATTTAAAATTTTTAATAATATTTTTCAGTAAAATTTAATTTTTTTAAAGTTTTTTTTGAAGTTTTTTTTAAGTTTAATAAATTGTTCAAAACATTTCAATCATTTTTTTTTGTTGTAAATTTTAGTAAATTCTTCAAAACAAGTATTCAATTATTTTTATAAATAATAACACTCTTCGGAAGAATTTAAATATATTTATAAATAGTAAAATTCTTCACAGGAATTGAATTATTTTCAATGCAATTTGATTAAAATTTCACGAAAAAATTCAATTATTTTAAAAAAACATTTTAATAAAATTTTACAGAAGAATTCAATTATTTTCATAAACAATACATTCATCGGATAAATAAAATTATTTTTATAAATAGTAAAATTTTTCGTAAAAATTACATTCATCTTTTTATAAATAGGTAATAAAATTCTTCTCAGGAATTAAAATATTTTCAATACAATTTTAATAAAACTCCAATTATCAAAATTTAAATTATAATCACCAACAGAAACGATTACTTTAAAAAGTTGAAAAAAATGTTTATTAAATTCATTCACTTTCAAAATATTTTTAAAAAATTATTAAAAATTAAAAAATTATTTTAAAAAAATACATTACTTTCAAAAAGCTTAAAGGAATTCATGGAAAGAATTTAATTATTCACAAAAACTTTAATAAAATTGTTTTAAAAAATGTTATTTTCTATAAAAAATTTAAAAATATATAGTAGTAAAATTATTAATTATCTACTTTAAAAAAAATCAACTACTTAGAAAAAATAAAAAAAATTTGAAAGAATTCAATTATTGTCAAAATTTTAATAGTATCTATTCTTTGAAAAAAATTCGAATATTCCAATATTGAAATAGATTTCCTTGAATAAATTAAATTATTTCAAAAAATTCTAATACAATTTTGCAAAGAATTTCGTTATTTACTAAAACTTTTAATAAAATTAAATAATCAAATACTACTACAAATAATCAATTATTAACAAACACTATTATTTTAAAATCTTGAACAGAATTCTCCATAAAACTCAATTAGTTGCAAAATTTCCAACTTAAATTCCTGTTAATTAAATCGTCTTATTTTAGAAAAATTCCAAGAATTGCATAAATATCTAATAAATAATATACGAATTTATATAAAATTTGATTTAAACTATTAAATACCTGACTCCATTTTTCTTGCGTTCTCTCATTCTCAAATTTCGCGAATTCCCTCTTATCATGAATTTCTGTCAGTACTTTCCAAACTACAAGAACGAGCAGTCCAAGAATTACGGTAGTTATAATGACGCCCATTGCGACTCCTATAAAAAAATTGTTATCATAATTCTTCTTTTTTTTGTTAAACACCAATTAAATTCTATTTACTTATTCAAAACTATATTTATAACTATTTATTATAAGTATTTGCAATTTTTAAATTTAATGTCATTTTAAGAATCATACGTATACATTTAAAAATTGTGACACTAAACGTAAAAAATAGCGAAATAATTTTTAGTTTATTTAAATTAAATATTGTATCTAATATTTAATTAGGTATAATTTGTTACATTTAAAATGTTTAATAAAAAATTGAAACTAAATTGAAAAAGTAATAAAATCATCAAAAGAAGTAATAATATTCAATTATGTTTTCTTTACATTTAATATTTTGAAGAAAAAATTGAAACTGAATTGAGAAAGTAATGAAATCTTGAAAAGAAATAATAATATTCAATTATACTTTTTTACATTTAATATTTTTAAGAAAAAATTTAAACTGAATTGAGAAAGTAATAAAATCGGCAAAAGAAGTAATAAAATTTAATTCTGCTTTTTTCCGTTTAATATTTTTAATAAAAAAAATTGAAACTAGATTGGAAAAGTAATAACATTTTCCTAAGAAATAATAATATTTATAATTAGGCACATTCTTTTTGAATTTAATACTTCCAATAGAAAATTAAAACTAAATTGAACAAGTAATAAAATTTCCCAAAGAAACTATATTTACCCATTGCATTTACAGGTTCAGGGCATTCCTTGCTTTCGCGGGCAGTTATTTCGTAAGCTTTTATATCACCCCCAGTGCCCTCTCGATGGGATTTGTATTTGAAGGCAAAAGTGCAATCACCATCTCCAGGAACTTTACAAATTTGCGATCCAGTTTCTTTCTCGGTGGCCTCGTCTTGCAGCTCTTTTACCTGGAAAAAAAAGAATTTTTATCAATGTTTCTTTAACCAAAATTATATATATTTATTTCTCAAAGAAGTAAAAAATTCTTTTAATTTCTGTTACATTTTTTTTGACCTTACAACATCAATATGGTGTGGACACGATTCACATCCATTTTCGGCAGCTAGTGGACCTGAATTATGCACAAAACATTCGACGCAGTCCTTGAATTCCTCGCACAATTTCTCCGGACAAGTCTACAAAGAATAAAAAGGAAAAATTTATTATAAATAAAAATAAGGCATAATAGTAAATATAATGCATTTTTATTATATTTACTATTTTATTATATTTCATTTATTTTATTTTATTTTTACTATACTTTTATTAGTTTGAAAAATACTTTTTGGTACTTTTTGAAAATTAATTACGAAGTCTAAAATTATTGCCTCGTAAGAATTTCAATTTGTTTTTTTTGTCTGAATTTAAAATTCTTCGAAACAGTACGGAAATATTTAAATTCAAACTTGCAAAAAATACAAACCGGACAATCTTCGCAAAATTGGCCCGAGTAACGAATATTGCCCTTCTGGTGACAATGGCACTTTCCACAAACGCAATCACCATGACCACTGCAAATTTCGTTTGTTTCCTCCGTCGGCTTACACGTTCTATTAGTTTCCTTGCAATCGCAAGTATCACCAGTCCAACCTGGAAAGCAATTGCACGTGCCGCATTCACACTTACCTCGTCCACCGCAAACCTGATGAAGATGAATCTTGATATTAGAATAAAGCAAAAATTTCGCTTAAAAATCCAAGGTGTTAATACTTATTTTTCCCATGAGGCAAATTTACTACAGTTATTTTCCCATTTTCTTTTAAAATGATGCAAAAAGAAAAACAAAAATCAAACGCATTGCAATCTTCTTCCAAACAAATATGCGCATATAAATAACGTTTAGAGGCGCAATTTCGTATATTTAAAATTAAAACACTAATAAATCGAAAATAAATTGATGGTGTGCCTTCATTTCTATAAGTAATTTTTATATTTTCAAAGTTAAAATGAAAATAAAGTGAATGAGAAAATAAATCCGGGTTGCCACAGGTCATTTAATTTGTATTTATAATTAGATATTGAAAATAATGGATTTATAGAAGAATTTTAGTTAGAAACTCTAAAAATAATTAAATTTTGGAGTAGTTAAAAATTTTTGCAAAAATTCAATCACGTGAAAAAATTTTGAAAACTAGGCTAGAAACTTCTAGTCAAAATATTAATTATCATTATAAATAATAAAATTATTCTTCAAAATTAGATTATTTTCCAAACTTTTAACAAAATTTCTGGCAAAACTTCAAGTATTATTTTCAAAATTTTGCTTAATTTAGTAATTTCAAACATTCAGAATAGAAAAAAGAGTTTTCAAAAGATTCGAATTATTTAAAATAATTGTTGATAAAATTCTACGCAATCATTTAATTATTTTCATAAATATAATGGAAATGTCTCAAGAATTCCATTACTGTTTACAAATTTTTCACAAATTTCTTCACAACAATTCAATTATTTTTATAAATAAATAGTAAAATTCTTTTTAGGAATTGAAATATTTTCATAAGTAATAAAAATCGTAGAAAGAATGCAATTACATTTAATACAATTTTAATCGAATTCTTTTAAAAAAGTAATTATTCATAAAAATATTATTAATATTTGCCGAAAAAATTCATTTCAGAATTTATTGACAAAACTTGTTGATTATAGAGTTTAATAATTATTTTCAATACATTTTTATTAAAATTTCTACAAAAAAATTTAATTATTTACATAAATTTTTAAATGAACTTTGATAAAAATTCCAAATTTATTGATTTAAATAAAATTTAATCAAATAAATTTAATCAAATAGTATAAAATTTTAAAAATTTCCATTGATTGAAAAATTTTTCGTTGAAATTAAATTATTTAAAATTAAAATACCATTTTCATAAAATTTCTCGAAAAAAATTAACTATTTAAAATATTTTTATTTATTTTTAGCTAGAATTTAATTATTATCACAAATAATAAAATTTTTCACGGAAACAAAATTATTTAAAAAATGTTGATAAAAATCTTGCGCAAAAATTAAATTATTTTCATAAATAATAAAATTCTTCATAGAAATGAAATTAATTATAATTTTTTTTTTAAATTTTCAATTGAATCATTTTTAATTTTTATTAATTAATAATAAAATTCTTCTCTAAAATTCAATTATTTTCAAAAATTCGTTTGGAATTCTTGGAACAATTTTGATATTCAAAAATTTTCCTAAATTCAATGATTTTCAATATCTATAAATTTAATAGAATTTTCCAAAAAAATTCTATTATGAAAACAAAAATAAAATTCGAAGGAAACATTTATAATTATTGTTTTCAAAAATAATAAAAATTTCCCAAGAATTCTACTGATTTACAAATTTTTTTTAATCTCTTCGCAGTAATTTAATTAATATTATAAATTATTAATTATTTTCCATAATTCAATTATTTTCCAAAGTTTTAACAAAATTCTTGGCAAAATTTTAATGGTTTATTGTTTTCAAAAATATTTTTTTATTTTCCTCAATTCAATGATTTTTAAATTCTATTTTAATAAAATTCAATTAATTTCATAAATGAAAATTTTTACAGGATGATAATAATTGAATGTTATAAACATCATAGCGTGAATTTTTTTTTTACAAATAATTGAATTTTGAAAAGGTTCTAAGTCAAAATCATTGAAAATTTGAATTTTTTTTACTTTTAACTAACAATTGTGAAGAATTAATTTTGTCGAAGGAGTTTAATTGACTTTTTTAAAAACAATTTGAAGCTTTTAATTTCTAATGCATATTTAATTGAAAAATTTACGAAAAATCGATATTTTGTAAAATTAAATTGTAAACGAATGGATTTGGAAATTGTCAAATAACTTTTTCAAGAAATAAAGTGTAAAATAAATGTGAAAATAAATTACTGCAATAATGTCCTCTCACCAATTTGGCACTGTTCCGTTTACAAGAGAAATTATCACACTCGCAATATTTCCCATAGAAAAATTCCCTCGAATTAGCGCGTTTTGCACAGTCACAAACTCCACATTTACACGTTCCACGTCCACTGCAAATTTTCTCCTCTCCATTTGGACTGCAGTCATCTTTCACCGGCTCATTATCGTGCATATTTCCCTTACACTCGCAAAATTTCCCATAAAATCCAGCATTACAGTAACATGTGCCACAAATTAATGTACCATTTCCTTTACAACTCGAACTCTCCGGTATATTATTCTATTGATAATAGAAAATATAGAAAATAAATAATATCTAATTCCTGTGTATAATGAAGCAAAAAGGGAAAAAGAAAATAAAATTCCATACCGGATGATCGTCTCTATCGCAGGGACAGTCACAAATTATTTGCAAGTCAACAGTGAGACTCTCTTCGAGACCCGTGGGTCTTATTTGAATATTTTGCTGCCATTCGTCTGGATTCTCGGGACAATTTAAGGCCTGTTGGAAAAAAATTTAAATAAATAAATGAATATTAAATAAAAAATTAAATAAAAAAATATTAAATGAATATTTTGTCCCACTTTTTCCCATTTTTCTCCCACGAAAAAAATAAAGTTATTTTTTAATTAATTAATAAGTTAATAAAATACTAAAGGTATTTATTTACCTTTAGAAGTATTTCAAACTCGACGACATTGCCGACACGAAGTCCCTCGCAAACACGAGATTCCTTCAAGTCATTAGATTTTTCCAAACATTTCGAAAAGTACTTTACGTCAACTGCTTTTGTCGCATTATCCGACATTGTCACTGAACTTACCAATTTCTAATTTTTAAACAATTTAATTTAATTTTAAACATTAATTTATATAAGTGGTGAAATTAAAACTATTTATTTTCAATTTTTTTACGAAACAATTAAAAAACTTACCTCATATTCGTTACTAATTAGTGCCACAACATTTGTTGAATCATTTTCCAAGAGACCGATTGACGAGCCGAAAATACTTTTCGACAGAAGATAGTAAGTAATATTTTCGTCCGGTGGTACTGCAAATATGATGTTAATATTATTTTCCTGTGCCACTTTATTGATCTGAAAATGTAACCAAAAAATAATTATTTCTATTAACTTTTTGTCTTTACAAAAAAAAAATGTTTAACTCTCGTAAATGAGTTGCAACAAAAACGAGCACCCAGGTTTTTTCTGTGTAGAAATACTCGAATTTGGTCAGAAAAAATTTCTTTTTTACTATTACAACCGAATGAAGAAATTTAACTCAGAGCCAAATAAATAATATTTAAAGTAATATAGTATAAAATAATAAATATAAGAAATATATAATGTAATATAAGAAATATACAATATAATATAAGAATTTGAATATAAATTCTGAATAAATTAAATTAATACTATTAAAAATAAATTCCGCAAATAACTAATAACATCTTTCTTGGATCAAGAATAAGTAAAAGAATTGAAAAGTAGCAGTCTCTCACCTGCGCAATTGATGGATAATCTTGAAGCAACGAATAAGTGTAATATCCATCTTCGTCCAAGTGACAAAGCCCATCATTTGGTTCCACGATGCCTGCAAGCTGATAAATTACAGTGAATATTTTTCGCAGCGCATTTAAAACTATGAATTACTTGCTAAAGTGTATCATTACATTTACAATATTTATGCGCTTATAACTATATGAATAATAAGTGGAAAATTCTATTACTTTGCCATCGCCAGCAATATGATATTTATCATCTGTGGAAAAAACCATAAGATGTCGGGCTTTAGGCCTCCAACCAATGTCCTTCGTGCACACCATTGCCTGCAGCATTGCATCTAATCCGCCCTCAGGTGCGTCCATATTTCCCGATATCGACGCCTGCTTCACGCGTGTCTTTTAATAAATAATAATTGAAAAATTTAATAAATAATAATTAAATAATTTAATAAATAATAATTAAATAATTTAATAAACAATAATTAAATAATTTAATAAATAATAAATAAATAATTTAATAAATAATAATTAAATAATTTAATAAATTATTGTTCAATTTAATAAATAAACAAATTTAATCAATCTTTGCTTAATTGAATAATCAGGGTGTCTACTATTTTTGTTCAACAAAATTCCCGGTTATTTCCCGATTTTTTCCAGTTATGTCCTAAATTTTTCCCTGTTTTTTTCCTCATTAAATTTAAATTTATATTTGATTTCGAAAATGAATAAATCTTTACATTTTTTGAAAATAATTCTTTCGTTAAATAATTTTAATTTATAATTTGGAAAATAATTGAATTTCTCATCAAATTAGGATCCTAAAGTTCTGAACGTTCATATGAACGAAATTTATTTATTTCTTCTAAAAATTAAATTTTTATTGTAATTACTTTGCTTCACGATCCAAAAAATTAATTAGTGAGTTTTTTAACGTTCAATTTTAGTTTACAAACTGTTTTATGATTAGTAATTTATTAAAATACCTTCGATAAAAAATATAATTTAAATTTATATTTGATTTCGAACATGAATAAATCTTTAAATTTTTTGAAAATAATGTTCTCTTTAATAATTTTAACTGATAATTTGAAGAATAATTAAATTAAACAAAGCATTTTCTCAATTTGTTGAAAATAAACTTGTCTCTTTATAATTATAATTGAAAATGTGATTTTTCAATTCTATTGAAATGATAATAATTGAATTTCTGCAAAGAAGTTTACTATTTATAAAAGTAATTCAATTCTTCCACAACAATTCCTGTTATTTATTATAAAATAATTTAATTCTTGTCGTGATGAATTTTATTAAAATTTTTGAAAATACAACAAATTAATTATTACAAATTAATTATTTATTTAATAAGTAATAAACATTTAATTTGTTCAAGAAGTAAATGAAAATAATTTATAAAAACATTCAGAAATTTGAAATTATAAAAATTTAAAGGAAGTTCAATAATTATAATTATGTATTGAATAGAATAATATAATTTTTATAAGCAAAAAATTCATTTCAAACTGTAAGCAGGGACTTTTAATTTCTAAAATAAAATTACAATTACGATCACTAACATTATTTTCAAAAAATTTTAATAAAATTCTTTAAAAGAATTCAATTATTTTTCGAAAATGTAAAGAAATTTCAATTACTTCAAAAATTTTCAATTATTTCCTCACGAAAATTCAATTATCTTGAAACAATAGAATTGAAAAATCACAACAATCTTATTTTTCAGATTTAAAAAGAATTTGCGAAAGTTCAACTTTATTAAACAATTTTAAATTTGTATAATTTTTAAATTAACTAATAAAAATTTTAATTATTAATCTTCGCCGTTAGAAATATGAATACATTAGAATATGACTTTTTATAAAATTCAATTATTAATCAGTGATTAAAGTAAAATACTTTAAAAATTCTACTTATTAAAAAGTTTCTAATGAAATTCTTTAACAAATTTAATTACATATTTTCAGTGGAATTTTAAAATATTTCTATTAACACCATAATTTTTTTTAAATTTACAAAATTTTTTATTACTTACATAATACGTTTGAATTGGTGACGGATTTTTTACTATTAAATTAATTATTTATAACTAATTCAAATTTAGAGAACAGTATATAAATATCTATAAAAATTGAAATAAAAAGTGATTTTTGAAAAACAAATTAAAAAAATAAAACTTTTTCAATATTGGTGAAAAAATTCCCGGTTTTCCCGGTCAAATTAAATTCCCAGTTATTTCCTGGTTTTCAAGGATTTCCCGGTTAGTAGACACCCTGATTGAGGAACCTAATTGAGGATTAGTTAATTATTAATTAACTAATCCTCAATTTTTCAAATTAATTCAGGAATAATATTACAATTTATCTTTTGGATTGAAAATTAAATAAAAAAATAAATAGTAATAAATAGAATAAAATAAAATAGTCGAGTACCTTAAATAGTGAAACGTCCTCAGTTAAGAACAATTGATTTCGATATCCGTAAGGAACAGTGCATGAATTCGAAACCGATATAAAATTGCATGGAATAACTAATCTAAAAAAATATTTTCTTTATTTTACTCACTTTATGGATTAATTTATAATTAAATTTTACTAAAGTTGAATAATTTTTATTTCTGTAAATTTAAATTATAAATTAAATTACCTTTCGGGTTGAGTGTTTGTCATGGGCAGGGCAACTTTATCCACGAAACTTCCAAAGCCAAGGCGAAAATTCGACGTCAATTTTCTCATCGCATCGGCCAATTGAAATCCGAGTTCGGACAGTTGGTCCCTTTTATTTTCCATCGAGGCTGATAGGTCCATTAGATAATAGAGATCGACCGGATAATCTTGCGCCAAACTGTATTTCAAGGTTACGCGTTTCTCTTCTCCTAAAATTTTTTACAAAACAAAGTTTACTATTATTTTGTAAATAATTTTTCCACTTTACTATTATTTTATAAATAATTTTTCTATTTTACTATTATTTTACAAGTTTACTAATATTTTTACTACCATTTTACTAATATTTTTACCCTTTTACTATTATTTTACAAGTTTACTAATATTTTCGATTGTTTTGCTTCGAGGGAAAATAAAATTGTCACTTTCCGAACTTAACCTGTTCTAAGACGAACGCGAATTTTTTGAGGTTGCACTTGAACTGGTTCACTTCCCTTATTTGACAAAAGCGGACGATCTTCAACGATTTTCAATTTCGAATAATCATCCACCACCTCTGACTTCTTTGCGCACCATAATTCGCCTTCTTTCTTGTATCTCTCTCTAGTCACACATCGAACTATCGGCTGGATTGTCTGAAAAAGAAGAATTTCAAAGTAAAACAAAAAATTAACTAGGTTAACAACAATTATCAATATTGACACGAAAAATCGAAAATTAGAACAACAATAATCACCGTCAGAGAACACCAAACGCAATTTGTCGTACGCAAACAACTCGTACAATTTTGCTGTGCCGCACAAAAAGTGTCATCACTGCTCTCACCACAAAATACAAGGACTAAATTTAGAAAAATAATGAAAAACTCTATTATCATGGTTTTATGTTCGGGAAAATATTTTTATGAGACGAAAAAAATATCTAATTTGTTCTTGTGAGACTCAAGTGATACTGAGACATCCCCAGGAAGTGAGTGTGCGATAAGACGATATATTATTCATCGACCGCTTTGTTTTCGTATTCAATTTATATCATTCTTTCCACACACACTTGAATAAAATTTTTTATTAATTATTCTTTTTATTAATCCTATTTCGATTTTTTTCACGATTCGCAGAAAATGTTTTCTAAATAAATACGTGATCATTATTTCTCCATGGGAAATGGGACTTAATTTTTCTAACTGCAATATATTTTTAAATACGAATTAGAATCAGTCAATCAGTTAAAATCTTCTTTTGACATAACCTAAAAGTCCTCGAGACTGTATTTACTCTGAAGAGTTTCTCATTATTACATGGCGTGAAATATATTGTTTTCTGTTCTTCTCGACACCAACTCAGGCCACAAATGCAATCATCTCGACCACACGGCATTATATCTTCAAGTTCTCACCTGTGCCTATGGTGTGGTTTTCTTATAGCAATCGCGCAAAGTCTGGGGACTGTGTATACCCCATTCTGACCAGCAATTCCATCTTTTGCACACGCAATTTTCTCGTTCAGAAAGCACATTTAAAACGACAAGTTTACAGGCGCCAATGAAGAAAGCGTGTAAAATAATAATAATAAGCTGCTTGTGTAAGTGTAAACATATTTCTCGATTTGTGCGGGTTCATTCTCCCGGACAGAATTTTTTCTCTTCTGCATTATTATAATACAGTTAAAATTTTGCTTCATTTTATAGTAAACAGAAGACTTTTTGCCATAAACGGTTTTTATGTAGTAAAAATAGATTTGTAAACATTCGACTACAGTAGAATTGAGTAGAATTTAGTATAAAAACCTTTAAAACCCAAAAAAGTGGTCGAAGTCGACATCTAGGCGCAATCCGGAGAAGTGCCAATCTACTGCCCTATAGACACTTGAGTGCTCTACCTTACCGACTAACTTTTCCATAAAAATACTAATTGAAAAAACGATTCATGACAAAAATGATCTAAATTTCAATTTTCATTTCAGACAAAAGTCTGATATTCATTTTCAATTATAGAAAAAGTTAGACAAAAAACAATTATGATCAGGGGACTCTCGTTCTTATCAACATAACCTCACTTCCGTTTTAATTGACTCAATTTGGGGGCGCTGACTCCGTCCTTCTTCGCGATTGTTCCTTCACGAAAACGTGTTGTTCACGTTAGGAAAGAAGAGAGGTACGAGGCATTGTGCCATTTATTTTTTAACCATTTATCAATATACTTTTGGTAAAAGGTCAGTGTTAACAAGTTGTTCACATAATTTTTGCATTTTCCGTAAACTATTTCCTTGCGCTTTCGGGCAAATAATAGAAAATTACTCCAACTTACGTAACTAAACCGGTCCGCCCTTGAAAATTGATATATTTTTACTTCCATCCCCTAAAAGTCAATTATTGTTTTTATCAACAAAAAAAGAAAATTCCCGCTTGTGTATGTGTGAAAGTATATGTGAAAAGTGTTCATTTGCCACTAATTTGAAACTGAAAAATTTTTTTTGTTTTTGAGGTTAAAAAAATGGTGAGTTTATTTGTTTTTCCCTCTCAATATTAATGTGTGCCAAGGTTGTTAATTTAAAATAGTTCAATGATAAGTGTGAGAAATGTTAAGATCCAAGTGTTAATTAATGTACAATTTTTTTATTATGTGCAGAAATACGTAAATCTGACGTTTCCATGACAACTTTTTTTTTGCTTGTCAAATTTTGTGAATTTCTAACTCCAAATTTTTGAAAATTGTCCATTCTGAAGAGAGTTTCTTTTGACGGAATGTCAATGGTTTGAAATAGAATGTTTACCATTGAATAGGTATTTAAATTAATGTGCAAAAAAAAATTCATTATCTGAAATTGTGTGCAAAATTGTGTCTGAAACATGGAACTTTCGAGAATCGTATTACTGTAGAGGAGAAAATTGAGTACCCATGGAATAATTTTTTGCTTTCAGTGTAAGAATTAAAAAATTTCGTATTTAGATTGCAAAAATCTTTAAAATGTGTATATTTTTAAGAATGTAAATTCAGTGTTAATTGTAAACTGTTAATATGTTTGTGTAGAGATTTGCACTTTGCTCGCGGGAATAATTAATAGATAGCGAAGAATTTTGCTACGAGCTAATGAACTCTAGAAGCGTATATACTTTTGCACTATTTGCCAAATATTATGAATCATTGAGGCGCCATTCCGGGGATATTTATTGTTTATATAAAATTGCAAGAGGCGCATTTTATTCGTAGTAAATATGCTATTTTAAATATTATAATTTAAATTTCGCCAAGAAAACAAATTCGAATTGAAACCTGTTTGTTTATTTCGTGCTTAGTGAATTATTTTCAAATCTGTCAACAAATTTAAGTTAATAATTACTGTTAACAAAATTAGTTAATAATATTATTTTATTTAATTATTTATTTAATAATTTATTTTCCTTTATTTTACTTTATTATTTAATTTCTTAAACCATTGACTTTATTGTTATCACTTTATTATTATTGTTTATCACTTTATTGTTTATTTTACTCGCTTCTTTAATTTATTATATTATTTATCTTATTTTTTTCTTATTTTACTCTTATCTATATCTTATTATTTTACTTTATTTATTTTATTCTTTATTTGTCACTTAAAAAAAAGAAAAAAATTGTACTGGTATAAATTTTTGGAAAAAATTAAAATACTGCAACAATTTTCAGAAACACTTTTTATTATATTATCATGAAAATTAATTGATTGCTCCATTTAATAATCGGAATAATTGCAGTATTTAAAAATTTTCAAGGAATTCATTTTATCTAATCTGAACTTTCATTCATTTTATTGTTTAAAGTTAAAAGTTGTTTTTAAGTTAAAATTTTACTTGCATTTATCATTCACACTATATACCGTGATTCTATAAATAAATTGACAATCTAAATGTCAGTCAATTTTCTTATGTGACTTATGTCATAGAATTCATTTAAAAAAATTCATTTTTAGACGCAATAATAGTGACGAAAAAAATTGATCGCTCATTTAGCGATTTAAATTGTTTATTAATAGTCTGCTTTTTATATTTTTTTATTTTGTAATTTTTTTTAAATTTTCTCTATTTCTATATTTTTGAAATTTCGAACGTTCAAATAACAATTTTGGTTAAATATTAATTTTCTTTTATTTTAATTTCCATTATAATTTGTATTCGAATTCTTAATTATAATTAAATAAATAAAAAATATATTTCGAGTAAAAAATTATTTTTTATTCTTGGAAAATAATTCTTATCAAACTTAAATATGTTTAATATTTAATTTACGTTAATTTTCATTTTGGTTCAGTAAATTTTGGCAATATTGAAGTAAAAGAAATTTTTTTCGAACGAAGAACATTTTTGTTCTAATTAAACATTAAAATATAATTTTCGGTTTTAAAAAAATTTTTAATAAACTGATGTTTATGATAGGAAATGATTCTGTGAGTGAAAATTAATTGCTAGACTCTGTATGTTCGTGAAAGCATAACAATGCCTTTGTTTTAATTTGTGATATATAATTTTGTACTTTGCACATAGAGACATTTAATTTTGAAGACATCACAATCTATTCCTATATGGCACATGCGCTTTCCCCAGGAACATTTACGTCGATAAGTAATCTTCTGCAACCTTTATTGCATGCGATTTTATTCATATGCACTTTGGATTAATTTCCCAGTTGAAATTGGTTACAAATGTGATAACAAGTTTTTTTCCTCGCTTAAAGACTTTGATGTAAACACCGTGAATCTGGTAAAATTAAATTTCTTTTTATTTATAGGTGTAGAGAAAAATTTTTACCGAAGATTTTCTGAAAATGTTCCGCATTTTTTACATTTTGATATATGTTACATAAAATTTCGGAATTTACTGCGAAATTTTTTTTTAATAAACTGCTGAAGATTCAAATGAACGAAATTTATTTAACAATTGCCATATTGTTGCTATTTTTATTATTTTATTTTTACATTTCGAAAGCTAATTTGTTTATTCTATTTCTTTATGTGTATTAATTTTATTTGCTAATTTTATTTTTTATTTTTACTTAATAATTTTATTTTTGAATTTTAATTTAAATTTTTTTATTAATTTTATTTGCTAATTTTGTTTCTTATTTTTATTTAATAATTTCATTTAATAATTTCATTTATTAATTTCATTTATTAATTTCATTTATTAATTTCATTTTCGAATTTTATTTGTTACTTTTATTTATTAATTATTTTTTTTATTTTTATTTCTTAATTTTCTATTCGTAAATTTATTTTCAAACAATAGAACCATAATTTAACACGAGAGAAGAATTTCTCTTCTTCAATGAAATATTTTTAAAATACTATTCGTATAAAAATTCTAATCTTGTAATTTTTTCTCACGAATCGAAAAGAAAACAACAAAGGGGATTTTTCTTTAAACTTTTTAATGTAAAGTTCACAACTTACACCTATTGGATAATTTTTTTTCACGATATTTTCCTCTCACAATCAGTGAAGTAAATGCGTAAACGTTGAATTAAAAAATTCACTTCGTGCGTCATAAGATTTGCAAACTGCGGTGCGCATCTGAATGATCTCTGGAATTTAACAAGCCCTTTGTGATTCATTTAATTATCTTTTTTATAAACCGGAAAAATTCATTAGCAGTCGAAAAAATTAATCGTAATTGTTTCCTTGTATTGTTTACGTCAAAATTTAAAGATAAAAATTTTTTGTTCATTTTTTTGACATTTCAATTATTTTATTATTATTTTTCTTTCCTGAAATTCACAACCTTTTGTAGTCAATGTTTTGGAACCTTTATTTTTCAATATTTTTGTATAAAAAATGTTTTGATTCAGAAGAAATATTTTCTAAGTATTTCAATTTTAATACATTTTTGTACAAAAAATTTCTATTTACATTCTTTTATTTTGGTAAAAAAAAAAATATTTTGCATAACATTGGCGATCAATAATTTCAACATGAAAAATTTGTAAACAAAAAATTCTATTGTTCTCGTGAAGAAAAATATTCTTTTGCAACGTTGGCCAAGTTCACAACATTTATAATTAATAATTTCAGAAAAAAATAGTTCTCTAAGCAAATTTTCACTTTTTTTCTATAAAAAATATTACTCATAGTTTTTTGTCACTAAGAAATATTTGTGAACAATTAATTTTGTTTTAATTAATTTTAAATACTTTTAGGAACCTAAAGTTCTGAACGTTCAAATGAACGAAATTTATTTATTTCTTCTAAAAATTAAATTTTTATTGCAATTATTCTGCTTCACTATCCAAAAAATTAATTACTAAGTTTGTAAACGTAAAATTTCAGTTTATAAATTTTTTTATGATTTATAATTTATTAAAATATCTGCAATAAAAAATATTTCGTTCATTTGAACGTTCAAAATTTGGGGATCATATACTTTTTTTTAAATCGTTGATAATAAACGTAAACTTCGACGATGTTTTTTTTCTTTCCAACACCGATCATAATTTTTCTGAATTTTACCAAAAAAAAAGGAAATAAAAATTGAAACTAAAAAGAAAATGAACTGCAAAAGTAAAAAGTGGTGGGGAAAAATTTGTATGTATCCACAATTTTGACGGAAACAGAAAATCGAAATTTGCTGCTACAAAGTTCATTCAATTCAAAACGTATTTGTTTATTACTAGAATGATTGTGTAAAACTGTTTCCTACCCCACTCGGTGGCAAATAGCCAAAGAACACTGAATTAGCTTGACCCTGCAGCGAAGCGCCTCTAAAGTTTAGTGTATAAGAATATCTCGTGCGAGGATAACAAACTCATCCAATTCCGGTAATGTTAATTTTTGACATTTTTGTTTATTTTTTTTCTGAAAATTAAAAATAAAAACGAAGATTGTTTTTTTTTTTTTGGTTTTGAAACATATTTGAAATTTATAAAATTCGAATCTATTCTGAATTATATTTTTTGAATTTCTTGCAATTTTTTCCCTTGTTTACAAAATTGTTAGTTATTAAAACAAATTTTATTTTTTATGTCTGTTATGAAGAATATGAAAAAGGGAAAGTATTCTTTCGACAGTTGCCGAAAGAAGTATTTAATTAAAATTGCAAATATATTCTTTGACATTATGTAAACGTGAATCATATATGCTTTCATTTCAAGTTTCATATTTTCGCGCAATATTTGACAATTACAAAAAAAAATTAATAATAATTATTACGGAAAATGCAAAAAAATGCCTTTAAATGTAATTCAAAATTTCTGAATGTTCAAATAGAGGAAATATTTATTTCGCTGTAAATATTCACAAAAATTAACAATCGGTAATTTTTGTGTTAATAAATTCGCGCATTATCAATAAAAAAAATTAATAAAACATTATGTAATTTTATCCATTACTTTTTAATAATTAAATGTTTTCTATTGGAAAATTATCTTTTTTATAAATTTATTTATAATTTTTTGTTATTTATTTATTTTATAATTTTATTTTCAATAATGAACTAAATTTTAATTAATTAAATTAAAGTATTAGAATTCTAGTAAAATTTGAATTTAAAGAGGAAATAAATAAAATTAATTTATTTGCACGTTCAGAACTTTAGGGACATTTGGTTACTTCAATCATCAAATTTATTTTTTGATATTTTATTAAAAATTATGTATAAATTATTTATTTTGATAATTAATTGCTCTTGGAATTTAAATTGCTTCAAATTAATTGCTCATGGAATTAGATTGCTTCAAATTAATTATTCAAAAATACAAAAAAAAACTTTTAATATTTATCTATTACAATTTTCAAATTTATTACAATTTTTTTAAACATTGAATTTAACGATTATTCCGAGTCAGGTGCTTTTTTTTATTCCAATTTTGATGAATTCAAATAAATTCAAATTGTAGTACTGAAAATGCAAAAAAAAACTTTAAATATTTATCTACATTAATTTTTAAATTTGCTCCTTTATTTCTGTGCATTTATTAAATTGTTCTAATTAATAGAAGTTTATTATTCAAAAAAAATTTCTTTCTATTTATTACTGACGATATAGTTGATATTTATTAAGAAAGTAAAATTGCGTGTTTGTCTTTTAAAAACATTCAAGTTTTTGACAACAACAACGTCACTTATTTATCTGATTAATTTCAATTATTCAGTCGTAGAAAAGTTGTTTGCTTTTTTCGATTATTAATACCAATTTCCCTCCGGAGACTATAGAGCAAAACTATAATCTCGTCTTATTTTTTATTCATTGTTCTAATTTATTTATTGATTCTTTTTTTTAATTTTAGGGTGCAACCTGGCGTCGTAGAGCTTAGGTGCCGACATGCATCTAACGCAACCGTTTCTTTATTCTCTTAAACTGACATTAAGTCAGGTATGTATTTCAATGAGATATTTTAAATTATTAAATTAATTATTATTTTAAATTTTACTTTTTAGATTTTTACTTCTAAAAAATTATTTTTTTATTTTAATTATTTTTCCATTTCTATTTTTCTATTTTCTTCTTTCTTATTTTCTTTTTATTCTTCCTAATTTCTTTTTTTATTTTCTTTTGTGTTTTTCTATTTTTCTATTTTCTTCTTTCTTATTTTCTTTTTATTCTTCCTAATTTCTTTTTTTATTTTCTTTTGTGTTTTTCTATTTTCCATTTTTGTTTTTTTTTAAAGAATCACTTTGGAGAAGTTCACAGCGTTTTTAATCAACGATTTGGAAGAAAAAATATTTTTCTACTCAATATTTTTTGTCTCAAAAATTGTTTATAAAGTAAAAAAATCGTTAACAATAATTTAAAAGATTTATTAGACAAATTTCTTTTCGAATAATGTCATTGTTTTCAGAATAAAAAATATTTTTCTCTTCCAATCGTTAGTGATAAACGTGAACTTCACCCACGTAAATTGTAAAATATCTTTTTTTCATAAAAAATAATTGAATATTAAAATTACAAAAAAATATTCTACTGAACAATTTTTGCCTGAATAAGATAAATAAACAAAAAATTTACCGGTTTTTACAAATTTTTCAGAACGCAGCGTCTACAATCTATCGTAAATCGTGGATGGATCGTGGAAGTGTTGCATCGGCATTCATTTTGGCTACAGCAGGTCTGTCATTAAGCATGTTTTCATTGAAGCAAATGCAATCAACACAACAGCTCCGACATCTTCGACGATATGAATGACCCGAGGATTTTTGCAGGACGTTTTCGAAAGAAACAATTAATCATTTCCGAAAACAAACGTCAGTGTCCTGAAAAAAAGAGAAAATTAAAAAGTAACGTGTGAAGATCGAAAGGGGAATCGACAAAGTTAAAAAAAAAGCGAGAAAGAAGAAACAAATAAGCAAAAAAAGTGTTAGATTATTATTATTATTATTTACATTAATTTGCGTAAATTTTACTGCCACCGTGTATAGAGAATCACTAATCACATTTTTATTTTATTTCATCTATATAAAATAATTAGCAATTAGCCGTAATGCACAAGGTGTGTAATACAGCGAATTTCAGTTATATCGAATTTAGCACGTGGTTTAGACCATTAATAAAATGTAAATTAGGCAAATTATGTAGACTGATTTAATTTAGAATCATTAAACAAGAAAAAAAATTGAAAAGAGACTTAATGATTGATCGATTTAATGCTGTAAAAGAAAAAGTTGAATTTGTTACCTCTGCATCGACATTTATTTGACAATGTATTCATATGAAATTTAAAAGAAAAAAATTGTTATCCAGTATTAAAATGAATATTGCTACAAAAGAAAAATGTTTTTTCAAATATTTATCTATTCTCATCCATTTAGCTACAAAATAATTGAAAAACAATATAGTTTTTCAATACTTTCAATGATTCCCTGTAAATGATCATCGGATTTTACATTTAATAATATTGATATCATGAAAAAAAAAATAGAAAATGTAGTTGATTTGTTGTATATTCAAAAGCCAAAAAAGAAACACTGAAAATTTTAGAGAAAAAAATGTATAAATTACAATTTTTTAACATATAATAATAATTCTAATAAAAACAATTTGTTTGGACTTAACATATACATTTATTTATAACTATTATACAGTCTCACACGCATGAATTTTTTTTTACGTCTTGACTCTTCTTTCATGCTATCTAATCTTTCGTACTCTCATTCCTTTTCTCGCTTTTATACTGTCCCATAATTATAATATTCTGAATTACACCGCGATCGGCGGGCTGCTCGATTCATTTTTTTAGTGATGAATTGCAAAAATTTAAAGAAGGCGTCATTAAAAATTATCTTCAAAAAATTATTAATATACAGCTTCTTCGTGAGAATGAAGAAAAAGCTTCAAAACGATTAAAAAACTATCAAAAATCGTTAAAAATTTATTAAAAAATCATTATTAATAATTTACTTTCGAAAATTCGTTTTAAAAAATAATTCTCTTTAAGAGAATGGTACAACGATATTTTTTGCTATATCAAGAAAATATTTTAAACATTTAATAAAATTAGTTTTATTCGAATTTTTTTACGAGGAATTCAATAGTCGGACAATATTTTGAACGCTTTTGAATTTTATTTTTGCTAGAGTAAAATTTGGTAGATTTTGAAATCCATACGTGAGTTTGTAGAAAATGTATTTTGGTATTCATAAAAAAAAGTTGACGAATGATAATTTTATTTTAACTATTTTTGAAACATTGAAAAAAGTATTTTTAGACTAAAAATGCGAAGAATACTATTTTTATTCATTTTTTCATTTTAAAATTCATTAAATTAATTAATTGATTTGTTTACGTATTAAACTAATTTCAATTCATAATTTTTTTGTCTAAAAAGTAAAAAATCTTTTTATTAAAAAAATGTTTAAAAACTGCTTCAATAATAGTAAAAATTAAATTTTTTGTTCTGCAAATTTTCTTGTGGATTTAAAAACATATTTTCTACAAAATTACGCATAGATTTCAAAATCTATTAATTTTTAGGAGAAATAAAAATTCAAAAGAAGTCGAAATATTTTCTGATCAACGTGAATTTTGCTAAATAAATATTTAAATACGTAGTTTTTTTTGTTCTTTAATTAAAATCTCTTATTTTAATTTAAAAATCTTCTAAAATTGAATTATTTCTAAAAATTACAAATTGCAACTCTTCCAAAATTTTATTATCTAGAATTCTAAATTTAATAATTTAGAATTTTAGAAAATAAATTTTTTTTTTAAAATTAATCACTTTTAAATAAATAAATAAATTTTAAATAACGAAATTCAGTTATTTTAAATAATTTTCTGTAAGATATTCAAGAATCTCTTTAAGTACAAAAATTAAAATTTTTCTTTAAAAAAAAAATACAAACTGTAGATCTTTATGATTTTTTTTTCAAAATATCGGTGTACCTTGCTCTTAAGATTGTGAGAATCTAAAGATATTTTACAATTCTTTCCAAATAGTCAAAACAATTTTTTAATTTCTGTTTCTGTACACAATTTTTTGGAATTTTGAAAAATTTTGTAATATTGCCTTCACAAAAATTAATGATTGCAATACTAATACAAAGCTTTGGCAAGTTAACGCACTGGAACCTTTGGTTCAAAATAAAAATATATTTTCCATTTCGAGAAAATTGTCTAATTTCTTTTCTTTTTTTCGAGTTATCTACGCAGTGCACCGAATATTAGGAGATTAAACATTTCTTTTTTTTTCTTTTGTAGTACAATATACGTAAGAAGGTTGCTTATTAAGAGCAGTACAAGTATTTTATCACAGTGTGGCATTATTTTTTGTAAAAAATCGAGGCCTACAGTGGTAGATTAAAAAAGATCGGCTCGACCAGTACAACAATAATATATCGGTATTGCTCCATTTCTATTCGAGCAACAGTATAATTCTAATGGCAGTTCGCCTGAAGATAAGCTACTGCTAATTAATATTTGACAGAGCGATGCGTCAATTCCATAAGATCATTTTTTTCATGTTTCTGTTCCTTTTTTTTCTTTTTATTTCAAATCATTCAAACACAGTCGAATTCGAGCTGCCCGACGATTTTGAGATGGATTTTCACGAGCGATTGACTTTTTTTCAAAAAAAATTACATCTTTAGCAAAAAAAGAAAAAATGTATTCCGAGAGTTTCTCGTGCAAGCCCAACCCGCAGCTACTCTAAAGTTTTTTTTTCCTTTTTTTTAGCAAAGTTTTCTTCATCTAATCCTACGAAAACGCCCTGCCTAGCAAAATTAATAACTTCTTCTTGTACAATCAAAATTGATATAAAAAAAAATTTGAATTTGTACAAAAAGACAAAAAAATTTTTCTTTTATCAAAATATCACCATTCACTACTCGCTTACTGACTTGTGAATATGATAAAAATTATTGCAATTATAAAAAAAAAAAAACAAACGTTGTTTATATTAAAAAAAAATAAAAACACAGACGGAGTCAGTGAATTCCAATTCGCTGATGAAAATTTGTATAATTGGCAAGTTCAATCGTTTTTTTTTATACAAATTCTCCTTTCGATGAAAATAATTCTTCTTTTTCACAAAAATTAAAAATTTTCAGGAATTATTTTTACATAATTTTCTTATATTACATACAAGAGTTTTTTCACACAGTTTTTTTTCTCATCAAACAAGCAATTTAAAAAAAACACGAGACTGAATTCGACAACTTTTTAGACAAAGGAAAATATTTTTGTTCGTATGAAACTCTTTTCTTTAAACAATCATTCAAAAAAAAAAAATTACTCGAAAAAACAATTTTAAAGCAAAAGTAAAACTTCCTGTTTTTTTCGAATTTTCAAAAAAGTTGCGGACTTGAATCTCGTAAAACATAGAAATATATCGATTATCAAATAATAAAAACGTATACATTTTGTTTTCGTTACTAATATTAAATTCATAACAATTAAACCGATTTACATTATGCTTAACATTAAATACTGCTCTGGGATTTGTTACTCTTTTTTTTCTTTCGTTTTTTCCAATATATAATAAATGTTAATAAAATATATCATTTCAATTTTTTTATATTAATAAATTTTCACAACTCTTTTTTTTCGAAATCATCCAAGAGTAGTATTCATAAATTGCTTCGTTTTTCTCTAGCGACACTTGAAATTTGTGCATAAATCGAGCCTGTAAATCGTTCGCGTACTCGAGAATCTCAGATAATATAACGAAACTAGAAGACAAGATAAAACTTTGTAAAAGCTATAAATCAACGTCTTTAATCTCGCATTAAAGAATCGTAACTACTCGTGCTACGGGAAATATCCAAAAAAAGTATTATTCACTCTCTGGATTTTATTACATTGTTTTTCTTCCTGTGTTATTTTAAAAAATGGTATTATGCAAAAAAAATGAAAACACAATTATCGTAATTCGCAGGTAGTGTGTATCACTTTATCGATAAATTCTATGGACTTAAAAAATTGTGTTTCATTAGCAAAATATTCCTGTTTCGGATTTTTTTTTCTTTGCTCCGTTTTCTTCGTATGACAAATAAAATCTATGCATAGACGACCGTTGCTCAAAAAAAACTAAACCAAAAAAACAAAAGGCACACACAAAGTTTCAATCACCGAAAATTCGATCTCAAAAAAACTCTTCTTTCTCTCCCTCTCTTTCTCTCTTCATAAATACTCGAATAGAATTTTGTACGCTTAGTGTACCAAAAGTTATTCGATTATTAAATATTTAAAATTGTAATCGTAATTTGTTTTACTTCGTAAAATGACGAAATTAATATTTAAAATGACATCCAATGATATATAATCAATAAATTTTTTTTTAATAAAATAGAAATCTCTAACACTTTTTTTTTATAAATAAGAATTTACTCTTCAAAGGGCTTGTCAGTTTTAAAAATTTTCCATCCTCATTCTCTTTAAATATATCGATGGCAACTAATGTATAATTTTTCTTTTTTTTCCATTAAATACTTATAAAAATCATCTGCTTAAAAAATACCGAAAAAATCTTTCAAGCTGAAAATCACAATTTTCCAAAGCTATTCGTACCTTTAATATTATTCTCTCTTTCTTTCTCCCTTTTGGACAATGCTATTTTTATAAACAAACAAAAAAATTCCATATAATCTTATCATTAAAATTTTAACTTGATATTCTTTGAAACACTTCCATTTGTTTCGTCTTGAATTTTCTGAGACACACAAATTAAAAAGTTTGTAAAAAAACTAAAAGTGTGTAAAAGAAAAAAAATAAAATCAATGGTAAATTGAAAATTTCTTTTCCTAAACAAAGATCGATAAAAATACTTCAATGAGTAAATTTGGAGGGGAAAAAATGTAAAAATCAAGTGAAGTATAAAAATTAGAAATTCAAGAACGAAAGAATGTTTCAAATGTCTTTTTAAAAAATTAAAACCAATAAAACCTTCCTTTCTTTTTTAGCCTCTGACATTCTAAATCGATATCCTATATGCAACGTCTTAATACGATCGTCGATATATTTTATATAATATATAACTTTTTGCTTTCTTATGCCGATAGTAAATAAGATATTCGATTTGTTCGTCTGTTGCATTTAGCATTCATATCGATAGCAAAAAGTAATATTCTCATACACTTAGTAAGAATAGCTATTAGTGAAGATAAGACACCATAATACGTAGCAATATTTCCTTGTCTTCCAAAAAAATTGGAAAACTTGTTTCTGTTTCCCTTAGCTTATTCTTGTCATTTGAATGCGCAATAATGTTTTTTCTTTTCACGCTAACGAATCTTCTTTTTTTCTCTTCAAATATTCAATTTTTTGTTTCACCCCCGAAAAAAAAGAAGTTCGTTTTTTATTTCTTTTCTTTTTTTTTATAAACGAGTAAATACTCTTCAATTTTATTGGCATATATAATAATTGCTTTAATTCGTTAAGATTGACTGACGTACGTTTGTACCGTCTTTTGTAAAAATATACGATATCACGCTTTCAGTAAATTGGAAATTATTATTTAAATAAGAAACACTTGACTTTATCGTTACATTAATTTTTTATCTTGTGATTTGTTTTTATAAACAGGGATCGTTGTACCAATTTTCAAATTATTATTATTTCAATTCAATTTTTTAGAAATTTCAACTAAAATTCTTTTTTTTTAAAAAAAGTTGAAAAAGTACTTTGATAATTATTAAATTATTATTATTATTGTTTCATTGAATTTAAAATTGGATTCTTTTGGAGAATTTTAATAGAAAATTTTAAGAATAAAAATCTATTTAAAATTTCTAATAAAATTCGGTAAAAATTGAAATTTTCTAAAATTTCATATTAAAACCTTTTGAAAAGTTCATCTATGTGTGGAAATTGTAAATCCAACTCTTAAAAATCAAAAATATTTGAAAGATTTACAAAAAGGTGAAGAGGTGACAGTCTGTTTATAAAATGTTTATAAAACTATTATAAAAATTCGATTCGACTTAGATATTTCTGAATATCTATCTATTTTTTTTTGTCACTTAGAATATGGCGAGGGAGGAAAATAAAAAAAAATCAAGTGTTTCGCATATTGACAATAATTCCTATCGAAACGGAAGAAAATTAATTAAATTTTGTAAAGATATTATGGTCTATCTACATCAACATTGATACAGTACCATTTTGTAACGTTCGCTTTGCGTGACCCGTCAAGTTTCGACGTTGCGCCGTACGTCGATAATGCGGTTGATATATCGTGTATACGTAAAATTCTAATTTTCGTCGTAATCTGATATATTTAACATGCATTATATTATATGATTTAAAAATTTATCAGCTCATCGTTTCAAATCACCCTGACTGACGTTGTGTTCTATGATATAAAATGTGAATGAGTGAGTGATAAATGCATTATTACGCGACACAAAAAAAAAACAAAAAATCGGATTTGACAATTTCAAAAAAGAAAAACTGTAAAAAACTCGAAGAGTTTGGATAAAATTTTCAAAAACAATGAAGATGAAATTAATTATTTTTTCAAGGAGTAGTGATCAGTTATTGCTGTTTCGTATTTTTTTTCGAGTATCTCAAAATACGAACCTGAGTACCTGTTAATTAACGAGGACTGATTTTAGTTTATTTATTTATTTCTTTTTTTTTGCCATGGCAGAGGAAATCGACCAATGAGCTAGAGATCGTTTCGTCACTCAGAAATAATGTGTGAACACGCACTTATTCTGAGAAATTTAAAGGATACTTAAGACATCGAGGAACAGGGTAAACGAGGAGAGCCCATTTGCGTGAGTACCCTGTCAAGCCACTGAAGCGGTCCGTTTAAATGCAGCTCGATCCAGCAAGGCGTTGAAGTCACGGTTTGTCGACGATACTCAGCACCCCAACCCTTCACGAAACTCATTCTGATCGTGCACATTCGAGTTAGTTGATAAACAGCTTCGAAACCCTGGGAAACTGATTGCGAAAGTAGAGCAGCAAACTCTTGATTATTGAAGATTTTCAGATTACAGCCTGCAAATGAGTGGAAAAAAGGAACATTGTAACTAATTTGGAGAATTATTTTCAATCTTCAGGGTTGCCACAAATGTTTAATTTTATTTTTCCCTGACTTTTCCCTCATTTCCAGACAAAATTCTCCCTTTTTACCTGACCATAAAAATTTTTCTGATTCACTCTAAAAATTATTAGATACTCAAAAGAATGTTCTATTAAGTTTATTTACAAATTTCATTAATTGTAAAATTATTCAAAAACATCAATAACTTCTTTTTAAAATAAATATTTAATCATTATTATTTTTCTGTAGGAATTCAAATTCTTCAAAACATTTAAATTCAAACCTTTTTAAGTTGAACAACTTATAAGAATATTATTACAAAACATAAAACAAGAATCCTAAAAAAATCCTTCACAAGAGTTCAATTATTTTTAAAAGTAGTAAATTTTCTCAAAAAAATTCAATTGTTTGAAAAAATTGTAATAAAATTCGTTCAATTATTTTCATAAACAATAAATCTATTATTCGTTAATTTCGTTTTTTAATCAATTTTTATTAGAAAATTCTAGAAAAATTCTATTATTTAAATTGAAAAATAAATAATTCATTGAATAATTGAATGTTGGTTAAAATTGAATTCTCATAAAGAATTTTATCAACAAATTTTTAAATAATTGAATTTTTTTGACAAATTTTAATAAAATTTTTAAGAATAATTACATTTTTCTAAAATAATTGAATTTCGGTGAAGAATTTTATTATTTATAAAAATAATTCAATTCTTGTAAAGAACTTTGTTAAATTTTTTTAAAATAATTGATTCATGCGACGAATTTTATAAAAATCTTTTTAATTAATTGATATTTTTCAAAAAATTTTATAAAATGTTGTATATTAAATAATTGAACTCACGTGAAAATTTTATTATTCATGAGAATAATTGAATATTGAAGAATTTTATTATTTATAAAGATAATTGAAATTTTGACAAAATTTTTTGAACATAATCGAATTTCTGCGAAGAATTTTATGACTTTTGAAAATAATTTAATTCTTCCAACGAATTTTATTCAAGTTTATAAAAATAATTGAATTTCGGTGAAGAATTTTACTACTTCTAAAAATAATTGAATTCTTGAAAGGAACTTTGTTTCCAATAACTGAACTCTTGCGACGAATTTTATAAAATTCTTTTTAGATAATTGATATTTTTCGAAAAATTATTTGAAATTTTTTATATTAAATAATTGAATTCCTGTGAAAATTTTATTATTTATGAAAATAATTGATTTATTTAGAAGAAATTCATCAAAAATTTTGTAAATTATTGAATTCCTGCGAAATTTTTCCAAGAATTTTATTAAAGTTTTTAAAAATAATTGAATTTCGAAGAAGAATTGTATTATTTATAAGGATAATTGAAATTTTGACGAGAACTTTTAAAAAAATTTTGAACATAATTGAATTTTGGAGAAAAATTTTTTTATTTTTAAAGATATAATTGAAATGACCAGGATTTTTTTATTTTTGAATACAATTGAATTTTTGCGAAAAATGTTATTACTTTTAAAAATAATTGAATTTCTGTAATTATTTGTAACTTTTCCAAAATTAAATTTTTTTAGTATTTTTAATTAAAATTCTTTTATCAATCTAGTATTTATGAAAATTGTAAAAATTATTCATTACATAATTTATAAGTCATCATTTTATGATAGTTCTTTAAAAGTTAAGTTATTTAAAAAGAAATTATTGTCTGAAGTAGAAAAAATTCAAGGTTTTATATTGAAATTCGTGGTTATTTTTATAATTTACACGGCAAACAAAAAAAAAACATCAAAATTTACAGTTTTTTCATGAATTTTTGAAATTTGATTTTTTCTAGTACTTTTACTAAAAATCCCTGACTTTTGCCTAACTTCCCTGACTAATTTTACTTTTCCTGACTTCCTTGACCTATGGCAACCCTGATCTTGATGTATTTTTTCCTGAACATTCAAATTAAGTACAGTTGCATGATCACGTTTCAAGAGTCGAGATGAAAAAAAGATGCAGGCTTCGCACTTGAAGATTAATTTCAAAAAAGTAGCAAAAGCTATAAAAAATAGATTTTTTTAAAAAGAATTTCTTACATTTTTTAAAATAATTAAATTAATTTGAGAACATTCATAAGAAGATAGAAAATAATTATGAACTCTTGCGAGGAACTTTATTAGAATTTTCCTAGAATTTTCTAGAATAATTTTTTTATTTCCACTATTAGCTAATTTGAAACTAGTGCAAAGTTTCGAGAAAAAAAGAGAATTGTATCCTTTAGTGTTATAAATTTAAAAAAAAATTTCCAAATAGCAAATCGTAAAGAAAGTAATAAACAGTGGGTTTTAGAAGATAAGTGCAAAGCCCGAGGACGAAATAAAGTGAGAGAATATTTCTTTTTATAATAATAGAAAAATTGGTACCAGGTGGTATTTTGCAGACAGTAGCTGGATGCCAGCCATAACGTTGATTGCAATTGGGACTTTGAACGAAGATACTTGAATCTGAGAGGCATTCGGCGAAAACTTCTCCGCCGATGTAATATAATCTGACACCTTTACCGATGTGTCGTCTAGTTTGTTCAACGACCGTGTTGCGGTTTACATTTGACAATAGACCCAAGCAAAATCTTTCAGAATTACTTGGATCCGTGAAACCGTCTACAGTTATACTTGGTTGTGAAGCATGAAACGTTTCGCCTACTCGTGTATTTAATTCGTAATAGCTTATGGAACACCTGCGAAAAGAAATAATTATATGTAATTAAATAATTCAATATTTTTCATCAATTTTTTTTGAGTAATAAAATCAATTAATTATTTAATTTTGATAAAATTTTTTGAAAAAGAAAAATTTCTCACGTACCAAAAAGCAGGTTCACAGTACATCACTGGTTGGGCATCGACGGGACTAGGTGATAAACGTGACAGAGACATGTTATCATTGTGATCCATATTATCGCCATCTTCACTTATGTAACCTGGAGGCGGCGTATCTGCTGGAGGGTCCATCGAGCCTGGAGCAGGGTGAGGCGAACCCTGAACACTTCCCAGACTGCCAACACTCGCCGGACTTGTCGCCTGCATGCTCTGTGCAAAACATTATCAAAATTTTCAGTATAATCGAATCTCTCTTCGATAAAATAAAAAGTGAATTGACAAAATTTTCAGTATAATCGAATCTCTTTTTGATAAAATAAAAAGTAAACTGCCAGGATGTATTTATTTAAAAATAATTAAAATATTTTTTTTAATAAAAGAAAATTTCTATTATACTTTATATTATTGTTTCCTTTTCCTTTTAATACAATTCGTCTCAAGTTATTGAAATTTCTCAAAATTACAAAGCGAATTTAATTTCATGAAATTAGATAAAATATACTTTATGTAAATTGTAAAGGGAAGTTTATATCTCGTTACATAAATTTTGCATAATTATAAATTTATATATAATTAGATACTGTGGAGATTATGTTGAAGATGTTATGAAGATAATTCACTCATAAATAAATTATTCCAGAGGTGAATTCGATTTCACAATGATTGTAGTGAAATATCGTTTGAATACAAAATGTTCAATTGAATATTTAATATTTGTAATTCGACGGTATTTTTTATATTTAATAAAAATGACATTACATAAAATATTATTTCGCTCGCAATTATAGGACTCGGATAAAAATTTTATTTTTCCAATTTTTAACTGAAAGTCTTCTCTAAATCAATTATTTATTAAATATTTTTCTGAAAGCTATTCAACAATTCAATTCTTTCAATATAACAATTTCAATTTTTATTTATAATAATTCTAAACTGCTAATCAATATTTTTTTTAATCACAATAAAACATTTTTGTAATTTTTATATAAATGTTTTTAAATAATTTTTCAATTTTTGAAAGAAACTAGATTATGTACAATTAAAAAATTTCCAACTAATTGAAATTTAGTAAAACTTTTTTAAAATCATTGGTTTGAAAGAATTTTTGAAAAATATGGAATATCAAATTTATGAAAAGAATTCATTTTTAATTTTAATGAAAAATTTGTAAAAAATTTTAATAATTCTTTTGATTTTCTTAAAAGACTTTAGATATTCTTTTATAAAAATAATTATTATAAAATAATAATAATAAATATATAAATATTCTTTTTATTTTTATAAAATTCTATAATAGAATAAAAATATTCTATAATAGAAAAATAATCTTTTAAAAAATTATTCTTAAAAAATTCTTTATTCTATTATAGAATATTCTTTTTTTTTTATTTTCTTAAACTTTCTTAAAATCAATTATTAAAATTAAAAAAAAAATTTAATAATTCTATTGATTTTCTTAAAAGATTTTTGTACAATTTAAAAAAATGAATTAATTTTTTTTTAAAGAATTATAATTAAAAATTTTGAACATGAAATTTTTGAAAATTTAATTATTTGCAAAATTTGGAACTAAAATTATTCAAAAGTTGATTTTTCAAAACTGTAATGAAATATTTGAAAAAATCTTTTATTTTCAATTAATTTCCACTAAGTTTCAATTCTTCCAAATCTTTTTAATTGTATATTGCGAAAATTTTATTAGAATAATTATTCAAGAAAGATATTTTGAAAAATTTGTCTAGTTATTTTTCACACTATAAAAATCGAAATAAATTGCATTTAAAATTAAAAGTTTGTATTTTTTGTAGCAATATTTGAAAAAAAACGGAAAAATCGCAAATTTCGAAAGCATTTGAAAAAGTAGCATTTTTTTGAAAATGTTTGAAGTCAAAAAACTCAAATTTTAAATATGCTATTTTTGAGAATTCATTATTTGCAAATGTTGCAATGAAAATTTTTCAAAAGTTGATTTTTAATAATTGTAATAAAATACTTGAAAGGATCAATTATTTTTTAATTAATTTTCATATTTAAGTTTCAATTTTTTAAAATATCAGAATTATAAATTTAAAAAAATTTTATTATTATTTTTTTAAATCTATTCAAAATATCCGAAGATTTCATTTAACTCGAGTTTTACTTTCTTCGCTAATAAACGAAATTATTATTATTATTATTATTATTATTATTATTCATAATAATAATAATAATTATTATTATTATTATTATATATTATTATTATATATTATTATTATTATTAAATTATTATTATTATTCTTCGGAAAGAATAATCAAATTTTAAAAAAGTCTTGACGATTTTAACCAAAAGATTCTTCAACGACAAATTTTTGTCCCAAAATTGTACAATTTCAATTTTTGATATAAAATTCCTCCTCGACAATTTCTTTTGCGCAGAATGGAAAAAAATCTGCAAATCAGAGAACAAGGCAATTAGGAAAAGTACCTGCATTCCTTGGTATGGATTATTTGGTTGCTGCTGTTGTGGAGATTGAGGGATTCCCTGCTGATTGTGGTGCTGATGATTTAGTGTTGCGTGAAAGCTTGTATTCTCCGGCACACTCACGCTTAGCTCTTCAAGAGAGGTATTATAGAGAACAGATTCCTCCCCGGAAAGATTATGCCTTGGGACCAAAATGGCTGGTAAAACTGTAATAACATAAATTACAAATTAACACCCAGTTTCTCGTCTTATTCCTTATCTTATACTATCAAGCACGCTCCTCTCGCGTGTTATTTCTTTTTCTCTATACTGAATATCAATAATTCACATGTGCGTTTGTGAAAAATGAAAAAAAAGAGTCAAATGAGAAAAAAAAAGAAAAATGAGAAAAAATCAAGAAAAACGAGAAAAAATCAAGAAAAATGAGGAAAAATCAAGAAAAATGAGAAAAAAATCAAGAAAAATAAGAATGATAATTAGAATAAAATAAAATTGTGGAAAAAAAATAAAATTCTAACGTGAATGGAAATACTTCACCTTAATATCTAAGACATGATTTATAATAATTGAATTAAATCATGTAAAATATGTCTGTATGTTATTTTTTTTCTTCTTCTTCTCGAAGAAAATATAAACAAATGAATTGTAATGATTCACAACAATGTCCATAACTGGTTTATAAATACGTGCAATATTACCAAGAGCTTCATGTTAAATGCATTCGTTCTGACAGAATGCTTCGACCACATAGGCAAAGTGGAACACGCCGTTTCAAAATGCAACTTATACATTGAGCTCTCAGTAAAGTGGGACTTAGGCAACGAAGGTCAAGGATTTATTTTTCTTTGCATTGCTCTCATATATCGCTCGCGCTCTCTTTCGCTCGCTCGCTCTCTCTCTCTCAATCGTGCTAAGTCGTCAAGTGAAGACGACTTGATATCAGCTCTTGTGTACCTGGCGTTTGAATACGCTGATAATGATAAGGGTTCACGCAGACTTCGTCTCTCTTTTGCGTAAAGGCGTATTCGCAGTGTTCGATGGCCCTGAGCTCGTGATGCGACTGTAAATCCGGCCAACGCCACAGACGACAATAAATCACGTGTGGTAAACCTTTGCCTCGCACACCCTGAACACCGTTGTCACCGACGCCACCTGGGCTTGGCCTGCAAAAAAAAATTCAATTTCCTTAGTATTCAAATTAGCAAAAAATTAAATTTATTATTCAAATTCATTAGTTTCCTAATATTCAAATTCATTACTTTCATTTTTTTTTCTATATTCGAATAAACGATTTTTTTCGAATTTTAATATTTTTTCAAAATTACAATACCAGGTTTCGGATCTACTTAAAGACTCAAAAAAAAAAAAAAAATTGTTTTAGTTCATTGAAAATATTAGAAAAATCGGAAAGTTTATTACAAAACATGCAAAAACCTATCAAAAATCGATTTTCAAATCAGACTGATCACTTTCTTATGATAGCCAAGTTTTGAACATTCAAATGAATGAAATACTTTTTATTTAAGATATTTTAATAAATTACTAAACAAAAAAATTTAAAAACTAAAAATTTTGTGTTTACAAACTCAGTAATTAATTTTTTTGATAGTGAAGCAAAATAATTGCAATAAAAATTTAATTTTTAGAGGAAATAAATAAATTTCGTTCATTTGAACGTTCAGAACTTTAGAATCTTTTCTTCACGTTTTATAATAATTAAAAAATAAGTGATAAAATCATCATTTGACTATTACGTTAAAAATATTGTTACTCTAACTTCTTCAAAATTTATTTATTTAGTTATTCAAAAAGTTAACGGGTAAAAATCTATTTTCATCATTTGAATTCAGTTATTATTTTCTACACTTTTTTAACTAAAATTCCTTTTTAAATCAATTATTTTTAATAATCATTGGAAAAGTTATTTAAGTAATTTTCAAATTGTTAACAAATTAATTTTACGAAATTTCGATTATTAGAATGTTTTTACAAATTAAAAATATATTTGAAAATAGAAACATCAAATTAATTTTAAAAAGAATCTAATTAAAAATTTCCAAAAAAATTAATTCTATACAGAATTTTTTCATTTAATGTATGAAAAATTGTGACTTTGAAAGATTTTAATTTGAAGCCTTTATCAAAATTCATTTTGTTTAAATTTCAACTGAAATTCATGTTTAAAGTAATTTTGTTTTGAAAATTCAACGAGAATTCAAATACAAAAATAAATAATTTATTCATTAAATTTTTAGAAGTATTAGATTTTTTGAAGAATTCGTTTAAAATGGTATTAAGAGTAATTTAATTCCAAACAAATTTATTATTTTTGAAAATAGAGGAGCAATTGGGAAGAAAATGATCAAAACTTCGTAAATAATTGAATTCATGTAAAATTGTTATTATTTCTGAAAATAATTAAACATTAGCGTAAAATTTTATTTAAATAGTAGATATTCAAATTATTGAATTAAGGCAAATTTTTTAAAAAAGTGAAGTTTTGACAAGAATCATATACAAATATTTGAAAATAATTGAATTTCTGCGAAGAATTTTCTTACCTTAAAAATAATTCAATTTCTGCAATCGTTTCTATTAACATCTCGAAAATTCATTCTATCCATTATTTTTTTTTAAACTAAAATTCTAGAAAACAAATATTTTTAAAAGGATTTTTTTTTTAATTTTAAATTGTATCAAATTGTTTGTCCCATTTTAATCCTTTTAAAATCGAATTATTTGTAACAATTTCAAATTCATTTGTTTACAAAAATTTTCCATATCAGTCTTTTCGAAATTAAATTATTTTAAACAATTTGAAATTTAAACCCCTCTGAAATATAATTATTTTTAAAATTTACAAATTAAAACTTTTAAATTCAAATATTGATAAAAATTTTAATTTTAAAACCCTTTCAAATTCAATTGATTATAAAATATTTAAAAATTTTTATTTTAAGCCTTTTTCAATCGAATTATTTTAAAAACATTAATTAAAAATACCTTTAGCATTAAATTTATCTTTAAAAATTATAATTCAAAACTCTTTCAAATTAGTGTAAATGACTTACAAAAATTATCATTTTAATCTCTTTTGAAATTTGATTCTTTTAAAAATATCAAATATAAAACTGGTTTGAAATTCAATTATTTATTTTTTAATTAAAAACTCCTTCAAATTCAATTATTTCTAAAAAATTTAACTCTTATTCTTCTCTAATTCAATTATTTTTGATAATTTACATTAGATTCTTTGAGAATTGAATTATTCAAAAAAGCAGAGGAAAGTTCACTTAAAATACAATTGTTTTTAATTTAATTTTACAAAATTTCGATTATTCAAATATTTTTTAATTAATTTTTTAAACTAATTTCAAAAATGTTAATTTTTCGAATAACTGAATTATTCAGAATTTCAAAAATTTTTATTGTTTGTAATTTTATTTTTCAGTTTAATTAAAGAAAATCTTTCAAAAATACAAATATGTATTTTCTAAAATTTTTAATTAAAATTCTTCTCTTAATCAATTAATTTAAATAATTTTTTCATCTTAGAATTAATTTCTTCACTAAATAAAAAAAAATTTTAATTTCGTTTTAAGAAATTAATTAGCGTCTTTCTTAACAAAATAAGTGTCGATAATAACTTTTTTTTAAATACTAGCTAAATAATTTTATAAGGCAAAAATATTGTCAAAAAGTGTCAATAATCACATGATTCCGAAACTGAAGAATAAATAAAAAATTTGAAAATTCCTTAATTAACAATCAATTTTTTAGTATGCAAACAATTTTTTTTTATAAAACAATATAATTCAAAAAAGAAATAAATAAATGAATGATTATAGAGATATTTTTTTTATTTCATGAATACGAGAGTTGGAACTCCTTCAGTCATTAATAAATCAAAATTCACTTGCGATTTTATTAAGTGCGAATATATATTTGTGAATAGATAGTTTATTGTTTCCCATGTAGTTTCTTTCACATGCTATTTTTTCCGTGGGTGGTAATTTCTTCTACTCACATTGTATGGTACTTAAACTAATTAGTATATCCAAATATCAAGACAAATAGTGGTTCATTGCATAATTTGTCCTTTCACAATGAAGATTAATTAAAGCGTAATTTATTTCGTAATCTAACGATGTAACACGTCCTAAATAGAATTAGAAAAAAAATTTTCTTGTCTCGTTAAATCTCGCATTACAGTTTTACCAAAAATTTAAAAGAAAAAAAAACTTGCATTTTATACACTGAAAAAAAATAATATTTTGTTTGGTGAGAACTTATTTTCAGTAAAAAAAAATAAATAACTGAAAAATTAATCATTTTTAACTATAATAATTGTTAGCAGAAATATTACTATATTTTAATTATAGTCACTGACTTTTTGCTTCTAAATGAATTATTATTGTTAACAGATTCAAATTTAGAGAGCAAATAACGTTCACAACGTCAACGATTTTAAAAGAAAAATATTTCTTTAATGGGATTTTTATAAATTTTTGAGGATCCCCAAGTTTTGAACGTTCAAATGAACGAAATATTTTTTATTGCAGATATTTTAGTAAATTATTAATCATGAAAACATTTAAAAAATAAAATTTCACGTTTACAAACTCAGTAATTAATTTTTGGGGATAATAAAGTAAAATAATTGCAATAAAAATTAAATTTTCAGAAGAAATAAATAAATTTCGTTCATTTGAACGTTCAGAACTTTAGCATCTTAATTTTTGTAAAGAAAATAGTACGATTAATTTTTTGAATAATGATTAACAACAACAAAATTTTTGAACAAAAAATATTTTTTTTAGTAGGAAATAATTATTTTCTTTTAATCCTTGATCATAAACGTTGCACGAAGTTGAAGTTCACAACGTTTATCAACGAAAAAAATTTACTTAATGCATCAAAATATTATTTTTAATTTAACTTTCAATTGTAAAATAATTGTTATCGAAATATAAACATTAATCTTTTTTTCTAAATTTTTTTGTTAATATTGTAGCATCGTTTTTAATTAATTAATTTACTAAGTGAATAATTTTTTTTTTTCATTGATCAACGTTGATGACTTCAACTTGCTACGTTGCGAACTTCACCGATATGAGCAAATGATAATTATAAAAAATTAATAATATTAATAATAATAATAATAATAATAATGACAATAATAATAATATAACAATAATAAATTCAACATAAAAATGATTAACTAAATAGAAATAAATTTTTCTATAAACCAGAAAGGAAAGTAAATTAAACGCTTCAATAAATTCAGTAAACGATTTAAAATCCCATCACGAGAAACATTATTGTTCATGTTTCGAAGATCCATGAGGAATATTGACTTAAAGGTAAAGTGATAATTCTTTTTTTTTCATCTCCTGGTTCGCAGTACAACATAAATGCGACTCCTATACAGTAAATTCAAAGAACCCATCTTTCTTTTCCTGAAGAGTCTTCAACATCTCTCTCGTAATACTACGACTAATGGAATAGCAGTAGCTCAACATCAGTTCAGTTAAGAGAAAGTGCACAAAAGAAATGATCTCATCTTCGTCGTGTAAAAGAGATGCTGCTGTCCCTGTCTTGAGTGCCGTTATACAATCACGTTACATTTCATTTTTGCTCGAAACCTGTTGTAATTTAGCGAATTTTCCATTTAACGCAAAAGCAATAATTTCCTCTATATACTCGGAAATTATATACATCATCATTTATAAATTTAACTAAATATAATATTGAAGAGGAGTAAACTTTTCTCCTCCCACTTATTTTCTTTTCTTTTTTAATTACAAAAGTTAATTTCTGGTAATAATATTTTGTAGATTTACATGCAAAGAGTTCGGTTTATAATATTGAATGTTTACTTTGAAATTATGTTCACAATTTCCGTCAATTATTAATTATTAAAAAGTTTTTCAGTAATAAACAGGGGGTTTAATTTCTCCACTTGAGAACGCCAAGGTCACCGTCAGGTGGCTAGAGAAATTCCAAGAAGGAAGTCAAGTGCCATCTGGCGGTGACCTTGGCGTTCTCAGGTGGAGAATTCTTGATTATTGCTTGATTGTCAAGGCGTTCATAGTTCTATAAATATTTATCATCAAATTTAGAGAGTTTGGCAATTAATACAAATGGATTTTAATTGATTTATTTTAATGTATAAACGGACATAAAAAGCCCCTTTACGAATAATTTTTCTTTTCTTCTTTTATCTCCCCTTCAATAATTTTAGTCAGAATTAAGTTCTTCACTATAAATAAACTGATATTACAAATAACGATTTACAAAATTGAATCATTAATCTTTTTTTAACGAAACAAGTGTCATTGGAATAAAAAGAAATAAAACAAACATGTACTTTAGTATTGTACCAAGAAATTTTCACCACACAACACACTACAATGTTGGTAATTAAGAAAGTGATGTTGAGGCGCCAAGATTTCACATTGCTACTCAATATCATAAAATCTAGATCACATGTGCAAGATAATGTATACATACTTTCATTTGCCAAAGGAAAATTGCCCATTAGTGTAAATAATCCACAATCGTCGATTTGATTCAACCATCGCACTTAATTCCAAACCGAATTTTTTTAAACCAAATGATAAAAACAACATATAATAATAATCAAAGAAGACGAAAACATTTTCCATTTCACGGTCTACTATAAAAGTAATATAAAAGTCATATACACACAACGTCCAAAAGCACTTTCGCAGGAAACTTTTAGTTTCAGATAAAAACAAATGTACCTACTATATAACTATGACTCCAACTCCGACGACGACGACAACGAGGAGAGAAAAGATAAGAATTGAAATTCACTACATCTCGACAATATTTTTATTCTAAAAAACATATTGTAGAATGAAGATAATTTTTTTCACGTGGGAAAGGAAACACTAAAATTTCTCAAAGAGCGAACACAGTATGTATACACTATGTGTGTGTGTGTGTGTGTTAGGTTACTATAGCCTTGCGTGTGTCCATGATTTACTCATCAATGATTATCTGCATTACGGTCTTTTTTAAAAGCGATTTCCGCAATTTAATTCACGGTTACCGCACATTCGACCATCAGGTAACTGGAAACGTGTGGGCATACAAATGCATCTCTAACTCTTGACACAGAGATCGAGTCCCGCCGCGCGCGCCGCGGTTTCGTAATCGATCGAGATCGAAGGACAGACACTGCCACCTATAACGACAAGGAGAAAATCAAAGATGATGATCAAGAAGAAGAAAATAACTCACGCCATTAAAATGAATTGGAAAAATTAAAAATAGTGATTTAATTATTCGCAATTGTACGGACCTCTATTAGTCGACTTTCACTTGTACTTGTAAATATCTATTCATAAAACGAATTGTCATTTGTACAAAAGATTCTTGTTAGAAATATTGCAGACATAGGATTTACACTGTAAAAAAAAGGCATTTTATTTTAAGATACTTTGGTAGTCGCATTTTTAAGTTGTTTCCAAAAAGTTATCCAAAGCATCTTAAAATGCATTTGTTTCTAAGATAGAAGATGGAAAAATAAGATGTTTTAATCGTTTTAAAAGTCATTATAATGTATTTTAAGTTGCTTGTTTTTACAGTGTAGGTTCCTGCGAGCTAGTGTCGACGCTGAGTACCGAAAACTTCATTTTTAAATAAATATTTAATCATAATTATTTTTCCATTAAAATTCCTAGTGTCTACGATTTTCCTTCAACAAAATTACCGCAGCTATGTTCTAATTTGTTCCTAATTATAAACTTGTAGTAAAATTAATTAAAACATTGTATAGTGTTAAATAAAACTTGCCATCATTATTCTCGCTGAAAAAACTGTTATAATCTTGTTAAAAAATAATGATATTCTTGTTGGAAAAACATAAATAGCATCGTAACATTCTTTTTTCTCCCTATAGTGATTAATTTATATGTCGATGTTACATCTGTGTATTTGCAAATGCTTCAAAAGCAAATGCATGGAACTATGTACGGCATTTTCATTAACGCTTGTCTCAGCAGCCTTGGGATCTTTCTCGTGTACTCTCTTAATTACAATCGCAACTCTGTGTGTGTGTTACATAATTTAAGCACTTTCTGCGAGTTCATAATCCGTTTACTTAATAACAGCGAGTGTACAAATTTTAAAGGAGGCACACACCGAGCTGAGCACATAATCTCTCTGCATTCTGCTTTTAATAACAATAGAACACTGCTTTTATAATAACAGAAATTTGAATCATTCGAAAATTACAGTGACATAAAAAACGGAACATACAGTGTTCTAAAGAAAATACAAAGTATTTTACAGAAAATACAAAGTACTTTAAAGAAGATACAAAGTATTTAAAAAAATATAAGGTACTATACAAAATAAAGTATACTATAAAAATACAAAGTAATATAAAAATACAAAGTACTTTAAAAATACAAAGTACAATTACATAAAAAGGAACTACAAAGAAATTAAAACGGAAAGCACAGTAAAACTACTACAACGAAATAAAAATAGAAATTACCATAAGGAATGAAATGAAAATCATACGGAGCAGAATTTTCAGTTACAAGTTTAACCTTGTGAAAAAAAACCGAGAACTATATATACACAGAAAGCCGTTAGCAAGAAGCGGTAAAATATTCATTCGCACATTGAGTGATGAGTATAAATTATCTTTTTGATAATGACGATGATCACAATTTTCATGATCAATGTGTGATTAAAAAAAGGAAATAGAAAAGAAAAACTATTCTGCTATAAAGAACAAATTTATTTACTGATGTAAAGAATACTTTACATCAGTAAATAAATTTGTTTTTTTTAAATAAAATTTTTTTTTAGAATGAATTTTTTTTTTAGAATAAAATTTATTTTTAGAATGAAATAAAAAATTGATGAATTGTTTGAAAAATTATTTAAACGCTTAGAAAACATCATCAACATCTTTTGTACTATTTATTATTATGCGTAAGGCAAGACACATTCGAGGACAACTGCCTATTACTAATAGATACTCCCGCAGATAAGAATACACCTAAATGATCCGAGAAAAAATAAGTTTATGAACCCTAAATGCATTAAACATGACGTAAACAAATGTCTTCATTATGAAACGAAAATTTTGAATCGCTATTATTGAATACACACATTTTTTGTCGAATGTTGTTCTAATATTTTTCTATTTTTCTAATCAATCTAATTTAACTCGAGTAAAACTAAATTGAGAACAAGAACGTAGATGAAATTTTTATTAAATAAATAAAATTTACAATTACAGGTCTCGGATCGACTTTAACGAACAAAAAAAAGTCTCTTTAGTCGATTAAAAATAGAAAAAAAGTCTTTAACGAACAAAAAAAGTCGCTTTAGTCAATTCAAAATAAAAAAAAAGTCGATTATTTAATTCAGTGCGCTGCTACAAAAATTCAAATTAATCAAAACTTCAACTTTTTTATTTTTTGCAATTTCTTCAAAAATTCAATTATTTGAATAAAAAAATCAAATTTTTTATAATAATTTAAACCGTCCATTTTTCTATTTAAAGGTGTTAATTAACGTAGAACATTTTTAAAAATTTTAATAAAGAAATTCGTAAAATTAACTTTTTAAAAATATTTCTAAATGATTTATTGAAAATGCAAAAAGTTTTACAATTAAATATAATTAAAAAATGTCTAAAAAATTGAAATTTAGTCAAATCTTTTCAAAGCTGATTTAAATTTAGTGAAACGTTTAAAAAATAATTCTAAATTTGTCAAAATCTTTCGAAAAATAATTGAGTTTTTTAAAAATATAAAAAAAAAATTAATTAAATTTTTCAAAAAAATTTAATTATAAATAAATTATTTCTGAAAAATTATAAAGTAGTGCTGTATAAAAAATCAAATTTTTTATAATAATTTGAACCTTACATTTTTCTATTAAAAGATATTAATTAAGGTTGAATATTTTCAAAAATTTTAATAAAGAAATATTTCTAAATAATTTATTGAAAATAGAAAAAAAGTTTTACAATTAAATACAATTAAAAAATGTCTAAAAAATTGAAATTTGGTCAAATCTTTTCAAAACTAATTTAAATTTAGTTAAACATTTAAAAAATAATTTAAAATTTGTCAAAATCTTTTGAAAAATAATTCAAAATTTGTCAAAATCTTATAAAAAATAATTAAGTTTTTTAAAAATATAATAAAATAAATCAAATTTTTCAAAAAAATGTAATTATAAATAAATCATTTCTGAAAAATTCTAAAGTAGTAAATTTAATTGAAAATTCTATTTACTTTATTCGAAGGTAATTGAATCTTAAAAAATTGTAATAAAACAATTGTAAGAATTAATTTTTTATAAATATTGTAATGTATAATTTTTTAAAAATAATTGAAAAATTTTTATATCATTTTAAACAAACTTATTTTCATGAATGTTAATTGAAAATTTGGAATACATGATTATTTTTTCCAAAATGTTGAAAATAATTTTGAACAATTTTAATTTTATTATTTTGCGTATGAATTTCAATGATTTCAATTTTCGGAAATATTGAAAATAATTGAATTTAAAAAAATGAGAACGTAATAATTCAGAGAACTATTCTTTTCTAAGATATTTTAATATTATTTTTAAAACCTATTTTTCATTAATTTTCATTTTTATTGAATCTACACTTGAAGATTATTTATTATAATTTTTGATAATTTAATATTATTTGAAAAATTTTCAATTAAAATTCTTTAAAAAATAAATTTTCAAAAATTGGAATAAAAAACACTTGAAAAGATGATTTAGTTTTAATTAAATTTTACAGAATTTTAATTATTTAAAATCTTTTTAATTGTGATATTTTAAAACATTTAATTAGAAAAATAATTGAAAAATAAACTTCCAATAGTTTCTCTATAATGACTTATACTTTGCACGGTATAAAAATCGAAATAAGTTGCATTTTATGCCAAAAATATTGTATTTTGGTACAAAATTTGGAGGAAAAGTCGAAAAAGTTGCAATTTTTTAAATAAAAGTCTCATTATTTGAAAATTGTAGAAGAAAAGTCGAAAAAGTCATAATATCCTAGGCCGCAATTATAGTAAAAAAATGTGACGAGTATAAATATAAAATTAACAAGTCATCAAAAGTAAAATTCCATTTTTTGGTGACACTATATCTAAATAATAGAACTTTAAAAATACCCTGTAACTTTTCACTTTTCTAAAGGTCGACCTGAATAATTAAAAATCCCAACAACAAAAATAATCCGTTTACCATTTTCTTTTTCGTGTAGGTGTGAACTGATATTTCTAAATTAATTTTCCTTATACCCCTTTCTCCTATATTCTATAAATGAAATTTACAATTGCAAAAATTCTCCTAATGTAATGAGAAAGTATAATACAGTAATGATAATGAAATGACAAACTTGAAATTATCATTTCACAATTTAGATTTCGTTCCACTTTTTGAATATTCTCAAGTCGATTCTCTTAAAAGAGTAAACTTTCCAGATCTTATTACATCAATTCCGAAAATTGCTTCCAGACGACATCCTACATTTTCCACTTTACAAGAAAGTGCTCTTAAATAAAAAAAAAGGGGAGGGGGGAGAAAAAATTGTCCAATTTACTTTATTTCTCTTTCAATTCAACTTTTCAAATACCTTTACGCTCAATCTATTTCAGCATTTTCGATTTCTTCCAATTTACAAATAGGCAAATTTCCCCTTTCCGTGTGCGAGCAAGAAAAAAAAAATTCGTGAATTATTTGTCGTCGAATGTTTATTTCAAGTGCTTTTCGATATGTTTCGCAACACACTGTACATACAAAAAAGTAAAAAACGAAAAACTTAAAAAGAAAAAAGAGGATAAAAATAGCAAAGAAAAAATTACAGGTTACGTCTGTAACAAGTACGAATTGTTAATAATAATCGCCCGGTAAATAAACATAGCGAAGCCGACAAAAAAAATGTAACATACAATATTCGCTTCAAAAAAAAAAATATATATTTATGAAAAAGGCTAATTATAAAATATACAATATTTATTATAATTATGAGGTGTGTACAAGAGGTATACAATCGATTCTCATCTGGAATATATAGATATAAATATATACAAAGCGAGCCATGTTTGTTGCGGCATGTCAGGCCGCGTGCGAGCTGTATATGCCTACTGATATGAATCTCGATATATGCCTTTGTGCATGTATATATGCACCTAGCGAGTAATACAATTTACTTTGTATGACGTGATAGGCACAAACATGCGCGCACGTGATTTTCGTTGAATAAAGGGACAACCCCGCCCGGTCGTCCACCGACACCGACATAAGTTCGCTGCCCCTTCTTGCTCCTCTAATACCCACACCAAACCCTTTATATTCAAAACTTTCATTGGGGTAGGTCAAATGCCACTGTTCGCCAAAACTAACAAACAAGTTTCTAGCAAAGCAGCGCATTTCAATGCGGTGTAAATATAAATATGTTCCATGAATAACGCCGCATACAAAGCCAAACAACATATAGTTTTTAAATTAAAAAAACCTTTTCCTCTACTTAAAATTGCAATTTAATTCCAATTTTTCAAGTTAGAAAAAATAATAATAACTAAAATTCCTCTATAAATCCATTATTTTTAATAATTAATTAAATATACACATTAAAGATTGAACTTGTATTTCATAATTTGAATTACTAACATTTTTCAACAAAACTTAATTTTTTCCAGTACTTTTCATCAAAATTCCTCACCTATTCCATAAGAAAATTCGAATTTTCAGAAATAAATAAACTTCATTCATTTGGACGTTGAAAAATTTAGGAACTTGTTTGAAAATTTAGCACATTTTATGCACGTGTTTCTAATATCAAGTCTAAATAATTTCTGTCAATCATAGCAAATCATGAAAATAGCGTTACGGTAAAAATAGAGCAGTGGTAAATTTTCTCTCTGTACCGTCTGTCCATATTTTGTAATTTAAAAGAAAAAATAAAATACAGTAACGAACTTGAAAAAAATATAATTAGTACTAAATAGAAGACAATTCCGAAAAACTATAAAAAAAATACTAAAAGGAAAATATCAAAAGAATAAGAAGAAAAATCAAAAGAATAAGAAGAAAAATCAAAAGAATAAAAAGAAAAATCAAAATAATAAAAAGAAAAATCAAAAGAATAAAAAGAAAAATCAAAAGAATAAAGAAAAATATCAAAAAAATTAAAAAATATCAAAAGAATAAAAAAATGTCAAAAGAATAAAAAAATATCAGAAGAATAAAAAAATATCAAAATAGTAAAAAAATATCCAAAGAATAATAAGAAAAATCAAAAGAATAAGGAAAAATATCAAAAGAATAAAAAAAAATGTCAAAATAAAAAAAATATCAAAAGAGTAAAAAAATATCCAAAGAATAATAACAAAAATCAAAAGAGTAAAAAAATATCCAAAGAATAATAAGAAAAATCTAAAGAATAGAATGACCCTAAAATTCTGAACGTTCGAATGAACGAATCGTTTTATTATTTTTATTAATGTTTGTATTTTGGTAGAAAATGTTAATTTACAACTTGAAAAATGAATTATTTTCTTAATATTTCTGTTCAATTTTTTTAACTGTCATCTAAAGATAATAATATTGAAGAATATTGGTAAGAAAATAAATTTCGTTCATTTGAACGTTCAAAACTTTAGAGTCATAGAATAGAGAAAAATAGAAAAAAAATAAAAAAATGTCAAAATAATAAAAATATCAAAAGAGTAAAAAAATATCTAGAGAATAATAAGAAAAATCAAAAGAATAAAGAAAAATATCCAAAGAATAAGAAGAAAAATCAAAAGAATAAAAAAAATATCAGAAGAATAAAAAAACATCAAAAGAGTAAAAGAAATATCCAAATAATAATAAGAAAAATCAAAAGAATAAAGAAAAATATCAAAAGAATAAAAAAATATATCAGAAGAATAAAAAAATATCAAAAGAGTAAAAAAATATCCAAAGAATAATAAGAAAAATCTAAAGAATAGAGAAAAGTAGCAAAGGAATAAAAAATATCAAAAGAATAAAAAAATGTCAAAATAAAAAAAATATCAAAAGTGTAAAAAAATATCCAAACCTAATAAGAAAAATCAAAAGAATAAAGAAAAATATCCTAAAGAATAAAGAAAAATATCAAGAGAATAAAAAAAATGTCAAAAGAATGAAAAAAATATCAAAAGAATAAAAAAATATCAAAAGAGTAAAAAAATATCCAAAGAATAATAAGAAAAATCTAAAGAATAGAGAAAAATAGCAAAAGAATAAAACAATATCAAAAGAATAAAAAAATGTCAAAATAATAAAAAAAAAATATCAGAAGAATAAAAAAATATCAACACAATAGAAAAAAGTAACAAAAATTATTGAAAAAAGTCTTCTCCTTTTTTTCGGGAAATAAAAAGAGAAAATTGCGAAAAACTGCACTTCGCGAGGGATAAAGATAATTGAGGAAACTGTTTGTATAGACTAAACAATTGTAATGTACGAGGTCGATTGATTTGCAGACACATTTAGTGGCAATCTTTTTATAAAAGATAAACACCCGTCGTCGCATCTTAATATACAAGAAAGCCATTCAATTTATGAATTTACCAATATATTCCTTTTAATATCGAGGCAAAATAAGAAGAAAAAAGAAAAACTTTCGCTGTGAAGATATTACAAAATTTAACAGTATATATCTACAGAGAAAAAAAGAAGTCCAAAGAAGAACAACTTTTTCCTTTTTGATAATAAAATATAAAGGTATAAAATATATACGCGATCAAAGAGAATATATATGAAAAATAAATGTTCCTCGTAAATATTCGCGGAGCAAACTTCTGTACCGGATATGTACATTATGCAGAATATAGGATCCCATAGAGCGTTAATGAGAGTTCAACGCGCTTTGCATGGTGCATACCTAAGTTATATCGCGATGTTAAATTTACCTACTCTCTGGTTCATACAAATGAAATCCAAAACCTTTTCCCTTTCTTTTTCACGTTCCGGAATTTACCGCGCTTTATTCTTCTCCCTCTTTCTCATATCTAAATAAAACTAAATTGTAAATTATTTCAAAAATCGTTCAATCGTTAAATTAAACAAATCTTCAATACAAAAATTAATAATATTTAATATTAAATTTTCAAAGTGTCAGAAAAAATACCAAAGAGCTACTCAATGAAGACACTTTGGCCCATCTTTTAACTGTCTTCAATTAATTGAGGACTAAGTGACTTAGGGGACACTAATAATGCTCTTTGGAGCCGAAAATTAATGATCCAATTAAATACTTTAAAATGTAGAAGAACTTCGTTCGTTTCGAAAATGAAGAAATTATTGACGAACAACCATGTGCTTTTATTGACGATGTAATTTGAAAAGTAGAGCAGTAAATTTATCTAGAAATGAAATTCCTAATATTCGAAATAATCTAATTTAGCAAAAAAAGTTATTCCGATAACTTAATATTACATAATCACTACAAAATATCAGCATTAAGAAGCAGATATATTTTGATAGTTACAAGAAAAATAATCTATGTTGAAAAATCAAAAAATCTATAAAAGATTAAACAGAGGCTAATTCACAAAATTGGAACGAAAGATTTTTATTAAAATGTAGATGAAAACATTAAAGAAATATTTAAACAATTTTTGACAATAAACACGTTAAACATAAACTAAACACTTTTAGTACAACTTGATCTTACATTTTTTTCTAAACAAACGAATATTTTAATAATCAGAAAGAATGAGAAATTAACCGAAATTCAAGTTTACATATTTGGAAAAATAAGAAATGAGCTAAGTTTGTATTTAGATCTAAAAAAGCAACTTTCTTGAATCAGAATACAAACTTATATGTAAACTCGATTGCGTATTTATGTTGATGTGTTTGCAGAATGACGTGAAGAGCACAGTTGAAACTATATTTTTCTATTATTCAAAAGTGATTATTCAGAATACTGCATACTAAACAAAAGACAAAACTCAATGGAAAACAATTTTTACACTATTAAAATGGAAAGAGGGGGAATTAAAAATTAACTTTATCCCCGAAAAGAACTGATTGTTCACACCTTGTGTAAATATACGGCATGCGAATGAACATATGCACTTGAGAGTAATTGTTACCTTGGTATAGTGATGCACTTGGTGTTGCAACTTTGTGTGGTGATAGCCTTCTCGAGTTCCTCGAGACCAGCTGACTTTTTGAGCTTCTTCACGAGGCTCTTAACGGCCTTCTCGCTCCATTTGTCCTCGCCCTCGGCTTTCTTCCAGCCCAGCAGCCGCTTCACAATAGGCGGATTAAAGCTGGACAGCATCGAAGTCATCATTTGCACTCGGCGAAACTCTTGCGACCCGCATCGGGCCGCCCGAACGAATCGCGTAATTAAACGCGCCTCTTCGACCTCTCACAACACTTTTTGATATCCTTTAACAGTCACCACCTGACAGGTCTATCACTATTTCAACCGTCAAAACGACGCGAATTCCTTACACGGACAGCAAAAACTTTGCACATCAGCCATATTGTTCCCTGACCTTTCGCGTTTCATCGACCGCATTCGGTATTCTCCGCCAATTTTCGACACCCCCTGAACAATGTTTTTTTTATATAAAAAAAAAAATTTCCTCAGGGGGAATAATTAAATTTTTCGATACACTTCCAGTATTTTTGCAAACTTACTATACCGGGGAAAAAATCTATTGTTAGATAAGGGATTCCTAACCTCAAAAAAATTCCATCTGTTAAACTCTATTCTATACACAATTATTCTTATCACTGAAACTTTTTATTCTCCCCACGTATTAAAATTGTTTTTTATTTATTATTTTAGGAAAATTGAAATTAAATTAATAATTGCAATTGAGATCTGATAGTTTTAAGGTGCGTTTACAAAATGTCCGGAATGCGCGGTCGGTAACTGCGGCGAGAGGGACGCTTGGCGGGAAGTTTGAAATCGAAACGAAGCGACCAATGAAAACGAATCTTTATTACACGCGAGCTTTCCGTCATATGAATATAAAAACGTATGTATTTTGATAAAAGTAAATGTATAAAAACTACAATTAAATAAATTAATAAACTACAGAAAAAAATAAAATAGAAAAAATTAAATTCAGAAACTAGAATAGTAATTTTTCTCGTTTCGTGATTGGTGGACAAGTCGACAGCACCGGACAAATATGTGTCAACTGACAAATCAAATGATTGCGAAAATTGAAATACAGGAGAAATTAACTAAAGATGGCTACTTTTGTTCGTTCTTCACATGTTTGACAAATTCGGGGAAAAATTGATTATTCACGTTCAACAAGTTTTTACTGTTCGCGTAAACTAAACACTAGTTGTAAATTTAAAACCGAGTAGTTTTCCCTCATTGAAGTAAATATCAATTTCTCATTCAATGATCATTTCTAACCAATCACAAATTTAGAAACCGTTAGAAATTTCCGTTGTATACGCTTTTTAAACGACCTAGGGCACATTTGTCATTTTACGTGCGGAAACCACTCCCGTGGTTGTGAGCGGCATTTTTTGCAAAAATAGGTAAGTTTTTCATCTATTTCTCGTGGCATTTTAGTTATTTTTCAATTAAAAATCTCATTTCGAAACTCACTTCTATATAATCATTCAATTATAATGAAAGAAATGCATCATTAAACCAACCTCTTGACAAAGTGACTTTTGAAGATCATTTTCTCACAATTGCCGTGTACTTAAAAGGTAAATACATTTTCTACCACGTTTTTTGATGTTGGATATTTATTGAATTTTCCGTTATTTACATGACGGGTGTAATTTTTCTTCCATCGCATTCACATTTTATTGAGGTTAGAAGTGATTCTCGATTTCGGGAAAATATTTCCTCGTGTTTAATTTGATTATTAATGACATGAAATATGAAAAAATATATTGTGTGCTTTGTGTTTTCTTAAAGTGACTGATAATTATTAAATAAAGAAGTCAGGATGGCTGTAAACGTTTATGCGACGAATGTGACGACGGAGAACCTCAGTCGACATGATATGCTAGCATGGGTCAATGATTGCCTTCAGTCATCATTTACCAAAATCGAGGAACTCTGTACCGGCGCAGCGTATTGCCAATTTATGGATATGCTTTTCCCTGGAAGCGTTCCACTCAAACGAGTTAAATACAGAACCAATTTAGAACACGAATACATACAGAATTTTAAAATACTCCAAGGTGGCTTTAAAAAGATGAATGTAGATAAGGTATGGACTTTTATTTACAAACAATATTCAGTCACACAACAAACCTCTTTAATGAGAAATGTTTGGAGAGTTTTAATTTTTATTGAAGTTTATAATTACTTGAGCGTCCTCTGTAGTTTCTGGAAAAAGAAAAGAATTTTTGTTCTGGAAAAATTTTTTGAGAAATTATTCACTTTACTAAAAATAAATTCTCAAGGGGAAAGGGGTGGAAAATATTCAGGCTTTGCGCTTTTCTACTAAAATCTATTTATTACTTTTTTACGATTCGATACTATTTAGATACTTTAAAAAAAAATAATATATAAAAAAAATATCTAAAAGATATTAATTTTCTCGAAAGTATTTCATTATTTTCAATTGGAATTATATTCCTCGAAAGAATTTAATTGCTTTTAAAAATTCTAATAAAATTCTTCGCAAGAATTTAATTATTTTAAAAAGAAAATTCTTCACAGATAATGAATTAAGAATTATTCAAAAAAAATATTCCTAACTTTCGTTGCAATGATTCAATTATTTTCATAGATAATAAAATTTTCACAGGAATTCAATTATTTAAAATATTTTTTAAAAAATTCTTTAAATGAAATTAATTATTTTCAAAACTTGATAAAAATTCCTACAAACGAATTTGAATGTTTTAAAATTTTTTTCGATAAAATTCTTTGCGAGAATTTCAATTATTTCCACCAATAATTACATTTTCCACAGCAATTGAATTATTTAAAATATTTTTAAAAAAATTCTTTAAAAGAAATTAATTATTTTCAACACTTGATAAAAGTTCCTTCAAACGAATTTCAATGTTTTTAAATTTTTTTCGATAAAATTCTTTGCAAGAATTTCAATTCTTTCCACCAATAATTACATTTTCCACAGCAATTGAATTATTTAAAAAAAAATATAAATTTTTTTTGCAAAAATTCAATTATTCAAAAACAATTCTTTTAATATTCCTTGAAGAAATTTAATTGTTTCATGAATATTTGAATTTTTCTCAGGGTTTCAATTATTTTTGATACAATTTTTAATAAATTCCTCGAAAAATGCATTCTTAAAAATTTTATTAAAATTCTGTAAAATAATAATTATTGTTGAAAATTTTGATAAATTTCTTTATAAATGTTGAATTTTAAGAAATAATCGATTATTGTATAAATTATTTACTATTTTTCTTAAATAATAAATCTAAATCAGGGAAATAAAAAATAAAAGTTTTGTGAATCGACTAAAAGAAGTTTTTTTAGTTTTCAAATTTAATTTTTCGACGACTACTTTTTTTTTAAATTATAATTTACGACTGCGAAGCCTGAAATATTTGGAAATAATAAACATGAAATATAATTTTTCAGTAAAACTAATTTTATTCTTAAAATTAAAGAATTAGTATTTACTGGTAAAGATTAATTTACTTTCTTTCCGAAAATTCGAATTTTTATCCCATTATCAAATTTTAAATCTCGTCCCAGTGAAAATGCATTTATAAATAGAAAAGAATCAAGATAAATAAAATTCAAGGCTCCTTTGATAATTTCAGATAATTTCCATGTGTTCGAGGTTGAAAATAAAAATTAATGGTAAATTTCAGGTTTTCAAGGTCGCTGAACACACTGATTTAATGACACCAAATTTTTCTTTATTTTTTTTGAATAATTTTTTCTTTTAATTAATCTTAAAAGTTAATTTTAATACTAGAGTACACCTCAAAAAAAAACTAATTTAAGGTGATACCTGTGGACAAACTGATAAAAGGTCGATTTCAAGACAACTTTGAATTTCTTCAATGGTTTAAGAAGTTTTTTGATGCAAATTATGATGGCCGAGAGTACGACGCGTTGGGTGCTCGCGGTTACATTCAATTGGGTTCATTTATGGGTGGAAATCATAATCTTTCAAATCCTCAGTTGGTTCCTCTGCCAACGCAGCCGAAACCATCTCAAATGCTACCAAAAAGCAGGGTTACAATGCATCATCAGGGTACTTTTTTTTAAAATAAAAGACAAAAGAAAATTGATATTGTTGCATGATAATATTTAGTTTCACTATTTATTGTACAAAGAAAATGCAATTGTTTTATATTCACTTGTAGATATTTGTTTACACGAATTTTTCCAAAAATATGCAATCAATATTTTATTCCGATTTGTATAGACTTTGCACTAGTTTTTTTTATTTTTTTTGGAAGATTACTCGAGAAACTGAAAGTAAGTTCATTGGTGTAAATTTGATTCTGTTCCTCAAGTTTTCAACGTTCAACTCTATGCCAATTTTGCCTCTTTGTAATATTTTTTCTCTAAAGGAAAATAAGGTAAAAATTTTTTTGGTGAAATTCACAACACTTTAAAGAGAAAAATAAATCTAACCAAATTTCAGAAATTGAAAATAAATTTAACATTTAGAAGCAAATGGTTTTTCTTGTCTTTTATCATTATAGTAAAATTTAAATTTAAAAAAGAAATTTCGATGAATTGAACGTTTGGAACTTTAGAAACTTTAGAAACAATAAATGAAAGTGAATAAAATTGTATAAATTAAAATTTTCAATGTTTGAAAAGTAATTTCGGTAGTTTTAGGGTAAAAATATTTTCTTGTTTCAAAAGGTAATCTTCAGTGAAACTAGATAAATTAGTTGTGATTAGATTACCTGCAAAAATAGTTGCTTATTGCAAAAGATTTTTAGAAAATTCACATCACAGCTAGAAAGTTTCATAATCATTAATTTTCAATTTTGCAAATTTATTCTACAGGAAAATTTATTTCAAAATCAAAATTATAATTTTTTAATTTTGAGTTTGAAATATGAATTTCTATTATTTGAAATCATTCTACATTCTTAACGCACCCTGGTGAAAAACATTTGAATGCTTGTGACATCTCAAAAAGGAGTAATTCTCGTCAAAAATTATGTTTATTAAATTTTTGAAAATTTTTTTTTTTATTCTAGAATAGCAATTTCGACCATCGAACGATATTTTTACTCTTTTCTTCATTCTAAAACCCCTCTCCAAGTATTTTTATTATAGGCGAATTATTTTTAATAAGAAAATGTTTTAATTTTCCATTACAAATTATGATACATTTGTTATAATTTTCTTTTATCATTTTGGAATTTAATTACGTTTTTCGTTAGAAATTATTTTTTCTCCTGTATGTGCTTTTCTCACCTATAATTTGCAGATTGTACCGATCGATAAGCTGGTGAAAGGGCGATTCCAAGACAACTTTGAGTTTTTGCAGTGGTTTAAGAAGTTTTTTGACGCAAATAATGCGGGATCAGAATCTTATGATGCACTTGCAATGAGAGGAGGAGAAGCCATGGGTAGCGGTGGTCATAATGCACCACGTGGTTCTGGAATGGTCAAACGAACTCCTCGTGAAATAACAGCCAAACCTGCCTCTCGAACTGGTACATCCCTTATAAATCCTCGATCCTTTTTATTATTATTATTATTATATTGCAAAAAAAGAGAAGAAACACTCTACTGGGTTGTCTAACAACTTCGCGAATTTAACAACACGTTTTTAATTAACATTTTACTTGATTTTTTTAGTTCACGTGATTATTAACTTTGCATAGATTTTGAGACTTTTACTTTTTGCAGTACTAAAATTTAGATTCTCTTTTATTTTATTATTATTATTATCATTATTATTGTTTAATTTTATTTCATTTCTATTCTTTTATTTATTGTGTCAATTTTGTTATTCGTTTGCTTAATTACTTTCATTTATTTTATTATTATTTTCTTTATTTTCATTTTATTCCATTTTTATTCTTTTAATCATTATTTTTCCATTTTTAATTCGTTTGCTACATTTACTTTTATTTTATTATTATTTTCTTAAAATTGAATTTAATTTTAGTTCTTTATTAACTAAATTTTCACTTTTTTATTCTTTTGCTTAATTATTTTCATTCTTTCCTCCTGCAAGCCTCGGATATTATGACTTTTTCGACTATTTTCAAAATTAGCGACTTTTTTTTAATTATTTTAAAAAATTTTGAATTTTTTGACTTTTTTTCTAAATATTGCAACAAAATACCAAATTTTTAGTATAAAATGCAACTCATTTGAATTTTTTATATAGTGTGAAAAATAATTATAAACAAATCTCTTAAAAGTTATTTTTCAATAATTTTTCTCATCAATCTTTCAAGATATACAATTATAAAGATTGTTAATGATTGAAATTTTGTGAAAATTAAATTGAAAATTTGATTTTTTTTAAAGTATTTTATTACAGTTTTTGAAAATCATCTTGTGAAGGATTTTAATTGCAAATTTGGAAAATTAAATTTAAAAATTAAAATGAAAAAATTAAATTCAGATGAAAAATGTTCAAGAGTAAATTTAAAAATGAAAATTAATGAATATTAGTTGAAAAGATTTTACTAAATTTCAATTGTTTAAAATTTTTCCAATTGTATGTTATTGAAAAATTATTATCTTTAAAAAAGGATTTAAAAATATTTTTAAAAAATTAATTTTAAGAATTTCTTTGTTATGATTTTTTAAAAATATTTTAACTTAAAAAAAAGTACAAACAGCTGCAATTATTAAATTAAAAAAATTGAATTTTTGTATTTAAATAATTAAATTTTTGAACAACTTTAGGAAAATTATTAGAAATAATTAATTCAGAGATGAAGTTTATATAAAAATGTTAAAAAATAATTTACTTTTGGAAAGCTTAAAGATAAAATTTTTAGAAATTTTTAAATTTCCGAACGTTTTTAAATACAACATTTTTGACTTTATTTCCCGAGGGGAAACAAATAAGAAGTATTTAAATATTAATTTAACGAAATTATTAAATTTTTGAACAATTGAATTCAAAAATCAGTGAAAAGTCAGAAAAATACAAAATACAATTTTTATGTGAACACAGAATTAAAAAAATGACTTTTTCGATTTTTTTTATTTTTAATTTACTAAAGTGACTTTTTTGCACCTTAAAGTCGATCCGAGGCCTGTTAATGGAGAAAGTATAAAAAATTATTCAATTGTTTTAATAACTGTTTATTTACTATTATTTAATAGTTGACTAACATTATTATTATTTAATTATTTATTATTTATTTAATGATTTATTTAATTATTTATTTAATGTATTATTATTTAATAATTTATTTCGTTTATTATTATTTCTTGATTCAGTTAATTAATTTTTTATTATTTAACGATTCATTTATTTTAATTTATCACAATTTAAAGAATTTAAAATTTCATTTTTTTACAATAGTGTTTGAGCTGTGAAAATTTTAACGGGACCATTTTGTACTTTGATTTGTTTGTAATTTTTATTAACACAGAATTGAATTTATCCTCATAGGTGAGGGACCACCGTCTCCAATACATATGCCTACCATGAAGTCCGTAGGCCGATCTTGTAATTAATATTTTTATTTTTTTAAATCTGTTTTATGTTGTTTTTCAAAACTCTCCATTCTTTAAAAGCCTGATAATGTTTTTTTTTAATGAGTATGATGAACCTTTTCTGCTTTTGCGAGTGGGTAAAAATTATAATAATCATAAAATTTGAATTATTATTTCTTTTTGAAAACAATTTTTGAAAATTGAAAATTTAATCAATGGTTTTAGGAGAATGTTCAATTCTTTTAGAATAGATTTTAATTTTCATTCTTTAACCATTTTTTTTGTATATAAAATCACTCAGTATTGCATGATTGTGGAAAAAATTCTTTTTTTTAAATATTTGATTTAGTACATGTAGTTTGGTAATTTCACTATTCTTGCACTGAAAACACATTCTTTTTTATTCTCTTTTATGTAAATATGTATAGTTTTTCTATTACTGTTAAAATTATTTGTAATGTAATTTGTTATGGATATTAAATTCGTTTCCCTTGATGGTCATGAATTGTGTACATTTTTTATTTTTGTGCTGACGTTTCAGGTCCTCCAGAGAAATTACTTTCATTGAAGGAAAACATTTTTTTTATTTACTTTTTGTGGTTAAATCAATACGAAAATTGTCTTTTATTAATGATGGCAATTGCTCTGAAGAGTGTAACTTTATGGTTTGACGTCAGTAGAAGCATAATAGATGTATCTATCTAATTCATAAAGTTGAAGAGAAAAAAGAAATTTAACATTTATACCAAATTATTTCTAGTTACAAATCGAAACTAAAAAAGTAACATCTTTATACTTATTTGTAATATAGTTGAATATTAGTGGTATTCAATTTTTCCAAATAATAATTTTCATCATCATTAATTTATTTTTCCTCCGAATTTGCAGTGAATAAAGTACCAACAAGTCGTCCTGTGCCAAAGACTGGAACGGTTGGAAATCGCGGAGATACGGGGAAAGTTGATGAACTTAGTTCACAGGTAATTTTTCCTTTTTCAAATATTTCAATATTTAATAATTGAACCGCCGGCGACCAAAAGGGCATACGCATGACTTTCGTTGGCCCCGCGTACAGCGATTCTACGGCTGCGCGAGGGGCCAACGAAAACCGTGCGCACGCCCTTTTGGTCGCCGGCGGTTCAATTTAATAATAATAATTTTGTTTTTTTACGTTCCTTAAGTTCCAAACGTTCGAATGGATGAAATTAATTTCTTTCTTTTTCAAATTTAGATTTTATAACAATTTAGCATCAGGTGAAAAAAATTAGTTCCTAAATGTCGAATTTAAGTTTTTAATCTTTTTTTTTACAATTTTCTTGGTGGTAATTTTTTAAAGTACTCTTTACTAAAAACTTTCCTTCAATCGAACGTTCGAAACTTGTAAATCATTTCTTTACACTCAGAATTTGATTGGAAGTTATTTTTTTCATTAAATTGGAAGTATTTTCTATAAATTTTGAACTATTGACGAATTTGTCGAGAATCATTTTTTACATTTTCATTTATGTTTAAAATACTAGGAAATAGTGAAAATTCTAATTTAATGAGCTTGAATTGTCTTAGGTAATGGAATTGAAAATGACCGTGGATGGTCTGGAAAAGGAGAGAGACTTTTACTTTGGAAAGCTGAGAGAAATCGAACTTATGTGCCAAGAACCAGAAAGTGAAGAACCATCTCCAATTGTGCGAAAAATTCTCGACGTTCTTTATGCAACTGAGGTAAAAATACAAAAAAAAATAGAAACAATTTCTTTATTAGTACATTTTTTCAACTTTTTTTTTGGAAAATTTCAATTGTGACCAAATTTTGTTTTACTTTTGTAAATAATCCATTATGCGTAAATGTAATAGACTTTACGTGAAGTTAAACAATAACTAAATATTGCAATTTCACATCTATGCTTTAGGTGTTTAAGTTGCTTAATTAATATTATAAATAATTATTGCCGCTTACGCAATTTAGTTGATATTTTTAGATCAGACGCAATTGATCGAGATAAATTTTCAAAGTACAACGAAGTCAAGTTTATTTTTTTATATTAATGGGGAACTAATTAATTTTCCCCATAAAAAAGTCTATGGTTCCATCGATTAAATTGAATTTGCTCTAGAAAAATTCTAAAAATCTAAAATTAAATTTTTGTCGCAATCCAGAAGTAGGAAACCAAACTTTCTTGATTCTTTGAAACAAATTTTTTAGATCTGAAAAATTTTTCCTAGCAAAATAGATTTTGAAAAAAAATATATAAAAAAGGATAAAACTTTATTAAAAAATAATTCCACAAAGAGCCAATTGAGTTGGGAAAAAATTCGTTTATAAAATTTTCTCGAAAAAATAAATGTTTTCAGGAGGATGGAATTGGACAGGAGAGCGAAGATCAGACGTTTTAAATACTACTCAATTGTCTTTTTTCTTTTTATGTAAAAAAAACTAAAGGTAACACTATTTGACAACAATTTTTTTTATGTTTTTGTTGGTAGTATTTGATTTCATGGAATTGTTATTCGATTCAATTTGTCTAAATTATTTGAAAATATTGTCAATATTTCAAAAAACAAATGTTGGTAATGGTGGTTTATAAAAACGTTTTTATTTGGACAATTTTTCTCACTACGAAATGATTTGATGGAAAACTCTTTGTGAGGAAGGAATTAAAATTGAAAATTTGTTTAGTAAAATTTTTACAAAAAAAATTAACATTAACTATTATTGTTAACAATTTTAACATTTATGTTGTGTTAACTGTTTACAATATATTTGAATTTTTTATTTAGCTTTTGTTTTTACGCTTTTATGTTGTTTTTGTCGAGTGAGCATGATTTGTTTGTTTTCGTCCTTTTTGTTTGATTTTTGAAACAAAAAAAAGTTATTATTACTTTTCATTTTGTAAAAATAATAATTTTTCCACGATATTAAGAAAATTGATAAGGAAATTAAAAAGATTTTTTTTTGGTTCAAAACTGTTATTATTAAAATAATTTAAAAAAGTAAAATAGGAAAAAATAATAGTTCGACATATTTTTGTTTAAAAAATGACATTTTTAAAAAGTTTTCTTGATATTAAATATTGCAAAATCTTTTTCACATTTTAGAACAGAAAATAAATGAGTTTGAAAGTAAAACTGAAAATTCGAAATAAGGAATAAAATAATAAAAGAGAGAAGGAATTGTGGAGAGAATTATAAATAAAATTCTAAAGTATTGTTTTCGTTTTTTTAGGATGGTTTCGCACCACCCGAAGAGCTAGAGGGTCACGGACACGACGATGAGGAAGAATATTAACTATAGTGTTTAAAAAATTCAAATTTTCATAAAACAGAAATTAATTAAGACAAGAATGTTTAAAACACTATGCCTTTGCGCTAGTATCAGTACACCTTGCATTATTAGTCCGCTATTTTACATAGCTCACTAAAGCGTTTGTGCGTATTTTTTTTCTCTTTCTCCATTATTTGTTACAAAGTTTATCGATTTTTTTCTTGAATCTCCACTAAAATTTTTTATACTTGATTATTCGAAAAGAAAGAAAAAAAAACGCCACGTACGCATAATTATTATTAAAAGGAAATTCGACGAAAAATAACTAATTATTTCTATTTCTTTTGTCAATTTCTTAATAATTGAAGTCAAAAAGCAGCACTCGGGGGAAAAAAAAAGTTATATTTTGATTAATCTTTTCTTTGTTGAATTGCAATTTTCGATGACTTAATATTTAAGGACGATAAATAATGAATGCAAATGTAGTGGAATGTTTTCTAAATTCTTATTGTATTTAAATGTGCGAGTGTTTATCTTTTTTAATATACATTTGTATCGATATTATATCATCTTGTAAAATAAAAGTTTTTAGTTTTGGTTCTAAATATTATAGTTTTGCTGAACGAATCAAGCGTGTGACTGATTTTTGCAAACAGTTTTTTTTTTGTTGGCGATTTATTTTTTTTTCCTATTCATTCACATTTTTTATTCTCTTTTTAATATGTGAGAGATTTTTTACTATATGAAAAAAATTACACACTATGTAAATTATATATAATTATATATCTTTTTTTCAATTCTACGTGAAGCTGTTACTCTCTAATAGCCGTGTTGACTAATTGTAAATCTACAATATGATAGCTTGACTATTTCATTTTCACTTTTGGGCCATTCCATTTCTTTTTTTCTTCTATAAAAAAATAGAATCTTGTAAATTTCGAATTTGGTTATTTCTAAACAAAAACGAAGACTTTGAAAATAGTTTTTTAATTCTCTAAAGGCCTACATAATGATAAAACAAAGACAGAAAATAATGGAATGTTCCTTAAGAGTATCGAAATCAGTTTTCTCCTCCATAAACTAGAATTCAAAAAAGGATAAAAGTAGGATCACGAGTGCTCTGAATTTTGACCCTTGAGAAGGCGAGATTGTCATGGAGAATTTTTCGAAAATCTCACGAGATAAAAATGTTGATAACTTGCAACAGTTAATAATGTATAATTATTTTAATATTAGTGTCTTGAATGGATGCATATCACATTAGGATGGTTTAAAGTTTCCGAAATTTAGAAAATTGAAAATCCCCCTTTTCTTCGGGATAGAAATTTTTTTTTTAAATTAAACTCCATAGAGAAAATGAAATATTTCCAGCACAAAATGAACAAATAGCCTTCTTTATTTTGAAATTTCGAAAACTTTACACCATCTTAAGTGTTCGCGTTCTCAAGATCAATGGTTTGGAGTGGAAGTGACCTTATGGATAAACTTGAGATTATTGAAAAAGAATTTCAAACTGTTGATGAAAATATTCTGTGAAAAGTTTAATAATTATAGACATTGTAATTAATAATAATAATACAAAATATAAGGGAAGAAAAAAAAACAATTCTTGGGGGAGAAAGGAAAAAAATGGGGATAAAAAAAAATTGAATTCTTTGTTGTAATTAGAAAATGGGTTTTGCATTGGATGTCTTCGTCAACTTACTGATTCCTATAAAAATTTGTTTTGCACCGAGAATCACATTATCTTTATATAAAGTAAAATGAGAAGCGTTTTAACTTTCAATATTGCGATTGACGCAGTTACGCTGGTCAAATAACTTTTTTTATTCTTCTCTTCATATATTATTTATATTTTTTTAGTGAAAAAAAAATCATTTTCTTCGTACGAACAAAAAATTTTCATATACATATATATATTTAGAATAGTTTTTTTATTGGGCCAGTGTAACAAGGTCGATATTGTGACCTTTGTGCGATGAAAGCGAGCGCGATAGAATAATTCAAGTTTTTAATTGACGATGTATCTAATTCAACATTGAATAAAGTCACAATGAAAGTAAAAAAAAAGTGAATCGATCCTATTTTCAAGTGCCTTGAAAAATATTCAAAGTTTAAGTCGAAAATAATTAAGTACTCATCTAGAAATTATAAAATTAATTAAATTTCCAATTTTGGGAATTTTTCTCCAAAAAGAAACACTTTTTATGAAATTGGGGACAAAATGTGAAAAATATGGTTAAAAATTCGTTTTTATAATTGGAAAAGACTTTCATTTATTGTTAGAAAAATATTGTAAGCCTGTTAAATTTTTCTTAACTATTGTTTCTTTTTTTGCGGGCAATTTCGGCATTTTTGAAAAAAGAAAAAATTTGCGGGTAACGAAACGATTAAGTGACGTCCCTGATCTCTTCAAAGTGTAAAAAGCTTTACTTTCAGTTTAACGTCGTCGGGCGACTTGATGGATTGTCTGTAATTGCTTTCGCATTTCAAGTGTCAGTATATTTGTTCGAGAACTCAAGAAATTAACTATTGAAAGTGTCTTAAAATTGTGAGTAACATTTTCTAAAAATTGAATTTTCACCAATTCGGTAAAATTTCAAATTTCAAACTTAATTCTTGTTAAATAGGAAAAATCGAAAAAATCATATTTTCAAGAAAAATATTTCTCTTATTTTCATGTATGAAAAAATGGAATAAAACTTATTCTTCAATTCTTTCGAAATCGACAAATAAATTCTATATTTCGAGTAATTTGAAAAGAAATGATTTTTTAAATACTGGATTCGTTTGATTGAAAAGTTGTCAATTTTTCCCCAAATGCAGAATTTGGTTCAATTTAAAAAGCTTGTAAATTTGTAAAATTTATAATTTTGTAAATTTGTAAATTTACAAACTTACGTATTTCTGGATTTCTGAGTTTGGGAGAATTTTGTTAGAATTTTATCAACGTAATTCAGTGAATTGAAAAGTGAAAATTGACTTTTCTTGATGAATCTGTAAACATATGAATTGATCTTCGTTTAACCTTTGGGTTCAGAAATAGGCGCGAGAATAATTCAAAATATTGTTATAATGATAATTTTCTACCCAACAAAGAACTGACAAAATTTTTCGATTTTTACACTTTTTTTGAGCAACTGCGAAAATCTATGAATCGAAAATACGAAATTTTTTTAGTTGTTGCAATATTTTCGACGAAAACTCGAAAATTTTAATCGATTTGTCAAAAAACAGAAAAAAGGACAATAGAAAAATTTTACCTCGATTTCAAATTTTTGTCGAATTGTAAAAATTTTGAAAATTTAATTCAATTAACAAAAGTGTTTTTCGAATTGTTTATCAAAGCAAAAAATCAGCTTGAATCTGAATTCTAAAGATCAACTTTTCAAGTTCCGGCTTTTCTTCATTTGGAAAAAAATATTTTATTAAGTCTACGGGTAAAGGAGAAATACGATAACAAGCACCAGTAAACATCTCAATAATGATAAGAAATTGACAGAGCAAAATAATTTACAAAGAAATGAGAATAAGAAAAATTAGCAGAATATTGAATTTGTAAAAAAAAATCTAGATGAAAAAAGGACAAAAAACACATAATTCCATTCGTATAGAGATTTGAATTTCAAATTTAATAATTCGTAAACTGATTAATAATTGAATTTTTTTATTCTACTGGAGAATTATCATTGAGATTGATTTTTGATGGAAAATTAATCGAGATAGTGTAAAAAGTTGTTTATGTAAATATATTTATTTGCAAAATTTTGTATAAATTTTTTTTTAAGAGAGTTGTTATGGGACTTGTATTACGGTGATATGACGAGGTCGTGCCTTCGAGATATTCATTATCGACGCCCCTTTACTTATTGTTTATTTATCACTGACTCACTATTTCTTTATAAACAGAAATTTAATTTAGCAAGGTGTTGAAAATTTTTCCTCAAATTTTCATAATTTTGTTTTGTGTCCTGATATTTGAAAGTTCAAAATAATGAATTTACAAATAAGTTATTTTTGATTTTCGACTTTTTTTACTATTTACTGTATTTTGAAATCAAGTAAAATATAATTGTTATTTTAACGAAAAAAATGTTTTCATCTGAAAAAAAGCGTGCATTAAATTTAAATTAAATTGGATTGATTTTATTCTTTTCTGTCTAAACTGAGATTTCGTTTTACTTTATTTTATTCTCTTCTGTTTGAAATTATTTAATTTTACTATTTTTTCTATTTTATTTTTTTCGATTTTTCTGTTATTTTTTTTTGTATTTTTTAATTTGTGAATTTGTGATTTTAATTTTATTTGTAATTGTAATTTCAAAAAACAAAACTAATAATTTACAATTAAAAAAATTAATAGAAAAGAAGTGTAATAAAATTTGAGATTTTCTTTTAGAATTTTTAGTTTTTGTAAATAAAAAAATTCTTTCTGTGCAGAAATTGTCGGAAAATTACCGAATGCACGGGAAATTTAGTAATTTCTAGTATGGAATCGTTTGCGAAAATACCTCTTGGACAGACGGCTTTAAAATTGGTAGATCGTGTCTTGTGGGTGGTTGAAAAATCAGCACAGTGGAGTCTTCCCGTTCAAGAACCCTCGTCAGGTTTAATTTCATTACATTTTTATTATTATGAAAATTAAAAAGAAAATTAATTTAATTTTTATTAATAAATTTGTATATTATTATATACTATAAAGAATTAATAATATTTTTTAAATACTTTTCTATTTCACTATTATTAATTTTTTTACTATTATTTCTATTTAATAATAAATATAATAATAATAATAATAATAAATAATAATAATAATAATAATAATAGTAATAACAATGATAATAATAATAATAATAATAATAATCTGGTAATAGAAATAAAAAATATTATTAACAATAATATAGTTAAAATAAATACTAATTTTAATAATATTAAATTTTATTTAATTAATTAATTTTCTAAATTTAATGAAATTCTTTCTGCAGATGAAAATGGAAAAACATTCGGCGAAGTAGAACTCGTGAGGCCACTTCCATGGATTCTCTTCCTACCTGGACTAATTTTATTACGAGCAGTGAGAATCGCACTCAACGTAGGAGCTTTTATCTGCGGATATCCACAAATTCAACCCAGTGGAATAGTAAGAAATTATTAATTATTAATTATTAATTATTAATTATTAACTATTAATTATTAATTTTACAAAAAAAGTAGGAAATTGTTTTTAATTGAAAAATTTCTGTTTTTTTTTTATTTTTCTCTTTTTCTATATTTATTTATATATTTTCTATATTCTACTCTCTTCCTACGATTTAAATATACTTTTAGCAATTTTTACCAAAAAATATACAAATTCTAAAAAAATCTGTTTTTTAAACGAATAAAAAAAATTAAATTGATTCAATGATAAATAAAATTTATGAATGAAATAAAATGAAGTTTAATTCAATTTAAATTAGTTTTTAAATTACTCAAATAAATTTTACAAAAAAGACAAAACTTCTGCACTAAAAAAATAATTTATTATTATTATTATTAAATATTATAGATAATTAATAATATATAATAATTAATTAAGTAACAAGAAAATAAAAATATGTTAAATTACTTTAAAATTCATGAAATCATTATAGATAATTAATAGTTAATAATAATTAATTAAGTACCAAGAAAACGGTCAAGAAATCAAAAAATATATTAAATTACTTTATAAAATTGATGAAACAAATTTGAATTTTTTATTTTTATACAAATAGAATATTTATAAATAAAAAATAAATAAAATAATAATAATAAAATAATTTAATAAAATAATAATAATGATAATAATAAAATAATATAATAACAAAAAATGATTCTTTCAAGGTAAAATACATTCAAAAACGCAGAAGACAACTAAGGACAATAAAGAACAATGGCTTCAAAAGTATGCGCGCCCGTAAAGAATTAACAGACCAGGTAAGATAGAATATAAAAAAAACAAAAAAAAATAAATAAAAAAAAAATTTCGAGCATGCAAAAAATTTGATTTTCGTGTATAATTAGAAAAATTTTGTTTCGAATTGAAAAAAATAATAAAAAAAAACTAACGACAATCTCGCATGCGACGTCGAATCAGCCAGGAATCTTTAAGTCCTTGAATGTTTCCGAAACAATCAAAAAACAAAAAGCTCGATAAATCGTGGTGATGGGTGTATAGGACAAGGTGTTGGCAAAGAACGATGCCAGGAAGAGTCTAATAAAGTCGATCCAGTTGACACTGTCCACTCTCTCATGTCTCGATGGCTATAGGAATAATTCACCATCGCCGCCTCCCACGAGAATCCAGGTCTCCAATAATTTCGATCTGGTGAGTTCCTATCTCTCTCTCTCTCTCAGAAATCCTGCTTTTTCATTAAAAAAAACATTTCTTCTTTCTTTTCATTTTCCCCATCAATATCCATGTGGAAGGATTGCCGGAAGACTTTCAAAAAAAAAATTACTTCCGGAAAAATTTTCAAAATTATCACAAATAATTTTTTGACAAAAATAAATTTTTTCTTAAATTTAAAACAGTTTAAAAAAAATTCAGGAAAAGTAAATTTCTTTAACTCTAATTATTTAATAATTTTATATTTACAATTCACATGAAATTTAATTTAAATAAATTTTTTAAAACAGTTCAACTATTTTAAAAAATTATTAATAAAATTCTTCGCGTGAGCTTTTCAATCATTTTTTAAACTATTTATGAAATTTCTGGGAAGAATTCAATTATTTTTCAATTTTTTTTTTTGCACAAACTGCAATTATTTATTAAACTTTTAATAAAATTTCTATGCAAAAATTAAATTTTTTCAGATTCAAAATTATGGAAAGTAACAATATAATACAAAAAGTACAATATTACTTTTTTTTGTTGTTGTTACTAAAATATTTAAATTGATATAAAAAACTGTAAAAATTATTAACTTTTAAGGGCATTTGAACCATTATGACGTCACAATTGATGCAAAGCATATATTTTAATACTGTGACGTCATAAAGGTTCAAATTCCCTTAAAATAGAAAAATTTTTAAATATTAACGCAATATTGTGTAAAATAAATTAATTTTTCAATTTTCTTTACCATAATATTATTAAAAACTTCTTCTCTTTATTTTAATTAGAAAGAATTTTTGTTAATTAAAAGTGACATAAAATTTTGTAAAAATTAGTTTAATAAATTTCTTTAAAAGAATTCAAACTATTTTCAATACAATTTTAATAAAATATCTCAAATTTTGCAAAAAATCTCAATTTCTCAAATTTAAAAAATTTGTATAAAATCCTTTATAAGAATTCAATTATTCCTATTTTCAATAAAATTTCTCGAAAGTATTGAAATATTTTCACAAAATTTCCAAAAAATTCTGTAAAATAAAATTAAACTATAATCATAATTAAACTATTTTGTATTTTCGAAAATTTAAATAAAATTCTATGCAAAAATTTCTTTCAGATTTAAAATTTTTAAAAATTCAAAAAATTACAAAAAGTAATATAATAATTAATATAAAAAACTATAATAATTAAATTCTTAAAGAACTTTTTCAAAAACCATTAAAAATAATCGAATTGAAAAAAGTGGATTTCAGAAATTTTTTATTTAAATTTTTTTCTCTTTAAAAAAACAGTACATAAATTCTTAAGGAACTTTTTCAAAGATTATTAAAAATAGTAATCAAATTAGAAAAGAATTGTATAGTCGAAAATTCTAGAAAATAATTGATTTTAAATTCAATTTCAAATCTTGAAAGTAATTTTAGTCATTATAGAGAAATTTCCGTTGCAAATCTTAGGTAAATTGTTGAATTTCAACAATAAAAAAAGAATTGAAATTAAAATATTTTTTAAATCTCAATTTCTGTCGTCGAAAAAAATAATAATCATTAAATATTTATTTAATAAAAAATGTTAATGTTTGGGAATAATTTTCTAATAAAAAGTATTCACAGATAAATACGTATTAGAAATATTTTTTGTGTTACTAATTTATTTTTAGAGTAAAGAAGTTGAATTGGAAAAAATGCAACTTTATTAATTTTTCATTGAATAAAAATAATTATTTTTGAATTTCTAAAAAACGTGTTTTTATTTTATTTTTTGTGTAGAATTTGAAAAAAATTATTCTGCACAAACAAATTTTTTTTAATGAAAATTTCACCTGCAAATGTTTCGGGATTTCAATTTACCTACAAGAGGAAATTTTTACTAGTATAACACTATCAAAAAATATATTAGACGAATTTTCCGAAAAATTTCCAGACAGTTTTTTGAAAATTTTCCGACAATCCTTCCACATTGGGGGAAATATTTGACTTTTTCTTGAATCCCAAACAGTTCATTTTAGGAATAACCAAATCAAACAACTCTTCCGAGAAGAATGACTGGACTTTTCTAGATTTTCACGGATCATTGACGATTACACAGAAATTTTGGATTAATTCCAAAAAAGCAATGGGATGGGAGGAGATAAGTTGATTTAAATAGAAAATGATTTTTTTCCCCTCTCTGTATTCCTTTATAATTCCTATTCTATTTGTTTTAATTTGTAGTTATTTACGTTAATGAAGCTCACACCGTTTAAGCTCAAAAAATAAATTAAAAAAAATATTAAAAAATAAATATTAAATTTAATTAATTTATAGGATTTCTATTTTTTTCGTTTAAATTGCAACGATTTAGAAGAAATTTTATTTTATCAATTTCTCAATTTGATAAAAAAGTTAAATAAATTTTTGTATCAAGATTAGTAATTTGTAAAAGAAATATTTGTTAAAATATTTTTTTTTACAAGGGAAAAAAAGTTTTCCTTTTTCTTTTTTTTTGATCGTTGAGAACGTTGTGAACTTAATCGACGAGTAGTTTTGTCTGTAATTAGATATTGTTTTGTCTCTAAGTCTTGTTTGTAGTTGTCATTTTTAATGTTCAATAAAAATTCCATTAGATAAATAGAAATTATTATTCCCGACATGTGAAAATTGGAAAATATATTTTATCGGAGAAAAAAATCTATCTTGTAGTTTCTGATAAAAATAGAGATGGGTCAGACTTTGATAAGAATATTTGAATAAGTCAAGTCTAGCAGTTAGTCTGAGGAGAATATTATAATTATAAATTCTTGATTAGTTAATTTTTTTTTAGTCTTAAATTATAACTATTAGATTATTTGCTTTCCTTTGCAATTAAATTTTTTTAATACAATATTATTAACACTTAAATCCTAATAAATAATATTTAACTAAAATTAAATTTTACTAAAAGTTTAAAAAAACTATTCTAATTTCTAATTTCTAATTTTTAAATTCATCAAAATACCAATATAGTGAAAATAGTTTTGATTAAAATTTATTTGAAAATAATGATAAGTTTATAATAATAAATAATAATTACAAAATTCTAAAATAATTGTATTTAGAAATTATTTGCAAAACATTCTTGAATGTGAAATAATTTTGAATTATTTATTGCAGAAATTATTTCCTGAGAAAATTTCAATTCTTAATTAAAATAATAAAATTTTCCAACACATCATAATAATCATAAATCAATTTTTTATTTTATATAAAATAACTTCATTAATTTCAAAAATAAATATAAAATAAATATAAAAAATTATAAATAAATTATAAATATAAAAAATTATAAATAAATTATAAATATAAAAAATTATAAATAAATTATAAATATAAATAGTAAATAAATATATAAAATAAATAATTTCAAATTATTTACTGAAAAAAATATTTCTTATAAATAATTTAAAAATGACAAATTTTTAGTAGTAAATAATAATAATAAAAAAATATAATAATAATACAAAAATAACTATTTTAAAAATTAATTATGAAAGAATTTTGAACTATTTACTATAAAAATTATTTTCTAAAAAAATTTCAAATAATAAGTTGTTAATAAATAATAAATTATAAATATATAAAATAAATATAATATAATATATAATATATATATATATATATATATATATTATTTAAAATAATTAATTTTAATTTTTTTTTTTTTTTTTTTTAATTTTTTTTTATTTTTTTTTTAATTTATTTATTCGTTTTCTGTCTCAATTATTTAAATAATGATTTTAAAAGACAATAATTTTCGCAATTATTTGGCAGTATGAAATATTTTTGAATTTAAATTCATTTTTGTTAAGGAATTTCTTTCCTTTCAGGTAACAGTGCCAGCTGAAGAGGACACAACTGACTCGGCCCACAGTCCAAATTCAAAACGCAAATATTTGGAAGTCGAACTTTCCTCGTCTGACGATGATGACGGCAGTGAATCCGAGGAAGAAACACTCACATCTCAAATTGAGCGTTTGGCTTTTGAAAAAAGCTTCGACGATCCAGATTTCAACGTGAGTTTTAAAACTTTATTTTTCCCCTTTTTCCAAAAAATTTTTTATGAGTTATTCCAGGAGAAAATTTTATTGAAAAAAATTTTTTTTCTTCGGAACAATTTTTTTTTCAAATTATTGTATTCGAATTGTGTTTGAATTGTAGAGAAGACGTATTTTTTATTTTTTTATTTGATGAAATTTGGGGAAGTTGTGTTGTTTTTTAAATTCCACTTCTTCAAGAGCCGAGGATTTTTGTAACACGTTTTTCTCCAATTTTTTAAAATACTCTCGCAATTTTTTACGCAATTTTATACGTAATTATTTGAGAAATACACAATTTTTTATTTAATATCTACAAAACTAAAAGAAAACGAATAAATAAATTAACGAAGTAAAATTTTTTTTCGTAGAAGTATTTTAGAAAAAAACGTGTTTCGAAAATCGTCGGCTCTTGAAGAAGTGGAAGTTTAAAAAATCACAACATCCTCAATTTTCGTCGAATAAAGAAATAAAAAAATACGTCTTTTCTAATTTTTCGTATACAGTTCGAAAAAAATTGTTTGTGACAAAAAAAATTTTCGGTTAAATTCTCACCTGGAATGATTTATGTATTTTTTTATTTACTATTTTACATTGACTTGAAAATACATATTTGTGCTTTTTCTTCTTATTTATTAACTATTTTCTTCTAATTTATTATTTATTATTTATTTATTATTTATTTATTATTTATTTATTATTTATTTATTATTTATTTATTATTTATTTATTATTTATTTATTATTTATTTATTATTTATTTATTATTTATTTATTATTTATTTATTATTTATTTATTATTTATTTATTATTTATTTATTATTTATTTATTATTTATTTATTATTTATTTATTATTTATTTATTATTTATCATTTATTTATATATTATTTAAATATTATTTAGTTATTATATATTTTTTCCTTCAACGACTCCACAATTTATATATAAAATTGAGAATTGTAATTACTCTTCGAATGGAAAGAAATTAATTTAAAGAGAAGAGTGAATAAAATCAAGTTCATTTAAATATTTGTTATTGAATATAAACTCGTGATGAGCGCAAGCCTGATGGATTTTAAGGTCTTGCATGTTTAATAATATGCAACTCGTAAACTTATAACAAGAAAACCTTGAGACTTGACCCTTCTTGGACAGATAGCCTGCTTACTCTTTGATACGCAGTCTGCTTCACTTATATTTTTAGTCAATTAAAAAAAAATAGTTGTTATGAGCTAATGAATCATTTGACGCCTCAAATTATCGTATTATTAATATTTTTATTCTCCAATTCGTACAAATGTTTCAATTTTTACTACAAATTATTATTCAGAATAATAGAGGATTAAAAATAAAAAAATTATTCTTTGACTAATTTTTTATTCCAATTTGTTTAAATCTATCAAATTGGAGACAAAAAACAAATCAAAATGTTTATTCGTAACACTTTTTGATTCGTTTTCTGTCTCAATTTTGCCCCCATTTGAAAAAACTGTATGAAATTAAAAAAAAACTATTTCTAAAAAAAATAGAAGCAAAATATTTTTTAAATTCCATTATTTAGTAAAAAATAAAAAAAAATTTTTTCTTCTTGCCTAGAAAAAAATTAAAAACTGAAAAAATGGACAAAAAGTAATTGGAAATTATTATCGTAATTAATTTTATTAACATTCGTCTAATCAATATTATCAACTTGTTATAGATTACAAAATTACTAATTAGAATTCATAAGATTTATTGCAGAAAAATAAATTTGTATATATACATATAAATATGAGAGATTATAGATTGAAATTAGTGAGGAGAAAAAAATGCGTAAACGATATATAGTGCAAAGTTTAGCAAACGAGACTTAAAACGTAATTATTATAAAGACTTGGCTAAAAACTTAATTTTCCAATCGTTATGATATTGTGAATCAGTTTTTTTTTCTTTTCCAAAAAAATCACTCTTTTCGCAGTGAAAAAAGTCGCGCAGTTTATAATTGAGCAATTATTTTTCTAAAGGAGTAGCTTTGTAATTTTTTTTCTAAATTTTCTTTAACTTACAGCCCGATGCATTATCGTCAAGTGACGTAACAGACACAAGTTTCGAAGATGAAATTTCTATAAGTGAAGCGAAAGATCTTGTGGCGGATGCAAAAATAGACTTGAAGCATGTTCAGCTTCAAACTCCTGATGAACAATCGAAGCAGAAGGAGGAAACAATTCCTGATGAGGTAATAAAATTTACGACTATTTTTCTTTTTTTTTCTTGTGTGTTCAAGTTCATTAGTCTGGGAAAAGGGGAATTTTGTGCAAAAATTAAAAACAAATAAAAGTTGCGAATAAATAAATAAATTAACTAATAACTGAATTAAAAAATTAATTAATAAATGCATTAAAAAATTAAATAAAAAGTGAATTAAAAAATAAATTAATAAATGAATTAAAAAATTAAATAAAAAGTGAATTAAAGAATAAATTAATAGATGAATTAAATAGTTACTTAATAAAAGAATTAAAAATAAATTAAATGAATTAAAAATGAATTAAATGAATGAAAAAATTAATTAATAAATGAATTTAAAAATTAATTAATAAATGAACTAAAAAATTAATTAATAAATGAATCAATGAATGAATAAACAAAGAAGTAAATTAATAGATAAATGAATAAATAAATTAATGAAGAAATTAATCAATATCTACGAAAATAAATATATAAACAAAAGAATGAAAAACAATAAAAATTATTTAAAATCCTAAAAAAATACTAAACATTCTAAATATTAATTCACTATAATAGTAAATAGTCGTCTAATAGTTTAAATAATTAGTAAAAATGTTGACTAATTGAAGTCAGTATTGAGCGAAAATTTACTAATTGAATTTTCAGCTTCTAAAGAAAAAAGAGAAATTCTACTAAAAATTAGTATAATTTTTTTTTTACTAATTTTAGTTGCTATTCAGTAAAAATTCACTACATGAATTTTTAGCTTTTAAAGAAAATAGAAATATTTTACTAAAAATTAATTAAAATTTTTTTTCACTAATTTTAGTTACTTTTCAGTCAAAATTCACTAAATGAATTTTTAGAATTTTTATTTCTAAAGAAAATAAAAAATACTTCACTAAAACTTAATGTAACTTTCATTAAATTTAATTTTTGTCATGTTCCAGTAAAACTTTACTAAATTAAATAAATTAGTTTACTAATTTTCATTATTTTTTAGAAGAAATTTACTCAAAGAATTATTAAAAAGAAAAATAAGAAAAAAAAAGTTCTACTAAAAGTTAATGTAAATTTCTACAAATTTTAGTTACTTTTCGGTAAAAATGTATTGAATTAATTTTTTCCCTTCTGAAGAAAACAGAAGAATTCAACTAACAATTCGTAAAAAAATTTACTAATTTTTCTGTAAAAATTTACTAAATGAATTTTCAGCTTCTAAAGAAAATAGAAAATTCTACCGAAGTTTAAAAGAAGTTGTTACTAATTATTGTCATTTTTGGAAAAATAATTTAGTAAATACATTTTTTTTTGCTTATACAGAAAATAAATAGATTCTACTAAAAATTAATGGAACTTTTTACTAATTTTAGTTAACAAAAAAACTATTGAATTCACTGTTTGAATTTTTATCTTCTAATGAAAATAAAAAAAATTCTACTACAACTGAATGGAAATTTTTCCCTACATTTAGTAAATTAAAAATTTACAAATAAATTTATTTACTATGTTAATAATTTTTCAGTACAATTTGACTAAAAATGAATTTTTAGCATTTTAAAGAAAATAGACAATTCTATTAAAAATTAATGGAATTTTTTACAAATTTTAGTCATTTTTCAGTACAAACTTACTAAATTAATTTTCAGCTGCTAATCAGAGTAATATTGTACTAATAATAAACTCACTAATTTTAATCAATTGACACTAAAACTTTCGTAAAAGAATTTAATTTCTGAAGAAAATAGATAAATTCTATATTAAAAATGAATTGAAATTTCTACTAATTTAAAGTCTCTTCTTTTAGTAAACTTTAGTAGAAAAATTTCTTACTTTTAAAGAAAATAGAGAAATTCTACAAAAAATTTGTAAATAAAAAATGCATTAAATTTTAATCAATTTTTGGTAAAAATTTCCTAAATGAATATTTAACTTCTAAACTAATTTTTAGTAAAAAAAAACTAAAAAGTGACTTGCTTTTAGTTGAAAGTAACTAATTCTTTGTAGAAAAAAAATTAATAATAGAAACTAACTAATTTCTAATAGAAACTAACTAATTTCTAATAGAAACTAAGTAATTATTTGTAGAAAAAAAGTAATAATAGAAACTAACTAATTTTTAGTAAAAACTAACCGATTTGAATAGAAAATAATTAATTACTAGTATAAAATAACTAATTATTGGTAAATAATTAACAGACTATTAGTATAAAATAACTAATTAATAGTTAATAAATAACTAAGAAACTAGTCATTTTTGACTAATTAAATTTGTTACTAAAATTTTAGTCTTTTATTAGTCTCTGTTTATTGCAAATGTGACTGTAACAAATAATTAGTCAAATATTAACTATTCTCTCCCTAAATCGAAATTACTGAAAAGTGAAAATTGTTAGCCACTAATTTACGTTAGTGAGGATTTTTTATTAACTATTTTCAACTGAAAATTGAAATCCCCCGTGCTTGGCTGTAAAATAAAAATTTAAAAAGTTTAAACATTAAAAAAGTTAAAAAATTTAATATTAAATGAGAAAGAAGCTATCAATTTATATGAAAAATTTAAAAATTAAAAATTAAAAATTAGAAATTAAAAATTAAAAATTAAAAATTAAAAATTAAAAATTAAAAATTAAAAATTAAAAATTAAAAATTAAAAATTAAAAATTAAAAATTAAAAATTAAAAATTAAAAATTAAAAATTAAAAATTAAAAATTAAAAATTAAAAATTAAAAATTAAAAAATTTAAACAATCAACTAAGACTAAAATAATAGAAAAAATTTCCTCAGAAAACAAATGTGATGGTAATGCCCGAAAACTCAGGCGCCAATCATGGGGTTGATGCCCACGATGAAGAAGAAAATTATTATTCGCCAGTGAATTTTGGGACTGATGGCGATCTGGCCTTTTATTCTCCAATCAGCTCGAAAAGCGTTTCACCAGAACGATCAAATTCCCCCATTAAACGTGAGTGTCCTTTCACGCGAGCACATAAATATTGCCTCTGATTTATGTCCTCTCTAAGTTTGCATAAGCAAAAATGCTACTTTCATGTCAAAAAAAAAAAAAAATTATTTTTTATATGGAAACTTTTTTTTTTTTTTGTAACATGAATAAGTACATATGCACTTGTTCAGATTTAGAGAATCATTTTATGAGGCGCCATATTGCACATAATTGCGATAAAATTTATTCTTCACTAATGATTGACAATTTATATATATATAGACATATACGTACAATATAAAGGCAAAATGATCTTTGACCTCGAATATTTTATTTTTCAAACAAAACGTTAGGAAACCAGTAGAAACAATCGTTATAGTATAAAGTGCAATGCCTTCATGAGCTATTTTATACAGACTGTAATAAAAGATTTTTTTGCAATTTTTTTTTAATATTCCTTCAATAAATATAAATATAATGATTGTCTGGAAAATATTTGTATTTTTCAAGAATATTATTCCATTCAAGGACTGAAGAGAAAATCATTTTTGATGAATTAGATTTTAATCTAATTCTCTTGATTTAGATTTAAACTATTTATTTATCACGTTATTTATTTACTAGCTCTAAATTTGAATTACTAAAAATTTTTACTAATAAAAATGTTAACTAATAAAAATGATAACTAATAAAAATGTTTACTAATTTTAATTAGTTTCTGACTTTTTGCCTTTTGAAGTAGTAAAGTTTACTAATATCTTAGTAAAAATTACTATTTATAAATAAACTTTAGTTATACTAATTCGAAAGCAAAAAGTTTGTCACTCATTCAAATTGGTAAACATTTTTAGTGTTTACTAATTAAAATTTAGAGTGTATTAAATAAATTCTGTTATTTTAAATGTTAAAAAAAATTTATTATTTTAAATTTTAAATAAATTTTCTTTGACATTAGTGAGAAAAAGAATTTTTTCTACTTTTTCTGACTCTATTAAATACGCAAATAAATGAGAATAAAAAAATAATAGAAATTAAATTTTAAAACTAAAATCTAAAAAATAAAGAAAAATAAAATTTTTTAATTTTGTATTCATTAAATTTGAATAAATTTTACAAAGTTATTAAGTACTGAACCAGGTCAAAAAAACTTAGTGTGTCAAAAGAAAGTTTAAAGAAATTTTCTACTTATAAAAATAAATTGAAAATATAACCAAAATATATAGTAATAAAATTAACGTTTTTTAAATTAATAAAAAATAAATTTTCAAATTAAATAAAAAATATTTATACAAACAAAAGAAAAAATTTGAATATACCTTAGTTTCATGATGTATTCATTATTTGACAGAGATTGTCATATTGAACTCGATTATTAGAAATTAATTCGTTCCTATCTCTCAATTATTAATCAAAGTGTCTAGAACCGATAAATAATTTAAAATTACTGATTTAATTAGAAAATTAGATAGCAAAACTTTCTTAATAATTACCAGAAGTCCATTATTTTATTTCAGAAATTGTCAATTAATTAAATCCCCTTAAATCATTCTGGATTTTTTGTTTGATTTAATTTTTTTATTTAATTAGAGAATTAAAATAATTAAAATAATTAAAATTATTAGTGCCTCTAATTAAATTTAAATTACATTCAGAGAAAATAAATATTTGACTCAGAGCCAACTGCAGTTTTTATTTGTTTCGAATAAATTTTATTTGGTTTAAACAAAATTTTATTTGTTTCGAAAAAATTTTATTTGGTTTAAAAAAATTTTTTTTTGGTGCAGATAAATTTTATTTGGTTTAAACAAAATTTTATTAGATGTAAATCAATTTTATTTGATTTAAACAAAATTTTATTAGATGTAAATCAATTTTATTTGGTTTAAACAAAATTTTATATGGGTCAAATAAGATTTTATAAAATGTCGAATAAAATTTTTATTTAAAACAAATAAATAAGGCTATGAGACAAATATACATTTATTTATAAATAAATTAATAAAAATAAAAATTAAATCAAATATTTGTTTTGAATAAAATATTTAATAAATAAATTATTCTCTGAGTGTACGAATAATTATTAATTATAAATACTAATTATGCTGTTAATTAGCGTGCTGTTGCAAATTATTTATTAATAGTATGATAATTAATTACTCAATTAGCAACGAATAAATGAATTATTAATTAATGAACCAAATGGTAAAAAACTAATTAATTAATTATTCATTAATGAACTATACTATAGAAATCTAATTAATTATTTCTAAATTAATCTATTAATTATATATCCTAAAATTCTAAAATACAGAAAAATAATTTCTTTTTGTAAATTTCCATCAAGAATTCCAAAAAAAATTTCTTTTTGCAAATTTCCATCAAGAATTCCAAAAAAAAATTTTTTTTTGACAAGTAAAAAAAAATTAATTTGCAATAATTTTTTCCCTGTAAATATTAAATATAGAAGAGAAATATATAATGATATGAAAGGAGTGAAGCTCAAAGTTTATTCATGGTTCATGCAATAAATAGTGCAATAAGTGAATGAAAGCAAATCCGTTTCTTTTGTACTTTAATTATTTCGATTAATCTTATCGTGAAATAATTACTCGATATAGTAATTACATATATGATTAACTGTTGATTGCATAATTAATTATTAATAATTATCTTTTTTATGTGAAAATGCGAGCAATATTTTGTTTTCGACGCCATGTGAAAAGCTCGTGTCAAAGCACATTGCTAAGATTTTCGATAATAAATTAATAATAATTGAGGGAGAAAAAATGTTTAAAGCTATAAAAATGAAAATTATTTTCTGTAAAAAAAATTTTTAATTACTTTCAGTAAAAAAAATTTTTAAATTATTTTCTGTAAAAAAAATTGTTAGGTAATTATTTTCTGTAAAAAAAATTATTAATTATTATCTGTAAAAAAATTTATAATTATTTATTGCTATTAGAAATAATAAAGTAATAATTTTGCCCACAGAAATCCAAAGCAAAGGAAGTAACGGAAAATCCAATGACATAGGCAATGGTGCTCTGAAGACGAATGAAGAACATATCTTCTCAGGTAAATTCCATTTATTCCCTGGCAATTTTTTAACTATTCATTACTTGAGTTATTCCGGCAGTAATTTTCATTAACAAAACTTTTTTGCTTTAATTTTTATTTGAATAATTTTTTTCTGACGCTTATTCGAGCAATAAAAAAATTACGTATTTATTTTGTTATTGAATAAAAAAATAGAGACAGAAAAAAATTTTTCAAAAATAAAATTTATTTCTCTTTTTTGTCACAGAGAATGACGCTTCCAGAGATTCAAAGAAGGATGCTACAAATGGTCACATTGAGGGAAAAAAATCGACGCACAGTGGAAAATTCAACCACAAGCACAGACGTTTCAGTCATGGAAATCGTAAAAAAAAGTAATGAAATTAAAGAAAGTTTTTATTATCTTTCTCGATGTGAAAATGTGTGATTTTAAAACAAAAATGCACAATTTATCGGAAAAAAACAACTTTTTCATTACATCGTTTGAGGAAACAAAAAAAAAAAAATTGTGAATTATTTTCGAAAAAAAAAATTCCAAAAAAGAATTTTCTACATTTTTTATCAGTTTTTTCTAAAAATATATATTTTTTGTTATTTTTTTTTTAATTTCGTTAAAGCCGAACTTTAAGTTCATTCATACATCATAAATATAAAAAATATATTACATATGAATATATATTTTACATATATTAAAGTTAGGGTACACTTGTTCTTTATTATTAATTATATAATTTTATTGGCTAGTTAATTAAAAATACGTACATAATTTGGAAAAATCAAGAAAAAAATTGTCATTTTTAGTACCGAATTGTCGCCTTCATTTTTATATTGCATTTTTTATAAGATCTCTGTAATGAACCTCAAAACGAAATAGTAAACAGTCCCTTTAGAATTATTATTATTATTATTATTATTATTATTATTATTGAAAAGATGAACTTTTGTAAAAAGAAAAAAATTTCGTATTTGTAAATTTGTTATATACTTGAAAAGTCCATCTGGAAAGAAGAGTTTTTCACTGTTAGTGTGTAATTGAATATTTGTGTTTATATATAATATTGTTAAGTTATTTAATCTTGTGATCGGAATGGTATGTACCAATGAAATACTCTATAAAATTGTTTAGGGATAATTAGTTTCTTTTATTTTCCTGTCTGATTCTCAATTTCTAATTTTTTTCAGACGATCTTTGCTGAATTTACACGAAAAAAATATTTTTAATTTTTTTTTTTTGTAAATTCTAAATATATTATAAATTATTATAAATAAATTAAGTTATCATGATGAATATAGCAAAATTCTTTGTCAATATTCAATTATTTTTTTAAATTTTAATAAAATTCTTCCCAACGTTTCAATTATTTTTAAAAATTATTCTCTACTTAATGATTTTAAATATCTACTATTTTAATACAAAATTTCCAAAAGAATTCAATTATTTAAACAAAATTTTGATAATACTCTACGCAAACATTCTATTATTATTAAAATAAATAAATAAATATTATAAATATTAAAAATTTAACAGAAATTCAATTATTAAAATGTTTTTATATTCTACGCATTATTCAATTATATACGTATTCAATTATTTTCATAAATATTAAAACTCTTTTAGAGATTCAATTATTTCAAAAAATTTTAATAAAATTCATGTGAAAAATTTAATTACTTTCATATAACTAATAAAACTCATTGCAGAATTTCAATTATTTGTCACTTTCATACAATTATAAATGGATGGATTTCTTGAAAAATGTAATTTTTTTTAAAACTTATTTAAATTCTTCAAAAGAATTGAATTATTTGAAAAAATTCACAAAGATTTAATATAATCTCGAATATGTTAATTAGAATTAAATATTTATTTTCGAAAATTTTCAAGAAATTCTTCATAATAATACAATTATTATTTTCAAAACAATTTTTATAAAATTCTTCGTAAAAATTTAATTAATTTCAAAAATTTGATGATATATAATTATTTTTAGTATCTACTGTTTCAATAAAATTTTCCAGAAAAGAATTTAATTAACAAAAAAAAAATTTTTTAATTTAAATTCGCCGCAAGAATTCAATTATTTTAATAAGTTATAAAATTCTTCCTAGAAATTTAATTATTCTCATTAAAATTTTTTAAAATCCTTGTAAAGATTCCAATATTTTAATAAATAGAAAGATTTTTTACCAATATTTTATTATTTTTATAAATTTTATTAAAATTTTTGGCAAATTTTCGATTATTTTTAATGAAATTTATAAAAATAATAAAGTTTTATAAAATGACACGAAAAAATTCAATTATTTAAACAAATTTTAATAAAATTCTACGCAGACATTAAATTATTTTCATAAATAATAAAATTTTTGTTAAGAATTCAATTTTTTTTATAGACAATAAAACTATTCTGAGAAATCAAATTATTTTTTGTTTAATTTTAATTGAATTCCTCCAAAAATTTTATTGAAATTTATCGAAAGAATTTAATTATTTTAAAATTTGTTGATAAAATTCTTTATGAGAATTCAATTTTACAGAAAATTCATTTAGTTAATAATTTACTTATTTTTGCATTTAAATAGTTAAATTCTCGTAGAATTTTCTAATAAAAATGTATTCTAACATTACTTTTAGTTAAAACTGAATATTAAAAGCATAATTTTTTTAAAAAGAGCTTTTTCCGAAAAATGTGGAATACAAATTTTTTTTGGAATTTATTTCTTATTCAGGATTAATTTGTGCCTTGACAATTTTTTAAAATAGTTTTTCTTCTCGAATATCAAATTTAAGCTTTTTTCATTAAGTTGGACCTTTTTCATAAAAAAGAGCTTTTCTCAAAACTCGGAAGTGTTTAAATATTATTAAATATTTTTTTGATATTCGACAATTTTTTAAAATAATTTTTAGAATCGTTTATTAAATTTCAACTGTTCTTCATCAAATGGGAGCTTTTTTTGAAAAATGAAGGTAGGACAATATTTTTTGCAATTTATTTCCCATTCGGAAAAAATTTGTGTTTTGGTAATTTTTTCAAATAATTTTTGTAGTTGAATATTCAATTTAAGCTTTCCTTAATTAAATTATATCTTTTTCCAAAGCTCGGAAGTGTTTAAATATTTTTTATATATTATTAAATGTTTCTGAATAATATTAAATATTTTTAAATATTCTTAACAATTTGAAAATAATGTTTTCAAATCTAATTTTAAATTTAAGTTTTTTTTCATCAAATTGGAGCTTTTTTGATCGAAAAAAAGCTTTTTCCGAAAATGGAGGTATTAAAATATATTTTTTTGAATTCATTTCCAATTCAAAAATAATTACTGCTTTAACAATGTTTTAAAGTAATTTTTGTAGTCGAATATTAAATTTAAGCTTTTCGTCTTTAAATTGGAGCTTTTTTTTAAATAAAAAAGAACTTTTTTCAAAACAAGGAGTATGAAAATATTTTCCTTAATATTTTTTAAATATTATTAAATATTTTTGAATAATATTAAATATTTTTAAATATTTTTGAATAATATTAAATATTTTTAAATTTTTTTGAATAATATTAAATATTTTTAAATATTTTTGAATAATATTAAATATTTTTAAATATTTTTGAATAATATTAAATATTTTTAAATATTTTTGAATAATATTAAATATTTTTAAATATTTTTGAATAATATTAAATATTTTTAAATATTTTGAACAATTTAAAAAACTTATTAGAGTCGAATTTCAAACTTAAGTTTTTCTTTATCAAATTCGTGTTTCTTCCGGAAAGCGGAAGTATTTAATATTTTTTTTCTTGAATTTGTTTCTAATTCAGAAAAAATTTGTGCCTTGAAAATTTTTTAACACCATTTTTGTAGTCGAATATTGAATTTAATCTTTTCTTCATTAAATTAGAGCTTTTTCGATTAAAGAAGAGCTTTTTTAGAAATACAAGGGTATTTAATATTTTTTTTCTTGAATTTATTTCTGATTCAGAAAAAATTTGTGTCTTGACAATTTTTTAACATAGTTTTTGTAGTCGAATATTGAATTTAAGCTTTTCTTTATTAAATTGGAGCTTTTTTGATTAAAAAGAGCTTTTTTAGAAATACAAGGGTTTTTAATTTTTTTTCTTGTATTTATTTCTGATTCAGAAAAAATTTCTATCTTGACAATTTCTTAAAGTAATTTTTGTAGTCGAATATTGAATTTAAGCTTTTCTTTATTAAATTGGAGCTCTTTAAAAAAGAGCTTTTTTAGAAATAGAAGGGTATTTAATTTTTTTTAAATTTATTTCTGATTCAGAAAAAATTTGCATCTTGACAATTTTCTAAAATAATTTTTGTAGTCGAATATAAAATTTAAGCTTTTCGTCTTTAAATTGGAGCTTTTTTATTAAATGAAAGCTTTTTTAGAAACACTGAAGTTTCAGAATTTATTTCTGATTCAAAAAAAAATTTATATCTTGACAATATTTTTAAACAAATTTTTGGAGTCGATTAAAAAGTAAAATTTTTGTTTTAAGTATTTTTAAAGTTTTTTAAAATCATGATTACATTTTTAACAATAATAATTATAGAAACTGTTTCCACCGAATTAATTTTCAAAAAGAGAACTAGAAAAATCCCTCTATTCACAGCCAGCGATAACAACATCGACTTGAGTGTGATACCAGTAGATGTCAGTAGAATTACCTCGCCTTCAAATTCAGCACTGAAAGTAAGGGGAATTTTGTATGGGGGAATATAGAGTAGGAGTTGTATAGTAGAAGCACAGCAGAGCAACTGCTGAAGGGAAAAGAGATGTGAGGTGGTAAAAGTCGTCGAGTTCGAATTGAAATGAGTGTGCGCGTGCTAATCTGTGCAGTTTGTGTCTTTTAACATGGCAGAAGGGTCCCGTTATCGGGGCTCAGTAGCTGCATTATTATTTCTTTAAAACAAATAAATTACTACTATCAATCATTAAAAAAAAAAAAATTGTGCGCGCCCTGTGTTTTCATAATCAACAAAGTTATTTCAGTGAAGATCCTTATTCAGAACAAGGACGAAGTTAGTGACCGCGCCTGAAAAGGAGACAGAACAACAACAGCGTAAGGTTAGGTTTCTTGTTTTTGTCTGTGATCTGTGTGTGTTCGATTTGTACTGCTTCTTTTTCTTCTATTGCTACTTTTTTTTTTTTTTTTTTTGATTTGCCCTTCTTATTCACCTGCAGTGATTTTTTGTTAAATCTCTTCCTGTTTGGAGATTGTAAATTGCGAATCCTTTCACTTTGGCATGTATATAAGTGTCTTAAAATTCATGGTGAAATTATTTTTCTTTTTACAGATGCCTTCGATTTTTTTCTCCAACCCTTGTTAATATGATTAGACACTTGTTTATTTGTGCCGGTGATGAGTGAAAAATGTTTCTTTAATTGTATTGTTTGGAAATAAAGCATAAGAATTGTGCTCTCTTTGATGTTTGAGGCTGTAAAGAATTTTTAATTGTTGATTATATACAATATGCTTCTTTTGTTTTGCGGAATTACTTTGTGGGATGGGAGAAGAATTCTCTGGAATGGTATTTATATAGAGGGAAAGTAGAAAAGATCAAACGTGTTTTGGTTTTTTTTCGCTTTTTCGCTTTGTTACTTTTTAATCAGTTTTTAATTACTTTGGTCAACTTCTGTTTACTTTAGTTAACTTTTGTCATCTTTTGTTAATTATTGTCAACTTTTGTCAACTTTTGTTAACTATTGTCAACTATTGTCAACTATTGTCAACTATTGTCAACTATTGTCAACTATTGTTAACGTTTGTTTTTCCATTATTTACATTTATTTACGTTTGTTTTCAATTACCACAAATTTACGGATGCAGCATCAAAGTTCTGTTAAAGAATTAATGGATGCTAGGATGTTAACAACATTAATGCTTTCTCAATTGGTGATTGTAATCAATTTTTAATTCCTTGTTGTCAATTTTGATACTTATTTGTAATACCAAAATTGTGATGAATTAAAAAATGCTTTGCTTTAATACACTATACATCACTTTCTCTTCAATTTTTTAATTTTTAACAGATTTAGAAGTATCAAAATTTTAAGGATTCTTTGTTAATTTTGCAATCTGAATTCTGCAGCAAATACTCTTTATGCTTCTGACAAATTTACAATTTTTAATTATTGCAGTCCTACCACTTCGTCTAAAATTTCAAAATTTATTAAAGAATTTATGTTCTAAAACTTAAAGAAAGCACTGCTTAACATTTTTCAACATCAATTCAGTAGAATTTTTGCACATTTACAAACGTATAATTGAGAACAAAGTGTAAAGAGTAGAACATATAAAGATGTTAGATGACATATAAGCAAAAACTTATACCTATTGCTAATGCATAATATGCGTAACAATAATTACAGATTAAGAATAAGTTTCATGTTCCAAAAGAATGAATATTAAAAAATTAACAAAAAATGTTCTGCTATTTCTCATAATCCATTCATTGGAATTTTGATACTGAATCTAAATCTATCTAAGTGTTATAAAAAAAATTTGTTTTTAAACATTTAAGTGTAATTAAAAACAAGAGGAATCAAGTACACTAAGAGAGTATAAAATTGTTTAGCAAAATTCCAAAGAATGACTGCTGATAAAAAATTACAAAAAGAAACATTTTTAGAATTTTCCAACAGTTACTCCTCAGCTTTCTGATGCTTCTCAATTTGTAATTGCAGACAAATTAATATAAAGTAATTACAATTAAGAAGAATCGTGTAATTAAATGATTGTGCTGAATAAGCTCAAGAATTCTCAACCTGTTGTACTGAAGACAAAGTAATATAAAGTGATTACAAGTAAAAGCACTAAAGTTTAAACTTTAAAGTATAAAACAAGTTCGACAAGTGAATAGAGAACTGATCAGTCAGTTATGTTTCATTATTTTGTTTCAAATATCTTAATTTTGTTATTAATTAACAAGTGCAAAACCTGTAAAGCAGTCAAAAAAAAAGAAAAAGTACCAGAAAGTAGTTTCCAGACTGAAATGATATTAAAACAAGCAACTATCTAGAAATTAGAAAACTCTAAATACTCAAAAACTATTCAAAAATAAAATCTGCATACTCTATAGCATTTTGGTTCTATTTAAAATAATCCAAAACATTCGTTATTGGGAAAACAAATAAAATAATGTTTTTCATACAAACAATGTAATGTAGAGAATTTTGGAAACGGGGATTAAAAAGAGATATGAGTGACAGCAATAAATTACATGAGTCGACAGGCGAGATAACAATTACATAAGGGAGTAGATATGAAAAGTTATGCAAGTTACATTCATGTAAACTGAACAGATGGCATTTGATGCAAAACATAAAGGTGTACATATACCGGGAACAGTTTTGAGTCCCGGAATTGGAATCGATTGAGTTACGATTATTCAATTCGAATTGTTGGTTTCTTTATTGACACACATTGTCGTGTGACTATCTGCATTTATGTAGGTACATATATAGGTTTACATTTATGTACACGTAGGTCATTAAAAACACGCTTCCAATTTCTCCATAATTGTTCAATTACAATCTCTAGATTCACAAAGATATATATATACGAAAATTTAGGATCATTTAGGCTACAATCGAAACAGTTGATTTTTTTGGGATTAATTTAAAGAATTAAAATTAGGTAACATGGAAATATTTTAACATCAGTTTATCGTTCTTAATTTAATAGTATTTTAAAAAAACAATAATAATAGATTGAAAAAGATAAAGATTGAAAAATCAATGTTTCGGTATTTTGACTCACATTTTGTAAACTAAAAATTGGAACAAATTTATAAATATTCCTATGGTGATGCCATGAAAAAATTTGACTTCTACTATTGCCAAAAATATTGTCGTTAATTTTGTAATTTTGTTGAATCAAGAGATTCTTTAATTAGCGAAAAGAAAGAAAAATATTGGTAAATGGTTGATGCAAAATGACCATATTGTATAGTATTACAAAAATATGAATAAAATAATTTTTTTCTATAATGACATTTTAGAAAACAAATGTCTAAATAATTGTATATTCGTGTCTTATCTGTAAAATACATAACAAATGGAATATACGTTTTCACTTATCTTTTCGTTTAAACACCTATTCATTGATTTTGCAATCCGACTGCCATATGTATAAATTCAGATACTATGCTTTACTATTTAATTAAATTTGAAAACTTTCTATTCATAAAAGAAATAAAATAATATAAATCTTTTGCAGTCAAAGAGAAGATTTGAACTTCAACACGAATTTTTTAATTGAAATTAATTTTTGATTATGTTTATTGGAAAAGTTTGTAAAATATTATTTACTGATTTTATGAAATGATGAATTGGTTTAATTTAATAATTTTATTAAATGATTTAAGTCGAATTTCTGATTTTCAATTTTGACAACTATATTCGAATAGTAATTGTATTATTCCTGTACGTGAAATACAGTACAGGAAACAAAGACAATTATCTTTGTTTGCTTTAGTGCCAATAACATTATTTGAATACAATAGCATTGGCAGAAGTGTGCTTAATCGTAAAACCGGTATATTGTTTTATGAATCATATAAATCTTTATTATTCAGATTCCAGCGTAAATTTACTAATTAAGAATTTTTATTTTATTGGAGAGGAAAATTTTTTACATTAAAATCGAATGTGTCATTTTATTATTATTAATAATCATAATAATGATAATAATAATGATAATAATTATGATAATAATAATAATGATAATAATAATGATAATAATAATGATAATAATAATAATAATAATAATAATAATAATAATAATAACACACTGAAAAAAAATTTATTTGATTCAAATAACCGATTATTTGATTATTATCAAATAAATATTTACTCAAATCAAATAATTTTTATTTGAATCAAATAAATTTTTTTTTCAGTGTAATAATAATAATAATAATAATAATAACAAATTCCGTCTGTTGTCGATATTTTTCGCACTACGGGCTTCACTTAAAAACGGCTTAACCAATCAAAGTCAAACTTGGCAATCTGTTGGGGTATTAGCGAAACTTAAAATCTTAGCCATATTTGATTAAAAAATACAAACCTAGACGTAATTTACGATTTTTTGCCAAATAAAATTTAAAAAGATACAAAATTTTGTTTTAAATTTATTTTTCGGTATAAAATATTGTTTAATTACAATAATTAAATTTATATTGTTATTTTTTCATTTTCGCCATTTCATCAATTTTTGAACCATCAACACTGAATTTATTTTATTTATCAGTTTACTAAATGGAAAATAGTAAATAAATAAATTATTTAAATAAATACATTTTTTCACCGAAAGACACTTATAGTATATAAGTTTAATAAAAATTGTATAAAGAAAAATTGCACCTTTTTCGAAATAATAAAACTAATCATGAGAATTTTCAAATTTCGTAAAATAATTTCTAAAATGGCCATATTTTTGTCGAGAGAATTATCACATCATTATCAGATATTTACATTACGCTTGAATATTATCTTTTAAATGAGTCAATATTAACAGAAAACATATGTAAATTATATTTCAGAAACTATGTAAATTGTAGTTTCAACAAAAGAACAAGGCGAACACAAAAAGTTTTTTCGTTTCTAAAAAATAAATTCAATTATTTTGTTCGAGGTTGAATTTTTCAAAAATTGTAATTGATTATAATAATATATATATATATATAATAATAATATATTTATTATAGATAAAATAAATAGATATAAAGAAATAAACAATTCAATTTATTATTTAAACAATAATAGAATAAAATTCTACGCACAAGAAAAATAAAAATTCCAGAGAAATTAAATTATTCAGAAACTGTTTATAAATTTCTTCACGATAATTATTTAATAAAAAATAAATAAAATAATAAATAAAAATTATTTTCATGAACAATGAAATTTTTAACATGGATTCAATTATTTTCAAAAGTTAATAAAATTCTTCGCAGAAATTTAATTATGTTATTATATTTAAAAAAAATTTTTTTACTTCATTGTAAAATGTGGCATTATTGTCAACTAATAGAATGACCCATTTCTCACGTGTCAAGAAAAATGGTCATTATTACTGTTTTTAAGATAGAAATTATGACTTCAAAACTTTCGAGTGATCAATAAATAATTCACAATGGCACTTTCAACTTTTAAGTGCGACTATGGTCCAAAAGTGTCTATTGAGAGTAATTTATTGTGTTTTTCCACGAAATTGTTTGTAAAAAAAAGAATATACTTATTTATTTGATAAAAATAGTGAAAATTGTGATAGTTTTAAATTTAAATTCTTTAGAAGTCGAGGACTTTTGAAACACGTTTTTTTTTATTGAAACACGTTTTTCTTCATATTACTATAGTAGAAATATAAGAAACAATTTAATCTAAGAAATTTATTCTAAAAGTATTTCAAATATTTAATAAAAAAATATGTAATTTTTTATTAAATATTTGAAATACTTTTAGATAATATTTTATTTAGATGAATTTTAATTTTTTAAATACTTCTTCACTTCTTTTTTCTTTTTAAAATTCGTATCTTTGATTTTTCAATAAATTTTTTTTCACAATATTTTTCATATCAGAAAAACTGTCGATAAGGTTAATTTATGACATTTTTTGGGACAATGTGACACAATTTGACAATTTTTGTCTCAATTTGACATCAGAAAGTTAATTCATAACATTTTTTTGTGTTAATATCTTATTTGGGTCATTTTAGATAAAATTTTCATTGAAACCTTTTTTTTTTGTTGAAAACAAATTTTTTCCAATCCATATGTAAAAAATGAGAAAAAACGTTTTTTTTATTTTTTTATTCAGTAAAAATTGCGAAAATTGTGATTTTTTTAAATTCAACTTCTTCAGGAGCCGAAAATTTTTGTAGTACTTTTTTCTCTAATACTTGTGGTAAATAAAAAAATTTCCCTACATAAAATTAATCCTTTTTTCTCCGAGTTTCTGGATATAAAAAATTACGTATATACAGCAAAAGTATCTGAAAAATTGATATTTATTTGAAAATGTAACTGTTTTTTCTTAAAAAATGAAAAAAAGAAAAATTTTCGAATATTTTTTTGAAATTTACTACATTTTTTTTCTTTTAGCCGAAGAATTAACAAATACGGTAGAAAATTTCTGTAGTGATAGTTTCAAAAATTTCGAAAGCAGATAACTTTTATTTTGAGAAGAGTCACTTTGAGTACTCGTCACTTTTTGGTAATAATTTCAATTTTTTGATACTTTCGTTGTAGATACGTAATTTTTTTTTTGGTGAAAATCTAAAAACTTCAAGAAGAAGGAATAAATTTGGCACAGTAGATTTTTTTATTTTCTATTACAATTAGAAAAAATCGTCTTTCCAAAATCTTCGGCCCCCGAAGAACTTGAATTTAAAACTTTCCTAATTTTTACAATTTTTATTCAATAAAAAAATAAAAAAACACCTCTTTTCCTATTTTTTCCATTCAATTAGAAAAGTAATACTTTGAAAAAATTTTGTTTTCCGAATGAAACTGTCACCAGGAATGCCTCATGTGTGAATTAAAAAATAAAGATCATAATATTTTGCTGAAAATTAAATTGTAAGACGACATATGTTCTCTCTTTACATACGAAGCCGTTTTCACATATGTATTACGTTACAATCAGCGGACAGTTGAAGTCTTTCAAGAATAAAGCTACTATGTACATATATCAAGTCCGCTAAGCTCCATCCACCTGTTATTGATATTATTTTATAACACCATTACAACAAACATTCAATTATCTTTTCTCTCGATTGTTTATTTACAAAAGAAAACTCATAATATTTATTACAATATATCAAAAAATATTTACTATTGTTTATTTATAATCGAAAACGTTCCCATTCTTGCAATCGCGATAAACAAACAGAAATTGTACATATATAAATATTGATTTTCACTTTCTTTTTGTCAATATTGGAAACTCACGTAGTAAAATTTATCTCTTTGCGATATTATATATTATGAATAATTTTTTCAATCTCGATTTCGTGGAAAAAAATTTTTTCATTTACATTTTTTTTATCACTGCACTTTTATTTATGCAGTTAAGAAATAACAATTACAATTTTCTTTAAAGTTCAGCTTTAAATTATATATGAAAAAAAAATTATTATTATAACAGTATTTGTAAATTTTGCTATGAATATTAATTAATTTCTCATTTCTTCTGTCTTCGTTTTTAAAACAAGTGCACTGACTTGCTCTCGTTTACATATGTAATGAAAGAAAAAAGTATGTGACCGCCTTATTGTTGGACTATATATCTATATCTAATATTACCATACGTATACAGAAAAGTTTCTATTTACCGACACTATCTTTTATCGTTAAATTTTTTTCGTTTATAAAACATTGTTTCAATAAACGAAAAATGAAAGCAAAATTTTTCACTGCAGTATTTTCGACAAATATTTTTTTAATATAAATTCAATTTTTGCGAAGAATATCATCACTTTTGAAAATAATTATTATTATTTATAAAATTATAATTATTATTAATTTTGAAATAATTATTTACGAAAATAATTGAAATTTGTAAACAATTTTAACTGAAAATTCTTAAAATGATTGAATAAATAATTCTATAGAATATTAATATAAATTTATTTCTCACTCGTTTGTCAAATCAATTAAAAAGTATGAAAAATTCGAAATTTCAAAGATTTTAATTCGAAACTTGTAGAAAATTAATTTTTTTTTACAAATTCAATCTTAATTGCTTTTAATATTCTATCATTATTTAAAATTTTTACTAAAATAGATTTTTAAATTAATTTTTATTAAAAATTAACGCGAATTCAATTATTTAAGTGAAAAAAAAATTATTTATTGAATAATTCAATTCTTTTTGAAATTAAATTTTCATTTAGAATTTTACCAAAATTTTGATAAATAATTAATTTTTTTCTAAGAAGTCAAAACTTTTAAGAATAATTGCATTTCTTGCTGTATTACATTTTTCATGATTATTAAACTTATAATAATATTAGCAATAAAAATAATAATATAATAATAATAATAATAATAATAATAATAATAATAATAATAATAATAATAATAATAATAATAAAATTAATAAGTTCAACGTTTTTTAATTAATTATTTTTTTATTGCAGTTATTAAAATTTTTTAATAAAGAATATTATTATTTTATTAATATTGTTGTTATTATTATTATTTCACCCAAAGAAAAATTTTATTTAAACCAAATATAATTTGAGTTTGACAAAAATATACTTGTCCCATAGTCTGCTAAATTATTTACTCGTGGTAAATAATTTTATTTTGGTACAAATAATTTTAAAATATTATGAAAATAATAAAATTTTAAATTTACTAAAAATAAAATATTTAAAAAGAAAAGAAAGGAAAATTTTTTTGAACCAAAAAAACCTATTTAAAAAAATAAAAACTTCAGTCACGACCAGATAGAAGCATTTTTTTCTGCCTCAATCAAATAATTGAAAAAAAATATTACGCCAAAAATTAAATTTATCAGAGTTATTAAATACTTGTTCACGTGCAAAAAAAAACAAATTGTCTATCCTTGTCTCAGTCCAGATAAGAAAAAAACATTTTTTCTCTATTTTTACTTAATTTTTTTGATAAGAATACTCCAAATGACTAGTTTTATATATTAAAATAAATATGAAGAAACAAAGGCAAAAAAAAAATTATTCGCATTTTGTTTGTCTTGAATATTAATTAAGTGAAGAAGTGTCATAAATTGAGTTCAACTGAAGGTTGCAAGCAACTTTTAATAATAATTTAATCAAGTAAATTATCTAAGTGTAGGCGACATCAGTAAAAGTTACATCATATAGTTATGCTAATTATTCTAATACGTTTATAAACGTGCAGTTTCTGGTCAAAATTTTAGAGCTTGTTTTAATAGTTCGCAGAGAATCTATAGTTTAGAGAGAGAGAGAGAGGGAAACCTAATTAGTACGTCAATCAATTCATTATATTAATTTAGAAAAGTTGAAAATTTTATTTGAATTTTTGAGAAGAATTATATTAAATAAATGTAAAAATAAGTTAAATTTTAACAAGAACTTGAAATATTTTTTTCATATAAATTCAATTTTTGAGAAGAATGTCATCACTTTTTAAAATAATTAAATTCTTTTGATGAATATTGTTATTTAGGAAAATAATTGAATTTTGTAAACAATTTTAGCTGAAAATTCTTAAAATGATTGAATAAATAATTTTTTAGAATATTAATAAAAATTAATTTCTCACTCGTTGGCGGAGTTCATCAAAAAGTATGAGAAATTCAGAATTTCAAAGATTTTATTTCGAAACTTCTAGAAAATTGAATTTTTTTTTACAAATTCAAGCTTAATTGCTTATTTAATATTTAATCATTATTTAAAATTCTAACTAAAAGAAATTTCTAAATTAATTTTTATTAAAAATTAAGGTGAATTCAATTATTTAAATGGAAAAATAAATTATTTATTGAATTATTGAATCGTTTTCAAAATTGAATTCTCATTTAGAATTTTACCAAAATTTTGATAAATAATTGAATTTTTTCAACGAAGTCAAAACTTTTAATTATAATTGTATTTTTTAAGGAGTTTAATAAGAATTTGACTAAAAATAATTGGAATTCTGTAAATGAATTTTATTATTTATGATAATAATTGAATTACTGTGAAGACATAGTAGATATTAAAATTCGTGAAATTGAAGAAAATTTTTAAATGCATTTTAAATTTTGACAAGAGTTTTATTAAAATTTTTGGAAACAATTGAATTTCAGAGAACAATTTCATAAATTTTGAAAATGATTGACTTATTTTGACGAACATTGTTATTTATGAAAATAATTAAATTTTGTAAAGAATTGTACTGAAATTCATAAAAATAATTGAATAAATAATTCTGTAAAATATTGTCAGTTAATAGAGTGAAAAATTCAGAATTTTAAAAATTTTAATTTGAAAGCTTTGTAAAATAAAAATTTTTTTTACAGATTCGCTCTAAAATGCTTTTAATATTGAATAATTATTTAACATTTTAACTAAAATCGAATTTTAAATCAATTTTCCTAAGAAACTTCTACGAGAATTCAATTATTTAAAAAGAAAAATAAATAATTTATTGCGAATATTAAATATTTGTGTAAAAATTGAAATCAAATACAGAATTTTATCAACAAATTTTTTAAATAATTGAATTCTTTCTATGAATTTTTGTCAAATTTTTTCAGTAATTATACTTTTTGAAAACTGCAATTAAAATTGTATTAAAAATTATTGAAATTCTGCGATGAGTTTTACTATTTATGAAAGAAGTATGAAATTATTGCGGAAAAATTTACGGGAAAAATTCTTAATAATTGAATTTGTGTGAAATTATTATTAATTATGAAAATAATTAACTGCTTGCGTAGAATTTTATTAAAAATTTTTTTAAATTAGTCGAACTACGGCAATGATTTGTATAACATCCTAAAAACTCAATTTTCTAATGTTTTTAACTAAATTTTTTAATACAAATCTACTATTTTCTATAACTAATTAAATACACGTTTAAATATTTAATTTGAAACAATTTTTTATTATTAAAATATTTCCAAAATCTGTTCATTAAAATTTATATATATAAATTAATTTAATAATTAGTAATATTAAGTATTAACTAATTTTAAAAGTTGAAATTTTATATGATTTCAAATTGAAACCTTTTGAAGTTCCTTTATTTATGAAAGTTGTAAACACAATTCTTTTAAAATTAAATTATTTTTGGAACTTTCAGGTAAAATTACAATTATTGTTATTATTTTTTATTTAGCTCTTTAAGAAGTAAGTTGCTTAAGAATAAATTATTGTCAGAAATGGAAAAACTTAAATGTTTTGTATTAAAATTCGTGGTAAAATTTCATATACCTTATGAGACAAACGAAAAAGATACTAAAAATTCAGATATTCATAATGAATTCAAAAAAAAATTTTTTTTATTATTAATTAACTAATTATTAAGTAATTAATTATTAATTAATTTTTATTATTAATTTATTTTATATTCCAGTATTTTTAATAAAATCCTTGACTTTTTCCTTGATTTCTCTGATCAGTTCTGCTTTTTCCTAACTTGTCGCTAAATTCCCTAACAAAGTACATAATAGACGCAAAAAATTGTTTTTTTTTTGAAAGTATAATTAATAATTTCTATAAGATAAATTTTCTCGGTATATTATTAAATAATCGAAATAAAAGGGAAATAAAAAAATAATTAAATAATTAAATCACATAATGAGATAATCACACTTAAGTGGTATAATTAAAAGCAATAATTAAAAATAATGCCATTTTAGTGATAATTAAATTATTTTCGAAATTACTATAACACACAAACACAAACACAAACACGCTCTGAAATTGTGTACATGCGATGACGGCGACGATGAGAGCTCTTACAAATGACACTTGGACAATTCTCGCTCTGTCAATTGTGCATAACTCAAAGCTTGTCACCAGTGACACTTCCTGTTTCCTCGTGGCGTTACCCACGCAATTTCCTCCAGGATAACGAGTTTCACACATTATTTCATTAATTCTTACCTCCACAAATCATTTCGCTGTATTCACTACATATGAACATTTTGTGATTTCTGACAGAATGTACCTATATATGGGTATATCGACAAGTTAACTAATGTATGAAATAAATACCGCATTTTTTCTTTTTTCCAGAAAATATCCTATGTAATTATATCAACAGTATACAGGCATATAAAAATTTACTGAGAATATTAAAAAAAAAATTTTTTATTGACTTCGCAATATACGTTTCCGTAGTTTTTACAATGGAATGAATAGAGTCATTAAAAATAAATGTTTCAAATTCTAGTTCTTGGTTAAAAGAGTATTTGTATTGAATTTTTTTTTTTAGTGAAATATGTCGAAAATAATAGCACCTACAAATTATAATACTAAATCAATAAATAATTTATTAACTAAATATAAAAATGATAAATACGATGAATAAATAATTCATTAATTAAATATATACATAAAGAAAACTTTTTTTCTTTTTTCATTACTCTTTCTGTTATTAATATTTTGTTTTTAATTTAATTTTATTAAGTTTTGAATATTTTACAATAAAAGGACTCAATGCGATAGTTTTTAATTTTATTCCTCTTTTTTCCTTTTATTATGCTATTTATTTTTACGCTTTTTAATTCAGTACTTACTTTTCTATAAAATGTTCCTAAAGTTTCGAACATTCAATTGAGCGACAGTAATTTTTTTTACTACTTCTAATTTGTATTTTATTTACAGAAAAATTATGTTTGAGATTAAAACAAATTAAAGTTAACATAAATATTGTTCAATTTCAATTATCTTTCATTTTTCGACAGTAATTTTCAACAAATTTTTCAATTTTCAATTTAAGTTGAAAAAACAATTTCGTTCATTTGAACTTTCAAAATCTTTAGCCCCATTAATTAATTAATAAACAAATCTGTTTTTTTTCTTTTTCCATTAATTTTCTATTATTACTATAACTATTTTGTTTTTAATTTCATTTAAATAATTTTTTATTATTTTATATAATGTTAATTACTTTATATAATGAAAAGAAAATTTTAAATGTAAATGAAATTATTACAAAATAAATAAAACCGTTTTTATTTATTTTGTAATAATTTTATTTTCCATTTTTCCAAATCCTTATTGTGATAAAAAAATAAAAATTTGTACTTTATATTACAGTTTACAAAATAATAAAAAGAAAATTTTAAATGTAAATGAAATTATTACAAAATAAATAAGGCCATTTTATTAAAAAAAATAAAACGAAAATTTTAATTGTAAATAAATTAAAAAAACGGTTTTATTTATTTTGTAATAATTTCATTTACATATAAAATTTTCTTTGTATTATTTTGTGAATTGTAATAAAAAGTACAAATTTTTATTTTTTTACCAGAATAAGGATTTGTTTATTTAATTTAATTTTTTGAAAAATATTTTCTGTGATAAAAGCAGGTTCTCGGCTCCTGAAGAAATTTGAATTTAAATAAATTACGATTTTCACAATTTTTATTCAATAAAAAAATAAAAAATATGTTTTATTTTTTTCACATATATACAATTTGAAAGAAATTGTCAAAAAAAAGTTTTTTCCCTGCGAAACTTTCACAAGGAATTCCCCATTATCGATATTATTATTATTTTTATTAATGTATTCACATAATCCACTATTGAATTGAATATTTTTCTAAGTTTAGAATATTTCTGAAAGCGTTATTATGTTAAAATTTTAACTAATTGAAAGGTGCGCTAGAATAATACATCGTTTGCCATTCATAAATGTATATGGAAGCGTCTGGCCCGGCAGATAATGGCATTTTAGCATAACCATTATCTGTAGTTCCAGTTTTTTTATTGTTTGATTTTTTTTATTTGTTTTCGTTATAAAAAAAATACGACAAAAAAACTAATCACTACGATCGTATTATAACCGCATTTTTTGCAATTACTACAAAAAATATTAGAACTATTTTTTTACAATTACAAAAAAATATTATAACCATTTTTTTACAATTTGGACAACAATATTATAACCCTTTTTTTTACAATTACAAAAAAATATTATAACCATTTTTTTACAATTAGGACAAAAATATTATAACTATTTTTTTACAATTACTATACAAAAATATTATAACCATTTTTTTCAATTACTACAATAATATTATAATAATTTAAATAATAACAAAATGTACAATATTTATTATTTATAAATATTTATTATTTATAAATATTTATTATTTATAAATAAAAGTAATTAAAATATATCGAAATTACAATATTTACGATGTTTATAAATAACAAACAATAAAAATATTTTGAAATTAGAATATTTAAATAGTAGATAATTTTTATTGTAACTTTTTTTCGTTTCAATTATAGTTAGAGATTAGAATTAATTATGGAAAACAGTTTTAAAAAGAATAGTACATTTTTCTTTCAATAAATAGAAAATAATATGTTTTTTTGAAAAAAATTTGTAAAAAATTTGAAAGAAAAATTTGTAGCAATTTTGATCGAATGAAACAATGTTAAGATATAAAGTAATATTGTAAATGTTTCTAGAGTGTTAATCCTTATCGTCATTTTCTGCAAAGCCAAGAAGTGGCATAAAATTGGAAACTAGTACATAAAGGCACTGCAGTTAAAGTAGTTGGCACTAAAACTCTGCCTATAATATTGTAGCAGGTCAGAAATAGTTGGAAGTATTTAAAAATTTTATTTAAATACAATACAATAATTTATTATTGTATTTCTATTTCAATTATAATAAAATTGAGTTATTAAAAATAGAATTACAAATTTTTTAAATTAAAAAATTAAAAGAATAAAAGATTAAAAATTAACTTTAATCTTCTGCCTTTGAATTATACAAACATAGCAAAAATTAGAATTTAAGAAAGAAGATAAATATAATTTTAAATTAGGGAAAATTTTTTAATTCAGTAATTTTTTATGTCAACAGAAACGAAAAATTAGACTTGAAGAAATATTAGTTTTAACATTTTAAGCTATGAGGCAAAAAAACAAGAATAATTGGAGAAATCATATTTTTAATAGTGTTGGAAAAAAATAATTTTTTTTCCTTACTTTTTTTTGCGAAAAATTAAAGTGTTTAGTAAGTGCATGTCTTCTTAAGAATATTTCAAGTGACACGAGCTTTTTGGTAGTCGCACTTTTTCATTAAAAGTTCACAGCTGCTCAAAGTATTTCACAACTCTCTTCATGGCTTCTCGTAATTAGGGCCATGCTTGTGTAACAGGCTTGTTATTTTTAGGATATAGAATCCGTGTATGTAACAAATAAAATAGATATATACGATTCTTTTATTTTTCTCATTTTGGAAAATTTATTTCTCTCTCTTTCTCTTCTCTTCTCAAAAAAAAAAAAATTAAAATATCGGAAAAGTTTATTTCAAATTTATTTGCTGAATGCGTGAAACTATTTCATTAACAAAGACACTCAGAGACAAATATTATTTAAAAATAAAAATTCAAAAATAAATTATTTCAGTCAAAGAAAATTATATTTGTCACAGAACCTACTAAATTATTTCTTTGTTTTAAATAGAAAATTTTCTTTAGCACAAATTTAATTGTTTATAAATATGTAATAAAACTCTTCTCAAGAATTCAATTATTTTGGAAGAAAATTACTAAAATTTTTCTCAAGAATTCAATTATTTTTAAAAAGTTGAATAAAATTCTTAACAAACAAATATTTTTATAAAGAATAAAATTCTTAAAACTATTTTAATAAATTATGAAAATTTTTTAAAAGAATTCAATTATATATTTATAAATAATACAATTTTTCAAGGAATTTAATTTCTTTTAATACAATTTTCACAAAATTCAACGGAAGAATTCAATTATTTACAAAAAGTTTAATAAAATTCTTCACATGAATCAAATTATTCTCAAATTGTTGAAAATAAAATTCTTCGCAAAAAATAAAATAATTTTCAAAAAGTTGAAAAAAAATTCTTCACAAGAATTAAATTATTTCCATAAATGAAATTCTTTACTAGAATTCAATTTTCGTTTTAAATAATAAAATCCTTCGCAAGAATTTTAATTACTTATCAAAATGTTCAATTAAATTCATCTCGAAAAATTAATTATTTTTATGGATAATAAAATTCTTCTGAAGAATTGAAGGACTTCAATTAATATTAAAATTTTTCACAAGACATCAATTATATTTTTATAAATAATAAAATTTTTTAAGAAATTCAATTATTTTCGAGACAATTTTGAAAAAATTACACAAAATTATTCAATTAAAATTTATATTGACCTAAAAGTTTATTTAAATCCTTTATAAAAATGAAGTTACTTTCAAGTAAAAAAAAATTACTACTTTCAGTAAAAATTTAATTAATTTTCTAGAAAGAATTTTATTATTTTCAAATATTTTATTTCTCCAAAAAAATAAATATTTATTTAATATAATTTTTAATTCTAATTGTTAATTTTCTTAATATTCTTATAAATTTTTACTAAAATAATTTTTAAATTCAAATAATTGTCATTAATAAAAAGATTTTTCTACATGACTCTAGAGTATGAGGGCAAAAAACTAGATATGAATATTTGTCAAATTTCAAGAGACTTTTTTATGAGTGCGTAAAAATTTTTAGGGTGAAATGTAATATCACGTAAAGGCTTTTGAAAATATTGTCAAAGGCTTGAAAGTCTTTATGCGAAACTAAAAGAGAAAGAGAGATGAAAAGAATATTTCGAGAATAGGGCCTAGTTTAATTGAGGAAGTGAGAGTATTATCAACGAGAAAAAAATAGAATTTTTAAAGCGGTTTTTTGATGATTATTTTTTATCACAAACAGTGGCTGAAAAATTTGAATCACCACTGGGAAAAAAATTTATTTAAATTATATAAAAATTACTGGGTTGGATAAAAATGTAATCTTATTAAATTACTTGTCTATTAGGCATTTAATATTTATTTGAACTAAGTAACAAATTAATAAATTACTTTATTACTTTATTAATTTATTATTTTTTTAATTTACTAATTTATTAGTGTAGTGATTAGTTAATTTATTAGTTTATTTTTTCATTAATTTACTAATTTATTAGTTTATCGACTAGTTAATTTATTAATTTATTATTATTTATTACTACTTTATTAGTTATAAATTTATTAATTATAAATTTATTGTTCCAATTAAGATTTATTCAGTGAAAATAAATCTAATTCAAAGAATTCATGTTATTTAAATCAAATACATATTTTTTAGATTAAAATAAAAATCAGTTCATTCAAGTAAATATTTTTTAAAAAATGTTAATTAATTCAATGAAACAAAAATATTTTTTCAGTGTAAAATTCCAAACAAAAGATTTTGCAATTTATTATAAATTACAGATTACGCTTGTCACATTAAAAAAAATTGTTTAAAATACTGATTACAATTTGGCTATTGTAAAATAAGTATTTACGTGAATTAAATAATAATTTTTATTTGAATCATTAAAATGGTTCAATTTATATTTACTCCAATTACTGAAATTATTAATTTAAAAACATTTTATTTGATTTTACCAGGTCTGGATTTTACTATAAAAAATGATTTGATTCAAATAAATTTTTTCCAGTGAAATTAAATTTTTTGAATACGAAAAAAATATTCTTTTTATGTAAAAAAATCAATGAAAATTGTTTTTCTTTAAATTTCTGTACACGAACCATTTAATACTTCGGGATAATAATTAGCAATTTTTTTTATAGATTATTTTTCTTTTTTTTACAGTTTTGAAAGTAAACTCACTATTATCTTTCTTTATCAGAAACTATTACCACAGTCGATGATATCAATAGAAAAATTGTCACAAAGTATTTTCATTTTTCCCAAGAAAGTATACATATATTTATTTTTGTCACAGACATTTATTGAATTGTGAATATATCTAATGCCAATTTACATAAATTTCTAATGAAATCGCGTGTTGAGACTTTGTAAGAATAAAATGTTTTATTATTCACGACACTATACCGTAAACTTATATAATTTAAAAAATATATTTTTTTATCATACTTTATAATTTTTCTTTTCGTTCCCAAGTGGAAAAAGAATAATCAGTTGCGTGTAATAAACTGTGAATGAATAATAGTAATAAATAAATAATCTAGTTATCTATTACCGGGAAACAATGTGCACTTGATAGCAAATAATCAATCAATCGAATTTTTCCTATCGAGAAAAAGAAAATACTACCTTAATCTTTAGCTGGAAAGAATAATCGTAGACACCTGTTGTTGCAACACCTGATAACTGAAAGTGACTGAAATGCAACTTTTAGTTGATTTCCTCTTTACCGACAACAATATACCGTTCACCAATAATGAAAATATTTTGTTTCGAAAATTTTCTAATATTAATTTAGTCGAAAATTTTGTTTTTGTAATTGCTTAATTTTAGTTAATTACTTCAATTGCTTAATTTTAATTATTTCAATTGATTATTGAAATTTATTATTTTAATATATTATTTTAGTTAATTATTTTAATTGATTATTTGAATTTATTATTTTTACTGATTATTTAAATTTATTATTTTAATTGATTATTTTAGTTAATTATTTTAGTTAATTATTTTAGTTAATTATTTTAATTAATTAATTTAATGAATCATTCTAATCAATTATTTTAATCAACTATTCTTATCGACTATTTTCATTCTACTATTTTAATCAATTTCGTGGATAATCTCCTATTGATAAGGTTTTAAAACCAAAAAAAAAATTGATTATCCTTATTGATTGCCTTATCAAAAATTAATTAAAAATCTAGAGAAAATAGATAAAAAGTATTTTTCGCTTTAATTGGGTTTTCAATTAAATGTATCCTCATTATATTAATTATATACTTAATGAGTAATGATATTAAATAGCTTTACTCCGGGAGTTCAGAGAGGTATTTTCTAATTTAGCTTTGAAACATTTTGTATGAAGACCATCAATTACGTTTGGATTCGAATTTTGAAATACATTATTAATGTCGTTTATTTATAATCGACATACCTGGAATTTTTTTCATTCTATTTTCGGCCTGATGTGATCAATTTATTCTGACAAATTTTTTCTATCTAATGCAAACAGTTGTTTTCACATTTTTTTATAAACTATAACTAATGCCAATCAATTTTTTATTAATTTTTTTTGGCATAATCTTCATAACAACATTTTTTTCTTTTCAAATATCGACATCAGTTTTTGAATAATTTTAGATTCGAAATTCTAAAAACATCATTTTTTAGGTAATTAACTGATTAATTTTAATTATTTACTGTTTTTCAAAGTAATTGAATTTTTGAGAGAAATTTTATTAATATATTTGAAAAATTAAATTTTTTGAAAATAATTAGATTGTTAGAAATAATTTTATTAAACTTTTTGAAAATAACTGAATGTTTGAAAAGAGTTTTATTAAACAGTTTGAAAATAATAATTGAATGTTTTCAATTATTATATGTTTTGAAACATTCGATTATTTTCCAACAGTTAAATAAAACTCTACTCAAATATTCCAGTTTTTCAAAAAGTTAAATACAACTATTTTTAAGAATTCAATTATTTTCAAGAAAATTAAAAAAATGTTTCTCAAGAATTCAATTATTTTCAGTAAGATTAAAAAATGTTTCTCAAGAATTCAATTATTTTAAAAAACAATAAAATTCCTCTTAACAATTGAATTATTTACATAAATAATTAAATTCTCCATAAGAATTTTCAATTATTTTTAAAAACAATAAAATTCTTATCAAAAATCGAATTATTTTTATAAATAATAAAATTCCTCGCAATAGTTGAATTATTTACATAAAAAATGAAATTCTTCATAAGAATTTAATTATTTTTAAAAACAATAAAAATTCCTCTCAAGAATTGAATTATTTTCATCAGTAAATAATACAATTTTTCACAAAAATATTTTTTCAAAAATAAATTATTTTATAAATAATAAAATTCCTCGCAATAATTGAATTATTTACATAAATAATGAAATTCTTCATAAGAATTCAATTATTTTTAAAAACAATAAAATTCCTCTCAAGAATTGAATTAATTTCATCAGAAAATAATAAATTTTTTCACAGAAAAATTATTTTCAGAAAATAAAAATTATTTTTATAAATAATAAAATGACTCTCAATTATTAAATTATTTTCATAAAAAATAAATGTCTTCACTAAAGATTAATTATTTTTTTAAATAATAAAAATTCGTCACAAGAATTCAATTATTATTGAAACTTTTCTCTTTATTTTTTATAAAAATTACGTTCCTTCAATAAAATTCTCTTTTAATTTCTCGAAATTTACAAAAATTATTTTCATTAAATTATTTATTAAATTTCTCTAAAAAATTAAATTATTTTCAAAAATAATAAAATTCTTCTAAAAAAAAAAATAATCATTTGGAATTGAACCTTTCAAAACAATTCAATAATTTGTTAAAATTTTAATTAAACTCTTTTAAAGAATTTTCTTTTAATAAATAAGAAAATTATCTGCAGGTTTTAAATTATTTTTGATACAAAATTTTTACAATTTACAAAATTTCTCTAAAGAATCGAATTATTTAAACAAAATTTTAGTAAATATCTTTGAAGTAATTCAATTATTTTCAAAAATTTTAATAACAGTCTCTTTAAAAAAACAATTATTTTTAATTTAATCTAAATTAAATTTCTCGAAGAAGATTAATTACTTTAAAATATTTTAATAAAATCCAGCGAAAGGGTTCGAATATTATTTTCAAAAATTTTAATAAAAATATAGTAATTATAAATTTTTAAATAAACTAATTTTTAGTAATTATTTAACAATCGTTTCATTAACATTTGATAAATATTTACCAAATATCAACTCTATCAAAGATAATAATTTAATTTTTATTATTAATTACTCCCAAGAAAAAGTTTTTGTTGATTTAGAAATCGTTTGCTTTGACTTCTTTTCTCGATTTAAATTATTTGTTTCTTAATTCAAAATTAAATTGTAGATAAAACTTTCGTTGAGAACAAATAAATAATTTTGTAATATTTGAGTCAAAATAAATTTTTTTTTTTGAGTAAAATATTAATTACTGTATATTATATGTAAAATTGTATATACTCTATTTTATTATAATAATAATATTACTACACCCAGAAAAAAGGTATATTTTTATTCATATTCAACTAGACATTTTATTTGTTTCAAATTTTTATTCCGCGTAAATAAAATTTTGTTTGGTTCAAATAAAAGTTTTATTTGTGTCGAACACAGTTTTTATTGAAAGAAATAAATAAGGCCCTGAGACAATTATACTTTTATTTGACTCAAATAAATTATATTTGGTTCGAATAAAATTTTTCTCTGGTTAGAAATATTTTTATTGTATATTTATTATATTATATTTTTACAATATAATGTAATAAATATACAATTTATTTAATTAAGTAAATTTATTTATTTAATTAATTAAATTTATTTATTTAATTAATTAAATTAATTTACTATTTAAATTAAACAAATAAATAACAATTGTTAAATATTGTACCTGAAAAAAAGATGGTAATAAAAATTGCTGCAAGGAAAATATTTTTACATTCTTATTTTATAATATATATATATTCAATAAATTTAATCTTAAAACAGATTCAGTACAGCCATTTACAACTTATAACGAAATTTCTGAAAAGAAACGCCGATTATCAATATTTGACTAATATGCAAATGTAAAATTAATTCTGAAAAAAATTACAGTACGTATATATATATACCTATGTATTATAATTAATTTAAAACCCAATTTTTATGGAGTGTATATATTATTGAAAGCGTATATTGTTTAATTTTTGCATAGTCCTCAGTTATCATCTATGTACAAGGTGTAATACGTAATTCATTAAAAGCTTGTACAAAACGAAATTTCGTTTAGTACAACAAAGTGTCTGTATATATATGCAGTATAAAATTCAGAGTACGCATTTTCTCCTTTCTCGTTTTTATTTTTACACATAATTCTGATTAACACAGAATATTAAAAAAAAAAAAAAAATTGCGTCTCATATTTTTCTCGTGTTCTTCAAATTCAAAATTTTTTTTCTTTTAAACAGGAAGATCACTTTTAAAAACTCGTCAAAGAGAATATTGCAGATAAAATTGCAAATACTCTTGAAGATTTATTTTCTTCTTCTTCTTCTTCTGGTAATCATTTTAAGTCTCCTTTGACTTTTGTAACAATAAAATAAGCCATTGTGGAAGTTTTTTTTTTTTTTTTGCCTTTAAACGTAACCACTGGCTTCGAGTTTGAGAGCAGCTTCATATGAGGGTAAGCCCTCGTCATCATTATTGGTGAGTTCTTTAGATTTTATATGAGCCGTATCTGATTCCGGACAAACCGGAAGTATGTTCCCTAGACTCCTCGGTGATTCCTTCTTATCACTAGGCGAGGGTAAATTCTGGGGGTTGAAGATTAGGCTTTCATAAGCTGGAGGTGGTCCCGGAGTTACTGGACGGGGTACTGACGATAAGGTCCCTTCTTCCGTCCCGTTTAAACCTATCCCTCGCTCGTAACACTGCAAAAAGGGAAAGAGAAAATAATATAATAATGCATTACCGAGAGAGTGAGTGAGTCGATGGAGAATTTTCTGATAAAACTTTAAATGATTAATTTTATTTTATCGCAAAAAATTATCTAGCTTGCAGGCCTCGAAATGTATAACTTTTTTTCTAACTCTTCGCAAAAAAATAGAATCAGTCTTTTTTCTGCAAAAAAAATTTTTTGTCTTTGATTCAACAAAATTTGTTCTTTCTCATAAGTTGTAAATTAAATTTTACTAACTCACTTCTTAATTATTGATTTTATTATTTATGATTAACAAATGCATTCTTTTCAACAGTTTCATTAAAATCTTTAAATTATTTGGAAAATTTTTTTAAGAGTGCAATTATTCTCTATTACTCTAAGAAAATATTTCCAACAAAATTTTAATTAAAATCCTCTAAAGAATTATATTATTTTGAAATATTTCAATAAAATTCATTGAAACAAATTAAATTCTTTTTAAGAAAAAAATTAAAAAACTCTTCCAAAAAATTAATTTCAATTACATTTTCATAAGGACTTTCATAAAATTTCTAGAAAATAAATAATTCAATTATTTTTGCAGATTTTAATAAAAGTCTTTGCAAAAATTCAATTATTATCAATTAAACTATTATCAATTATTTATTGTTTATTAGAAGTATATTTAATTTCTTTAAATTTCTTTTAAAAATAATAAAGTTAAAATTATTGATTGAAAATAATTAAATCTAATTTTTTAGTATTTTTGCAAAAATAATTGTGGTTCTAAAGTTCTAAAGATTGAAATGAACGAAATTTTTTCTATTTGAATATTTTCAAAAATTTGAAAGTAAAAAACAAAAATAATTGAAATATTTTGCTAGGTATGAATGAATCTTCTTAATAAACAAAATAATTTTTTTCTAGAAAATATACAAATTAAAAGAATTGTTAACATTCGTCGTTCATTTGAAGGTTCAAAACTTTAGGAACATAAATGATTTATGAAATTTGTTTCAAAAAAGAAAAAAAATTAGATTATTAAATAAATTAATTAAATTAAAATATTTAGAAAATTCTTTCGAGGAATTCAATCAAAATTTTATTGAAAGTATTTTTTTTTTGTGATGATTGAAAGCAATTGAATTCTTAAAAAGAATTTTATGAATGAATTTTAAAATAATTGAATTTTTGCAAAGACTTTTATTAAAATCTGCAAAAATAATTGGATTATTTATTTTCTATTAGAAATTTTGTAAAAGTCTTAATGAAAATGTAATTGAAATTAATTTTTTGAAAGAGTTTCATTTTTTTCTTAAAAAGAATTTAATTTGTTTCAATGAATTTTTTTGAAATATTTCAAAATAATAAAATTCTTTGGAGGATTTTAATTAAAATTTTGTTGGAAACATTTTCTTAGAGTAATAAAGAATAATTGCACTCTCAAAAAAAATTTTTCAAATAATTTACTAAATAATTAAATTTCGCAAAAAATTTTGTAAAAAAAATTTAAAATAATGGAATTTATTCGACAAATTTTATTACATTTTCTAAAAATAGTTGAACTTTTTTAAAAAAATGGAATTATTTTTCCAATCTAGAAAATTGTATTGAGAATAATTCAAATTCATTTTAAGAAAAATTTTTTTTTGAAAATAATTTAATTTCATTCAAAGAATTTTATTAAAATATTTGAAAATAATTTAATTCTGCCAAGAAATGTAATTAAAATTTTCTATAAAGTATTTTTTTAAAAGTAATTGAATTTTTATAATGAACTTTTTTAATAATTCTCAAAATAATTGAATTTAACAAAGGAATTTAATTGGAATTAAAAAAAAAATAATTGAACTATCTAGACAAATATTATCAAAATTTTTGAAAACTGTTATTGAATTTGGACCAAATTTTATTAAAATTTTTTAAACGTGAAAAAAATTTCAAAATAAAGATTTCGTTCGAGAAAATTTATTAAAATTGTATAAAAAATAATTGAATTCCTGCAAAGAATTGTATTATTCATAAAAATTATTAATTTCTCGTAAAGAATTTTATGAAAATTAAAAAAAATTTAATAAAACATTTTATTTGACTCAAATAATTCATTAAAATAAATCCGGAAAATTTGTTTTCAATTGTAGTTTAAAAAATTCAATTTTGCCTTAGACTTGTTTTTAAAAATTTTCTCAATGAAAAACAAATTTATGAGAGAAATCTATGAAAACAAATCACAACTTTCTGTATTTTGTTATTGCAAAAAATTTTCTTGAAACTTTTCAGAATGTATAATTAAAAGCTTTGCATGAATTCGAATAATTTACATATAACTCAGATTACAACGACTGTTTTTTTTATTAAAAGAAAATTTATAAAGAAAATCAATTCAAAATTATTTGAAAATCTCCGCTGTTGTTATATTCAAATCTGAAAAATTTGAATCGGTTCTGTTTTGATATAAAATAAAAGTTTGGTTCTAAATTGGCTAATATTGTAAAAAAATATATAATTGAATAAATCAAAATTATTTTAAAGTAAACAATACATTTTTTGTCATTTTTTTTCTATTTGAATAGATTGTACAGTAGTTTTTTTATTGCACTTTTAAGTCGATCCGAGGCCTGAGCTTGCATTTTAAAAGAGACAAATTTTTCCTACAAAATTATTTAACTAGAAGCTTTTTTTTAAAAAACTACTTTTAAACATTTTATAGAAAAAGTTTCATTTTATGTTCAATTTTACACAACAAATTTGATTCGTTTATGATTTTAAACAGCTTTGAGGGTCTTTTTTATTATTTTGAAATAACTTTTTCTTTGTTCGCATAGAAAACTTCTAATTTCATTTTCCTTTATTTCAATTGTCTCCGTTCCTCTCAATTTAATGATAAAATGAATAACAAAAAACAATGGTAATAAAAGTAATAGTGACCATATAAATAATAATATAATAATAATAATAAAAATATAAATAAACATAAAAATAATAATAAAAATTTTTAAAAATAATAGTAATAATAATAATGATAATTATAATTATAACGATAAATAAAATAATTGAATACAAAATACAACGGTAAAAACAAAATACAATTAAACTGTTAATATTATAAATTGAAAATAATAATAGTGATAATGATAATAATAGAAAAATTATAACAAGAACAATAGTAATAGTACTAATGACAGTAATAACTAATAACAATAGAAGTAAAAAATGCTGATGATAAAATCTCATGATAACTATTCTTATTTCAAGAAAACTACTCTATAGATAAAATAATGAGCGTATCATCTTGTCGGGTTGGAGTATAAAAATTTTCTAAAGTTTATTATATTGAAAATTTTCTACCTCAACTCAACAAGATCATAGAAATATTGCATTATAGTGTCCACATTTTCAAGTAAGTACCTATATATTTTAGTTGCTTCATGATTAAATTTACGGTCGCGGTGAAAACAAAAAATAAAAAACAAAAAGTACAGGAAAACAAAAAAATAAAAATAAAAACAAAAAGTAGAAATAAAAAATAGAAAAACAAAATAAAAACAAAAAATAGAAGAAAAGTGAAACCAAAAAATAGAAGAAAAATTAAAAACAAAAAGTGGAAACAAAAAATAGAAAGGAACATAAAAACAAGATATAGAAAAAAAAATGAAAACAAAAAATAGAAGAAAAATTAAAAACAAAAAGTAGAGACAAAAAATATAAAAACAAAATAAAAACAAAAAAGGAGAAGCAAAAAATGTCAGAAAAATTGAAAACAAAAAGTAGAAATACAAAATAGAAAGGAAAATAAAAACAAAAAATAGAAGAAAAAATAAAAACAAAAAATAGAAAAAATTGAAAACAAAAAGTAGAAATACAAAATAGAAAGGAAAATAAAAACAAAAAATAGAAGAAAAAATAAAAACAAAAAATAGAAAAAATTGAAAACAAAAACTAGAAGAAGAATTTAAAAACAAAAAGTAAACATAAAAAATAGAAAAGAAAATAAAAACAAGAAATAGAAGAAAAATGAAAACAAAAAATAGAAAAAAAATTAAAAACAAAAAGGAGAAACAAAAAATGGAAGAAAAATTGAAAACAAAAAATAGAAGAAAAATTTTAATAAAAAATAGAAGAAAAACAAAAAATAGAAGAAAAATTAAGAAAAAGGAGAAACAAATAAAAAAAATGAAAACAAAAAATGGAAAAAAAATAAAAAGAAGTAGACACAAAAATAAAATCAAAAACGAATAAATAATCCCAGAATAAAAAATAATGAGAAACATTGAGAATAAGAATATGACAATTGGCACAAGAATAGAATAACAATTTTTTTTATATAAAATAATTATTATAGAAATGATTGTCAACCTATTTTTAACTTAGATAAAGTTCCCTGTGATTAGAATCATCTATAGAAATAGTATAACTATAGTCAAGGAGTCTAAAAGTAGACAAGGCTGTCTTAGTCGGACAACCTCTGTAAAATATTTAGAAAACTCATTAATAGGTAACTGCTCTACAAATGAATGGAAACTTGAGAGTTCATTCAATTATAGAAAATTTGAAAAATTAAAAAAATCATTTTCTTAAAAGTAAAAACCATTATTCTTAGTCTTCATCATCATTTCAAAAGAAAGAAATTCACCAAACATTTAACTTTTTTCATATTAAGAAAAAATTTGCCTAACAAAATTTTTTTGCACTAAATTTTAGCAAAAAGAAAATTTTTCCTTACAAGTGTAAGGAAAATCTTTCAGGGGATTCAGGAAAAATTTTTAAATCCCCGTTCGTTTGATGGAAAAAAGTGATTTTTTTTTAAACAGTCTATCTAAACTTTATGCATGTTTTCGAAGCTTTACAAAAGATAAGATCTTCATTCTTTTGCCTTGTGAATATTAACGCGATCTTCCTTACTTTGATTTTGTAATAAACAAGGTTTTCGCAAAAATACATAAATATAATATTCCCTCTCTGAATTTAATTATCAAGAGAATATAACTCACAAAGTTTATGTTACATTCATTTGAAACGAATTTCATTTAAATAAACTATTTTACTGGCGAAACGCTATTTTTCTATTTACTTATTTTCCGTCCACTTTTTTTCTCCCATTATTTTTATTAATTGAATTTTATATTTCAATCATATTTTAAAGGAGAAAAAAAAATGTTCCTTTGAATCAAAAGGAATTCAACTAATGCATAAGTGATCTTTTCGTTGCATCAAAGAAATATTTCTATGAATTAAAGAATCGAAAAAAGGAGAAATTCTTTTCTGGACTATAGATGAAGTTTTACGTTTACTCAGAATTTTTTGAAATAAATTCTTCGACTCACAATTTGTGATTCAAATATGAGTTTTTTGAATCAAATATATATTTTTAAGTTCTAAATGAGCAATTGAATGTTTCTCAAAAAGTTTGCTTTGAATTGGGTTTTTTTAATTTAATTTTGATTTTTGATTTTTTTCTACTGTAAAGAAAGTTTGATTGATATTTTTTTGATTTAAAGAAACATTTGGTTCTGTTCGATAAATTTTGCCTCCGAAGAAAGATCGTTAGCAAACTTTTAGTTGAACCAAATAAATTTTTATTTTTATTATTTTTTTTTAGTCGAACCAAATATACAGAAATTTTTTAAATTATAAGTCAAAGTTTTATTTAAAAAATGTTTCTTAGTATTTTATCATTTCTGTCAAAATAAGAACAAATAGAAAAAAAAATACCCGACTTTATTAAATTCTGCAAATATAATGACTATTTAACAAAAGAATTTTCTTTTTAACATTAACTTTGTGATATTAATTTTCTTTCAAGCATTTTTTTTCATCAATATAATAAATAGAAAATTTTATCTACAAAAAATCGAGAAAGAAAATTATCCCTCTTTATTAAATTCTGCGACTATAATGGATATTTTATGAAAGAATTTTCTTTTAATGATAAAGGAATATACAGTTGGATCTGTTAAGGAAATAATTTGATCTAACTGATAAAAGTTTCTTCAAGTACTTGTTTCGCGTACTTATTGGTACAGAAAGTGGGAACAACCGAGCGCGCTCTATATAAATATAGACTATTGTATATATATATAGCAATTGAAATAGGAGAAAAAAAGAAAAAATTAAAAAGTAAGTTGAAGGATTAAAAACGGGAAAGCTTAGAAAAAAAAGTTATAGAAAAATGGAGATATATTTTACGACTGGTTTGCTTACCATAGCATGAGAATCCATCGTAAAAACTTCAAGACTGTGAACATCTGGTTCAGTGCGCCAGTATTGAGAATATTCCTGCGGTCGATGCTTTCGTACATTTCTATGACAGCAGTAACAAATCAGTACGACGATCATAATCACACCGCTGAGCATGGCTCTAAGAAGAGAAAAGAGAGAAAAAAATATATGAAAGAATCATTAAAACAAAAAAAAGGAGAGAAAAAAAGGAGAAAAAAAAGAAAAGAGGAAAAAAGAAATACTAGTTTTCTGAAATTTATATGACACACTTCATCAGGCAGTTCATTTACCAAAAATTCAGAAAAACTTTAATTTGTATTTTAATTACTCTGTTTCTTTTCTGGCTTTATTACATTTTATTCAATTGTTATTTATTCAATTATTATTTTTTAATTATTATTTTTTAATTATTATTTTTTAATTATTATTTTCTCATTATTCTTTTCTAATTATTATTTTTTCAATTATTGTTTAGTTCAATTATTATTTTCAAATTATTATTTTTTCAATTATTGTTTAGTTCAATTATTATTTCATCAATTATTCTTCTTTCCAATATTATTTCAAAAATAATTTACTCAATTATTTACTTAACTATTGTTTAGTTCAATTATTATTTTTTAATTATTATTTTCAAATTATTATTTTTTAATTATTATTTTCAAATTATTATTTTTTAATTATTATTTTCAAATTATTATTTTTTCAATTATTGTTTAGTTCAATTATTATTTCATCAATTATTCTTCTTTCCATTATTATTTCAAAAATAATTTACTCAATTATTTACTCAATTATTATTTAATTCCATTATTATTTTTTAAACTATTTTATTTTTTAAATTAAATTTTATTTTCTAAATTACTATTTTATTATTTAGTTCAATTATTACTTCATCAATAATTATTTTTAATTTCAATTATTATTTGTTCGATTATTTTTTATTCACTGAATTACCTTTTTTCATTACTTTTTCTCAATTATTATTCAATGAATCATAATTTTCTTAAGTATATTTATTCACTGAATTATTGTTATTTATTTGCAAAAATTAGTTTACTCCATTATTATTCAGTCATTTATTATTTATTATTTAAAGAATTATTTTTTATTCCTTTATTATTATTATTTGACTTTCGTGTATTTTATCATTCTTCTCTAAACCACTTTTTTGTATTATACACTTTATATTTTTTAATTTCTATATTCCTAAAACAAAGAAAAAAATTTCCAAACGCCGGGAATTGAACGCACGAGTCTAACATTTGCAAACCAATAGACTTAGCGCGTAGTCGTAGCACGCTTTTTTATTTCATCATTATTTACTCAATGATTTACCATTTATTCAATTAAATTACTGTTTATTTAAATATTATTCAATGAATTATTATTTATTCCATTGAATTATGATTTTATTTAACTAAATTACTATTTAGTCAGTTGAATAATTTTTTAATGGATTAAATAAATAATTAGTTGTTTTTTATTTTAATTAATTATTAATTTAATTTTAATTTTATTTGGCATTTCACAGAATTAGGTATATTATTATTATTATTATTATTATTATTATTATTATTATTATTATTATTATTATTTTAATTACTTGAAAGCACAATTTAATTAACTAAAAGAATATAATAATTAAAATACGAGCAAATATTCCTTAACGAAACTGTGTTAGAAAATATTCTCCTGTTTGCATGCACTGAAATATTGATTCACTTCTTTTCCTTATTTCAATGCTTTCGAAACATGTTCAATATTGTCTGACAAAAATTTTACAAAAAAAAAATTCAAATTCATTCTAATTATCACTGTTTTTATTCAATTACCTTGTATTTATTCAAATTAAATTTGTATTTATTCAATTAAATTACAATTTATTCTCATCAAATTACTATTTACTGAATTAAATTACAATGTACTTCATAAAAGAAACTGTATTTAATTAACAAAAATAAAAATATTAAAATAAAAATGTTAAAATAAAATTACAAATAAATATTCCCAGTTTGAAATTAGGAGTTAGGGGGAAAAAAATTCTTAGTTTCATATTTTGCTTGGAATAAAATATTGAATAATTTATTTATATTTCTTAATGGTTTTGAAATATATTCAAGGCTTTGTACGATTGTTTTTTCTGATTTCAGTATCGTGAAAAGTTATTTGTAGCATTATTCTGACTCTCTCTCTCTCTCTCTCTCTCTCTCTTTCTCTCTTTCTCTCTTTGTGTCTGTGCATGTACAAATGTATATTAAGTTCCTATTTGCGAAATGCTAAACACTCCCTAGGTGACCATTTCTCGAATATTCTATAGTCTACTAAACTTTATGAGTATTGACGCGATAAGTAAAGGTCCTTTTATTCATTTTACAGCAAAATTAAAAGAATAAAATTTATGAAAAAACTTCTTTTTTGTAATTTTTTCCAAAAATTAATAAGTATTTTTTTGATAAAATTAATTAGTACAGAATTTTTATTCACTGCATTGTGTTTCTAGAAATTTTCATTATATTACTATTTTTACTATTATTATTATTATTATTATAATTATTATAATACAAATAATAATAATACAAATACAAATAATAATAATAATAATAATAATAATTATGTATAAAAACCGATTCACGATGAGTTTCAATTTAATGTATAGAGTCGAATTTTTTAATCAAATTATAGGGCACTTCATGTGAAAATTTTATTTAAAAAAATTTTTTTATTGCAACAATTTTTTTTCGAATTGTGTATGAAAAATAAGAAACCAATCAGTTTTTTATTTTGTCATTGGATAAAAATTGTGAATGCTGTGATTCTTTTAAGTTAAACTTCTTGAAAAGCCGAAATTTCTTTTTCTCTAACACTGATAGGAAATAAAAAAAATTTACTACAAGAACTTGATTCTGTTTTTCTTAATACTTGTAGATATATATTGAATTAAAAAATTACATACCAACAGCAAAAGTATTATTTAAAAAACTAAAAATGCGCCATTTCTCAAAACGTGTTTTCCACAAGTTCACACGGCCCTTAAAGAAGTTTACCTTAAAAAAATCACAACTTCCCCAATTTTTATCGAACAAAAAAACGAAAAATACGTGTTTTCCTACTTTTTAGATGCAATTCGAAAAAAAATTGTTACAAGCAAAAAAAATTTTTGTGAAAAAAAATTCTCCTAGAATTCCTCTTTGTAACTAGAAACACTTGGAAGACTTTAACGATATCGAGTTGCATAAATAATAATATTAGTTTATTTGTTCCCTATATGTGATTTATTATTTATTTATCTCGCATTTATTAACAAAAATCGAAAAATTAAAAAAAAATAAAATAATTACACTAAACTTGTCGAAAGGATTGTAGGAGCGATGCCTAAAGCTATTAATTTTTTCTTTGTGCTCTTTTAATTATGATGTTAACTAGCTGTGTGTAATCGGGTCAGAAGACTTCAAAGAATTTTCAAATCTTTGAGTAATTTCTCAAGCGACTAATGACCGAAACTCATATATAATGTGCATGTGCCAAACAAAATTTATCGTCTGCAAGTCTTTCACTTTTTTTCTACTACGAGAAAATAAAAATTCAAAAAAAAAAACTTTTTAATTTTTTGAAAGTGTTTTGCAAAATTTTCCAATTCGTGATAAATTTTCAGTTCACGAGCAGAAAATTAAACGTAACTTATCGTGAAAATCGTTTGAATTATAATTTTCCTCCCATACATAAAAGGAATACTTTTAAAAAATTTTTTAAAAATTGTAAAAAAATTTAAAAAATGTTTAAAAAAATTTTAATTACATTATTTTTGTACTTATTATTAAATTATTTCTTTAATTTTTTTTATTTATTCTTAATTATCCTTCTTATCGTCGTATTTCATTTATGTTTAACATTTTTTACTGCTTTTTATTAATTTTTTAATAAATTATTTTGAAACAAAAATAAACGCGCGTTAATACGAGTATTTAATACCTTAAAATTATTAAATAACAAACTTTCGTGTAATATATTAAATTAATAATTTAATTTACATAATAAATTAATTTGAGGTATATTTAGTCAGTTTTATAACAAAGTAATTAAAAACTATTTTAACAAAAAGAAAATATTATTTTTACTGTTTACTTTTTTTTTAAACAAAATAGAAATGTAATTACACTGAATAATTTATTTATTAATTTTCCAATTTCCATATGTACGAGTACATAAAAAGAACTCTTGTTTTTTAAAAAACAAAAACTCAACTTTGTAATTATTTACTTCAACAGAAAACTAATTTTCAACAACTTTTGAAAGAGAAAAAAAATAATTTTTCAAGAAAATTTTTTAATTTTTCTTTTTCTTTTTTTCCTAAGGAACAATCAGATTTTGGAACAATGAAAAGAAGGAGTTGAATCCTAAAGATGTGAGATTTTCTCCTCCATTTTTTTTTCTCTTATTGAAAAGGGTGTCGATAATTATTTTTCATCAGAAGAATGACATGAAAAAGATTTTAAAAAATCAAACTCATGAGAAAGAGAGAGAAAAAGATAAAAAAAAATTTTTTTTTTGAGATGTGTAAAAAAAATCCTTGACTCTATTCAAGAGACAGGGGATTTGGGGTATTCTCACACGGTTCTAAAGTATCAGGTCGAGACCCTAGATTTTACAAGTACACACTTGCAACGCGTCCGCCTTTTTCAAAAGAAAGTTTTATACACCTTTTTTTCGCGCAGCAGTGATTATATCACAAATCGAGAGAAGAAGGGGTGGGTGGAATGAGGGTGGCAAACTCTTTCTTCATTTGTACAAAAGTTATTTCTTAAACCACATCTCTCTCTCTCTCTCTCTTTTTCTCTTTTTTTTCTTTTTTTTTAATACAACAAAAACTTGTTCTTGTTATTATTTTTTAATGCACATAAAATTTTTACCACTATTTTTTTTCTCTCTTCTTTTGCATGCCATTTTTCTTTTCGCTTTCATTTTCGTTTGACTCAATTTCTTCTTCATTTTTTTTTCTTTTTAGAAATACTATTTCTTTGCGGGGAAACAAAATTTTCCATTCATTTAATTTAGCTCAAATTTGTATTAAATTAAATATTTATTAGATTAAATAATTAATTTTTTAGTTAATGATTAATTTATTTTTAAAGTTTATCGCTTAGTTTAAAATAGTTTTGTTAAAAACATTTATTTTATTTTACTAAAATTAAAAATTTTATTTTGAAAAAGAAACAAATTTACTTTGAAGGAAAAAATTTTTTTTTATTACAAATATTTTCGTATTAAAGTGTATTTTAAAAATTTTTCGGCTAAATGTTATTTGAAAAAGGAACAAACTTGGTTTTGAAGGAAAAATTTCTTTTATTACAATTATTTTCGAATTAAAATGTATTTTGAAAATTTATCGGCTAAATTTTAGTATGAAAAAAATAAATTTAGTTTGATCGAAAAATTTTCTTTTATTACAATTACTTTCGTATTAAAATGTATTTTGAAAAACTTATCGGCTTAATTTTAGTTTGAAAAAGAAACAAATTTAGTTTGAAATAGAATTCTGTTTCTAGTTATAAAAATTATTTTTGTTTTAAAAGTTGATTTAAAAATTTGGCATCTTTAATTTTAGTTTGAAGATAACAGATTTAATTCGAAATAAAATTTACTTTCTGTTTATTAAACTTTAATTTGCAAAATTAATTAGCTTTAATTGTAGCTTTTCAATTTTTTATTCTTTTAAAAAAAGAAACAAATTTAGTTTGAAGACAAAATTTAGTTCTTTTTATGGAAATTTTCTTTTTTAAAGTTAGTTTTTTCTTTTTTTATTGAATTATTTTTAATTTAATTTAAATAAAAATTTATTTTCTGCTTGTTAAAATTATTTTTGCATTTAAATGTATTTTGAAAATAAAGCTCGATTTTAGCTGGAAAAAGACGAATTTATTTTTAACCAAAATTTTATTCCTTTTAATTAAAATTATTTTCGTATTGAAAAATTGGAAAATTTTTCAGATTCGATTTTAGTTTGGGAATTAAACAATTTTAGTTTGAAAAAAATGTTAGTTCCTTTTTAATGGAATTCTCCTTTTTAAATTAGGTGTTTTCTTTTCTTAATTATTTTTTAATTTTTAATTTTTTCACACCTTTTTTATTACAACTTTTTATAGTTTTACTTTCTTTAAAATTGAATTTAAAGAAAAATTTAGTTTTTGATCATTAATATTATTTTCGTATTTAAATATATTTTGAAAATTAAGCTCAATTTTTGTTCGAGAAAAACAAATTTATTTTGAAGCAAAATTTAATTTCTTTGTATAAAAATTATTTTCCTATTAAATTGTATTTTAAAAATTTTTCACCGTCAATTTTAGTTTGAAAAAGTAACAAACTTAGTTTGAAATAAAATTTTGTTTCTGTTTTTTACAATTATTTTCATATTAAAAAATTAGAAACTTTTTCAGTTTAAAGTAAAATTTATTTTCCGTTTACTAATTAATAATTTTCGTATTAAAATTGAAGCAGATAAATTTTCAAATTAGAATTTAAAAAAATAAAATTTTCAAATTGATTAAAAAGAAAATTAAATTTTCAAATTAATTCAAATAAATTAAATTTCCAAATGAATTCAAATAAATTAAATTTCCAAATGAATTCAAATAAATTAAATTTCCAAATGAATTCAAATAAATTAAATTTCCAAATTAATTCAAATAAATTAAATTTCCAAATGAATTCAAATAAATTAAATTTCCAAATGAATTCAAATAAATTAAATTTCCAAATTAATTTCAATTTTTTTTAAATTTTACTTTGAAGAAGAAACAAATTGAAATTTGGAAATTTGGATTTTATTTTTTTTAATGAAAATTCGCCTTCTGAAAGTGTTTTTCCAAAAATTGATCGAATCGATTTGTTTTCCTGGTTCATTAAGACAAGTGGATTGAAAAATACTCACCCTCCCAGAAGAATATTCACGTTTCCATGAAGATCGGGCTCAAAGCGGCTGGATCTTCCATTCCCAATGGAGGACATGTTATAACCCTGAAGAATGTAACTCAAACCGGAACCACTTGAATTATTCGAATAATATTGAGAAGAGTGAACAGCCGTTAGAACTGCAATTCTCTTCATTGACATTTTAAAAATCGAAAAACCTCTTGTTTTCATTGAACTCCACTATTTTTTCGCCCCTCCTTCTCCTCTCTGCTCCTTAGGATCCTTGAACTTTGAATTTTAATCCTTCTGCTCCATCGTCTTATCTTATGCTTATTTTACTGGCGAATAATAATTTTCCCATTTTCATTTTTATCCTCTTTTCAATTCATTCAATTTTTCTAGTTTTTTATTTTTCTAGATTTTATTTTTCTAAATATTATTTTTCTAATTTTTTATTATTTTTATCTTTTTTTATTCTTTTTATTCTTTTTATTCTTTTTATTCTTTTTATTATATTTATTCTTTTTATTATATTTATTCTTTTTATTATATTTATTCTTTTTATTATATTTATTCTTTTTATTATATTTATTCTTTATATTATATTTATTCTTTTTATTATATTTATTCTTTATATTATATTTATTATTATTATTACTTTTATTATATTTATTATTTTTATTATTTCTCTATTTTTTTATAATTCTCCAGTGATTCTTAAATCATATTAATATTAATTCTTAATATCATCTCATTTATCATTCGAATTGATATTTTTCCAATATATTTATCTTATAGTTCTTTTCTATTTTCTTAAACAGTAATTATTTTTAATTTAAAAATTTTTTGCAGTAGTTTTTTTCGTAATTATAAATATTTACGTTGAGTTCTTTTTTAGACAATATTTCAATTGTCTTTTTTGTTAAATTTATGAGAATCACAGTCTATTAAATGCAGGATATAAAAATCCGTTAGTCTACCAACTTTTAAAAATTATCTTTAGAGCCTTAAATTAGATTTTTTGAGAATAATCTTTGGAATCTGAAAAAAGAAATGGACAATAAATAGTAAAAGTTTATTCGCAAAGAAGTTATAAATATTGGTGAACTTTTTGCATAATTTACAAAGCATTCAGGAAAAAATATAGATTTGTCTCACACAGAGTTTTTTTTAATTAAATTATGTTTCATTTAAATTTTCGTTGAGTAAGAATTTTATTTTTGACGAAAATCAATTTTTGAATTAATTTAAAACGAGAAAAATTAGATTTGCTAAAATATATTTTGTAAAATAAATGAAAAACAATTGAAATAAGTGAAATTACGTAAGGAATAATATTTATTTGTCAGAGAAATTTTTCCGCAATTTTCCTTTTTGAATAATTAATTTATTTGACAGGAAAAATTTATTTTCGGTAAAAAAATCTTTTTATTTCTGTAAAATAAATTTTGTCCTTTCGCAAACGAATTTTCTGTTAATAATTTCACTTACTGATTACAATAATTAATTTAGTCAAATGTAATAAATTAGGAAAAATTTATTTTACGTTAAAAAAAAATTCTTATCTGTAAACTATAAATTTTGGCTTTTCGTAAAAAAATTTGCCATCACTTGAAATGAAATAGAAAATTTTATTTTCATCTGAAAAACAATTTTTATTTTCATTTTTGTGTAAAACAAATTTTTTAGTTTCGCAAAAACTTTTTTTTTTCCGTAAATAAAATAAAAAAAACGTTTCATTTATTCCAAATGAAAACTTTAGTTTTGCTTGGAAAAAAAAACTTTTTATTCACGCCAAATAAATTTGTTATCTAAAACAAATAAAGAGCTCTCACAGCTTCCGAGGCAAACATACTTTTATTAAACTTAAATTTCATTTGATTCAATATTTAAAATGGAAAAAAAATTCCCCATTTTCAAAGGTTTTTAAAATCTATTTAAACAATCATAACAAACAAACAAACAAAAATAACTCCCATTTATTAATTTTCAAAAAAAAATTTTTTTTCCTTTCAGGTGTCGCTGCAGAGGTGTAAAAGATTTTGGATGAGGCTATTCACAGAATTGGCAGAATTGACAGGTAATACAAAAAAAAAAAAAGAAATTCTATTTTTTATTTATCTCGCGTGAACAAAGAAATTGAAAAATTCTATTTCGATATTTTTTCGCGCACCTCAAATAGAGTAAATAAAAAAATTAAAAAATTACATCATCTCGACATGTAACACACACACACAAATAAAAGGGCGTGCGTCAATAGAGTTGTTCTTGTTGTTTTGTTGTATTTCATATATGATGTATTTTGTAGTTCATATTTTATTTTTTGAATTCAGGTGAACAACACTCATGAATATTAATTTCTTCGATCGGCTTTGAAAACAGGCTGTTATTATTCATTGGCAAAAAGCGAAGAGTAATTTCAAATGCTTTCAGGTGAAAGAGATTATGTTGCTTATATCAATCTGGTATGTTTCTCATATATATTCTTCAATTTTTGTTTTTTTCATTCCATCACTGCGCAGCATGCACTTTGTCCATTGTTTTTTGGTTCTAATTTCTTTGTTTGAATTAAATATTGTTTTTAGTGCCTAACAAAAAAATTTTTTTTTTAATAAAAATATATTTATTATACAATGAAAAATTTGCCACAAGAAAAATTTTTAACTAATTGGTTTGTTTAAACTTTAAATTAAATTATTTTTTCATTTCCTAACGAAATTTTTTATTTTTAATTTTATTACAATGAAAAATTTGCCACAAGAAAATTTTTTTAACTAATTTTTTTGTTTAAACTTTAAATTAAATATTGTTTTCATTGCGAAATTTTTTATTTTTAATGAGAATTTATGTTTATTACAATGAAAAATTTCTTACAAGAAAATTTATTTAACTAATTTTTTTGTTTAAACTTTGAGTACTCTAAACTTTAAATTAAATATTGTTTTTATTGCCTAACGAAATTTTTTATTTTTAATAAGAATTTATATTTATTACAATGAAATATTTGCTACAAGAAATTTTTTTAACTAATTTCTTTTGTTTAAACTTTAAATAAAATAATTTTTTTCAGTGTCCAACGAAATTTTTTTTTTAATGAGAATATAATTCTATTTATTACAATGAAAAATTTGCCACAGGAAAATTTTTTTAACTATAATTTTTTAAACTACAATTATGTTTCTATTAAAATATTCTGTTCACAACTTTTTGGAGTGAAAGTATTTTTTATTTTTAATAAATATATATTTATTATAATGCCACTATTGTTATTTTTTACTTTATTTCTATTTTATTTTAATTATATTTTTATTATATTTTTATTTTTATTTTATTTCTATTTTATTTTTGTTTCATTTTTATTTTATTTTTATTTCATTTTTATAATATTTTATTCTATTTCATTTTTATATTATGTTATTCTATTTCATTTAATTTTAATTTTCATTATTATTTTCATTTTATTTTGATTTTTATTTCTATTTAATTTAATTAACACTTTTTCTCTGACTTCAAAAGAACATTTTGACTTTTTCCCCGACAATTTTTAAACAGAATTTTAATTTTTTTTCTGTGAGAAAAATTTATCGAAAACACTAAAAGAAACATTTGAAGGGAAAATTGTTTCAGAATCTAAAGCGTGAAAAAATTGTGAAAGAAATGTGAACCGAATTTCTTTCCACTTTTCCCTCACGATGGTCAATTTTCTTTTGTCCAATTCGATACTTCATTAAAGCTAATTAAGTGTCACGTCAAATGTAATTTATTTAATTGTTGTCCACTGCGTGCTACTGTTGCTACTTGCTCTCCAAGTTTAATAGCCTTGCTTCTTTGTGCGCAATTCACACTCACTTGCATTCAAATCAACGTCTAATGAAATATTCTAACGAAATGGAAAAAAAAATTTTATTTCGCTTTTCTGCAAAGGAAAAAAAATGTGTTTTTTTTTTTTTGTTAAAGGAAACGTTTTTTTAATGCAATAAAAGTAATGGAATTAAATTTTAGTTTTTAACAATACATAAACCACTTTATTAATTTTTTTTTCTTCTTTTTTTGAGGCAAATTATTATAAGCTACTTAGCATTTTGCCTTGAATAACTTATAACATCAAAACGCTTCTCCAAAGTAGATATCTTCAATAACTTTAAGTTTCCCTAAGCAGATTTTAGTTCGTGTTTTACATTTAAATATTTGTGTTTTGTTTATGAAATCTTAAAGCGCTTGTTAGTTGGGAAATTTTTCTTTTCTAATTTACATTTTTGTTGATGGTTTCGTTTTCATTTTATATTTCATTTTAGTTCGTTTCATTCTATTTTAAAATTTTCTTTAGTTTCTGAATTTTTAAACAATTTTTATTTCTTTTTTTTTTGTTTTTTTAAATTTCTTTTTATTTTTCTTTCTAATTTACTTTTTTTTCATTTTGTATTCTCAATTTGATTTTTTCTACTATATTAATTTGTTTCTTTCTTCTATTTTAATTTTTTTCTTTCTATTTGATTTGTTTTTATATTTAAATTTGTTTTCTTCCATTTTTTTTTAGTTTTATTTCGTCTTTTTTAAAAAAACAATTATTTTCTTTCTCCCATAATATTAAAAAATTGATGCGCTCTTTAATTTTTAAATTCGACCCATTTAATTTATTTAGAAACAAGCGCACTCAACTGTTTGCAAAAGTTTTTGGAAAACTTTTAATTTACAACAAACTTTTCTCAATTTTCGTATTTTCTGTCAAATTATGCACCAAACGTTCTCACCGCACAGTTGAACATTGATTTAAATTAGCGACTCTGACTTTTCGACTAAATTTAAATAAAATAAAATTTTTACTATTTTCTCATTTGATAAAGTTGATTTATTAAAAAAGTTGGATGTACCTAAAATTTTATATCCGACTTTCTTTAATTTTTCCAAAAAAGTATTTTATTTTCAATTTACAATTTTGAAGCAAATATTTCACTTATAAATATTGGAACAAAAAATAAATGCTTTAGTATTAAAAAAGTCGGCAAATAAATATTTTACTTTTTTATTTGAAAACAAAAAATGGTAAAAGCAAAAATAAAATTGATAAATTAACAAATATTTAAAAATAGATTGAAAGATTTTTGAAATAGATAAAAAAGTAAAAAATAAAAATAAAAGAATTGAATAATTAAAAAGAGGAAAAGAAGAGAAAAAAGTGACTAAAATGTTTAGCAAAAAATTAGTGTCACTTAAAAAAAATTATTTTCACAAAATATATTTTTGGAAAAATTTTCTTATTTTTCCTTCTCGGTGTTCTTTTTTTTTCATTTCATAGAAACTGGACACGCAGCTGTACATTTTGTGATAGGAATAAATATACTCTATCTATAGATATATATGTATAAATCGATTTGAAACTTGTTACATTTTACTTCGCTTCAATAGCACGCATGACATTCAAAGTAATTGTTTCTTTTTTTCTCTCGAGTGCAACAGACTCTTGGATAATGAGAAAAGTTGTATTTCTCTGCGCACAACTACATTTTCAAACCCCAGGTCGAAATTCACTTAACATTATATTTGTTTGGTAGTTATGTTCTGTTTATTGCAACATAATCTTGTTTCGCGTTCAATTCTACAATGCTAATTATCTTTTTGCACCGCTTCCAATATTCGCATTTATACGAATTTCCGCTTATCGCTGGTGTTTCTTCTTTTTTTTCTCTCTTTAAAATTTCCACCTTTGATTTTTCCATAAATTTTTTATTTTTCACAATTTTTCTCTATGGATATCAAATTGAGGTGGAAAAATGTTTTAAAAATAGTCGCGAAGCAAAGTTTTGATGTATTTTTTGTCTCAATTTGATATTAGGAGAAAAAACCGGTCAATTAGGTCAATTTATGAAATTTTTTAGTGTTAATATCTTTTATTTGGGTCATTTCAGGGGAAATTTTCATTGAGAATTTTTTTTTGGGAATAAATTTTTTTTCTATTTGTAAGCAAAAATAAGAAAAGACGTATTTTTCAATTTTTTTATTCGACGAAAATTGTCGATGTTGTGATTTTTTTTACTTCAACTTCTTCAGGAGCCGAAGATTTTTGAAACACCCTTTTTTCTCTAATTTTCGAATTTTTTTTTTTTATATTTCTAAATTTTTTTCCTTTTAGCCAAAGAAATCACAAGAAGGGTAGAAAATTTCTAAGTTAACAGTTAAAACAAATTTCGAAAATCGATCTCTTCGGTTTTGACTACTAAGAAAGAAACATTTTCGAATTAATTTCCATTTTTTTCATACTTTCATTCTAGAAACGTAATTTTTTATTGACTATCAAAAAACTTTACGAAAAAACGAACGAAAATTGTGTAGTGAATTTTTTCTCATCTCCTATTAGTTTTAGAGAAAAACGAGATTCGGCTCTTAAAGAAGTTTAACTTAAAAAAATCACAACTTTGCCAATTTTCATTTAATAAGAAACTAAAAAAATACGTGTATTCTTATTTTTCACAAGTAATTAAAAAAAAAATTGTTCGAAAGAAAAATGTTTAATGGAAATTTTTCCTGGAGTTACTCTTCTACACTTGTCATATATTTTTTTACTAACTTTGTCGTGCTATTCTTAATCAATTTAAATTGAATAATTTAGCAGATAATAAATTAAGTCGAAATGAAATTGATATTAAAAATAAAAATTAAAAATAAAAATTGAAATTAAAATTGAAATTAAAATTGAAATTGAAATTAATAATTAAATTATTAAATTAATATTTGAATTAAATATTTGTAATTAAATATTTGTAGTAAAAAATTTACGAAAAAAAAGAAAAATTATCGTTAGACGAAAGTGAACTCAATTCACGGGATATTTCGATCAACTCGAAGAAACATCTAATCGAGTGAATTTTAAGGGGGTGAGCATTGGAGTGTTTAAAATGAAAATAAAAGTAAATTTACCGAATTTGCAAGTCACAATCACAATAGAACAGTGTAAATGACGTTGAAATGATTCGACCGTTTGCGTCTTGGCCTTGGTCTCTATTTTATTAATAAATGAAAAAAAGTAGTTTACCCCGATTAGTTGCGGTTGGTACACGTAGTATCGCGAACTTGTACGTATATACCCTGGACTTTAAAGTGTCTCGTATTTTTTACCATCTTTTTTTCTTTTTTTTTTCTTTTGCATTTGCTCTCGAATTCTTTTTCGTGCGTCCACTATCATTTAAATGCATTGTTTTTTATCGTAACGGATAAATTTCGCTTGTAAAATATTGTTTATTTGTCTGCCTATCGCTTAAAAATCTCAACGATGCGATCTCGTACCATCAAAAGGTATTTTCCCTTTTTCTTCTTTTTCTCCTTCGTCAATAATCTTTTCAAAAGCGGTTGAATTTAAATTTTTATTCATGATTTCCAAATAGTGAAGGGGAAAAAAAATTTGTTCCCTCGAAATTATTTTCCGAAATTAATTTTCGAGAGGAAAATTATTATTTTCGAAAGGAAAAAATTATTTTTAACAGTAAATAATTCTTTTTGTAAAGTACAAATATTTTTTTCGAAAAAATACTTTTTTGCAAAGTAAAAATATTTTTTTTTTAAAAAGAAAAACCTTTTTGCAAAGTAAAAATATTTTTTGGATTGTAAAAATATTTTTTTCGAAAAGAAGATTTTTTTTGCAATATAAAAGTATTTTTTTTCGAAAGGAAAATTTTTTTGCGCAATGTAAAAATAATTTTTTCAAAAGGAAACAATTTTTTTACAAAGTAAAAACAGTTTTTTTTCCAAAGTAGGTGAATTATATTTTTCCAACTAAAAAATATTTATTTCAAAAGGAAAAAGATTTTCAAGTTTGTGTATAGAAATTGAGCATTAGAAACACGATATGGAAAGGCGAGAAGATTTTTATAACGAGGATTTATTTTACGAAAATATTGGCCAACACTGAAAGCCTTGATGAATGTAAACACTGATACAGGAGATGTTTGGATATCAAAAAGAAACTATATATACAAAAAAAGAGAGAGAAGAAGTTGAAAAAAAAGAAAATTGCTAGGTTTTGACAAATTTCCCTAGGAAAAAAAAAGGAAAAATGTTCAATAGGAAATCGATACTGCTTTTCCAGCTATTGCACTCCTTATGATTTTCCGCAGACGAAATTGTGTTTCTCATACATATTTATCTGTTCCAATTAGATTTTTTATCAATCTCTCTTTCTCTCTCGCTCTCCTTCTGGCGTATAATGGATGCAAGAATACCCATGCTTCCTGAAACTCTTCATTTTTTTCCCTTCTTTTTATGCCATTCGCTCTTTTCCGTCAACTATTTTTCAGTATTTTAACGTATTCAGCAACATATATTGCTGTTGATCGTTCATTTGCATAAAATCTGTCTTTTGTTTACGTGAAAACAGAGATTCTTTTTTTTTTATTTTTTTTTTACCAAAAAAAACCCATTTTCAAATGTCGAAATAAGTTGTTGTTGTTTTGTAATGTGAATGTACAATTGTAACAATGGGGAAAATTTCACAATGAAGTTTTATATTAAAATAAATTACTCTTTGATGAAATTATAATTTTTAATTATTTCCAAAGAAACATTTTATTTAAAGCAAATATGATTAATTTTGGTTAATTATAAATGTATTTAACTCAGAGTCCACTAAATTATTTATTTGTTCTTTCGATAAAAAAAAAATTATTTTTACAAAAGAAATTAGAATCAAATATATTTGGTTTCAAACAAATGACATTCGTTTAAATAAAAGTCACTTAAACCAATCATAGAATTTAATTGTAATAAAATAAAATTCCTTGGAAGGAAACAAAATTTCAGCTGAGACCGAATAAAATTTTATGAAATCAAATAAAATTTCTTGAAAGCAGAAAAAATTAATTTGAGCCGAGAAAAATTTCTTGAAAGCGAATAGAATTCCTTGGAGCTAAATAAAATTTATTGGAACTGAATAAAACTAATTTGAACCAAATGAAATTTTTTGGTGCCAAGAAAAAGTTAATTCGAACCAAATAGAATTCACTGGAACTAAATAAAATCAATTTGGTGCAAATAAAATTCCTTGGAACCAAATAGAATTTTTTAGAACGAAAAAAAATAATTTGAATCAATTAAAATGCCTTGAATTTAAATAAAATTTTTTAGAACCAAACAATATTCACTGAAACCAAATAAAATTCTATGGAATCAAATAAAATTTTTTGGAACCAAAAAAAAAATAATTGAAACCAAATAAAATTTCTTGAAATCAAATAGAATTCCTTAAAATTAAATATAATTTCCTGGAACCAAAAAAATAATTTAAATCAAACAAAATTTCTTTTAGAATCAAAATAAATTTGAACCAACTAAAAAGTTTAATAGACTCTGAATCAAAAATATTTTTTTCCGACTTCAAAATCCTTTCATTATTATCTTTAATTCCTTTTCTTACCAATTATTATATTCGCATCAAAAAGGAAAACAATGTTGTGAAATAAACAAAAAACAAATATTTTGTTTTGTTATAAAATAGAAGTAAAAAATCATATTTGATAAGGATTCGTGAATCGATACATGTTTTATTACCGAAGTACAACAACATACATATTTCATATGAATATAATAACTTTTTCAAGTCTTTGCGAACAAATTGCACTGAGCGGAATAAAAAAGAAAACGGATATGAAAATAAAAACCATTAATGAAAAATTCACTTCATTCGCTAATTTTCCTTTTTTTCCATTCTAACGAGCAAAAAGTTTGTTACAATCAAGTAATCGATTACTTGAGAATTATTATCGAATGAATATTCAGCTAAGACAAAGAACTCGTGTATTTAAGGCATAAATAAATTCTATTCGAATTAATAGTAAAAATATTTTTCCTTCTATCAAAATGGAAAATCAAATTTTTATTCACATTAAATAATGTAAATTTAATTAAAATTTGGTACCAAGAAAAGGTTTTTTGTACCAAATTGTTGTGCAAAATAAAAAATACAAGAAATAGAAGAACAATAAAACACATATTTTGGTAAAATATAAAATATTTTGATGAAATGAAAAATATTTTGGTTAAAGAAATATTTTAGCAAAATAAAAAAATGATACAAATAAATATTTGGTATAAATAAAACTTGATGTTAATAAATATTAAATACTTGATACAAATAAAAATCTGCCGCTAATAAATATATGTCCCAAATAAAAATTTGATGAAACTTTTTATTTTCGTTACCGCAATTAAAATTTCATACAAATAAATTTTAAGAGCAATGCAAAAATTTGAGACAAAAAAAGTATATTTGTAAAAAATAAAAAGTATATATAAATAAAAATTTGATTTAAATAAAAATTTACTTTGATAACAATAAACATTTATTTACTAAACTTGAATAATCGACACATAGGGAAATTTATTTGAATCAAATAAAATTTGAGTTAAATAAAAGTATATTTGTTTTCCTGACCACTATAGCCTCTTTATTAGTTGCAACTAAAAAATTTATTTCACACAAATAAAATGTTTCTTGGCTACTACAAATTTTTTATCTAAATGTTAGACTAAATTTATTTCATACAGATAAATAACTTAGTAAACTCCGAGGGCAATCTATTTTCTTTCTTCCTTGTACTATTTTGAACTTTATACCATTTTTGCAGTACTAAAATTTATACAAGTAGACGAATTTTTTTCAACTTATACCAATTTCCATAGAATTAAAATCTTAAATATTTATTTATTTTTTATTCATTTTTTTTTATTTTAGTAATGACTATTTTCCTAATTTCCTAGTTACGATTTTAGTATTGTACTTTTTGTTCAGTTGTTTTACTTTTTCTTTGTAAATCAATTTTTTTTTGTTTAGTAGCTTTTACTTTTTTGGTTGGAAAACAATTTTTTTGCTTAGTAGTGTAAAATTTTGTGTAAAACGATTTTAAAGTATTTTCTTTCAGTCGTGTATAAGGTTTTTTTCAGAAGTTACTTTTTTGTTTACTAGTGAAAATTGTTTTTCAGAACTTAAGAGTTAATTTTTTCGTTTATTAGTTTCGTAAGTGGACTATTTAATTTTATTAAAATAAAATATTTTATAAAATATTATTTATTATTTTTTTATTTATTTTATAAATATTTTTATAAAATATTTTATTATTTATTTTATTTTATTTTATTTTTATTTTATTTTATTATTTATTTTTTGGTTAAGTAGTTTAAATTTTTGTTCAGAAATACATTTTCGTTTGGAATTTAATTTTTTACTAAGTAGTGTAACTTTTTGTTTAAAAATCTGCTTTTTTTGTTTAATAGTCAAATTTTTGGTTCATAATTTTTATTTTTTTGTTCAGTAGTTTAAATTTTTGTTCAGAAGTACATTTTTGTTTAGAATTTAATTTTTTACTATGTAGTGTAAATTTTTGTTTAAAAATCCGCTTTTTTTGTTTAATAGTTAAATTTTTGGTTCATAGTTGTTAACTTTTTGTTTAGAATAGTAACTTTTTGTTTATTTTTTGTGTTTAATAGTATTTTTTCTTTAGTTCTTTAAATTTTTATTCAGAAATACATTTTCATGTTTAGAATTTTTTGTGTTTAATAGCTAATTTACTTTAAGTATTGTTTAGAATTTAATTTTTTGTTTAAAAATCCGCTTTTTGTGTTTAATAGTTAAATTTTTTATTTATAATTGTTTATTTTTTCTTTAGTTCTTTAAATTTTTATTCAGAAATACATTTTCATTTGGAATTTAATTTTTACTAAGTAGTGTGACTTTTTGTTTAAAAATCCGCTTTTTGTGTTTAATAGCTAATTTTCTTGTTCATAATTGTTAATTTTTTGTTTAGTACTTTAAATTTTTATTCAGAAATACATTTTTGTTTAGAATTTAATTTTTACTAAGTATTGTAACTTTTTGTTTAAAAATCCGCTTTTTGTGTTTAATAGTTAAATTTTTTATTTATAATTGTTTATTTTTTCTTTAGTTCTTTAAATTTTTATTCAGAAATACATTTTCGTTTGGAATTTAATTTTTACTAAGTAGTGTGACTTTTTGTTTAAAAATCCGCTTTTTTTGTTTAATAGCTAATTTTCTTGTTCATAATTGTTAATTTTTTGTTTAGTACTTTAAATTTTTATTCAGAAATACATTTTTGTTTAGCATTTAATTTTTTTTACTAAGTATTGTAACTTTTTGTTTAAAAATCCGATTTTTGTGTTTAATAGTTAAATTTTTTATTTATAATTGTTTATTTTTTCTTTAGTTCTTTAAATTTTTATTCAGAAATACATTTTCGTTTGGAATTTAATTTTTACTAAGTAGTGTGACTTTTTGTTTAAAAATCCGCTATTTTTGTTTAATAGCTAATTTTCTTGTTCATAATTGTTAATTTTTTGTTTAGTACTTTAAATTTTTATTCAGAAATACATTTTTGTTTAGCATTTAATTTTTTTTACTAAGTATTGTAACTTTTTGTTTAAAAATCCGCTTTTTTTATTTAATAGTTAAATTTTTTCTTTATAATTGTTCATTTTTTGTTTAGTTCTTTAAATTTTTATTCAGAAAAACATTTATGTTTGGAATTTAATTTTTTACTAAGTAGTGTAACTTTTTGTTTAAAAGTCCGTTTTTTGGTTTACTAGTTTGAATTTTTATTCAGAACTACATTTTTGTTTCGAATTTAATTTTTCACTAAGTAGTGTAAATTTTTGTCAAAAAGTCCGCTTTTTTTGTTTAATTGTTAAATTTTCTGTTCATAATTGTTAATTTTTTGTTTAATAGAGTAAATGTTTCCTTAGAATCATACCTTTTTTGTTTTAGAAATTGTTTTGTCCAAAAGCAAATTCTTTTTAATACTGTAAATTTCTGTATAGAAGTTCTTTTTCATTTATATCAACAAAGTACATGTTTGTTTAGAACTTGTTTTACTTTCTTTGCCACGGAATTTTTTTTTCGCTCGAAACTATTCAATTCAGCACTATTTCGAAATACAGTTGCATCTCGATTAGCTTGACCCACTATAGTGTCCCACTACCAAAGGTTTACACTAAACAAAAATTCCCCTAAAAAAAAAGAAAATATTCCTTACAAAAATAAAAATAAACTTACCTGTCAACAATGATTTTCTCCGTATTAACAACAAGAAAAAAAAAAATATTTCAACATCAACACTTATTTAATGGCATTCCAAAAAATGACACACTCTTTGCAAAAAGAAAGAAAAAATAGAAAATTGTCACTGTGGAGTTCACGTGTCACAGTATTCAGCAGCGTGGTGCAGTGAAATCATGATTCGATTGGATTTTCTTGTTTATTTTCTGACACTGCGATACGATGTTCACCCCATATTTTGGGGGGGAAAAATAGTCGTTCATTTCTTTGGCAAAGACTTTGAAAAGGGGAAAAATAGTGTGATGGGTCAGGAAGGAGGGAAGGACAACCTGTGTGAGCTTGGTACCGTATCGCTAGAGACTGTGGTCATTGCGCGTTGCTTGGCTACACTCGACATGACTACAGACTACCAACCAACGAATCTACCAACCAACCACCCCCCCCTGTCGCCCCCTAACTCCCCCATTTCCTGCTAACAGGACTTGCGTCATGGTTTCAAACCGCCTTACCTAACACCCCTTCTCTTTCAACCACCTTTAGCATATTCACCCATTCCGTCTATTACTTCAATTATAATCGTCATTTACTCAATTTTCTCGACTTCTCTCTATCTCTGAGCCGACGAAAAGGGAAGTTCAATTTATTTCCTCCTGTTTCTTGGCCCTTCAACATACTTGCAGGATATGATCACTGAAATCTCAAGTTGCTTCTTCGAAGACTGGAATTTTCGATTAGCTCTCAATAATGACCTTCTAATAGTATATATGTATATATATATATGTAGGAAAGCATGCTAATGATTGTGGGAATGAGGTGTGGTAGGAATTTCAGTTATAGAAGCGAGGAGAGCTTTCTTGGTTAAGGATCCTTTATGATCTGCTTTCAAATTGAGGAGAGACGTACTAAACGTTTAATGTTGCTTTGGTCCACTTCATTTACGGTCATGATTGTCCTTTGGAATTTATATCGAGATTAATTTGTCATCCTTTTGCACAGTATACGTGTACAAACACACAAAAGAAAATCTGGCTTTTCTTTTTTAACTATTTCTTGTTATTTTCATAGGCGCCAGTGACAGAATTTAAAAAACGAAAATAGGAACCATTATTATATTTACATATAGTAAAAGAAAAATAAAAACTAACTAAAAATTATATTTTAACTATTAGTGGTCAATCATCATCATCTTCACGGTAAATCGTTAGGTATTAAAATAACACCAAAATGTATTAAAATAACACTAAATTGAATTATTTTAATCCTTTTTGGTGTTATTTTAATTTCCATTTAAAAATTCAACTTTTTCAGAAGCCGACGATTTTGGAAACACGTTTTTCTCTAACAATGCTAATAGAAGATAAAAAAATTTACTAGGTGCATAAAATTGAAATTAATTCTAAAACGTGACTTCTCCCCAAAAAAAAAAAAAACTGGCTCCAATGGTTTATATTCTGTTTTTCTGAAAATAAATCAAAAACAAATAAATGACAAAGTGAAAAAAGAATTGTATTTATTTAACTGCTTAAAACTCCATAAGCACGAGTAAAAAATTACAAAGCATATTTTAACACCAAAAACCAAAAACATTAGTGATTTAATGAAAAAAAATTTTTTCCCATAATCCATCACTATGTTTTGAGAAGAGTCCCATTTTCAACAATTAATATCACTTTTCAGGATCCTAAAGTTCTGAATGTTCAAATGAACGAAATTTAATTATTTCTTCCAAACATTAAATTTTTATTGTATTTATTTTGGTTCACGATCCAAAAAATTCGTTACTGAGTTTGTAAACGTAACATTTGGGTTTTTAAATTGTTTTATCATCAGTAATTTATTAAAATATCTTCAATAACAAATATTTTGATCATTTAAACGTTCAAAACTGGAAGATCATCAATTTTTTCAGATATTTTCGTTGCATAAACGTAATTTTTTATTTATTATCTAAAAACTTTAAGAATAAATAAATTTCGTAAAATAAATTTCGTAAAATAAATTTCTTTTCTCCTAGAAATAATAATAGACAAAAACGGGTTTTAAATGTCTTCGGCTTGTAAAGAAGGTGAACTTTAAAGAAACACAAGTTCTACGTTTTCCACTTAATACGAAACTAAAAAAACGTGTTTTCTTATTTTTTACATACACAATTGAAAAAAAATTGTTCTAAACAAAAATACAAATTTTAATGACAATTTCTTCTGGAATTACCCATTTACACTTGTTATATATTTTTTATTCACTTTTCATTGTGTTATTTTTAATCAATTTAAATTAACAAATTTAAAACATAATAAATTATTCCGAATTGATTGGAAATTAATTGAAAATCAATTGAAAATTAAATTAAAATTAAATTGAAAATCAATTGAAAGTTAAATTGAAATTAATTGAAAATTAAAATGAAATTAATTGAAATTAATTGAAAATTAATTAAAAATTAATTGAAAATTAATTAAAAATTAATTGAAAATTAATTAAAAATTAATTGAAAATTAATTAAAAATTAATTGAAAATTAATTAAAAATTAATTGAAAATTAATTAAAAATTAATTGAAAATAAAATTGTAAATTAAATTGAAATTAAATTTAAAGTAAAATTAAAATTCCATGTAGTAAATTTTTATCTACAATAAGTATTAGGAAAAACGTATTTTTAAAATATTCGGCTTCTAAAAAAGTTAAACTTAAAATAATCACAACATCGACAATTTCCACCGAATAAAAAAATAAAAAATACGTCTTTTCACATTTTTTACAAACAAATAAAAAAAATTATTCCAAACAAAAAGATTTTCTCAATAAAAATTGATCCCGGAATGACCCTGGTGGAAAAAAAATTAATGTTCCCAGAGTTCTGAACGTTCAAAATGAACGAAATTAAATATTAAATTAAATATTTAATTTATGTTATTGATTTTTATTTTAGTGAGTGATTTATAAAAATGTTTATATTGAAAAAAAATTGTTCCAGACAAAAAAAAATGTTTAATGGAAATTTTCTCCGAAATGGCCCTTAAAGAAAAAAAGTGAATGTCCCTAGAGTTCCAAAGGTTCAAATAAACGAAAATTAACTTGTTTCTTTTTCAAATTTAAATTTTATTATAAAAATATTAAGTCAAGTATTACAAAAGAATTCACTGTTTCAAAAAATTTAATTTGTTTTTGATTTTTATTTCAGTGAGTAATTTATGAAAAGATTAATATTGAAGAAATATTTCGTACACTAGAAGTTTGAGAATTTTTTAAATAATAAAATTAACTTAATTTTTTCGGTTTAGACAATTCAACAATTCAATTGTTCAACAATAAATTCAAAAAGTGTTGAATAATGTAAAATATTGTAAATTAACCATTTTGCAAATTAATTTTTATAATGTAACAAATAATTGTTTTCAATAAAATACAAAACTAAAGGAAAGTAACAAAAATAGAATTTTATTATATTATTCAAACTTTCGAATTTTTCGACTGTAAAAATCTTGAGAGTTAAAATTATTAACAAATTATTGTTTATTTTTTGTGTCGATTTCAAATTCTACTGGAATTAAATGTTGCCACAAGTCGCAAAAAATAATAAATTAATTTCAAAAATATTTTAATGTTTTTTTGTTTGGATTTCAAAAATATTTAAATTTTCTTGTTTAAAATGTCTTTGTTTCATTGCAGTCAGTAATTTTTGAAAATATTTTTGTTAACTCGTTTATTGATTAATTTCGTATATTCTTGACTTTGCTCAATAAATTAACAATCGATTGTTATTAAACTAATTTGTTAATAAAAAAATGTTGATAAAAAATTTAATAATACATTTTTTTTAGCAATTGACTGTTATTAAAAATTTAAAAGTTGATTTATTAATAAAAAAAAATGTTATTGAAAAATAAAGAAAGAATAAAATAACTTATTATTAATTTTAATCTTAAATTAATTATCAATTAATAAAGAACATAATTATTAATTAATAAAAAACATAATTTTTATTATTAATAAAAAATGTTTCTTAAACAATTTATTCGCAAAAAAAAAATTATAGGAATTTCATCCGGAATTTCCCGTATGCATTTTTCACTAAAAAAGTAATTTTTTCGAGAAAAATAATTATTCTGTTTAAATTTGCTCCGACTGTTTGCAATGTACCCGAAAAATTAAAAATTAAAATTAATTTAAAAATAATAAATAATTAAATAAAAAAAATTAATAAATAAATAAAAATTATTATTATTTTTTAAATTAAATTAAATTAGTAACTTAATAATTTACCCGAAGTGACCCGACGTAAAAATATTTCTCAATATTTAAAGAACTTTATTTACGGAAAATTATAATAAGAAGCTAAAGTCGTTAAAATATCGCGAAAGAGAAAAGGTGTCATCCACTGGAAAAAAATAGATTTTCCGTACGTTTGTATTGTAAATATTTAAAAAAGTTTCTTTTATAGAAAAAAAAGAAAGAGGAGTAAAAAAAAATTCGAATGTATTGCTTTATTGAAACTCGATAAAGAAATATTATTATTGTTCCGACTGTTAGGTGATATTTACACATGTGTACCATTGTAGGCTGCTGGGTATATATACATTATACACACAAAGTGCATAATGATCTGCCAAAAACTCAATATTTCATATATGCATTGCCTAAAGTAGTTCGGCATTTTATAGACGTAGGCATTCTATAGAATAACTAAATTGCAATTCGGGTTTATATTCTTTGCACACGTGTGTATATATGTATTATATCTGTGTTTTGTTAGACAGTAGCGTGCATAATTATTCTGAGGCCACCCATTTTTTTTTATTACAAGCAAAAAATTATCGTTTACATGCTTTTTTCTAAATTTATTAACTATCATATTTTTTTTCTCCCCGACATTTAACGGCTATTAAAAAAAACACCGAGTGGAAAAAAAATCCTAACAAAAAAAGAGATAAGATTTTTTCCACAAAAAATAGTATAAGTGAATTTTTTTTCTTCTTTAAAATTAGTTTTGGAAAATATTGGAATTAACTTGAAAATATAATATGTGATTTAAAAACGTATTAACTTTAAGAAAAATCGATTAAAGTTTATGAATTCTAAATATTTTATCCTAGTATTTGAAAAAACGTGTTTTCAAAATTTTCGGCTCTTGAAGAAGGTGAACTTTAAAAAATCACTACTTTCCCAATTTTCATTCAATAACAAAATATTAAATATGAAAATAATAAATAGTAAAAAAATATTAAATATTAAATACTTGTTTTCTTCATTCTTTGTTCACAATTCGAAAAAAATTGTTCCAACCGGAAAGAAAATTGTATGAAAATTATTCCTGGAATACCCCCATATTCGGCTCCTGAGGAAGTTGAATTTAAAAAAGTGACAGTTTTCCCAATTTTCGTCCAATAAGAAAATAAAAAATACTTGTCTTCTCTTTTATTTTTCATATGTAATTTGTTCCATCAAAAGAAAAAAATTTCGATGACAAGTTCTCCTGTAATTACCCATTGAGAAAGGTTAAAAAGCAAAATATAAAAAAATCTAAACTTACAATTCGAGGGTAATAAAATTTATTCCGAAAACTGTAAAAATTGCCAGAAAATTGTAGAAAAATTCCAGACTCTTTCATAAAAAAAAGTGTTTCTTTCTTATTTACTAATTAAAAGTCTCAAAGAGCAAAACAAATTTACCATAATTTAGAAAATAAACGATTTTTCCCTGAGTAATTAAACAAAGAGCATATAAAAACTCCGGAAAAAAATAAAATGTACAAAAAAAGTGGTCTCCATAGTCAGTAATTTCCTGCCAAAATTAACAAAATTAAGAAATAAAATTTATCTAAACAACTTCACTTTTGTTCAATTATATTATGTTTCCATTTTGCCTGAAAACAAAAGAAAGTACGTATTCCACTTTTAATTACAAAAAAAAGCAAGAAGTCGAGAAAAACTAGTTCATATCTGTTTTTTTTCTCTTTGTAATTATACATTTTACCCTTGAAATTTTTGGCTCTATAGACAAGAGTTACATATTATATCTTTTGTGCCTTTTTGTGTGTTAATTATTTTTATAAATACATTTTTTTTGGCAAAATTTTTTTGATCCAACTGTTACTAAATAAGAGATTATGAAACTACACAAGTTTCAAACATTATTTTCACAGAAACTGTATATCTCTTAAATGAATCTTTTTATTGAAGTCTCTCTATCTATATATATATATATATAAATATGCTCTCTGGGTAAGAAAGTTTCTTGCAATCAGTTAAATTAACTGTTTATTCGAAACAGTTGTTTCTTTAGAGAAGAAGCATTTGAAAAACATTTTGCTAAATAAATATAATAACTCGAGTTTATTGATAACAATTAAATTACTCGGTTGAATGAACTAAATCTTTAAAGCGCCATGCAACTTTTTTTTTCGTCCAATCAAAAACTATTATTTCTTGATTCATGAGAAAATAATATTATTTTGTCTTTATTCTCTTAAAAAGTATCACAATATTTATAAACGGAGAGAAAAAATTTTGTATTTTTAGTGTTTTGAATTAAATTTGTTTTCTAAAATTGTAATAAATTCATTGAAACAATTCAATTATTTATTTAAATACTGAAGTCTTGGCAAAAATTCAATTATTTGCAATTAAATTTTACGAAAAAGTTTAATTTTTTTCATTTCTTATTTTTCAAAGAATCCAAATATTTTTTTAAAGAAAAAAATAATTCTTTGCCAAAATTTATTTTTAATAAATGCAATTTTAATACAATTACAGAAAAAAATAATTATGTAAGAAAAATTTTAATAAATCTTTCGAAAAAATTCAATTTTTAAAAAAATTTTTCTACTATTTCACGAAAGAATTCAATTTTTTTTTCAAAAATTGTAATAAATCCATTAAAACAATTTAATTATTTTTTCAAAATGTAAGACATTTTTTTAAAAATTAACTATTCTATTCTATTCTTCTATTCTATTCTATTCTTATATTTTAACTATTTCTGTTAAATTTCACGAATGAATTCAATTATTTTTAATAAATACAATTCTAATAAAATGTCATGAAAAAATTTAATTTATTTTAGTTTTTTATAAAATTTGTTTTAAAATGTAATTATTTTAAAAAATTTTAATAAATCTTTCGACAAAATTCAATTTTTAAAAAATTTTTTCTACAATTTCACGAAAGAATTCAATTTTTTCTAAAATTGTAATAAATCCATTGAAACAATTTAATTATTTTTTTAAAATAGTAAATTTTTTGCAATAATTTAATTATTCAAATAAAATTTCACGACAGAATTTAATTATTTTTAATAAATACAATTCTAATACAACGTCATGAAAAAATTTAATTTATTTTAATTTTTATTAAAATTTGTTTGAAAATTCAATTATTTTCTAAGATTATAATAAGTCTTTTGAGAAAATTCCATTTTTTAATAATTTTGTATTCGATTTCATGAAAGAATTAAATTGTTTTCTAAAATATTGAATATTGAAAAAAAGAATATTGAAAAAAAGAATAAGGAAAAAATTAAGTTTTTTTTTATATAATAAATTCTGCAAAAATTTAATTATTTGCAATAAAATTTTACGAAAGAATTCAATTATTTTCTGAATTCCTTATAAAATTTATGGAAGAATTCAATTATTTTCGAAAATTTGTAATAAATTCTTCAAAACTAAGTATTCAACTTTTTTAAATGTTATTTTTATAAAAATTTGTGTTTCGAATGGAATTATATGTCAAATTCCTAATATAACATTTTTCAAAAAAAAAAATTCAATTATTTACTAAAATTTCGATAATTTTCCAAAACAATTCAATTAATTTTTTGAGTATAGTAAAATTGATAGCATAAATTGAATTACACTTATAAATTATTATTAAATTCTTCTCAATAATTCTACTATTATAAAACAATTTTTTATTAAATTCAATAATAAAATACTTCATTATAATTATTAACAGACACGATTATTTTAAGAAAGTGAGAAAAATTCTTCGTTTTATTAAAAAAAAAAAAGTTTAAAAATTTTGTTCGTTTTATTTTCAATTAAAATTATGTAAAAAATTACATTTTTAAATAAAACTTTAAGAAATTCTTGACGTTTTTCATTACACTAATTAATTAATTTTACATTAATAAATGTAATTATTTATAAAATTGCAATAAAAATTGTTTATTTATTTAGTATAATAAACAGGTGAAAGATGTTTTTAGAAATTCAATTTGCTATCAATAATTTTAATAAAATTCCAATAGTAAAATTATTAGTTACAAATTATTAATAAAATCGATTATATTCAATAAAGCAAATAAATTTTTTTAAAGAATCCAATTGATGTCGTGTCTATTTTGTTCGAAAAAATGTAATTATTTCCTAAAAATTTTTAAAAAATTTTTTAAAAATTTCCTGAATATGAATGAAATTATTTTACAAAAATTGTAATAAAAGTCTGTGAAGATTTTGAATATATTCTAAAAATTTCAATAAAGAAATGTTTCAGTTCAATTATTAAAAGAGATGATTATTTCAAAAACATGAAAGGAATTTTTCATAACATTCAATTATTTTCGAAATTTTTAATTAAAAGTATTAAAGAAACAGAAGTCAAACAAAAATTAAATTCAAACAGCGAACAGACTATCATTTTTATTTTGATTATTATTATTATTGCTTTAATTATTATTAGTATTATTATTGCTAATATTACTATAATTTTTATTAGTTTTATTATTGCTAATATTACTAGAATTACTATTTTCTCACTATTGTTATTACTAATATCATTTGTGTAATATTATAATTTGTAAAAATAAGTTCAAAATAGCGTGACGCAGTTTGTGAACGACCCCTTATTATTATTGTTGTTATACATTATTAAAAAATATGGATTTAATAATTATCAACATTACGATTTGTTATTCAGTCAACAGAACAATATTTTCAAAAGAAAATTTCAATTTTATGCTCACTTTATCGAAAAATATTGTTCAAAAGTAAAAATTGTTTTTTTTACTTTTTTTTTTTTTTGATTTACGAAAAATGACGTCAAATGGGGGGAAAAAGTAAGAACAAAAAAAATAACATAAAAGTCCTTGAAAAAGAAAGGGAAAATTCAAAATAATATTATTTCTGTTGTATAGAGTGAATTTTAGTATTGTGATCATTATCTTTGAAGTACATTTATCGATCCAGAGACGGAATTGTAGCCCTTACCAGGCAAAAGAGAAATCGATTTTATACGACACGCGATTAATGACGTTTGCCGTGTTATCTGACAAAGTTGACTAAGGTCAATCCACTTTGATTAAAACAACAATTTTGTTATTTTTTTTCTTCTAACCCCAAAAAACTATTTTTATATATAATAAATTGAAGAGAATAATGTATTATTGTAAACATTAAAATGAGTTGTTTTTTGTTTATATAATGCTGCAGGATATATTTTTTAGTTAGACGTATATATATATATATATATATATATATATATATATATATATATATATATATATATATATATATATATATATATATATATATATATTTTTACCGAGTCAATTCAAACTGTCTACTCGTGCGTGATTGTAAGTAGTACACATTCGCTTTAGTCAGACCAAGTAGAGAAAGCTATTTCGATACGCCCGTTTCCTTTTTCTCCTTTTCTCCACGGCAAACATATATCGCTTTAATTTTTTATTCGAATACAAAAAAAAAAAAATATTAAAAATACTCTTTTTCTTTTGCTATTCTCATAATAAAAGTTGGTATTATTCTTTTTTTTTATTTCTTTACGTTTTGGAAAATAAATTAATTTTGTATATTTTATTATGCAAAAAGGAAAATATTTATAGATTTATTCCAATTTTTCTTTATTTTCGAATAAAAGTTTACTCAGTTTTTCCAAGGATTTAAAATTGAGACGAAAAACGAATTAAAATTTGCAAATCGCAACGATTTTGATTTTACTACTTTTCTAGACACTTTATTTTATATTATAATCCAAAATTATTATTATTTTTTATTAACAATCGATTGCTGAGTGTTTCTTGTGAATAAATTTTTAAAGAAACATTTTTGATTAGAATTTAGATCCTAGCAAAAATTGTTTCTTATTTTTTTTTATTTCTTTATTAACTTTTTTTTAATAACAAATCAACTTAATAACAATCCATTGCTAAATGTTTTTTGGGAATATATTTTTAAAAAAACATTTTTGATTAGAACAAAGAAAAAATTTATTTATAATTTTTTTATCAACATTTTTTTATTAACAAATTAAATTAATAACAACAAATTGTTAATTTTTTGCGCAACGTCAAGAATATACTAAATTAATTAATAAACGAGTTACTAAAAATATTTCCAAAAATTAAAGACTGCAATTGAAAAAAAAGAAATTTGAAACAAGAAAATTTAAACATTTTTGAAATTGAAATTTTTATATTTTTTTTATAAATTGTTTAAAAAACATTCTTTATTAATAATAAAAATTATTTTATACTTTTACGATTAATAATAAGTTATTTTATTCATTTCTTATCTTCCAATAACATTTTTTTAATTAATAAATCAACTTAAAAATTTTTAATAACAATCAATTGATAGAAAAAATTTATTATTAATTTTTTTATCCATATTTTTTTTATTAACAAATTGGTTTAATAACAATCGATTGTTAATTTGTTGAGCAAAGTCAAGAATATACTGAATTAATCAATGTTTATTACGTTTACGTAATTAAACATTTTGCAAATTAATTTTTATAATGTAACAAATAATTGTTTTCAATAAAATACAAAACTAAAGGAAAGTAACAAAAATAGAATTTTATTATTATTAAAACTTTCGAATTTTTCGACTGTAAAAGTCTTGAGAGTTACACCCAGAGAAAAATATTATTTAAACCAAATATATTTTATTTGACTTAAATAAACGTATATTTGTCTCAGAACCAACTAGACTTTTTATTTGTTTAAAATAAAATTTTTATTTGACATAAATAAAACATATATTTGAGTTAAATAAAATTTTATTTAAACCAAATAAAATTTATTTTAAACAAATAAAAAGTCTAGTTGGTTCTGAGACAAATATACCATTTCTCTGGGTGTAAAATTAACAAAATTTGTTTATTTTTTATGTCGATTTCAATGAGTTTCATGACTGCAATGAAAATAAGAAATTTTAAGCAAGAAAATTTAAACATTTTTGAAATCCAAACAAAATAACATCAAAATATTTTTGAAATGCATTTAATATTTTTTTCCACTTGTGGCAATATTTTATTTCAGTAAAATTTGAAATCGACATAAAAAAAATAAACAAATTTTGCTAATTTTAACTCGCAAGACTTTTACAGTCGAAAAATTCGAAAGTTTTAATAATAATAAAATTCTATTTTTGTTACTTTCTTTTAGTTTTGTATTTTATTGAAAACAATTATTTGTTGTATTATAAAAATTAATTGCAAAATGTTAGATTTACGATATTTTCCATTTTTCAACACTTTTTGAATTTATTGATGAACTATTGAATTAATATTTTTTATAATAGAATTTAAATTTGAAAAATAAATCAATTAACTTCGTTCATTTGAACCCTGATAACTCTAGAGATATTAATTTTTTCTATAAAAATTATTTCGGAGAAAATTATCATTAAACATTTTTTTTTTGCTTGGAACAATGTTTTTTTCAATATAAACATTTTTATAAATCACTCACTAAAATAAAAATCAAAAACATAAATTAAATGCCTAATTTACTATTTAATTTTGTTCATTTGAACGTTCGGAACTCTGGGAAGATTAATTTTTTTTCTACCAGGGTCATTCCGGAGAAAATTTTTATTAAACAAATTTTGTTTTTGACCGAAACAATTTTTTTCCGAATTATTTGTAAAAAATATGAAAAGACTTATTTTTTTTATTTTTTTATTCAGTGGAAATTGTGGATTTTGTGTTTATTTTCAATTCAACTTCTTCAGAAGCCGATGAATTTTAAAATACGTTTTTCTTTTATATTTTTGGGACATAAAATATTTACTTTATGAAATTTATTCCTGTTTTCTTTACATTTTTCGAGATTTAATAAAAAAAAATGAAGTTTCTGCAAGGCAAGGTGTCTAAAAATTTGAAATGATGTCCAAAAAGTGACTTTCCTCAAAAACCGAAGTGTACGATTTAGAAATTTTTTTGTAGATGACATTTTGAAATTAATTTGAACTTTTTGATACTCTTCTTGTGGATACGATTTTTTTTATTAAATATCTAAAAATTTGAAGAAAAAAGAAAGTTCATGTTGGAAAATTTTTTTTATCTCCTATTAGAATTGGAGAAAAACATCTTCCAAATTTCTCAGCTTTTAAAAGAAGTTTAATTTAATTAAAAAATTTACAACTTCGAGAATATTCATTCAATAAGTCTAAAAAATACGTCTTTTTTTATTTTTCGTAAACAATTAGAAAAAAAAATTGTTCTAAAGGAAAAAAATTTCTAAAGAAACTTTGACATGAAATGACCCGTCTGCAATTTTTTTGTTGTAAATAGTTGAATAGTGAGCAATAATTTTCTAGAATTATTAATTATTAATACCGCAATAAATAAATTTGTAACTTTATGTTTTCTGCAAAAAGTAATATTTAAAAAATTGATTCAAATATATTTATCGAAAAAATACAAAAATAGATGAAAAATTCTCTCTCTCTCTCTCTCTATCATTGATATACTCTTTGAATAGAAACCATTCAGAATTTTCAATTGATCTTTTTTTTCACATTTCTTATTTATTAAATTGTATTTATATATTTTTGTATAAAGGAATAAAAGGAATAAAATAGAAATAATATTGAGGGATAATATTAATGTATTAAAATTGCATTGATAATTTATCAGAAGTGATGAAATGTGGAATGAAGATAAAGTAAAAACATATACATAAAAATTTCGATATGCTGGTACGTGTTAGGAAAATGGCATTTCCTTGAAGACTTCACGAGGATAGATTACTACTGCGGCGACGTTGAATTTCTCGTGGACAATATCGACATAGTATACTTTTAGAAGATTGAATTCTCCCCGTATTCCAAGAAATGCAACACTTTTACAGTATTTGTATTATAGACGTGGTGTGATCTTTTTTTAAACTCGATTCGTTCTTTTAGAAATTTCATGATCTCAGTAATTTTCCTTATTTTTTCTTCTTCTTTTTCATCCTCTTCTTCTTCTTCTTCTTCTTCTTCTTCTTTTGCAATTTACTGCTTTTTCACTGAAAACAAAATTTATCTGATACAAGTAAACGATTACTTATTGTCCATTGTTAAATAAATATTTATTTGTATCGAGAAATTTTTAAGTCAATTAAAATTTTATTTTCTTCGACTACTGAATTCGTTTTTGTTCCAAATACGATTTATTCAGTTCAAATATAATTTATTTGGTTCAAGTAAAATTTATTTAATAATAGACAAGTAGTCGCTTATTTTGAAACAAACAAACATTTTTTCAGTGTCTGCCAAGAAATTTTCTTCCTCCAATAAAAATGTTAATACTCATTTAATAAATTAAATAAATCATAATAAGCGAAAAAATATTTTTAAAAAATAATAATAATTAAATAATAATAATAATTTAATAATTATTAAAATTCCAATAAACTGTATTCTTTTTATTCTAAAAACATTAATTATTCATCACTTTATATTCTTTATGTACTAAGAAAACTGTATAATTAATTAATTAATTAATTAATTAAATCGATAAAATACGTTTATTCATTTTATTTAGAATAAAAATAAAAATTCACAGTTAAACGTTGATTAAAATTTTTATAATTCTATAAAAAAGATAACTCATGAAAAAAATTATGTAGAAGAAGAAAATAATAGAAATTTAATTTAAACATCTGCAAAAGCGGGGAAAAAATGTTACATTACTTTCTGATGAATTTGTAGAAAATTCTTTTGACATTCATTACTCGAGAAATATATTTCAATTTCCAAAGGATTCATAAATATAAAGGAAAATTGTTAATTTTTGCAGATTGATGAGAGTCATGAACCTTTCATGACATAATATGTTTCATCATACATATATATCAGATATAAATATATATTCATCAAAACGAGTATTTTTTTTCAAGTGTTTGCAACTATTGAAAAATGAGACTATGTACCTGCTTATATGCAGTTGGAGAAAAAATTAATTACAAAAAAATGTGTGAAAATATTTTTTAAAAAGAATTTTCAATATAATTGAGAAAGATGTTAAAATAATTTTTAAAGGGAATTTGCAATAAAAATAAATTCGTGAGAATTCATTCATATTTGAAAAAATTAAAAAAGAATTCAAAAGAAAATGTCAAATTCAAAAAAAATTTTCTTGACTTTAAAATCAAATTCGAAATAATTCAAAAGAATAAAAGTGAATTTAGAAGAATTCGAACCAATTCGGAAAAATCAATCAAATTCGGAAAGAACACAAAAAAATTAAAAGAATTCAAACAAGTTAAACAAAACTGGAGTAAATTTGTCAGAATTAAAAAAATTCAAAATAATACGAATGAATTCAAATAAATCCACAAAATTCAAGCTTTTTTGAAAGAATTTAAAAGACTTCAAAAGAATACAAAAAAAATTATTACAAAATCGAAAGATATCAAGTATATTTAAATAAATTAAAAAGAATTTGCATTTATTAAATGCAAAAATCTCAAAAAAATTGGAAAAAATTCAAAAGAATTATAATAAATTTTAAAAAATCTAAAAAAATTGAAGCAAATTCGAAGAATTGAAAAAATTTCAATAAATGTTTAAAAATAAAAAAAAATTTTAAATACTTCAAAGCTTAAAAAATAATTTAAATAAATCGAAAACAAATTCGACAGAATTAAAAAAAATTCAGAAGAAATCAAATAAATTTAAAAAATTCAAAAAGATTCGAATGAAAAAATAGAAAAAAGTAATAAAAATTTCAATAAATTTAAACAAATACCACAGGATTTAAAAACTATTCATTATAGAAAAAAACATTCAAAAGAATTTAAATAAGTTAAAGAAATTTAAGAAGGATTTTGAAAGAATTGAAAATAATTATAATAAATTCAAACAGATCCAAAACAATTCAAGAAAATTTGTCAGAATTCAAATAAATTCAAAAGAAATTAAACAAATTCAAATAAAGCAAAAAAATCATTAAAGCAAAATTCGAAAAATTCAAATAAAGTTTAAAAACTTTTAAAAAATAATTTTAAAAAATTTTGAAAGCTTAAAAAATGATTCAAATAAATTGAAAACAAATTCGTCTGAATTTAGATAAATTCAAAAATATTCGAATAAAAAATGTAAAAAATTTCAAAACAATTCCAATAAATTCAAACAAATTCCACAGAATTTAAAAACCTTTCATTCAAGAAAAAAACATTCAAAAGAATTCAAATAAGTTAAAGAAATTTAAATGATTTTGAAAGAATTCAAAATAATTATAATAAATTCAAACAAATCCAAAACAATAAGCTAATTTGTCAGAATTCAAATAAATTCAAAAACAGAAATCAAACAAATTCAAAGAAATAAAAAAATAATTGAAGCAAAATTCATGATCCCTATGTTTTGAACGTACGTTAAATTGAATGAAATATTTTTTATTGAAGATATTTTAATAAATTACTGATCATAAAACAATTAAAAAACCCAAATTTTACGTTTACAAACTCAGTAATTAATTTTTTGGATCGTGAACCAAAATAATTGCAATAAAAATTTAATTTTTAGAAGAAATAAATAAATTTCGTTCATTTGAACTTTCAGAACTTTAGGATCTTAGCAAAATTCGAAAAATTCAAACAAATTTAAATAAATTTTAAAAACTTTAAAAAAACAATTAAAAAAACTTTGAAAAATTTAAAAATAATTTAAATAAATTGAAACAAATTCCCCGTAAATCAAATAAGTTCAAAAGAAAATGTGCAAGTTTAAAAAATTCTTAAGAGTTCAAAAAAATGTAAAATAATTATGATCCCCAAGTTTCTAATGTTCAAATGAATGAAATATTTGTTATTGAAGGTATTTTAATAAATTGCTAATCATAAAAAAGTTTATAACCTAAAATTTAACGATTACAACTCGGTAATTAATTTTTTAGATCGTGAAACAAAATAATTACAATAAAAATTATAATTTTTAGAAGAAATAAATAAATTTCGTTCATTTGTACGTTCACAACTTTAGGATCCTAAAGAACAAAAAAAAATTGAAACACATTCGAAAAATTCACAAAATTGAAATAAATTCAAAAAAATTGGAAACAAATTAATTCGAAATCAAACAAATTCGCGAAGAATATCAACAAACAAATATTTAAAAAAATAGTTAAAAACAATAAAAATGCCAATTTTAGAAAATAAAATCTCTCTTCGATCGCTAATCGTTCAATGGCCCTCTTAAAAATTTCAGTTATTGAGACATAGAAAAATAAATATTTGCCCACAGTAAACTCGCGAGGAATCATGACGCTCGATATGGGGATTGGCTAGAAATCATCCTAAAAATAGAAAATTGCTTTTATATGATTGCTATAAAAAGAAAGGTTTTCCTTTCACAAAGAATGCGTTTATAGTCACATATAATCACGTGCGTTTTATAAAAACTATATATATACATACATGTATCTCTCTTGCAGTAAAACGTGATCGACTTCAACGTCAAAAAAAGAAAAAAAAAGAAAAAAAAAGAAAAAATATAAAAAGAAAAAAAAAATATTCAATTTGCAATAAAAAATATCCAGAACACTTACGTGTACACAAATATACACGCAGTTTGATAATAAAAAACTCATTTAATGAATCATATCGTGTGAATAAAAAATCACTAAAATGCAAATGGACATATATACAACTTTGTTGCGTGATTTTCAGAAACTTTTAAAGAACAATTAATATTTATGAATTCTGTATTGTTCTCGCAAAAAATACTCTGTTCTAAATGTTGAATATTTATACGAGGAAAAAAATTTTATTTTAATCAAACAATCAAATTTGCACAATTATTATTACTATTTTCTTTTTGTCCTATTATATTTATACTGAAGAAGCAAAAAATGAAATTTTTTTCTAATCAAATAAACTCCAATGCTTTCACAGAAAAAAATTTCTGTACTCAATTTTCTATTTATTTTGAAATAAATATTATTTATTACAAATAAATTTTATTTGATTTAAATATGAAAACTTTATATTGCCGTTAAATAGAATTTTTATTTTAGAAAAAATAATTTATAGGCTCTGAGACAAATACACTTTTATTTAACTCAAATAAATTATATTTAGTTGAAATAAAAACTTTATTTCTGCCGCATAAAATTTTTATTTAAAAAAAATAATTTACTAGCTCTCGAGATAAATTTTCTTTTATTCGACTCGAAATCAATTCTGAACATTAAAATAAACAAATTTTTGGCCAATATTAATTTTTTCAAAATTATTGACTGCGATAAAGAGCAAAAAAAATAAATAAAATAAAATAAATGAATTATTTAAAATAATTATAATAATTATTTAAAATAATTATTCAAAAAATAATTATTTCATAATAAATAATCCGTCATATGAAATCAATAAAAAATTTTTTTTCCTTGCACAATATGAATGCATACATATATATTTAGAGGAAATGGAAAATATTTGTTTAAATAAAAAAAGCAATCTATCATTCCTTCAATAGTTGAACAAAAAGGAAGAAAAATCATTTCGTTGGACCGGAAATTGACTTCTAGAAATTCGTATATATCGATCTTTTATTGTACACTTATGAATGAGAAGCAACGGTATAAAGTTCTTGACATACAGGAAAAAAAAATTCTCCAAATAAAAAGAAATATTATAACAAGTTGTTTTTTTTTTTATTTGAAAAAATAAAAAAATTTTTTTTTTACTAAAACTTACACAACATTTATTTTCTTTTTGCAAATAAACATTTAGAAGAAATAAAATATTTTTCCACGTAAATTACTTTGAAACTTTTGTTTGCAAAAGGCATTTTTAGAAAGTTGTTGCTCAATCAACCATTATTTTTCAGAAATCTTTCAAATAGAAAAATTGGTATAAATGGTAACATATATTGATTTCTATATTTTCTTTCTAAATTTGCCTGAAAAAATTATTTTTATCAATTTTTTTCTCATGAAAAAATTTTTCTCTTTTTAAATGTGTAAAGTAATTAAAAAAAATAATAATAATTTAAATAAAATTCTTTTTTGTGTTAATAATTAATATTTATATTTATAGTTAAGGGGTTAATTTCCAGTATGATAAATTATAAGCACTAATGATACGTTTTTATAGAGTGAACGAAAATATAAAGAAGGAGGGTTTTTAATTAGAATTTTTAATTAAGTCAATTTTTTTTTGCAAAAAAAAACGTCTGTAGAGAAGCGATAAAGGTGAATTTCGTAAGAAGGACATTATGCAATTTAGTGTAAATACTCTACTCACTCTTTGTACGCTCTCGACCCTACCATTGCTCTTTTTATAGAAACGGTATCTAATATTTAATGAACCGGCGCGAACAGTTTTAGCTATATACGATGTAGATAACCATTATGAATTTTTTAGACGACAAAAAATATTCAATAAAATTAACAGAAAATTCAAGTCTACATGGAAATAAAAACGATTTTCAGTGTGTATTTCACCTTAGAAAAAATTATCACATTTTTATTTACTGTTTAACGTTGAATTAATTAATAAATTACAAAATGAATTAATAAATAAATTAATGAACTAATAAATTAATAAATTAATTAATGAAATAATAGATTATTTAACGAATCAATAAACTAACTAATGAATTAATAAATTAATGAAAGGAATAAATAAATTATTTAATAAATTAATAAATTAACTAATGAATTAATAAATTAATTAATGAATTGATAAAATAACAAATGAATTAATTAATCCAAAATACTAAATTGAAAATTATTTACTAATTCATGAAAAAATTTCTACTAATTTTAGTCATTTCTTAGTAAAATTTTAGTACGATAGTTTTTTTTATTTTTCAAGAAGATACTAAATGAAATAAAGTTCCTAAGGTTTTGAACGTTTAAGTGAATGGCTGTTTTTTGATTACTTTCTTTGTTTCACAATTTTTTTCGAAAAAAATGAAAAATACTTGTTTTATTATTTTTGTATACAAATTAAAAAAATTGTTCGAAGCAAAAAATGGAAATTTCACCCGAAATAACCCTTGTAGAAAGAAAATAAATGTCCCTAAAGTTCTAAACGTTCAAATGAACAAAATTGAATTATATTTTTTCAAATTAAATTTTTATTATAAAAATATTGAGTCACGTGTTAAAAATAATTCAAAATGTTTAAATAAGTTAGTTTTAAGTTTAGTTAAGTTTCGTTTTTGAATTTTATTTTAGTGAGTAATTTTTTTAAATATTTACAACGAATAAATATTTCGTTCACTAGAACTTTAAAAATTTTTAAAACATTACTAATTTTTATCCCTTGTAATGAACGTAATTTTTTTTTGTTTAGAAAATTGAACAATTCAATAAATCAATAATTGATTCAAAAAGTGTTGAATAATTTCGTAACTAATTTTTATAACGTAAAAAATAACTTTTTTTAATAAAATACAAATAAAATACAAACTACTTAAAAGTAACAAAAATAGAATTTTATTATTATTAAAACATTCGTAATTTTCGTCTGTAAAAGCCTTGGGAGTTAAAATTAATCAATTTTGTTTATTTTTTATGTTGATTTCAAATTTTGAAATAAAATATTGCCACAAGTATTCAAAAAATAATTATTAAATTAAAAAATTGACCTTTTTATTTTAATTTCAGTGTAATTAATTTTTGAAAATAAGTAAGTAATTTTTATTAACTCTTTTATTAATTAATTTAGTGTATTTTTTGACTTTACACTCAAAAAATATAACAATTGATTGTTACTAAAAGTTGATTTGTTAATTGTTAAATGTGATTAAAAATAAGAAAATAAATAAAATAAAAAAAATGTTGATAAAGAAAAAAAATTATTTTTGTCACTGAAGAAAGTTTTTTAAATTCCTTATTAACAAAAACAATCAATTGGGATGTTAAAAAATTGATTTGTTAAAATTATTTATTTATTTCGTCATTCAAGAAATAAAAAAAATAATTTTCTTTTTAATAAAATAGTGACTCAATGAGTGTATTTACAAAAAAAACAGTAATTGATTGTTTATAAAATGAATTATTATAAATTGATTTGTTAAAATTATTTATTTATTTCGTCAATAAAGAAATAAAAGAAAATTTCTTTTTACACCGAAAATCTCAACGTGAGAAGAAAATTCCGCTCATCAATTATTTTTACATTTTATTTTCAATATACAAATATTCATCTACAAAAAAGAGGAATTTTTGTTTAATAATAAAAAAAATTTGATTATAATAATTTTTTTCATTACAATAAAATAAAATTTCTTTAAAAATAGATTTACAAAAAAACACTTAGAAATTGATTGGACAATCATTTTAATGCTACAATAAATATTATTATTATTTAAGAAAAAGGTATTTTTATTAATATTATTATTTTTTATTCCTTAATAAATTAATTTTTTAATAAAAAAATATAAATTATTCATGAAAAATAAAAATTTTTTAAATAAAATAAAAATTTTTTAAATTTGAATAAAAATTTTTAAAATTAAAAAAAAATTCTTTAAATTAAAAAAAAGTGTTGAATGTATGAAAATAAATGTTGAATGTAAAAAAATAATTTTTTGCTTCTAAAAAACTGTATAGTTACAGCAATAAGATTATTTTTTGAATTTTTCCAATTTTAACGATAAATTTCGGTTACAATAATAATAAAAAAATTTTTTTTAAAGGTTCGCGAGAATGGTGGGTGGCGTGCCCAGCGGGTGGATGAGGCGAATCCTCTTCATTCTTGTCCTGATCACTGGGTTGCTCCTCATTGCTATGTTTGCCAACGCACCACCTCTTTCTTCTCTTCAACCTTTTACTGCTCGAAGGTAAGCAAAAACTTGTTATATAATGATAATTCATTGCCATTTCATCCTACGTCTACTACGTCTATTGCACCTGACAACAATGTTGCATTGTTAATATTCAATTTATCCACAAGCGAGAAAACGCGCTTTATAAAACATTTTACGTAAGACATTGAATTTGACATTTGAGTTTCATTTATATCTTTGCAATTATTTTTTCCCCCTTGTCAAAAAATATTACTCTCTCATAATAACAAAAAAAAGAAGAGAAGAGAAAAAAAAACTTTTTCATTATAATATCAAAAGGTGTCTCTCGCAACATTATTTTATTCTCATCACTATCAACTTTTATTACTGCTAGTAATTTTATTTCTTGTAATTAATTTTTGTTTGTTAATAGATTTTTATTTACAGATCAACTTTTATTTTTGTTAATAATTTTATTTCTTGTAATTAATTTTTGTTTATCAATAGATTTTTATTTTTATTTACAGATCAACTTTTATTTTTGTTTATAATTTTATTTCTTGTAATTAATTTTTGTTTATCAATAGATTTTTATTTTTGTTTATAATTTTATTTCTTGTAATTAATTTTTGTTTATCAATAGATTTTTATTTTTATTTACAGATCAACTTTTATTTTTGTTTATAATTTTATTTCTTGTAATTAATTTTTGTTTATCAATAGATTTTTATTTTTATTTTCAGATCAACTTTTATTTTTGTTTATAATTTTATTTCTTGTAATTAATTTTTGTTTATCAATAGATTTTTATTTTTATTTACAGACCAACTTTTATTTTTGTTAATAATTTTTTTTTATGGAAAATTTCGTTTATTAATTTCAAGAAAAAAATTTAATACCTAATGAAAAGTGGCTTAAAAAAGTAGCGAATACAACGAAGAAAATTTATTTAATTCAAATAATCGACTCTCTTGAGGAAAAAAATTCCGAAAATAAAAAATAGCTGATTAAATAATTTTCTTTCGGTTTTTTAATTTTTTTTCAATCAATATAATTAATTAATCGAAATTGCCAAAAAATTATATAGAGAAATTTCTCCTCAATTTCATATTTCATAAAAAAAAAAAAAATTCACTCTTTTATTTTTGAAAAAATTTTCCAGCCTGAAGACACTACACCGTCGATTTGTTTCTTTTGTGATTGGCAAGAATTGGAGCAATAAATCTGATGAACAACTTTTTGATGTTTCTGAAATTTCTGGGTAAAACTTATGTAAAACACATCTACTGCGAAAAGTTGTATTTTAAACTCTCTCTTTTGCTAGAAAATAGCGTCATACTCATTAGTGACTCAACATAAATGCTTTTTTTCCACATAACTTACAGAAAATTTCTAATTAAAGTTAAAACAACAACAAAAAAAGAGACACAAGAAATAAGCTTTCGCATTCATTAGCTTTTTCCATATTTTCCATTTTCAGAAAAAAAACTCGATTATTGTAACTTTACATAATTTTGTAACTATTATTATTTTTGTTTTTTTTTAATGAATATTTTCTTTGTTTTTTTTAATTAATATTTTTAATGTTTTTTTAATTAATATTTTTATTGTTTTTTTTAATTAATATTTTTTTTGTTTTTAAAATATTTACACGGGGTAAAGTCGCTCAATAACAGTAAGCCGATTAAAAGAAAACTTTAATTAACAAAATATGAAAAAAGAATAAAAAAATAATACAAAAAATAAATTGTAAATAAATTGAAAATGAATTGTAAAAATAAATTGTGAAAATAATTGTACCAAAGGGACAATTTTTCCGTTCTTAGAAAAAGGGATAATTCTAATAAATAGTTAGTAAAAAAAAGTCCCTACATAATGACTATACTCCATTTTTTCCACTGCGACAAAAATATAACGAATATTCCTTATTTCTCATGGGAAAATGGTATAATTATTATTGTTAATTAATTGAAATTCTTCTCTATTCTCTTTGTCTACTTTTTGCTTTATATCATTCAATATTTTACACTATATTTTATAGTATACTTCTTATTTTCTTTAATATTTTCTTGCCAGTCATCTTTTCATTAGATTTGTTTTATGTAACTGGAGGTCATATAACTGTTGACACATTGCTAAAGGATTTAAAAACATTATTGCCCTCACATTCGAAAAAAATACTGTTATTTCTCATGACTAATAGCAGCAACAAATGGCCACGCTACACAAACAGAGAAAAGCAATTTTCATTTCAAAGAATTACAATTCAGAAAATATGTTTAAAATATCCTTCTAAATCAATATTTACAGAATTACTGGTGGAATAATTTTTTTCTGGAATATTTGTTATTTTTTTTTATTTTAACTTTTTACACAGGTAACAATGAGAATTGATTAAAAAATATTTTATTTTTCAAATAAGAATATTCTTTGAGAAAATGTGGTAAAATACAAAATAATTCTTGACAAACATTCAATTATTTTTTTTAACAATAAAAAACTTTGTAAGAATTCAATTATTATTTCAAAATTATTATTTTCTATGAAGTTATCTCTTGGCACACTATTTAATATATGGGATTAATAATTATCAATCAATCAATCTGACATTGATTGAATGTAATTAATAATCACATATATTATGGTTTATAGTAATTTAATTATTTTTAAAAATTTTAATAAAATTTTACGTAAGAATTCAATTTTATTTCAATGTCAATAATTCTAAGCAAGAATTCAATTTTCTATATTTTCTGTATTCCACTCAGGAATACAATTATTTTTTAAAAAATAATTAATCTTTTCGTAGGAAAGTACAATTATTTTCATCTATACAATAAAATTCTTGACTGAAATTCAATTATTTAAAAAAAATTGTAATTAAATTTAAAATCAATTTTTTTATTAGAATTAGTAACAAAAACACAATTATTTTAAAATATTTAAAAAAAATTCTTCGTATAAATTCAATTATTTTCAAACTTTTCAATTATTATTATTACAAAAAAACACATTATATTTTCAAAAAATTAAAAAAAATTTGCAAAGGAATTTTAATTATTTTTAATAATTTAAAAAAGGTAATTCAATTATTTAAAATACAATTCAATTTTCAATTGAAAAAGTTTATGTATTTTTATCAATTTTATTAAATTTTGTGTTAAATATTAATAATACTCCTGTCAAAATTTGAATATTTTTATTAATTTATTTAAACCCAATTCAAATCAATTTGAATAACATTTTTCAAAAGAATTCAATTATTTACAAATTTCATTACAAATTTCTTGTCTACAAGCAATTATTTTTATAAACAATATAATTTTTCACAGAGATTCAATTATTTCTATAAAACATACAATTTTTTATTTATTCTTAAAAATTTTATTAAAATTCCTCAAAAAAATTCAATTATTTGAAGGCTTTAAGACAAAATTTTTTATGACATTTCAATTTTAAGAAACATTCAATCATTGAATAAATTATTTATATTTTTCTATAATTAAATAATTGAAACCTCCTATAATTTTTTACTAAAAATTGATTAAAATCAATTTTAACTTTAATTCAGTTGAACTTAAAATTTAAAAAAATAATTGAATATTAAAAACATTATATCGTGTAATTTTCAGAAATAATTAAATTTTTAAAGTTTTCAAATTAAAATATTTAAAAATTTATATTTTTTATACTTTTAGCTGACAATTGAAAAAAAAATTTTTTTTGGAAAAGTTTAAGTGAATTTTTTCTTTCGATTATTTAATGTTTTTATTTTCAAAGATATATTTAGTTGAAGAATTTTTTTTTAAATCAAAATTTTAGAAAATTTAAACATGGACAAATAGATTTGAAAATTCCCAAAGAATTTCTTCTCACTTAATAAAAAATAATTGATTTAAAGAAGAAGTTTAGTTGAAAATTTTGGAAAATAATAACTGAATTGAAAAGATGAAAATAATTTTTCAGAAGTTTCTGTACGATATGCTTATGAAATAAAATAATGATTTTGAATTTTTTGAAAATTATAATTTTTGAGGCAAAATTAATAATGATTAATTACTTATTTCAAAAGGGAAGGTAAGTTGCCGTTTTCGAATAATTTTCCAATTTAAAAAAAAAATGTGAATAAATAATAGAACTTTGTTTTGTGTATCTACTTATTTTTAGAGTGAATTAAAATATTTTTTTAAGGTGATGGGAAAAGTCAAAATTTTGACTGAAAAAACTGTTTGTGCCAATCCTAAAAAATTCATCGGTGTCAAAAAGTAAATTTTTTACTAACTATAAAAAATTCATACTAATTTAAAATCTATATTTTAAAAATCCAAATTTTTAATTTCACATACACCGAAAAAAAACTCTGTCTAATAAATATTCTAATAATTCCCACAGTATTTTCAAGCGCCCCAGAAATTTACACTTTTCAACAAGTACTTATTTTCAAAAAAAAAGAAAACTGTGTCAAAATGATAATTCTCATTTTTCTCTCCCCCTATTTATATCCCATTTTACTTTCATAATTTACTCGGTAATTTTTTTTTAAAATTCCAATATTACTCTTACATTAATCTCCACGTTTTGTTTCCAGATGAGTAAAAAAAAGAACCTCGCATAATTAAAAATTAAACGTTCCCTCTTAACTGTCATTGCTAATTATTGAAGTCATACATTCTATTTATGAAATAAATCGATGTATTTCGTCCTTGGCTTGAATTTAAATTTATTTAAATTGCTTTTGATCGATTACAACCGAAATAGTGTGTATTTAAATTTGCGAAATATGAGTGTAAAATAATAATTTTTTTTTTTTGCAGACCATTTCATAGTCCATGGTCGTGGGTGTGTAATGAGGAGAGATGCGAAAGAAGGGCTGTTAGATCGTCAAGAACAACATTGGCGACCTGTGCGGCCACTTGTGGTGGGAATAGTCGTTTAATTTGGCCTAGCCCCACGGGCAAAACTTTTCTCAGCAAGGATCACGTTGCTTTTCATATTCAACAGATTGATTTTTCTCTAATTGACTCCCCCGATCAGGAAGTCACGAATCTTTTAGAGAAGGCTAGGGAAGTATTTTTAGGTAAGTGAAAAACATTTCTTTTATTATATCTCGGTACTAAAATAAAAAAAAGGAAAAAAAAGAATCGAGATAGGAAAGAATTCCTAATTGGCGCTTTTTTATTTAATGAGATAGAAAATTTGTTCTCACAAAAAAATATGATGTTTTCCAATTTAAAAAAAAGAGAAAATAAAATTATAAATCTTCTTCGTTTTGAATTTTACAAACTTCCTAATTATGAATTTTGTCGCATTTGTGTTTTATAATTAGAATTTTTTATACACCTTATTAATATTAATAATCTGTTCGTAATTTGAAGTCAGTTGTTCTTTTTTTGTTTCTAAATTTTTTAAATAATTTTTTACTATTTTTAACTAGCAAAACTTACACGTTTTGACAAATTTCGATAAAAAAATGATAATAATAATGATAAATAATAATAATAATAATAATAAAAATAAAAAAAATAATAATAATAAAATCATGAATACCTAAAAATCAGACAGAAGAATGTTCAGAGATATATCTAAAAAAAATAATTTTTGCATTTTCTTAAGTTTCTTCATTCTTTATTAAAATTTTAATTACATTTTTATCAAAATTGTATTCCTGGCATCAAAACAAATCAATTCACGTGTTTTTGAAATATTTCATCAAAATTTTATAAAATTAATCAATATTATTAATTTAAAAAACAAAAATTCAAATTTTGTATTTTTTGACATTTTATATTGACAGTTTAAAATAATTATTCTAAAATACAAAATTTAAAAAAAGGAATTGGGAAAGCTAAATGACCCTGAAATATACAACTTGTTTAAAATTATTTTTGGAAATACAATTATTTTTCAAAAAAAAAAAAAAAAAAAATTAAACACGTTTTTTAAGAAACAATTTTTCGGAATTTCTGAATTAAATTAAATTCAAAGCACGAATACTTATTGTTAAACTAAAATTTTAAAACTTGTTCTTATTTATTTTTCCATAAAAATTAAAATTTCAAATAATTTTAATGTGAAACCTCGTGAAATTAATTATTTCTAAAAATTGTAACTGTAATTCTTTCAAAATAGAATTATTGTTTTGAAAGAATTTTTTAAGACCTTTAAATAAAATAATTCAAAAATTTCAATAATTTAAAAAAAAAGTAATCAATAATTTTTAAAAATAAATATTTTTATACTTTTCCTTCCCTTAATTTTTCAAAGAATTCATTACAATTTTAGAAAGTAATTGAATTTTATTCGAAATATTTTTTAACGAATGAAGGAAAAATTAAATTCTTTTAAAAATAATTGAATTTTTTCTAAATTAAGGGCATTTGAACCACTATGACGTCACAATGTGTGAAAAGCATGAGTTTTAAAATTGTGACGTCATAATGGTTCAAATGCCCTTAAGTTCTTTTGAAAATAATTGAATTTTTTTCTAAATTAAATTCTTTCATGAAATCTTATTAAAATTGTTTTAAAAATAATTGAATTCTACAGAATTTTTTTTATAGCGAATTTAGAAGAAATGGAATTCGTTTGTGAAATTATTGCGAATAAAAATTAAAATTTTGCGGCGAAGAATTTTACTATTTATAAATATGATTTAATTATATTGCAGGATTTATTAAAATTTTAGAAAATAATTCAATTTTTACGAAATATTTTATACAAGAAACTACAAAAAATTTCATTCTTTAGCGAAAAATTTTTTTTTTAAATTGAATTTTAGCTAAAATTTTATAATGATTTAAAAAAAAATTCTTTCATGGATTTTTTTAAAGTAATTCAATTTTTGCAAAGACTTTACTATATCTGAAAAATAACATTGAATTATTTTGCAGAATGTATATGTATAAACAAGTGTAATAATAAATAAATAAAATAAAAATATTGAATTTTAGCAACAATTTTATAACGATTTAAAAAAATTAAATTCTTTCGTCGACTTTTTTTGAAAGTAATAAAATTTTTGCAAAGATTTTACTATATTTAAAAAAATAATTGGATTTTTTCGAAGGATTTGTTAAAATTTTAGAAAATTATTATATTTGGTTGTGAAATTTTATTTAAATTTTGTGTAAAAATAATAATTGTATTTTTGCAAATAAAATTCTACTATTTATAAAAAGAATTCAATTCTCACAAAGAATATTATTATTTTTGAAAGTAGTTTATTTCTTCCGAAGAATTTTATTAACATTTTTGAAATTAATAAACAAGAATAATTAATTAGAAATTTAGTTAATAATTATATTTTTTAAAGTTCGAATCTAAAATTGTTCGAAAATATAAAATTTTGTAATTTGCATAATAATAATAGTAATAATAATAATAATGATAATAATAAAAAAATATTTTACATAATTACTAAAATTAATTTTCATCACTACATAAACATAATTGTCAAATAATTTGCATTAATTCAAGCGAGACGTTAATCCTCTTGTATAAAAAATTTTTGTTTTGATAACATACACGAGAGGAAAATATGCATTAAAATTAGAGCAATCGGCTAAAATGAGGATTACTTTTTTCTTCGGTCTATTTAGCAGGGGAATTTAAAGCGGGTCGAAATTTTGAATCCCGCAAAATTTCAATTTCATCGAACTTGCATTTGTCCGAATATTTATTGGAAGTAAATTTCTCTATGTTCCAAGTGTGTTTTAATTAATTTTTTATTAAAACTTCTTTTACGCAAAGATAAAAATCAAAAATTCCCCATTTTAAAGTTTTTATAAAGTAAAATTGTCATCAAATAATAATTCGTTAAACAAAAATTTCGTTTTAATAAAAAATTATGTTTAATAAAAATAAAAACAAAATAAAGTAAAATTTAATAAAAATATCAAAATAGAATAAAATTTAATAAAAATAAAAACAAAACGATGTAAAATTTAATCAAAATAACCAAATAGAATAGAATTTAATAAAAATAAAAACAAAACAAAATTTAACAGAAATAGAAAAAAAATTTAATTAAGTTATTTAATTATAGACTTGCTTTAGAAAGAAGTTCGTTAAATAAAAATTCTGTATATAGGTGTGAAAGCTCTGTCAACTAATAGATTGATGATCTAATATTCCATTAAGTAGAAATTTTTCTAAAGCAAAAAAAAACAGGTCAGGTTAATTTATATTCGAAAAATAAAATTTTTTAATGAAAATAAACTTGAATTCCTGCATTTTTAATATCAAATAGTTCAAGTACATTATTTTCTACCCCTCAAATTTTCATATACACGTAAATAATGAACATCAATCATTTTCTCGATATTATATTACTTTTCCATACATGAATCTATATCAATATAGTACAATTATAATTATTGGTATTTATAAATTTACAATAATTATAAATTAATTTTGAAAACCATCATTCTGCAATTTAAAATTCCATTCAATTTTCACCAGCTAATGAGCAAATATTGTAAGTCTTCTTATATAATATAATGCTCATTTAATCAATATTTCAGCGATTACATTATCAATTACAAATTTTAATACAAATAATTTTCTCATTGTTAGTATAATCATAATAATTAAATGCTGTTTTTGAAAAACGTGCCGATAGAAATGATATTTGTTCGCATTACAAATTGTTTATTTATTGTTTATTTGTATTGTTAATTTATTTTACATCGATGGTGTATTTCCCTATTTATTTAGCAATGTAAACGAAATTAATTATTCAAGCTCTCAATATTTTCTAATTCTACTTTCAAATTTCTATTTATAATTATGATTTTATTGACTTCTAATTTCTTCCCCATTATTCAATTGAGCCAAAAAAAGGGTAAAATTTAGAAATTTTCTTTCAGAAGGAAAAAAAAATTTGTCTAAAATAAAAAAGTAAAACATTTTTCAATATAAAATTATGAATGCAAATATAATTCAAATATCATTCATGAAATGAATGTTAATTACTTTAAAAATACTATTAATCTTATTTCAGAAATTAAATGCAAATTGAAGAACTTTTAAAATTATTTGATTTGAAAAAGAAAATTAATTATTTTTGCATTAGAGTTTTTTTAATTTTTAAAGTTTTTTAAGTTTTAATGAGGAAAAAAAATTTATTCTCTATGTGCTTGCTGCTTTTTTAGGATTTTAAAAAATAAATTTCACCAAAGTTAACGTCAAGCCTGACGATTTTCGAAATAACAATTTGAAAAATCGTCAGGTTTGATGTTATAAACTTGAGTTCCAATATAAAGCTAATGATTTTTTGTAGCGTTCGCACAAATTCGCGTCGATCGTATATTTTCGTTTGACAGTCGTTAATTTAGCAAAAGTTTTGTATTTTAAAATAAACTTTGTTCGCTGTGAAATTAAATTAGCGAACAACAAGAGTATTTATTTATTTTCGAAAATTTTGCACAATATTTTCAATCGAAAAGTTTCTTTCGAAAGAAGGAATTATACTTATTAAAAAAACTATTTAATGCTTTTGCAAAATTAAATTATATTATTAGTTTATTATTTACGGAAATATTCGAAATCCTTTAAAAAATTTAATTAGAGTTTTCAAAAATAATTAAATTCTTTGGAAAAATTTCTTTAAAAATTCTAAAATAATCGTGTACGTAAATAATTGTAATTAAAAATTTGATTACTGGATTTTATTAAAAGCTTTTTTTTAAATAATAGAATTCTTCCCAGCGTTTTATTAAATTTTTTTAATTTTCAGGATCCCCAAGTTTTGAACGTTCAAATGAACGAAATATTTTTTATTGCAGATATTTTAGTAAATTATTAATCATGAAAACATTTAAAAAATAAAATTTCACGTTTACAAACTCAGTAATTAATTTTTGGGGATAATAAAGTAAAATAATTGCAATAAAAATTAAATTTTCAGAAGAAATAAATAAATTTCGTTCATTTGAACGTTCAGAACTTTAGCATCTTTAATTTTCGAAAAATTTTAATTAACTTTGTGTTGAAAACAATTAAAATCCTGCGAAAAATTCAATTATTTATAAAAAAAATTGGGTTTTTGACAGAAATTTTATTGTAAAGATAAAAATAATTGATTTCCTGCGAAAAATTCAATTATTTATAAAAAAATAATTAGATTTTTGACAAAAATTTTATTGTAAAGAAAAAAATAATTGATTTCCTGCGAAAAATTCAGTTACTTATAAAAAAATAATTGACTTCTTGTGAAGAATTTTATGAATTATAAAAGAAATAATTAAATTCTTGTGAAGAATTTTATTTAAAATAAAATAATTGAATTTCTAATAATTGTGTTGGAAGTAATTGAATTTCTTCGAAGAATTTTATTGTGTGGGAAAAAAATGAATTCTTATAAAAAATTTTATTAAAACTTTTGAAACAATAATTTAATTTTTGCGAAGAATTTTTTGATTTATAAAAAAAAGTAATTGAATTTTTGACAAAAATTTTATTGTAAAAAAAAATATTTCATTTCCAGCAAAAAATCCAGTTATTTTTGAATTCTTGAAAGGAATTTTCTATAAAAAAATAATTAAATTCACGTGAAAAATATTAATTATAAAAAAATAATTTTTGACAAAAATTTCATTGTAAAGAAAGAAATAATTGATTCCCTGCAAAAAATCCAATTATTTTTATAAAAAATAATTGAATTCTTGTCAAGAATGTTATGAATTTTGAAAAACTAATTGAATTCCTGTGATGAATATTATTTTTAAAAAATTATTGAATTTCTGGCAGAAATTTTATTGTAACGAAAAAAAAAATAATGTCGTTTCTGCGGAAAATTCTGTTATTTATAAAAACAATAATTAAATTAAATTCAAATAATTGTGCTAATGGAATTGAATTTCTTTGAAGACTTTTATTGAATGGAAAAAAATAATTTAATTCCCATAAAAAAATTTTATTAAAACTTTTGAAACAATAATTGAATTCTTGCGAAGAATTTTATTTTCTATAAAAAAAAGTAATTAAATTCCTGTAAAAATGATTAATTATTAAAAATAATAATTTTATTTCTAAAGTGCCTAAAGTTCTGAACGTTCAAATAAACGAAATTTATATATTTCTTCTAAAAATTAAATTTTTATTGCAATTATTCTGCGTTACTATCCAAAAAATTAATTACTGAGTTTCTAATCGTAAAATTTCAGGTATTAAATTTTTTTATAATAACTAATTTATTAAAATATCTTTAATAAAAAATATTTTGTTTATTTGAATGTTCAAAACTTAAGGATCATAATTTCCGACGAAAATTTTATAGAAAAGAAATAATTGACTTTCTGCGAAAAATTCATTTTTTTTACAAAAAGTAATTGAACTCCCATGAAGAGTTTAATTATTTATCTAAAAATAATTGAATTCTTGAAAAGAATTGAAAAAACAAATAATTAAAACAGTAAATAATTATTAATTAGTTAATAAGTAAATTTTTAAAATACTTTTATTTGAAATAATTTAAACGTTTTAATAAAATTGAAGAAAGTGAATTTATCATTCGGTAGTATTAATATTAAAGGTGAAAGAATTAAACAATAATTTTTATTTTTGTTATTATTTTTTTTTTTTAATAATTGCTAAATTCTTTCACCTTTAATAGTTTTAATAACATGTTTAAGAATAATAATAAAAAATAAAAAATACAATGTGTGTAAAATTTGTTTTATTCACAATTTAAAAATATTTTTTGTTTTCAACAGGAAATGTGCGGAGCTTAATAAAAGTACCCAACGCAAAAGCGAGATCAACAATCGATAACTTCATCATCTACCTAAGTCCAGGCGAATCCAGAGACTCAAAATTAAGTCTAAACACAGATGAGTCTTATAAACTGAAAATATCCCTAAGAGGCAAACTCCTGGAGGCGAAGATTACAGCGAAAAGTTACTATGGAGTGCGTCATGGTTTAGAAACTCTAAGTCAAATGATCTGGTGGGATGAGACGGCGGGCAAACAGGGAATGCTACGTGTTTTGAGTCAGGCGACAATTGAAGACAAACCCAAATTCCCCTATCGTGGCCTCCTCATCGACACTGGTCGGCAATATTTTCCCATCGATGAATTAAAGCGCGTCATTGATGGAATGTCCGCCTCGAAACTCAATACATTTCATTGGCATTTGACGGATTCGCAAAGTTTTCCATTTGACTCGGCCATCTTTCCCGAAATGGCGCGTTGGGGCGCCTACAGTGGAGAGCAAGTTTACACTCCCGAGGACGTTCGAGATCTCGTGCATTATGCAAGGATCAGGGGGATCAGAATTCTCATCGAGATTGATTCCCCAGCTCATGCCGGCGCTGGTTGGCAATGGGGTTAGTAGATGAAGTATAATCCTTGATAAAAGCCGTTCTGAGTAGCATTCAACAAATGTTACCCCCGCTGAATATTGATGTGCAACTTTGCACACTTTGAATTCGATATTTTCATTTGCCTCCAAAACTGTCAATTAATATTCATTCACTTTTAATTGATTTCAGAAATGCGGTGAGAGGGCGAAATGTTTTATTCTACAATATTAAATCTCTCTTGATTTAGAGGAGGCATCAAAAATTTTATAAATCAGATATTGTAGAAATTGACAATTGACTGAAAATCATAATTGTCACGTAGAAGAATTGACGATTGGCAAGATTTTATTTGGTTAAAATTTTTCTCAGTGCGGTTTCACTAAGAAAGTTGTCAATTGGCAAATTGGGTCAAATAGCAATTGACAACTTTAGCGAATTTCTATTTTGTCTAATTGTAATTTCCCACATTCCAAGTTAAATGAACCAAAAATTGCTGCTTTTACCAAAACAGCAATTCGACGAATTATGATTTCCCCGAATAACCGACTTAACCAAACTTTTCATTCGCCCAAAAGCCATTTCAGTTAATTGTCCATTGATCCAAGTGTCATTTCAGCTAATTGTCCAATAACCCAATTGTTAATTTAGCTAATTGTCACTTTAGCTAATTGCCCACTGACCCAATTGTTATTTCAGCTAATTATCCAATAACCCTATTTTCATTTTAACTAATTGTCCATTGACCCAATTGTCATTTAACCGATTTGTCATTTAACCAAACTGTCCATTGACCCAATAGCCATTTCACTTAATTGTCCCTTGACCCAAGTATCATTTCTGCTAATTGTCCAATAACCCAATTGTCAATTTAGCTAATTGTCCACTGACACAATTGTCCATTGACTCAATTGTCACTTAACCGATTTGTCATTTAACCAAACTGTCCATTGATCCAAACGTCATTTTAATTAATTGTCCATTGACCTAATTACCATTTCAGCTAATTGTCTAATTATTAAACTGCCATTTAAGCTAACTGTCCATTGACCCAGTTGTCATTTAATAAATCTCTCATGTGACCAAATTCGTATCTTCCCGAAAATGCCACGAAATCTAATTTTTATTTGCCCTATTCAACATTTTAGCATATTGTTATTTCAGTCGAGCTACTAAAAAAATTGTAATTTAACCGAATTTTCAATTCCCCGAATTCTCCTTTCACACAATTTTTATATTCCTGAATAGTAAATTTACCGAATTTTTAATTAAGCCAATTGGCATTTTAAACTACTTTACCTTAAGCCTACTTTACCGAAATGTTATTTTCCTGAATAATCCGTTAACGTTTGACACAATTGGTCTTAGAAATGATTTCCTACTTTAACGAAATGTTATCTTACGGAATAGTCACTTAAAGAAATTTCCGTTAGCCCAAATTGTCATTGAACGAATTGCTATTTCACCGAATAGTCAGTTGACCGAATTTTCATTTCAACGAACTCTAATTTCAAGGAATTGTTTCGCTCCAGAATAATAATGTGGCAAAATTGTTAATTCAAGAAATTGCTATTACATTAAATTGTTACTTTCCCGAAAACAATTAATTAACCGAATAGTCATTACAGAAAATTGTTATTTTTCCAAAACGTGTGATTAATTTTCCGAATTGTCATCAGTTGACTAAATTGTCATTTCAAAGGAATTCCTACTTTGCCGAAATGCTATTTTTCTAAATAGTTTTCCTCAATAGTCACTTTAACTAATTGTCATTTAGCACAATTGGCAGTTCAAACGGATACCCACTTCAATTAAATTTTACTTTTTTAAATTGTCTCTTTAGTGAATTGACCAAAGATTCGGTCAAAATTGGCCTTTTGACCGAATTATCATTTTAATGAATTGTAATCTTACTAAATTGACATTTTGACAAATATAGTCAATCAATTGACTTGCCACTTGACTAAATTATCATTTTAAACAATTTTTACTTTACCAAATTGTTGTATTTCTAAATAGCCATTTAACCGAAATGAAAATTGATTAAATTACGGTTTAAAAAACGCTGCTTCGATGAATTTGCCGGAGTAACTATTCGGGCAAATAATAATTCGGTTAAGTGGCTATTTGGAAAATAACAATTTGTCTAATTGACAATTTTCTCAAATAACGATTAGATTAAGTGACTACTTGGGGAAATAACAATTCTCAAAAACGACAATTTAGTTAAATGATAATTTTGTCAAATTTCGGTTAGTTTCAATTTGTTATGCGATAATTCGGTTCTATAAGCATTCAGTAAAATAACAATTTAGTGGAATAGTAATTCGGTTAAAAGATGAGTAATCAAAGTGTAGTTTTTTTACCAACGGCTAAAAGTGAATTAACAAGTAGGATATTTTTCAAGAGCCTGTAATTAATCGAGCTAATTGCTATAAAACAAAAGTAAAATTTTGCTTCAAAATTTTTGCTTTTTGGTACAAATAGTAAGGAACATCAGTTGAAATAGCAATTCCTTGAAATGACAATTGGGTTACTTGATTATTTCGCAAAAATGACAATTACTTTGAATAACAATTTCATGAAACGTCAATTCGGTCAAATAACCATTCGATGAAATAATATTTTGCTGAAATGACAGCGAATTGCTTCTTTTTTTAAAAAATTTGAACGTTCAAAACTTAGGGATCATTGCAAAAATGACTATTAAGTCACTTTTCCAATGATCTCCAAGTTTTGAACGTTCAACTAAACGAAATATTTTTTATTAAAGATATTTTATTAAACCACTAATCATAAAATAATTCAAAAACTAAAATTTTACGTTTACAAATTCAGTAATTACTTTTTTGGATTGTAAAGCAAAATAATTGCAATAAAAAATTAATTTTTAGAAGAAACAAATAAATTTCGGTCATTTGAACGTTCGGAACTTTAGGATCGTCTTGTCCAAATTAATTCGCTGATGTAAAAATTCGTGTAGGTAACAATTGGGTTAAGTCATTGGGAAGATGTCATCCCAGTGAAACAACAATTCGGTCAATTGACAATTCGGTTAGTTGACTATTCAGGATTTTGTTTCGGTATAATAAAAATTCAGTTAATCGAAAATTCGGTCAATGGACAATTCGGTTGAGTGACTATTCGGCGAAATAGAAATTCGATGAATTGTTATTTTAGTTAAATGGTAATTCAGTTAAATGACAATTGGGAAAAATTACAATTCGGCGAAATGGGAATTCTTTGTGATAGCAATTCCTTAGAATGCAATTTTAATCTAGCAATTTCGGTCAAATGATAATTGTATGTATTGGCAGTTGGACCAAGTAAAAATTCGGCCAAGCCACGACACTGAAATAGTAAATTGTTGCACATGTTTCTGCAAATTTTTTTCTTTTCATGTCTCGTTCAATTTCCTCTATTGATTCCAAAAAGATAAGACTTAGATTTTTAAGGATCCCAAGAAAACTGAATTTACAAACTGACTGCAATTCTCTAATTTTCAGGTCCAGAACATGGATTAGGCGAATTGTCCCTCTGCATAGACCAAATGCCCTGGCCGTCATATTGCGGCGAGCCCAATTGCGGACAACTGAACCCAATCAACGAGCATTCCTATCGAATTCTTCAGGGCCTCTACAAAGAACTTCTGGACCTAACGGAAGTTCGCGACATCATTCATCTGGGCGGCGACGAGGTGAATCTCGACTGCTGGGCCCAGTATTCAAACATCACATCAGCGATGCAAGCACAAAACATCACCGACCTCTATGCACTGTGGGGAGATTTCGAGATGAAATTAATGCTAAGGATACTGAGAGTGAATCAGGATAAGGTCCCTCAAGCAGTGATTATATGGAGTTCGCCATTAACGAAAAAGCCCCACATCACGACGTACTTTGACGCGAAGGTGCACGTGATTCAATCGTGGGGAGCGAGTAGCTGGCAAGAAACACAGGATCTATTAGAAGATGGATTCCGAGTAATTCTCTCTCACGTGGATGGATGGTATTTGGATTGCGGTTTTGGAAGATGGAGAGAAACAGGCGAAGCGGCTTGCGGAGAATATCGCACTTGGCAAACTGTCTATAATCACAGGCCCTGGCGGGATTATCCACAAAAACAATGGAATCTCATTCTCGGGGGAGAGGCTGCTATTTGGAGCGAGCAAGTAGGACAAGCGTCCTTAGGACCACGACTTTGGCCTAGGGCCTCAGCACTTGCCGAGAGATTATGGTACACAGACAGTATAATTGATTCTCTCAATTTACAGTCAATTTCAAATTTCATTAAATTAATTAACGATTAACCTCAACTTGGATAGATTGATAATTGCTTTTCATCTCTAATTTAAGTACATCTTCCAAGTGATGAATTCTTACTCGTGATGTAAATTAATTAACGAGTGGAAATTTTCAGATGAACAATAGTCAATGTGAATAAAGTAAAGGTTAATTAAATTCATGATTAATTAATTAACATTAATCTTTATTTTATTTTCTGAATTTACTCTCCTAGGGAAGTAGAATAAATTAACAGACAGGAATTTTCATCAATTTTTCAGTAGGAGAGAGAAATTTCAACTTATATCAAAACTTACATTTCTCAATGGTTTCGATTTTTCTTAGTATTATTCTTAATATTATTTCGAACATAAAACGTTACATCACGAAAATTAAAGAATAAAATTACAAGAATTATTAAATTAAGAAAAACCTCAATTTTTGCAAAACTTTGTAAAGTTTAAAATTTTTAATTCTTTCAGCAAAATAGAAAAAAGATTTCTTAGTATTAAAAAAAGGATCCCCAAGTTTTGAACGTTCAAATGAACGAAATATTTTTTATTGCAGATATTTTAGTAAATTATTAATCATGAAAACATTAAAAAAATAAAATTTTACGTTTACAAACTCAGTAATTAATTTTTGGGGATAATAAAGTAAAATAATTGCAATAAAAATTAAATTTTCAGAAGAAATAAATAAATTTCGTTCATTTGAACGTTCAGAACTTTAGCATCTTTTAAAAAAATTTAAATCTCACTAAAATAGTAAGTCTTAAAGTAACTAAATATTTTTTTAACTTAGAAGACACAATTTTTGGAAAGAGAATTTTAAAAAATGTTCATATCTGAAATATTACGATAAATATTTTTTTAGCTTAAAAAAAGGATCCTAAAGTTTTGAATGTTCAAATAAACGATATTTTTTTGAATACATTCTTTATTTTTTGTTTTATTACAATATATGGTATTTTTGTAGATTAAAAAATAATTGTTTAACTAAAGTGTTCAATTTTCATATTTTTTTAATTTCGAACTAGTAATTTTCGAATAATTTTAAAACGCAAAAAAATATTTCTTTTAGTTGAACGTTTATCACTAGGAAAATAAAAAAATGTTTATATTTACAATTTTTGTAAAGGAATTTTTTAGAGAAGAAAAACTATGATTTCATTTCAGAAATTTTGACAATTTAATGAGAAATAAGAAATTTTTTTATGTTTTAAGTTTAAATGATCTAAAAAAATTGCCAAAAAATCGTTTTTATAGTTAAAGAAATAAAAATTGTACTAAAGTTTAAAGAAAGAAAAACTTTTTCTCTAAAAACGTGACTAAATATTATTTTACATTTCAATGAAGACAATTTTTATAAAGAAATTTTTCTCGACGAATTGAAAAAAACAGGATCCTAAAGTTCTGAACGTTCAAATGAACGAAATTTATTTATTTCTTCTAAAAATTAAATTTTTATTGCAGTTATTTTGCTTCACTATCCAAAAAATTAATTACTGAGTTTGTAATCCTTAAATTTTAGTTTAACATTTTTTTTATGATTTATAATTTATTAAAATATCTTGAATAAAAAAGTATTTCGTTCATTTGAACGTTCAAAATTTGGAGATCATAAAAAAACATTAATATTCAAGACTTTTTAGACAAAAGAAACACATTTTTTAACTTCTACTTTTTGAAAAAAATCAATAAAAAATGTTTTGAATTTTTAGAAAAACAAATTTCAAACTTAAGTTTGAAGAAAGGGGAATTTCTTCTCTCGACATAATTAAATAATATTGAACAAAAAAATAGTTTTTGTAAAGGAATTTTTTCACAGAAAAAGTTGAAGAATAAAATAACTTTAGACATTTTACAGAATTTTGTTAGCTCAATAAGAAATAATAAATCTTAAACTCAATTTTTTGAGTTTAAAATTTTAAATAATCTGAAAAATCAAAAAATCGATAAAAATTTATAAGAATTAAAAAAAACTATAAACTGTAATTTATGCAAAACTATAAATTTTACAAAAATATGAAAAAATTAAATTTTTTTCTTTGAATAATAAATATTTTTTACGGGTTTTAAAAAAGATATTTTTTGTAAAGAATTTTTTCGAAGAAAAAAGGAAGAAAAACATGATTTTAGCTGTTTTAAAAATTTTTTGTTGATTTAATAAGTAACAAGTAATTCTTGTAAAACGTTTGTAAGTTTAAATAATCTGAAAAAAATGAAAAATGTTTTATTTTTAAAGGAAAGAAACTTTCAATATAAAGTTTTAAGTAAAAGGCATTTTCATGTCTGAATACAACTATAAATATTATTTCACATTTTAAAAAAGTCCATTTTCGTAAAAAAAACTTGTAGAGAAAAAATAGTTGAGAAAAAAATAATTTTTATGTTTTTTCAGAGAATTTTTTAATTTAGTAATAAATAATAAATCCTTCAAAAAATTGTTTAATTTTCAAGTAAGCTAAAGAAATGTCCAAAAAAATTTCTTGTATTTTTAAAAAAACTAAAAATTTTGCTAAAATATTAAACACTAGGGAAATTGTTTACTCCATTATTACTAAATATTTATTTTTGGTTGCAAAAAAGACATTTTTTAAGGAAAAAAGTTATTTGTTTTTTAAGACACTAAAAAAAATGAATAATAATAAAAAATAATTTCTTTAGATAAAACATCTAAAAATTTTGCTCAAATATTAAACAATAGGGAAATTGTTTCCTTTAATATGACTAAATAATTTTTTGGTCTCAAAAAAGACAATGTTTTAAGGAAAAGAGATATTTATTTTTTTAAGACAAAAAAATAATAATAAAAAAAATAATTTAGGGAAAGAGAACAGTGATTCACGTAAAAAAGTTTTTTTAAACTCAGAAAATGTTTACAAGAATTTATTATTAGTTATAAAATTATCCAAATTTCTTAAAGTACCTTAAATTAGATTTTTTCTCTTCTTTTTCTCCTAAAAAAAATTTCGCTTTACATTTATATTCATTTCATCAGAAAATAATGAGAAATGTTTTTAAAAAAATACAAATTCAAAGCAAACTCCAAAAAGAAACCTAAAGAAAGATTCATTTCTCATCGACAACTCAAAAAAAAAAAAGAAAATTCCAAATTCATTAAAACTTAAACATTTAATTTCAGGAGTGATTTGCCAGCGAATGGCTATTCCGTAGAAGAAAATGTCTACACAAGATTATCCACACACATGGATATTCTGACGGCTCGGGGACTTAAAATAGAAGCAATGTGGCCACATTGGTGCTCTCAGAATCCAGGAAAATGCCTTTGACTGAGGTAGAAATTAAAGGATAAGCGAAAAGCCATTTCAGTACACCACAGTGACTCGAGGAAGCAAAGCTGTGACTTAATTGTAATAATAATTGTTGTATCATTTTTAAGGCCATTCATCAATTTCACCATGTCATGATAATTTTTCTATTATGCTGCAGACTGATTATGCTGTCAATAACAAAAAATCCGCTTTTTCGATAAAAATTACATTCAATCGTCAAACATAAAAAAAAACAATAACAGCAAGCGTATAAACATTTTTTAGACAAATTTTTTATAGATAATCTTTTGCCGAACACAAAAAATTTAGATTAACAAATTGTTGAACTTGTCTCAGTGAATAATTATTGAAAAAAGTGCGAATTACAAAAAAAAGCGAAAAAGAAGAATTTCTTTTCAGAAAAAGAAAATCAAGATTGAAAATTGAAATTCAATTTTTGCAATATTTAGAAAATATGCTCAAGCTAATGGCACCTGACTGTTTCAATTAAAAAAAAAAAAAATGTCGATCAGTCTCTTAGCACTGAGTACTTTATAATATAGATAAAAATTATTCCATACATAATTGAATGGATGAAAGAAAAGAGTTTTCATTACGGGGTCCAATGATGGGCTTGATGAGAGCTTACTTTTATATATATATATATATAGAAAGAGAAAAAGGAGAAAAATAAAAATTGTAGCAAAAAAATTGCTTTGGGTGATTGTCAAAGAAAGTAAAAAAATAATTTATTAAATGAAGGAATGAAAGTTATTCATGCAGTAATGAATAAAAATATTTATGTGCTTGTGAATATGATAGGAATATGGTGCAGGTTCGGAGGTGAAAAATACTTATTTTAAGTAACGAAGTGAAAAGTAATTTTTGTTACTAAAGTTCTTAAAAAAAAAGAAAAACGCCAATTATTAACTTAAATCGTAATCATTTATTTCTACATTATCATTTATACACTTTTTTCATCATTTTGCTAATGAAAAAAAAATTATTGTTGATGAATCAAATAACCGATTACTTGTCTATTGTTAAAACATTTCGATATTATATTTTTAATATAATTTAATTTCTTTGAAAAAATAATTTAATATTTTAATATTAATAGTTGCTATATTTTTTTAATTCAATTAAATAAATTTCAATCAAACAAAGAATATTTTATTATTTAAAGCAAACACCATTTAATTTACTCAGAGAAAAATTGTATTTAAATAAACAAAATATAATTTAATTTTTGTTAAAAATAATTTAATATTTTAATTTTAATAGTTGCTATATTTTTTAATTCAATTAAATAAATTTCAATTAAACAAAGAATATTTTATTTAAAGCAAACACCATTTAATTCACTCAGAGAAAAATTCTATTTAAAAAAATATAATCTTATTTAAATCAAATAAAATTAATTTTGAACAAATAAAAAAAAAATCTTTTTTCTCGAGGAAAAAACAAAACAAAAATTATTAAATTTACAAGATAACATTTATTTTACAATAGACAAGTAATCGATTATACGAATAAAAAATTTAATGTTCAGTATATTAACGCTTAATCGAATTCAATTTTTTTAAATTAAATTATTAATTGCGTCATTCCAAGAGAAAGTACCAATAAAAAAATTTGTTATTCGGAACAATTTTTCATAATTGTTTATGAAAAATAGAAAAAGATGTATTTTTCTATTTTCCTATTAAGTGAAAATTGTGAATGTTGAGATTTTTTTAAATTCAGCTTCTTCAGAGGCCGAGGATTTTGAAAGACGTTTTTATTTAATACTTTTGGTAGATAAGAAAAAATTTATTCGCATTTTCCTAGATTTTTTGGATATTCAGTAAAAAATTTCATAACTGCAACGAAAAATATTTAAAAAAAATTAAATTCTAAAAAGTGACTTTTTTAAAACCGAAGTTATCGATTAATTTTATTTTTGAATGAATTTCAATTTTTCTAGAACCTTTCGTTGTGGATAAAAAATATTTTATTAAATATCTATAAACTTTCAAAAAAACCAAATAAACGTGTAGTAAATTTTTTCTTATCTTCTATTAGTATTAGAGAAAATATGTTTCTTAAAGTTTTCGGCTTCTTCAGCAGTTTAATTTAAAAAAATAACAACTTTAGCAATTTTCATTCAATAAGAAACTGAAAAAATACGCCTTTCCTTAATTTTCATGCACAATTCGAAAAAAATTGTCCCAAACGAAAAAAAATATTTCAAAAAAACTTCACCTGAAATGATCCAATTGCTAATTACTTTTATTATTAAATTTTTCACGTGAAACATTTTATTCAATTCTTTAATAAAAATTTTTATTCAATTTAGATATTGTGTTTTTTATTTTTCTTTATTAATGAATATTTTCTTAAACTTATTACTAAATTTCTTTATTATTAAAATTGTTACTTAATTTCTATGTTATTAAAAATTTTATCAAATTTTTTACTAAATTTCTGTATAATTAAATATTTTATTAAATTTTTTATTACATTTTTTATTAAATTTCTTTTACTCCTAAATATTTTTTTGTAACATATCGAAAAAAACAACGTGTATTTAAAATCAAAAGAAAAAAAAATTTACAATTTTCTTTTGTAAAAAATATACTTATCGTGCAATATATTCAAAATAATTTCCACTGTTCCAACGACGAATTTACATAAATTTTTCTAATAAATTTGTAAGTTATAAATATAGAAAAGAGATAAAAGAGAAAAATTTTTGAAAAAAAGTATAATTTCTTTTTCGTTGAATAGCAATTGTATTTAGAAAAATGATTAAAAACAGAAATTCAATTCATTTCGTTCAAAGTGCCTTTTATACTTTGGTTTTGCACCTTAGACGCAAAGAGAAATGCGAAAAATACTTAGTAATTCTCGTTCCTATAAAAAAAAATGTTCTGTGGACAGGACTAGAGAAAAAAAAATGCGTACCGTATCCTAATCGTCAGAGTTGATATTAATATTCGATGTGCGTAAAAGACAAACGTATAATATAGTATACTTAGCAAAAAAAATAATTGTTATACGGAATATAGATGTTTGTGTTTGGTGGATTAGAGTTTATGATTCAAATGCCATCCATAATATAATTCGACGATTCAAATCTAGTTTATAAAGAAGAAAGATTCTTTTATTTTCATTATTTTTTATGAACATTGAATTCGTTCGAAATTTTAGTAAATTTTTAGTAAAATTTTTAGCTCGAAACTTTCGAACATATGAGTAAAAACTCAATTAAAAAAAATTGTAAAATAGAATAAAGGATATAAAGGAATTCTTTTAAATAAATTGTTTAATTTTTATTTAAACTATTTAAAGAATCGTTTAAGTGAATCAACTTAACTAAAATCGCAGTAGAGAATTAATTAAACCGTCTCACTCACTCAATGTTCAATAGTATTAAAAACGGCAAAACGATACTTTTTTTAATGCTGATGGTTACGAATGCTTTATTTAAATTAACAATTTTAGAAAAATATGTAGTTAAAAATTTTATAGTAATTTTTCCTAGAATCGTATTTCATAGTAAGACTGTTTAGATGAGGAGAGGCATTTTAGAATAACATATTTTAATTGCGAATCAATAAAAAAAACGTCGGTGAATTTCGCAAATGTTTATAATCATCGATCAATGGTTGAAAATATTTCTCACACCTAAAAGGAATAAAATTTTTCCCTTCAAAATTCATGAGTTCATAAAAATTGATAAAAAATTTATAAGAAAAATTAAAAAAAAGTAATAAAGTAAAAAAGTAAAAAAATTTGTAAAAATATTTTTCAAGCAAACAATTCAAAATTGATGAAAAAAACATTACAAAAATTTGCTTAGAAAAATATTTCCCCTTTCCAAATTGTTGACTTTGTAAACTTTATAAACTTTGTAAACTTCGCCAATGTTAGAAAAATGAAGAAAAAATGCAAATAAGGATCGAAATATCCCCCGCGATGATAGAAAATTATTTTAACCAATTAATTTCTATATATAATGCTTGCGGTATTTTCTTCACGGTTGTGAAACTGTAAAAAAAATAGATTGTAGATTTTAAACGATTCACGGAAGAAGAATAATTAATTTATTACATATTACAATTATTATATAAATTATAATTATCATCGCCATAAATATCGGAGCACTGCGTACGTGACATGAAATTCCAAAAATGGCCTATTATTATAAAATTATAATTGAAAATACCACGCTTCAATTTCACAATTGCACAATATGGGACTTTAAATGGATTTAAAATTATATTTAATAGAATTATTCACAATATTCTTCTCGCAGATTGTAATTTTTCACAATATAATAATTAGTTTACACAATTAATGATACAATAAAAGAATAAAAATTTTCATTCGAAATAACTCGACAGAAAAATTATTCTCTTTAAAGTCCTTTATTTTTTGCAAGAAAAAAATATGCAGATTGTAATTTAATTGTACTTACACATCGACTGTTGCGGATTTAAGAAAAAACATTTTCGCAGGAAGAATAATGGTGAATTTTAACTAATATAAAATACGAGAAATATTACTCTACGAAAATATTTTTACAAACGCGAATTTATTTTCGCCTCAAAAATAGACTTTTTTTGTCTTTTCATTTTTTATATTTCTTTTTGAGAAACTTTTTTTTCTTTTTTTTAAACATGTTTTTAACATGAGTAGGTTAATTAGGTGACAATTATGCGTAGTGCAATTTTTGTTTTTTAATTGTAAATATAACATATTATTATTATATTATTAAAATTATTTGAATGATTATTATATTAGAAAAATATTTGTATTGGGTATTATTTTTATGAAAATTGTGAAAATAATATTTAGTATTTCACCGCTCGATTATGTTTTAGTCAAAAATTATTGTTACAAACTGTAAATTATTGAAACTTGAACATTAAAATTTTACTACAAAGTGATATGTGTATTTGATTATTATTTTGGTATTTAATTTTTGTCGATTGAAACATTTATATTACATATGTTCAGTATATTTTTACATTTAGTTTTTTTAGGCAAACTTTTATTTTTATTTGAAAAATTAAAAAAGTTTTTTAAACAAAAATTATTTATAATGAAAATTTTTATTATTTTCTTTCAGTAAAATAATTTTTCTTGTTAAATTAACGCACCTTTCAATTACTTTTTTTTGCCTAATTAAATTAAATAAATGAAATTTAAACTTTCTTTAATTATGAACCTATTCAGTTAAAATATTGCACTGAACAATTTCATCCGATTTACTCAAATTCGCAGAAGGGGAAACTTTACTTTCAATGAAGAAAATATTATTTTTATTTTCCGATTTCTTTGATTGATCAACGTTTAATGAACCACTCGGACTCTTAAAAAATAAGGAGGGCGATTTTTTCCACCCTTTTCTGAAACATCGGTTTATGATAAAAAAATAAATTACTTCTACCACACTAACAAAGGAACCGCCAACGCATAGGCCCAAAATACCGCCAAGTGACGCTAAAAAAATTTTAATTTTCAATTAATTTACAATAAATTGACAATTCAATTAAATTTAAAATTAACAAACAGTAATTTAATAATAAAATTAAAATTAAATTTATCCATACCAACTAAATCGTTCCACGATTTCCACTTTTCTCTTTTATATTTTATACAAGTAATATCACGAAAATATATCAGAGCCGTTGAAGTTCTATTGATATTCAAACCATTTCTGAAAAATAAACGAATATTTTATTTTTACTGTAAAATAACAAAAAAAATGGGAAAAAATACAGAAAATAAACAAATTAATGAAAACAAAAAAAATTGTAAATGGTATAAAATATTATTTTCTTACAGTAAAAGCATGTTATTGGGAAATGATTCCATAAAAGCACTTTCAGTGTCTAAAGTGTACCAATTATCACTGCATAAAGGAAAGCAATTATTGCAATCTGCTTCTTCCAAAAATTCTTCGGCCATTTCTTCTGTGTAACTCGCTTCAAAGGCTTTTACATCGCTCATTGTTTGCAGTTCGGAGATATTTTCTAAAATAAAAATTCAATAAATTAGTGAGGAAATTTGTAATAAATTAAATGATCATTATTTTCCAACTTACTTCTTATTGATTGTAAACATTTGATGTCTTCAAGGCCACAAGTTCTTACATTGCGATCTATAGCATCAAAAAATTATTGCAGAAAATAAAAAAAAATTAAACAGAACGATTAAAAGTTAAAAATAAAATAAAATAATTATTTCATTGATTATTAATTATTAATTATTAATTATTAACTAAGTAGAATTAAATTTTCAATTTACTTTACATTTAATTTTGAAACTTTTATAAAAGAAACTTTAATTAATACTAATTATTAACTAATAATAATTAAAAGTATTAAACAAAAACGTCTTTCAAAATCCTCAGCCTCTGAAGAAGCTGAATTTAAAATAATCACAACATTCACAATTTTCATTCATTAGGAAAATAAAAAGTTACGTCTTTTTCTATTTTTCATAAACAATTAAGAAAAATTGTTCCAAACAAAAAAAAATTACACTGTAAATTTTATCAAGAATGACTCATAAATATTAATTATGAAAAAAATTTAATAAAAATGGCCATAATAAAAAAAATGAAAATAAATTGTCGTAACAGAAATGGCCAGATTCTATTGACAGAAAATTGTAATTTTTATTCAAATGCAACTTTTAATCGTTCTAAATATTCAAAAGTAAATTCTTCCCTTTTCCACCATGATGAAATTAAAATTTAATTTTAGTTTTTTCTACTGAATTACTAAATTATGACATTGGACTAACTTTTAATTCACCTGTCCGTCAGATTTTTTCTTAATCTTGTTTACAAATAAATTTGTCAACGGAAAAAATACCAACAATTAGAAAAAAAGGTTTATTTATTAATTAGAAAATTGAATTAAAATAAATTAAATAAGGAAAAAAATTAGAGAAAAAAAAATTAATATTATAAAAATAGACTAGGAAAACTTACAAATTTTAGGATAGTAGAAAGGAATGCATTTACAATTAGTCACAATAAATTGTATTCTACATTGCGAGACGCAAGACTGATATCCATAAGTAGAGCTAATATCCAACTTTTTCTGAAAATGAATATTTTTATTTAAAAAAAAATTTTTTTTATTGATTAAAAAAATTTCTTTTTATCTTTTAATAACAAAATTTCTTTTTATTTTTTAATAACAAAATTTCTTTTTATTTTTTTAATAAGAAAATTTCTTTTTATTTTTTAATAAGAAAATTTCTTTTTATTTTGTAATAAATAAATTTATTTTTATTTTTTAATAAAAAAATAATGTTTTTATTAAAGAAATTATAAAAACTTAATTTTTGCATAGAACGCAATTTTTTATTTTTCGTAATTTCTCACACGTACCTCGTCTTTAAATAAACAATTTCTCAATTCCACTGGCAAATAACGCACGCCGGGTTCACTTTCGACAACTGTTCCCGAAAGTAAGACGGTGACTTCTTGAGATGGCTGAATAATAACTGATCGCAAATCAACTTCAGGAAATTCATTCGGATGATGAATCAAAATTGATGCTCCAATGTATGGCCTTATGCTGCCTCTATAATATTCACTTTCAAGATCAAAATGCACTGTTAGACCTAAATCTCTGCCAGCACCGGGCACGGACTAATGAAAAATGGAAAGAGAATTAAAATTTAAAATACATGGAAAATTTAAATCTCAGCTTGAAATAAGCATACATCACCTACTTGAATTTCATCAACGCCTGGCAGTTCCTCTTCTTTGGTTTTATTCAAATTTTCATTTTCTGCAGTGGAATTATCAACGTTTCTGTGAATGTGAATAACAACGGAAATTAATAAAAAGATTTAGAAAATTTATTTATTATGTAACTTAATATTTTTTTTAATTAATTAATTCTGAATCGGTTGAAATTTTAACTGAGTTCAATTTCACTGTCACTTTCACTTTAAAAGATTTTTATTTTCATTTTCCTTTTTATTTTTTATGAATTTTTTATTTTTGATTCGGCAAATTTGTCAACTACTTCCTTTTTTATTTTCATTTTCCTTTCATTTCAACTTTAAAATATTTTTATTTTTACTCTCACATTCAACTAGATAAATTCCTATTTTCACATTCACTTTGACAAAAGGTGAAAATAAAAATCTATCGCAGCGGAAATAAAAATGAAAATCAAGGAAAGCGAAAATGAGACAAAAAATAAAAATTCCTCAAAACGAAAAGAGAAAGTAGTCAAAGTGACAGTGAAATTGTAAATGAAAGTAAAAAATTAAGAATTTATCGCAGTAAAAATAAAAATCTTTTAAAGTCAATGTAAAAATGAGAGTCAAAGTAGAAATCAAATTTCCTAATTGACCCTAAATTGATTTTTTTTTTTTTGCTTTTAACTGAGTTAAAATTTTTAAATTCAAATTTTAAGAGATTTTTTAGTTCGCTAATAGTTTTAATTTTGAAAAATTATCTTACAAAGTTTTATTATGTCTCACGTGGTAATTGAAAGAACAACAGAATCCCTCGCTCGACTTTGTAGGTTTAAAAATTTTATCGCAATCGTATTCCTGATCAAGCCAAATGCAAATTCGAAGCATTTTACTGCAAGGTTGCATCATCTACGGGAAAATTTATAAAATGAAGAATTTTAAGAAACTTCTGAAAAATATCAATTTAAAAAAAATATATAATAATAAAAACAATAATATTAATAATAATTTTTCTATAATTCTAATATTCAGTTCAATTATTAATATTAAAACAAATTTAAATAATTTTCAATTAGTAAAATATATTCTTGTCAGAAATTGTTAATTAATATTTAAAAATTAAAACTTTTTGCAAAATTATTTTTTTGAAACCAGAACTTGTTAGAAAAACACTTTTTAAATATTAAATTGAAATATTTCATTTTATTAATTAATATTAATTAATATTAATTAATATTAATTAATATTTAATTATTAAAACTAAAATACTTTTCTAAATACTAACTAAAATATTATATTTAAAGAAGAAAAATAATAACAGTAATGCAAATTTTTATAGAATTTTATAATAATTACAAAATATCCAAAATCTACAATAAAAATATAACAATAAGAGATAATTATTTACGTCAAACATAAGTTCTTCCCACGTTTTGCCGATTCGATCCAAAATCGATGACAAATTTGTTTCCCTCTGAGAGTTTCCTTTTTGTAATGAGGGTCTAATTAATTGCGGCAGTAAATCGATAAAAGTATCGATCTCCTCTTGCTTAATACGCTTCTTCAACCTGAATTATTTTATCTTTAAGATTATTAAAAAAAAATTTAACTCACAACGTTTAATACATCAAAATGTTATAACAAATATTCAAAAGCCAAATTCTAAAGTTCTGAATGTTCAAATAAATGCCTTGTTATAATTTTCAAAAATTACAAATAGAAAAAATACTCTCCGACAGAAAAATACAATGAAAAAATAATATTTTTGAAATAAACATTTAATTATCTTTGTTATACAGTTAACCAAAAAATATTGTTGAAAAAACATATTTAAAATACCGCCAATCGATAAGTTCAATTAATAATAATTAATAATGACTTAATAATAATAATAATAATTAATCATTTAATTAATAATTAATAATTCAATTAATAATAATTTAAATAAATTAATTAATAATAATTAAATTCATTATTATCTCAATACTTGTCGCGGTAATATTTTATTTACAAAAAATAGAATTTAAGAATAATTTCAAAAAATCGTTCATTTAAACTTTCAGAACTCAAGGGCTAAAATTTATTCAAGAGCCACAGAAAAAATGTTTTCAGAAAATTATACTTACAAAGTATTTGTGATATTACTAGCCGATGGAAGATACACTTTATTATGATTACAAATAGTAATAGCAGGAAACTCAATATCCCAAATTGGATAAGCAGTTGTTTCAATTGTCGTTGTTGTTGGTGTTTTTAAATATCGATACATTATGAGAAGCATCATACTGAACGCAATCAATAAACACGTTAAGCAAACCTTTAAAAATAAATAATTTTTTTTTGCATTATTAGAATTTTTTTTCGAAATAAATAAAAAAAAAGTTTTCTGTCAAATTAAAGTGCACCATTAAAAGATAATAAAATCCATTGTCCTTGTGGTGGTACATAGAAATATTATCCCTTATCGTATATGTCTGTCGATTTAATTTAATTAATAAAGGGAGCGTCCTTTCTATAACGTTATCTATCAGCAATATTATTAATCATATTTAGATCATAATAAATGGGATAATTTACAAGTTTTATAATAATCTGTATATTTTTGGAGTAAATTATTTTTAAAAGTTTGATTTAAAAGATAATATATAGTGAAGTCAATTAGGAGAATATATTCAATGTAGGGGAACAAAGGAAAAATTTTATTACTTTTACAGGAAAATTTCAACTGTTTGGAATTTTTACTATTTTTATTATTTTTCTATTTTTCTATTTTTCTATTTTATTTATTTAATTATTTTATTTTACTATTTCTAAATAAATAAACTTTCGGTAAATATAGAACAATTTATTTCGCAACTATCTCAAATTTTTACCATTCATAGAGTAAATTTTAGATAAAAATAATAAAAATTACCACGGGCATAGTAAGATTCATTTCAGAATTATTATAAATTTTTACCACTTCCGGAGTAAATTTTACTATTTTTGAAACAGTAAATTTGCAGTAAAAAAAGGGATACTTCGAAAAAAGTAAAATTTACTTTGTTACAAACTATTTTATATTTTTACTATATTTTTGGAGTAAATTATATTCTTTCCAAATAAGCAAATTTTCTCTAGGAAATAGTAAAATTTACTTCAGAATTAATTTACTCTGCAACTGTTTCAAATTTGACAATATTTAGAGCAAATTTTCCTATTTGCAAATAAGTAAATTTGTAGTAAAAAAAATAGTCAGAAATTCATCAAACACAGTAAAATTTTTCATTTTTACTCTTGTAAACATTCACTATTTTTACAGTAAATTATATTGCTTTCAAAAAAGTAAATTTCTAGTAAAAAATAGTATATAATTTACTTCAGAATTGTTTAAAATTTATCATATTTGTTTTTATAGTAAATTTTACCGTTTTCGAATAAGTAAATTTTACCAATTCGAATAAGTAAATTTTTCAGTAAAAAACGAAAAATTCTTTTTTTGGAAATAATAAAAATTACTATCCTATAGTAATACGCAGAAATTTCAGACAAAATAAAATTAAAGATCAAAGACAAAAGAAAATAATAGTCAATAAAAAAAAATAAAAAAGAATAGAGAATAGAATACATAAAAAAGGGATAGAAAAAAGTAATTGATAGACAGTAAAACATACCACAGACCAAATAACTCTCTCCTTAATACTCGTATTTTCAGAAGTAATATAATGAAAGCCATGAAGACTAGTATTCTCACAAAAACTATGGAAATTCGTTCCCAAACTTTTTTTATTCTGACGATAATATTTTCTTTTTCGTGTTGGAAGTCTACATAAATTTTCTGCAAAAGAAGGCAAAAAATTCTAAATCTATTTCATTGTTTTCTTTTCTTTTTTGTAGGGCGTCTACTGCAATTTGTAAACAACAACAAAAAAATTTCCAATATTTTCCAAACTCGTCAAATTTTTTATTTACAGAAAATAATAATTGAAAATAAAAATTAAAATAATTGCCAACAATTAAAAAAAACTTGAAAATAATGGGAAAATTAAAATAATTAGTGATAAATAAGAAAAATAATTGAAACTAGTGAATTGGAAAAATAATTGAAAATAGTGAATCGGAAAAATAATTGAAAATTGTGAATCGGAAAAATAATTGAAAATAGTAAGTGGGAAAAATAATTGAAAACAAATTTTAAATAATAGAAAATAAGAATTAAATAAAAATAATTGATAATAGAGAATCGGAAAAATAATTGAAAATAGTAAATAAGAAAAATAACTGAAAATAGTAAATGGGAAAAATAATTGAAAACAAATTTTATAAAATTGAAAATAATAAGTAAATAAAAATAATTGAAAATAGAAAATCGGAAAAATAATTGAAACTAGTGAATCGGAAAAATAATTGAAAATCGTGAATCGGAAAAATAATTGAAAACAGTAAATAAGAAAAATAACTGAAAATAGTAAATGGGAAAAATAATTGAAAATAATAATATTACATAAAGATAATTGAAAATAGTGAATCGGAAAAATAATTGAAAATAGTAAATAAGAAAAATAACTGAAAATAGTAAATGGGAAAAATAATTGAAAACAAATTTTAAAAAATTCAAAATAATAAGTAAATAAAAATAATTAATAATAAATAAGATAAATAATTGAAAACAAATAAGAAAAAATGTAAACAAAAAAAGAAATTGAAAAGAATAAAAAAAAATAAAATGTAATAAAATAAATTATATTTTTTTTCTAATAAAATTATAAATAAAATACATAAAAATGAAATTATGAAGAAAAACAAAGAAGGAAAAATTACTTACCAGTTTGACTGCAACTATTTTTAATTGCTCTCTGATTTTTAACATTTTGCGTCATTTTTTTGTCATCCACTATTTTTTAAAACACTGTAAAAAGTCACAATTTCAATATGTAATTTAATAAAAAAAAAAAAAGAAGAACATCACTCAAACGCGGAAAAGTGACTGACAATGAAAGCATATTCATTAAAGAACCTACGCCCGTTTGTCGTTTATTGGTGCAATTGACGGAACCCCATATATAACAATACATATATACAAGAAAAATAAAGTTGTAACACCTGTATTATCTATTTGTGGTGAAAAAATATGGAAACTACGTTGTCACGAGTTCAAGTTCATTGCGCATGTATTTACAATTCTCCAGGGAGATTTAATAATTTCTAAACTGTTAATTAATTAGTGACAAATGTTTTAAATCCACCACAATGCAAGGCTTTATGTATTATACTATAATAAAATGGAAAGCTTTCTTCTATCATCAGTACGCAATTCGCAACTGAACACATTACCACCATTAAAATTGTACTTTTTAAAATTTTTAATTTTCCGTACCATAAACTATTTTTCGGTAATATTCTACTTATTTTTTCAATTTTTTAATTAATTTTTTTTCAATTCTAATTTAAAAATCACAAATATGTTTTTACGATTTTTCGAAATATTGTAAAGAAGAAGTATTTTAGAATCGATTCATTATTTCAATATTAGTGAAAATAATTATTGAATGAAATCTTTGAAATAATTAGGTAACAATAAATTTATTCTAATTCTAATTTTTCTTATTAAAATTGTATTAGGAAAATTAAGTAATTATTTAATTGATAGATAAAATTTTGTAGCTGGCGACAAATAGTCGCAAGGTTCAATAATCTGTTTATTAAATTCTGAAATAAAATGTCTTTTCAGGTAATAATAATTTTATTGTATAATTCTAATTTTTCTAATTAATTAAATTAATAAGATCAAGTAAATAATTAATTAATTAATTAATAATTCATATTTTGTAGCAGATATCGAGTAGTATAGGTTTAATAATTTTTTTATTCAATTTTTAAGTAAAATATTTTTCTGCGTAACTAATAGTAATTTCATTGTAATTCTAATATTTCTAATTAATTTAATTAATAAAAATAATGTATTCATTAACTAATTCGAAGTTCTAATTACTCTAATTTCTAATTTTATTTTTTGTTAATAAAAATTATTTTTTTTCACTTTTATTAATCAATAATTGACATCGCGAAATAGAAATAGGTTTATTATTACTATTATTATAAATAATTAACATTATAAATAGCATTATTATTGGAAATATTGTTAATTTGTAATAATACTGGTTTAAAAAACATTCATAAAAGAAAATTAATTGATAAAAGTGAATGGAAAATATTTTTAATAATACCAAAGGTATGTCACCCTTAATTTTGAGTATTTGCAACAGAACTTCTTTCCGACGAAAGAAAGTTTCATTAACCTAATGCTATTAGAAGTCCGTCAATCATAAGAAGTAAATGTTTACTATATTGTATAATGTTCGTCATTATTCTAAGAAAATGGAAATAGGAGTAAATTGTCACATATGCTACAGATTAAATATAGGAAAAAAATCGATTTTTCTCATTCATTGACTTCATTAAATTTCATTCAATAATCTGAATAAAAATCTTTTGCAGTAATAATGAAAAAAATTTAAATATCCACTACTGTCGAATAGTTTTCTAATTTTTTAGTTTTAATAACAAATGGAATTAATATTATAAATATAATATAATAAATATAATAAAATAATATAGGTATAAATATTAATGAAATTAAACTATCTTTACAGATTTTAGAAAATAATTATAATTGTACAATTTGTAATAAAATTAAAGTTTTTTATAAAAATTCCCAATTAATAACTAATTAATAATAACAATAATTAAAAGTTTTGTAATTTGAAATTTAAGTGAAATTAGAATTATGTCAACAAGTTAATGAAAGAATACAATTTTTTTTACGAATTTTAGAAAATATTTGATTTTTAATAAAATAACGAAATAAAAATTTACAAAATATTATTATCAATTAAATTAGACCAAAATTTCCAAAGAATTGAAAATCTAACTTAATCTTTTAAAATTATTTAGGGGATTTTAACTATCTTAAAAAAATGTTAATTACATTTTACAAGAGAAAAAATTTTTCATAATTTTAAAATTAAATTATATTCAAAAATTGATACAAGAATTTTTTAAATATAAATATTCAAATCTTATTTAATCTTCAATAGAAATTCAAATAATTTGAATAAATTCAATTGAAAAATTTTTTGAAATTAAATTATCGAGTAATTGAATATTTCTGAAAATTGACATCTTATAAAAAATTCTTTTCAAATTAAATAAAATAATTCAATAATAACTAAATTTAGGAGAATTTTAATCGAATTTTCAAGAATAATTGCAGTTTTTAAGAAATTCTCTTGTGATTGAAATGATAAAAATTTTATAATTTATTAAAATAATTACATTCTTCGAAAGAATTGTATTAATTTTTTTTAATAATAAACATAAACATAAACATCTTATGGAAAATTTTACCAAAACTTTTGAAAAACAAATTTAATTCCTGTGAAGATTTTTATTTATAAAAAATAATTGAATTTATTCAAAGAATTTTATTGTGTAGAAAAAGATAATTAAACTTTGGCGAAAAATTTAATTGTTTATTTAAAAATAATTAAATTTAAAATAATTTAATTTCCGTGAAAAAAAATTATTTGTAAAAATAATTAAATTTTCGAAATGGATATTTGATAATTTTTTAAATAATTGAATTTCTATGAAGTATTTTATTAATTATGCAAATAACTGATTGCTGGCAAAGAATTTTATTAAAAAAAATTTTTAATAATTGGTTTTCTGTGAAAAATTTTCTTTTTTCTGAAAATAAATACTTAATTGAATTCTTGCGAAGAATTTAATAAAAATGTTTATAAATAATAGATTTTTTTAGAGAAATTCTATGTAAATTGTATTTTAATTTTTAAATAATTTATTTTCTATAAAAATTTTATTATTTATAAAAATAATTTAATGTTTTTACGATGAATTTTATAAAAAAATGTTCTTCAATTGATTGAATATTTTTCATAAATTTTATTAAAATAGTAAATATTGCAAATAATTGAAGTTCGGAAATTTTTTTTTTTGCAATTCAATTGTTCCGAATATGTGCATCACAATTTTCTGAATTATTTCTAAGAAGTTTTAAAAAATTTTTTAGAATAATTTTTTATTTTAATTATTATCGAATTTCAAACAATGCAAATCGTCAAAAAAAAAATTAACTACTATTGCCAAATATTTAAAAAATTTTATAAATCTTAATATCAAACGAAATTAATATTATACTATTATACATAATAAAATTAATTAAAAAAATTAAAATACTTTTACAAATTTTACTAAAAAAATTATTATTGCATAATTTCTAATTATATGTAACGATTATTAATGAATCATAGCCATCATTGCATCATTAATAAATAACCAATTTGTTCAAATTATAAAGAGATAAAATTTTGATCTACCAATTTAGGCATTTTATCAATGAAAAAAAATTAATTGAAACAAATTAATAAGAACTTTCTGATCCAAGTAGAAAAATGTAATTACAGTCAGACGTAGGTATAACAAAATATTTCTATAGAGAAAAACATTTCCAAATATATTCTACATAAATTTTTTACCAATTTTTTCCCTTTTACATATAAAATATATTCACAAGTAAATGAAAAAAAAATTCTTTTATACAGAAATACTGGATACAAATTATTTAGAAACACAATTGTAACACAATGAAATAAAAGCACAAAAGTACATTGTTTCGCAAGTCATTGTATTTTATTATAGTTCTACCCCAAAACGGAGGATTTTTAAAATAGAATTGTACAAAAAAAATTGTACAATTCACCATAAAAATACACTATTGATTAATTTTCCTCTTTATTCGAAAATTTACTAAAAAAAAGTTGAAAAATCAAAGTATTAAAAAATAAAAATAGATCGAAGGGAAAATTCAATTTTCGAAAATTTATGATAATTCTTAATTACAAAATAATTAAAAAAAAGTTTTCAAAGAGCAAATAAAAAAATAGTATCTACTATCTAATTATTACTTTAACTACTTTTTGATAATAATATTCGAAAATTTTTAATTTAAAAATTGTTTATTATAATGTTAGAAAATTGTCATCAATTAAAAACAAAGTTTGCGCTTGCGCTGACTTGAATCGTGAATTCAGAACAAGTATCTGGCAATTTCGGAAATCCTGCGAACTGTTCAGACGTCAAACATTCGTTTAACGAAGAGGATGAAACTTTTTCTACAGACATAAAATACTTTCCAAAGTAAGTCCACAATTTTTCTTTTATAGAATAATAATAAACTTACAACAAAAAATAATCAAAATTACAATCTCTATTAAAAATCATAATTTTTCCCCCCAAAAAAATGACCAAATTTTTTGCCAAAAATTTCTAAACAAATATTTATAAAGTTCAATCTCAAAAAAAAACATTGACAATTTTTAATTTTTTAACTAACACCAAATTAAAATATTCGATATTCAAAATTGTATTTTCTAAAAAAAGGAAAAAATACTAAATAAAAATTTTCTCGGAAAAAAATTTATCTCTATTTACGAAATGATTCGTAACGTGACAACTGTTTATTCCCAACACGCAAAAATAATGTAAAGTAAATTAAATTTGCCCATTTTTAACTTGCATTTTTCAAAATGAATTTCCAATTTTTTTGAAAACGAAAAAAAATTTTCAAAGAGTGAAAAAAGTGAAAGAAAAATAAAAAGTGGTTTATTTTAATATTTGTAAATATGCAGCAAATATATAATTTATTTCTAATCTTTTGCTAATTAATTTCACTCAATAATAATAATAATAATAATAATAATAATAATAATAATAATAATAATAATAATAATATCATTATTAAAAAAAACATATTTCTTTAAAAAAAACAACAACAAAATTGGAGCAAATGAAACTTTTTCCAAAATTCAAACAAGTTCTTGTAAGAATAATTTTTCAATAGACTCACTCTAAATGTGTGTTTACAAACAATAAATTGAAATATACTGCGCAAAAAATTTCACTTTCCTAAAAATCCTTTAAAAAAAATTTGTATGGTGTATTTCACGCATTCTGAGAAAAGGTCGAAAGTCATCTCTTGTAATGCTACTGTCAAACATTATAAATTCACAGTCTCAAAATTTCTCATTGTATTCATCGAAGCGACATTTAAACTGTCTGATAAAAGATCAAATGTAATGTTTGATTTACTTTTAAAAATTCATTCATAAAGAGAAAAAAAAATTGCAGCATCAAAACAATTTTTTTATTTTGGTTATTTCGGAAATTTCTTTTTTACTATAATAGTAAAAATAATTAAATAATGAGAATAATTAGTAACAATAATTACATTAAACACTAATGACAACTATAAAAATATAAAAAAAATTAAATAATAATAAACTTACAATAAAAAATAATAAAAATTACAATCTCTATTAAAAATTATAATTATTTTCCCCAAAAAGAATGACAACATTTTTTGCCAAAAATTTCTAAACAAATATTAAAAGTTTAAACACAAAAAATACATTGACATTTTTAATTTTTTAACTAACACCAAATTAAAATTTTCGGTATTCAAAATTATATTATGAAAATAAATGGAAAAAATACTAAATGAAAGTATTTATTTATTTATATATTTATATTTAAAAATTTATTTGATTTAAATAAAATTTTACATGTTTATTATTAGAATCAAATATTTACTTGATTTAAATTTTATTTGAACTAATAAATTTGCTATTTGAAGTAAATAACATTATATTCATTTAAATAAAATTTACTTGATTCAAATAAATATTTTTTGTTTAAATGTTACTTGAATAAAAAACAGTTTTTCAATGTAATAACAATAATAATAGTAATAAAAATAATAATTATTATTATTATATTAATAATATAATAATAATAATAATATTATTATTATTCATATTATATTATTAATATTATAATAATTATAATTATAATTATAATACCAATAATAAATATTAATAACAATAATGATAATGAATTAATTAACTTTCTCTATTTCAGATAATAATGTTACAAAAATTTTTTGAATTTCAAAATCAACAAGTATTAAAATGTGATCAACTACTAAAAGAAGGTTAGCATATTATTTCTACAATTTTCAAAATAATTGATAAAATACATAGTTAAAAATATATAGTAATAAAAAATTAAAACTATTTTCAAATTAAGAAACTAATTCTAGAACTAAAAAGTCATTTGAATGTTAATTACTTAAAATTCAAAAATAGTTAATAAAAGTTTCGGATTTGAAAAATTTTTATTTAAAAAATCTTTTAAAATTGAAATTTTTTCAAGACTTTCCTTTTACACTGAACATTTATTTTGTTAAGAAATAGTTCATTTTAAAATAAAAAAATTATTTAAAAGAACAAATTGAAAGAAATAAAAAAATTTCGTCATCTATTTTTTGTTTCTCTTAAATTATTTTTTTATTTCAAAATGAATTAATTCTCAACAAAATAAATGTTTAATTTGAATGATTTTTCATTTTTGTTCAGTAATTTAAAAAAATTTTTTTTTTTAATTTTTGTTCTTTTAAAGCTTTAAAACTAAAGATAAATAACAAACTTTTCATGAAATTAATAATCAGAATTTTACTAACAATTATTTACATATATATTTACATATTTAAATATAAATTAATAAAATACATTTAGAGAGTAAAACGAATTTTTTTTATTAGTAATTATTTATTTGATGACAATCAGTAATTTTCTAATAATTTTTAGTTATATTTCAAATTACTTTCTGAATCAACAAGTCAGTCAGGATTTTACTACCAATTGGTTATTTTTCATTAGTTTATATGTGGATAGTAAAACAAATTGTAATAATGTAGTTATTTTTAACTAATATCTAAAGTAAAAAATTTTTTTTATAAATAATTAGTTTCTATTTACTAACAATTAGTAATTTTCTAATAAATTTCAGTTATTTTTTTACCCATTTTTGAAGCAAAAATTTAAGATTTTACTCATAATTTTTAATTAATTTAGAAATTGGAGAATAAAAAATTCTAGATAAATTTACATCTAGACAAAAAAATAATTTACTAATAATAATTAATTTATTTGTTAATAATTAGTAATTTTCTAACAATTTTTAATTTTTTTCCAATATCTAAAGTAAACAAATTTTTTTTCATTTTTTTTTACTAACAATTAGTAATTTTCTAATAACTTTAAGTTACTTTTTACCAATTTTACCAACATTTTACTCGTGTTTAATTATTTTTTTTTATTTTTACCAATTTTTGAAGCAAAAAATTAATCATTATTTTACTCGTCTTTAATTATTTTTATCTAATTTAGATTTAGAGAGTAAAACGAATTTTCTTTCACAAAAAAAATTAGTTACTGATAATTACTAATTTATTTACTATAATAATTTAATTAGTAATTTTCTAGTAACTTGTTAGTTATTTTTCACTAATTTCCAAAGCAAATTATTCAATCCAAATTTCACTAAAGATTAATTATTTTTAACCAGTTTTCTTTAACAAATTCAGATTAAGAGCGAGTGAAAGAAAATTGCAATTGTAATTATTGTCTTGCATAAAAATAAATGTAAATAATATTTTGAATGATTTAAAAAAAATAGTATTGAAGAGAAAAATTTAGAATTCGTTATGACATGTGTGATAAGATAATAAGAGTTGATGAATTGTCGCAGCTTTTAATCTAATGTGTGGTCCACTAGTCTGCGTCCTTCCTCGGACGAACGTTTCGCACTTATTTGTATCCATGGAGACATGCGAGAGTGACACGTTCGCTCGAGGAAAGCATCGTTGCACACATTTTATTAATTGACAGTATTTCCTAACTCTTCAAAACTTCATTTAGATAATAAGAAACCTTATCAATATAAATATATATTTCAAGAATTTTAAAAACCTCATTTTTAGTCAATTTCTACAGTTAGAAAATTGGTTCCATATTTTGCAAAATTGAAAATAAATTCAAATTTCAAAATGGCCGATCCAAGATGGCGACTGACTTTTGAAAAATCAATTTTGAATATTTAATGTTAATTTCTTCAATTGTTTATAATCGAATAAAATTTTATTCGAAAACTAATAAATTTTTATTTGCTTCAAATACAATTTTTATTTAAAACAATGAAATACTTTAGTTTTTAATTTTATTCGAAAGCTAATGAATTTTTATTTGCTTCAAATACAATTTTTATTTAAAACAATGAAATACTTTAGTTTTTAATTTTATTCGAAAGCTAATGAATTTTTATTTGCTTCAAATACAATTTTTATTTAAAACAATGAAATACTTTAGTATACGCTGTGAGAAAAATTTCTCTAACTCCAGTAAACTATATTTTTTTTACATAAAATTTTTTTCTCTGGGTGCAAAATAAATATTTAATTTAACAACCATTTTTTTTGGCAAAATTAAAATTCTATTTGAGGTAAAAAAAATTTATTTTTAAACATTTTTTTTCAGCTGTACGATAATGAGGCACGTAAAAAAAATTTTAATTTCAGTAAAATATAATTTTTTTGAGTTCAATTTTCCGTTTTCAGAGTTTTTGATAAGAAATTATTATTGTTTTAAATAAAAATTTTATTTGAACCAAATAAGAAATTTAGTTGATCCTAAATTTTTTTTTAGTCAATTGTCTTTTTTCGTGGGTGCGAGTATTCGTGTGATGAATTTAAATTAAATTTGCAGACATGAATTCGACGATTAATGAAACAATTGCCTTCTGCCCACCGATTTTCGACTCAATATTGTGCTGGCCCAGAACGGAAGTTTCTCAAATCGCAAAATTGCCATGTCCCTCGATATTCCTAAAGGACCATAGTTCAAAGCCTGCAATGGCATTTAGAGAATGTTTGGAAAATGGCGAATGGTATCGGGACAAAAATGGTGCATCGTGGAGCAATTATTCCCTCTGCATTTTATCCGAGAGGTACATAACGACATTCACCGAATTAAATTTAACGGAATATGATGAGCAAATTCTCAACTCCACTTTGGCACTTGTGAGTAACATTTTTTTTTTGTCACAGTTTTCAATTTTATTTTCACGATAACAAATTGCAATAAAAATTATTAGTTTCTTTCAATTTTGAAATTTCAAAACTGAAACTTTCTGAAGTTCATTTATTTGAAAATAAATAAAAAAAAACTCAGGTTTTTGAATAACCTTTCTTTGAAGCATGACAAAAATAATAAAATAAAAAAAATTTTTTAAAAGGAACTTTTTTTCTAAAGCCAACTAACTGGGTGCCAGTTTCAAATTCATTTTAAATAATCACATTTGGTTTAAATAAAATTTGTAAAGCTCTTGCAAAAATGAATTAAATGCTAAATAAATGATTTTTAAAAAAATTGACAGAAAGTGTAACATTAATGGTTGGTATATTTTGTTCTTTTGAGCATTTTAATTGATTGATTAATTTTTGTTTTAGGAATGGTTACCGAGAATAAAAGCAGTTTCACAAATTGGCTATGCAACATCCTGCGTTGCTTTGATTATTGCTTTCATTGTTTTCTATTTACACAGGTATGTTCAAGTATTTTTGGCAATAATGATTATTTTGGGCTAATGTATTTTTATATAGAAAATTGCAGAACTCACGAAACAGATTGCATATGCACTTGTTTGCATCGTTTATTCTGAGAGCGTTCATGGCCCTACTCAAGGATTGGCTTTTTGTTGAGGGAACAGGACTCACTGAGGACTTTGTCTTCAGGGATGGAGAAAAGTTCTTTATCAGCCAACACAATGTTATTATTATTATTATTATTATTATTATTATTATTATTTTTATTTTTATTTTTATTATTATTATTATTATTATTATTATTATTATTATTATTATCATCATGCACTGAAAAAAATTTATTTGATTCAAATAACCGATTACTTGACTATTTTCGCAAATAAAAATTTACTTGAATTAAATAATTTTTATTTTAATCAAATAAATGTTTACTTACATTAAATACTTTCTGTTTCAATCAAATAAATATTTACTTGAATCAAATAATTTCTATTTCAATCAAATAAATAATTACTTGCATTAAATAATTTTCATTTCAATGAAATAAATATTTACTTGCATCAAAAAATTATTAGTTGAATCAAATTAACTGTATTTAAATCAATTATTAGGTTCTATAAAGTTTTGAACGTTCAAGTGAACGGAATATTTTTTATTAATAATATTTTCAATAATTACTAAATCGAATGAAAATTCAAAAAATTTCATTTTAACCGTAGAAACTTTGTAAGTAATTTTTTTTATATTGACATAAAATTATTGTAATAAAGATTAAATTTGAATTAAAAGTTCCCAAATTTCGTTTATTTGAACGTTCAAAACTTCATAGAGAAATCAATTATTTCAGTATTTGAAGCAAATGGCATTTAATTGATTCAATTAACAACTATTTTTGTTTCAAGTAAATATTTATTTGATAATAGACAAATAATCCGTTATTTGAATAAAAAAAATTTTCTTCAGTGTATTATTACTTTTAACAAATTATAATTATATATTGATATATTTATTATTGTCAATCAATTATAAGGGAAGATCCTAAAGTTCTGAAATTCAAATGAACAAAATTTATTTATTTCTTCCAAAAATTAAATTTTTATTGCAAATATTTTGCGTCACTATCTAAAAATTTAATTACTGAGTTTTGTAAACGTAATATTTTAGTTTACAAATTTATTTATCATTAGCAATTTATTAAAATATCTTCAATAAAAAATATTTCGTTCATTTGAACGTTTAAAACTTAGGGATCATTATAAGGAGGTTTTATTAAAATTTTAAGTTGAACAAAATTCAATTCATAAAACGAATAAAATTCATTTGTTTATTCAAATAATATAAATTAATTATATTTATTTATGTGATCAATTTTTAGGGGATTTTTAGTAGAATTCCAAATTGAATGAAATTCAATTGATTATTCAATTAATATAAATTAATTACATATATTTACGTAATCAATTTTTAAAAGAATTTTATTAGAATTTAAAATTAAACAAAATTCAATTACAATTTGAACAAACTTCATTTATAAATTCAATAAAATTCAATTGGTAATTTACTTGAAATGCCAAGTTGCATAAAATTGAATTGATAATTGAAATAATTAATTAATTAATTAAAAAATAATTCAATTAATTTTAGTGAATATTTGAATTAAATTCCAGGCTTGGTTTTGCAAGACAATCACAAGTATATGGCAATATTGCATTTTGGCAAATTACACGTGGGTCTTAATGGAAGGCTTATATATTCATAGACTGGTGTTTTCACTATTTTCTGCAGATAAAAATACAATCACTTTATATGTTGTAATAGGATGGGGTGAGTCAATTAATTACACTTTTATAAAATATTATTCATTGGAAATTTTATTTGTCAAAATTAAAAAATTTCTCTAAAACGACTGTAATTAATCTGAATCAGTGCTCGAAAAAAGATCTTTACCATTAAATTTGAATTAGTAAAAATGTTTTCTAAATTAAATTAGTGGCTGATTTTTTATTTTTAATTTGTATGTTTTATTTAGAAATTAGTGGAAATTACCATTTATTAGTAAATTTTACTTGTAAATTAGTAGAAATTCCTATATATTAGTAAATTTTATTACAAAATTATAGTGACTAACTATTTGCTTTTAAATTATTCAATTTTACTAATTAATTAGTAGAAAATACTGTTTATTAGTAAAATTAACTATTTCAAAAGCAAAAAGTCAGTCACTAATTCGAATAAGTAAACATTTTTCCAAATTTAAATTTAAAGAGTGCATAACTTTCTTCTTACGATTTAAATCATTTACATACTTAAACAAATTTTAATTAATAATAAGTTTTAAACAAATTTTAATTAATAATAAATTTTAAACAAATTTTAATTAATAATAAATTTTAAATAATTTTAATTAATAATAAACTTCAAAAATTTTTAATTAATAATAAATTTCAAACAATTTTAATTAATGATAAACTTCAAAAAATTAAAATTAATAATCTTCAAAAAATTTTAATTAATAATAAACTTCAAAAACTTTTAATTAAAAATAATCTTCAAAAACTTTAAATTAATAGTAATAAATTTTACAAATTTAAACAGACAACATTTTTTACAGGTCTGCCAGTAATTGTAACCATTCCATGGATAATTGCCAGAATAATATTTGAAGATGTTTTATGCTGGACAACTAATAATAATTCTCATTCCTTCCTCATAATACGAATTCCCACAGAAATCCTAATTTTGGTACGTCTTGGCAATAGAAATAAACATTCAATAACGAAAAATTCAATATTTTGAATATTTCTTTAAATTATTATTATTCATTATTCCTCATGGCGAAAAAGAAGAAATTTTCTATTACATACCGAATAATTTTATTGTACAACAAAAAACTTTATTTCGTTACAGTTCAATTTTTTTCTCTTCCTCAATATCGTGCGAGTACTTTTCGTGAAATTCAAAACATCCATTCTTCTGCAGAGAAAAAAAATGCAATACAGGTAATTTTTGGTTTTTATTTCAATATTTAAAGCAGTGCAGAAAAAAAATGATTTTATTGGAAATGATTTTAGAAAATGGGCTCGTTCAACTTTAATATTAATTCCATTGTTGGGAACACATCACAGTTTATTTATTGGATTGTCATTCTATAAGGAGCCCCGAGTGGAATTAATCTGGCTCTTTTTTGATCTACTTTTCGTATCTTTTCAGGTAATTATCACATTTTTTTGAAATCAAAGAACTATTTAGTTATTTTTTAAACAGAACAAAAATTTTATTTACAAAAATAAAATTAAATATTAAAATAAACGAATTTTTTCTTGGTGTAGTTGTTCGATTTTAATTAGTTCATTACTTTATTTATACAAAATTGGGATAAAAAATTTTTTCTATTTTAATTACAGGGCTTCTTTATTGCAATTCTCTACTGCTTTCTAAACAATGAAGTGAAGACAGAAGTCATTCGATCGTGGAAAGCTCGAAAGTTGAAAAAATTCGTCAAAACAATGTCAAAATAATCGAGTGTCAACAATGATACGAAAATTAAGCAATTAAGAGATAAAATAAAAGAAACCTTTTTAAGGTACATAAGAAATGTATTAATTCAAGTATTTTTACAATTTTGTAAATTTTTTATCCAACTATGTTTAAAATTTTACTAAATCTATTTATAAATAATTTTAATATATCATATGTTTAAAGATATACGTATTTTTGTAAATGGGAAAAATTAATAAGCTACTAAAGAATAAATATAAGTTTTTATACTCGAATTCTAAAGTGGAAATACATTTATTTAAAAACAAACTTTGCAGTTTTGTAATCTATTTTAATTTTATTTAATTTTAATTTACTTTTCCTTTTTTATTAACACTACCAATTTTTTTTAAATTTTACTTAAATTTTATTAATTTTATTTAATTTTACTTATACTTTAATTTAATTTTAAGTTAATTTTGATTTTATTTTGATTTTATTTTGATTTAATTTTAATTTTATTTAATTTTAATTTAATTTTTCTTTTTTATAACTTGACCAATTTTTTAAAAATTTTACTTCAATTTTATTAGTTTTATTTAATTTTACTTATACTTTAATTTTATTTTAAGTTAATTTTGATTTTATTTTGATTTAATTGTAATTTTATTTTGATTTAATTTCAATTTTATATTAATTTTCCACTTTTATTTTTGTTTTTATATTTTAAGTTAAAAATCTATTTTTCATTTATCAGCAGATGATAAGAGTCACAAAAACTGTAGAAATTACATGTGAATATCGATTGTTCGTTTTAGAGCTTGTTTAATGCTGCCATCTACTTGGATTTCGTTCTTTACTACCCTATCAGCCTTAAAATCACAAAAATAAGGAACAGAAATTTTTCCAATAAAAAAAGAAAATTAAAAATTAATTTTTTATAAACTTAAAAAATTTACGATTAAAAGTAATTTTTACTCTATTTTTAATTTTTAATTTTTATTTTTTATTATATCGCAATCTTCAAAAAAATTTTACACCACAAATAAATATATGCGATTTAAATAATAGACTACTTAACAATTATTAAGTAAATATTTATTTGCACAGGAAAGAATTTTTATTCAATCAAATTAAATAAATTAATAAGATGATGACAAAATCGATCGAAATTAAATAAATAAGTAATTAAATTTAATTTGTTCTAAGTGAAAAAATAAGTTCAATTGAAGTTTATTTGATTTAAACAAAAACTACTTCATTAAATATTCAATATATTTGTTTCAAGAGGATCCTAAAGTTCTGAACGTTCAAATGAACGAAATGTATTTATTTCTTCTAAAAATTAAATTTTTATTCCAATTATTTTGCTTCACTAGCCAAAAAATTAATGACTGAGTTTGTAAACGTAATATTTTCGTTTATAAATTTTTTTATGATTAGTAATTTATTAAAATATCTTTAAGAAAAAATATTTCATTCATTTGAACGTTCAAAACTTAAGGATCATGTTTCAAGTAAATATTTATTTAATAATGGTCAAGTAATAATGATTATTTATTATTCATAATTAATTTTTTCCCTGATTTTCCGAATATGATCAACAATTTTTGAATAAATGAACGAAATATTTTTCGATCGTTTTTGATTGCAAAAAAAAATTGAAATTTAAAAAATTATTGCATAAATATTTATTTTTATACCAAATATTATAGAAACTTGGTAAATTATTTTTCTTTAAAGTGAGGCAAAATTATTGCAATAAAATTACATTTTTAAGTAGAAATAAATAACAATTTCTTTTTTTTATATTCAGGGCTGCGCTCTTATAATTTTATTCTAACTTTTGATTCGGTTTCGAATTTAACATTAACTTTTATTTTCACTTTAAATTTCCATGTCAAAATCAAAATTAAAGTCGAAGTCGGAGTGAAAATGAAAGTCAGAGTCAAAATCAAAATAAGATGCAAAACGAAAGTCAGAGTCAATGTCAAAATTAAAATCAAAACCAATATCAAAGTCAGAATAAAAATAAAAATCAGACTCAATATTAAAGTCGATTCGCATAAAAATTTAAATTACAAAATCTTTATAAAAAGTCGAAATAGATTTTTAATTTTCCGAACATTTTTTTTAATCTATTTTCTATGAAAGAATATTGTCATAAAGAGAGAGTAGAATTTTTGATTAAAATCAAAATTACGACACAATTTGAATAAAGGGTGATTTGAAGAATTGATGATAGCTTTGGAGGGTTGTTGATTTTAAAGTAATGAGGTGTGAATTGTCCCACGACATAACCACAATAACAATGTTCATCAGGTGAAAGCCCCATGTGTTATGTTTGTTTTGCCCTTTGCCACACGAAACATTAGTATTGTCACGTGTCGACACGTGTCTAGTATTCTATTTTCATCACAATTGTTATAGACATGTATACTTTTAAAAAAAAAGTGTTGAGCTATTACAAGTCTACACTTTATGAAAAAGAAAAAATTAAAATGTCAACTTTCTATTTAGATTTTATGTGTGGACGAAGATCAATTTTTAAAATTGACTCATTTCTCTTGAAGTAATATTATTTTATTCAATCAATTGTATTATGAAACAATAATAAAATATTAATGAAAAGAGAATAGTGGAAAAAATATTCTCCTTAAATTTGAATTGGTAAACAATTAAAAATGTTTACTAAATTAAACTAGTGGGCGACTTTTTACTATTGAATTTGTAAATTTTGTTGAGAAATTAGCGGAAATTACTATTTATCAGTAATTTTTACATATAAATATGAGTAGAAATTACGCTTATAAAATTTTTAAGAACTTCTTAATTTAATAATAATAATTAATAATAATTAATAATAATAAATAATAATAATTTAATAATTAACTAATAACGTGATAATAATAATTAATAATTACTATTATTCCTGTTTATTAGTAAATTTTACTAACAAAAAAATTAATAACTGCCTTTTTGCTTTCGAATTAGTCAATTTTATTCAATAATTAGTAGAAATTATAATTGATTAGTAAATTTTACTCATAAATTTTTCTAAATTACCATTTATTATTCAATTTTATTAAAATTAGTCGAAATTACTATTTGTAATAATAAAAATTGATTTTTGAAAAATTTTATACCTACAAATTTATTTAAAAAATTATGCAAATTTCACAAATCTTTAGGATAAATTGTTGAGAGTCTTAAAAAATTATTAATACAAAAGCTCTTAAAATTTTTTCTATTTTTCCAAATAGTAAATTAATACAAAATCAACTGAAATTGTAATTAATCATAAAAATATTTTTAAATTTGAATTACAAAAAGTATTTACTATTTTGAAGTATTTATCTGTTACGCGAAAATTTTGCAGTCGCTAAATTCGAATTCGAAATCATATAAATTTTCAACAATCATTGAATAATTATTTACGAAACTTTTTTTTTTATTTTAACCAAATAAGACGAAAAAATGACAATAAGAATTGAAACAAATTCAACACAAAAGGCTTAGAGTCGATTTCTCGCGCATTGAGTTTGATACAGGAATATAGATTTTCGAGAGGCTCAGGTGCTAGTCAAGAACCATCTGAGACTCCTGGATGGAAAAATAAACTTCGTCTCAAGTTTCAATAAAAGGACAAATATAATTGTTATTTTTTGTTTTGAAAAAACAAAAAAAAAATTTTTTTCGCTACTGAAACACAATAAATAAAATTCAAATTAATTTCTGTTTTAGTCCAGAAAGAAACGAAACGAAAGTCGATTTTTCTTTCTTTTCTTTTTTTTCGGGTCAGAAGTAAAATTCAAATTGCCTTTTTTGTTTATTTAAAATTTTAAATAAAAAATGTTCCTAATGTTTCGAACGTTCAAATGAATGACAATATTTTTTTACTTCCTCTAATTAGTATCTCTTTACAAAAAAAATTATTTTTAGATTAAAGCAAATTAATTTTAAACTAAATATTGTTTGATTTCAACTATTTTTCATTTTTTGGATACTAATTTTCAAAAAGACAAAAAAATTTTGTTCATTTGAACGTTGGAAGTTTTAGCCACATAATAAAGAAATTAATTTAATTAATTTAATTAAAATAAAAAGGTTTTTTTAACGAATTTTAATTTTTGGTTATTTTCATAATCATAATTAAATGTAGTAGCAAGAAAATGCTAGAAAATAATAAATTTTGTCGCAAACAGGAAAAAGATTTAAAAATTAAAAATTTTTTAGTGCTTAAAAAACTCACCGAACGGTGAGTCCCACGTTGGGCGACAGATGCTATGCCATCGCACCTCCTCTTGAAGAATACGTCAAAATCCTGTCCTTTTGATTGATAAATTAGAAATAAACTAAAAAACCAAAAAAAAAATTGTTAAAATTGTTAAGGAAAAAAACTTTAGAAAAAATTTTTATTGCAGTTAAATTCTAATATGCAGGGTAATCAATCAATAAAAGAAAAATTTTTTTTTTTTATAGAACTTAATCTTTTGATTAATAACAATTCTTATTAAAAAAATTGTTTATTGGTCACTAGGCTACTTCTAAAAAAATTCCAATTAATATCCCGGGTATCAAAATTAATTTTCATCACAATTAATAAAATGTAACCACAGCAGAATCAGCAAAAGATGAAATATTTAATTTTTATGAAACTTTATCTTTTGTTTAGTAACAATTATCATGAAAAAATTGTTTTTCAAAAATTATTAAAAATTGACAAATATTTAGAAATTTTTTTAATTTCCATATTATTTATGATCTTCAAGTTTTAAACGTTAAATAAACGAAATATTTTTTATTTAAGATATTTTAATAAATTATTTATCATAAAAAAATTTTTAAATTGAAATTTTACTTTTAGAAACTTTGTAATTAATTTTTTAAATTGTAACGCAAAAATAATTGCAATAAAAATTTAATTATTTTGAACCATCAAATGAACGAAATATTTTTTATTTAAGATATTTTAATAAATTACTTATTATCACAAAAATATTTATAAACTGAAATTTTACTTTTAGAAACTTTGTAATTAATTTTTTAGATAGTAACGTAAAATAATTGCAATAAAAATTTAATTTTTGGAAGAACTAAATAAATGTCGTTTAATTGAACGTTCAGAACTTGAGGCTCTTTATTATTTCCACGTTTTCCATTCCCTTTTCTAAATTTCATACCTTTATCAAGATTTTCAGAATTTCCAGGCACTATTAAAAATTAAAATGATTAATTAAATAAAAATTTTATTTATTCATTTAAAATGATTGAAAAACAATTTTTAAAGATGAGTTTAAATACTTATTTTTCGCATTATAAAAATCCCAATTACTTGCACTTTTTTACGACAAATTTTTGTATTTGTATTTTCTTAATTTCCCTGACAAAAATTTCTTTTCTGGAATTAATATTTCACCTATATTAATATAGGGAAATAATTATTATATTAAAAAACATTCGAAATAAACAAAATCTCAGAAAATTGTCAATACCAAAACGTACATGAATTATCCCGATATAATGGCGACAAGGGTGGAAGGCGGACTAAAAATTGGTCCATGAATTACTATTGGATGATACAAGGGATGCTGCGAATCATGGGCGTGGTTATTCAAGATGAAACCAACCCCTTTACAGCTTCACTTTCAGAAACATCAGTTTGATCAGTTTCATCAGATCTTTATCAAGCGTAGTTTCAAAAATCGAGAGGAAAATTTTTTTAATCATAATTTTCTTCCTTTTCATTAAATATTAATTGTTTAGTTGTTAGTTGTTACAAAAAGTGGAAACTGTGCTAGTAAATCTGTCTCAATCATAATTTGATCGTGACGATAAATTATTAAGCAATTACCAAAACAGATAATTGGAATTTCATTAATCTTTTATTGATATAGCAATATGTGGACAATTAACGAAAGTGATTTGAAAAGTGTTTATTGTGACCTCGTAGTTTATTAAGAGGCAAAAAGAAAATATTTTTTGCTGAAACTGCAATTTTTCGGTACGGAAAAAATTTTTCAATGCAATAACTATTGTAGAAATAAATATCAGAATTAATTAATTTATCACAGATTTAAAAAAGGGTTTTTCGTATTAAAAAAAATAATATTTTTCACTCAAATGAAATATAAATTTTACCAAACATCTTTACACTTTTCTTCAATATTTAGTAATTACTCGTTTCATATTTTCCTTATTAATTAATTTTCCAAATAATCTTTCTTGTTTCATTCAAATAATTATTCGTCCTTTGAACAATTTTTTTGGTTTATTTAATTTTTCAAATTATAAAAAGACCTTAAATTTTTCGAACTATTTTTCTTGTTAATTCTGGTTTATTTATAATTTTTCAAATTATAAAAAGAATTTAAATTTTTTTTCTCAATAACATTCTTTCTATTTGTCGAAATGGAATTTTTGATAAAATTGGCCCACAAAATGCGAATGAAATTATATTTCAAATACGAAACTAATTCTGTCAGATATAAAAGGCGAAGAAAGAAAATAATAAACGCCAAAAGGAATAAAGGGTTACTAATTCGATAATGAGTTCGACAAATATTTAACCACACAATACGTGCCTTCTCAGAGGAATACTTTTATTTCCCTTCTTGGCACGAAAGACCCGGTTTTTGTGAAATATTCCCCAAGGAGTCTTAAATTTATTTTCATCGATTTAAAAAAAAAATCCGGGAAATAACATTTCACAAGCAATATGTTCTATAATTCAAATAATGTGATTACATTTTGTGGTAACACACACGTACTTGTCAATATTATCAATTATTAAACACTCGAAGTCAGTCGAAAAGTCCCTTCAGATTTGTAAAAGTGGACAATTTATATAGAAACCTCGGGTCTTCTCGATTTAAATAATTTACAATAGAGACTTCCTCTGAGTCTGTTCAGTTTTACGAGAAAAAAAAATAAAATAGATTGTCTTAGTAGAAAAATCGATTTCGAAAAACCTGAGTTTTGCTGTCGAATTATAGAGAGACAAAGAAGAAATGCAAAGTTTTCAGAAATATTTTGAGAAAAAAAATAAGAGTTTATGAATTCGAAAGAAATTTAAAGAAGATTTAAATTGTGATAATTACAATCATTTTCTACATTCAGTAATACTTTTACTATTTATTATTTACTATTTTTACTACTAGTAAACTCTAATTATGTTTCAATTGTGCCTATAAAAAAATTTATTTATTTCTACTTGAAATCAAAATTTTGTTTACAATAATTTTGCGTCACTACACAAAAAAATTAATTATAAAGTTTCTAAATAAAAAAATGTAACGTTTTTTTCCATCTTTACTCCAATCAGTAATTCATGAACATAATTTTAATTTTAAAGTTTTGTTTACAATAATTTTGCGTTACTATCCAAAACAAATTAATAACAAACTTTCAAAATAAAAAAAATTCGATGTTTTTTTCTTTTTTACTAAAATCAGTAATTAATGAACATAATTTTAATGATAAAGTTTTGTTTACAACAATTTTGGGTCACTATACAAAAAAAAATTATTTACAAAATTTCTAAATAAAAAATTCAATGTTTTTTGTTCCATTTTTACTAAAATCAGTAATTAATGAACATAATTTTAATGATAAAGTTTTGTTTACAACAATTTTGGGTCACTATACAAAAAAAAAAATTATTTACAAAATTTCTAAATAAAAAATTCAATGTTTTTAGTTCCATTTTTACTAAAATCAGTAATTAATGAATACAATTTTAAATAAATTCATTTCGTTCATTATTTGAACGTTCCAGAACTTGTTGATCGTCAAAACTTTGATTTTATTTATTTCTGCTTCTCCCCTGATTAAAATAATTAGATGTATTAGCAAATATTTCTTATAAATTTATTTGTCAATATATTTAATTGAAAAATTATTCGAATCGTCAATCAAAAATTTCTTTTTCTTAAATAAATATTCAATTAATAATAATATTAATTGTTCTATCACTCAGCTGTCAAATTAATTAAGTAATGAAGTCAACAATTACTCTGAGTCAAGACAGGTTTTTTTTTATTTGGAGTGATCGTTGATTTTAATTACTTAATTAAGTATTTAATTGTTACAACTTTTCCACAAGAATGAAGATTTTAAAATGTTTAAAATTAAAAATGTTATGAAATGCAATTATTTATAAAAATTAGCAAAACTTACTTTTTCAATATAATTATTTTTATAAATATTAATTCTATAAATTTATCACTGAAATAAAAATAAAAAACACGAATTTTCAAGTTTTGTAAATAATTTTTTAATACTTGACGCAATGTTATTGTAAAGTTCGAAATTAAAAAAAAAATAAATGTATTTCATTTATTTAAATGTTCAGATCTTTATAGAGACGTCGCAATTCAATTTTTTTTATTTTTCAATTTAATAAATGCATTCAATTTTATAATCTTTTATTAAAAATAATTTTAATTGTCATTAATTATTATTAATTTCTTTTTTTAATTAGTAAAATAATGGAGAGAGAGGTTTTACTTCCACTATCAGCTTGTTGCAATTTAGGCCATCAATCACGGCGGAGGTGCGTATTTTTAATAATAGTCTAAAAATAAAAACTTTTTTTACTTCAAAAAATTAATTACTGGACAAAAGCAATTTTTTTACATTTTAACAGCTCAGCTGTTCTTATCAGAAACCGAAAAAAATGAATAATTAACAATTTTGGTAGATAATAAATATTTATATTATAAAGAAAATATTTTTTTGGACTTCCATTTTTTCTTTCTTATTTTCATTAGATTATTAAACTAATCAAACGTTAAAAATTTGAATACTTGAAATAATTAATTTTAAATTAATTATTATCGTAATTATTCTTTGCTGATGTAATTTTTTTTACAGAGACAGAGAAAATTCTTTTGGCAACGGTCACAATTCAGTGAATGGTATAAGCAACAGTTCAGGAAATTTATCGCGAGAAGAAAGAAGACGTCGTCGGAGAGCTACTCAAAAATATAGAACCGCACACGCAACAAGGTATTTACCAAATAAATAATTTGTAATTCTAATTCCAAATGAATAATTTTTGTTTTCATTTATTTTAATATTTGTTCTGATTTTAAAATATAAATTTTCTCGATACAATAAATTTTTATTTACATACCCTAAAAATTCATAACACTAAAAAAAATGTCTTTAATTAAAAAATAAGTAGCCTCCGACAAAAATATTTTTGAATCAAACCTAATTTTTGTTGAATCACATTTATTATGTACTAAATCGAAATTATTGTATATATTTCATTGAAAAATAATTTTTGCTTTACTGTATATAATAAAAATAATTATTTTTACCAGTGTTCGTTAAAGTTAGTTAAAAGTTATTAAAAGTTAGTTAATGTTCTAAAAGTTAAAATTTGCAATCATTAAAAATAATTTCTCAGCAAAATAAAATAGAGAATTTTCTAATCGTAAATAATTGAATTTGAAAATAGAGAACGAGTGAGAGTAGAGGCGTTTAATCTTGCATTCGCCGAACTCCGCAAACTGTTACCGACTTTGCCGCCGGACAAGAAGCTCTCAAAAATTGAAATACTCCGACTGGCAATTTGCTACATTGCCTATTTGAATCACGTCCTAGAGGCATAACTTCTCGAATCAGAATTCGAATAAATATCCTTATTTTCTCATTGTTAATAAAGGGAAAAAAATAAAAAAAAAATTATTTTCAAAAATAATTTCGAAAATGAAATGTATTTATAAATTTATCATATACTGTAGAATTATCGTTTCACATGTTTAAATACCTTAAAAAGTGCAATATCATATCATTCAACATTGTAATGAAGAATAAACTTAACAAAATGTAATTTTAATCATATAATTTGTATCTAATTTTGTAAATAAATCGAAATTTTCAAGTCATATTGGATATTTTTTCATAATCTCGAATTCTAATTATCAAATGTTTATTTCCTGTTTTGCAAAAATTTTATTTTAAGAAAGAGATAAATTTACAAATTGGTTAATTTTTTTTTTCATCAAATGTTTTATTTCTTGTTATTTATTTATTACAAATGCGAACATTTTATTTTAAGAAAGAGATAAATTTACGAGTTGGTTAATTTTTTGGCAAATTATAAAACCAAGAAATCATTAATCAAATTTCTTCATGTTTTCAAAAAACCAATAATCTGAGTGGGTGACAAAAAACCAAAAAATTTTCAGAAGTTTTTGTATATGTGCATTATTTTCCCTGACAAAATTCTATTTACAGGAAAACATGAGATTTTACGGAAAATGAGTAAAATTCATGAACTTTAATAATTTCCGAAAATTATAATTATAACCCTTTTTGAAGTTAATTATTTTTTACAAATTTTCAATTAAACTCGATCTCTAAATCAATTATTTAAAAAAAATTTCTTAATGCTTTTGTAGAATTCGCCATTATTTAAATATATAAAATCAATTTTTTCATAATAAATTGAATCTGTCCGTGTTTTTCTTCTAAAGTTATTAAAGCATAATATTTTCGAAAAATTATAAAAAATAAATTCTTACAAATAATTTTTTGAAACTATTTTCAAATAATTTTAAAAAAGATTTTTTAAGTAATTTATAAAAATGTTTTGTAATAATTTTTATAATAAGTTTCTTTAAAAAATGTTTTAATGAATAGTTTTAATAGTTTTAATCAGGGACCTTCACGAAAAATATGTGTCGTGCCCGTGCCGTGCCTAGGCACGACACAAAGTTCGCTTGGTAATTCGTGCCGTGCCTAGGCACGACACAAAGTTCGCTTGGTAATTCGTGCCGTGCCAAGGCACGATACAAAGTTCGTTTCGTAATTCGTGTCGTGCCTAAAAAAACACAAATAACGCTTGCAAGATTCTACACAGTATTTCATGCGTGTCTTTAAAACGTGCCTTGACACGACACGAATTACAAATTTGCATTTGTGTCGTGCCTTGGCACGGCACGAATTACCAAGCAAACTTTGTGTCGTGCCAAGGCACGGCACGAATTACCAAGCGAACTTTGTGTCGTGTCAAGGCACGACACGGGCACGACACGAATTTTCGTGTTTTTTCGTGTTCGTGTAAGTCCCTGGTTTTAATAGTTTTAATTTAATAAATAATCCTTATTTTATGAATAGTAGTTTTTTAATTAGAATACAAAAAAATTACAATTGAAAAATTTCCAAACAATTGACATTTGGTAAAATCTTTTGAAAATAATTGAATTTTTAAAGAATATCGTAAATAAACATAATTAAATTTTTTAAGATCTTTAATTTCAAATAGAACCATAATTTTTGAATTTTTCCGAAATTTCAATAAATCTAAAATAGTAATTTTTTTATAAATTTTTATTAACTTTGTTCCAAGATAATTAAAAACTTAAAAAATTAAAGTAAAACAAATTTAAGAAAATTTTAAAAATATTTTAATGTAATTTTCAGAAAATAATTGAATTTCTAAAAAAGAATTTTTGTATAATTTGAAAATACTAATTTGTTGATGAATTTCATTTAAAAAATTTGTACATGTAATTTCTTTCTAAATTGTTAAAAATAATTCTAAAATGATGCTATATTTTTTGTATGCGTATTTTTTAATTTACGGAAATATGTCATTGAAAATACTAAAAATATTGAATATTTTTCAAAATTAGAAACTAATTTTCATTTCTAAATTAACATTTATAAAGATTTTCCATTAAAACTTTCGATAATTAAATTAGTTTCCATATATTTGCAATTAAAATTCTATTCAAATTTCAAAACTTGATTTTCTAAAATTTTCTCAAAGTACTTGGAAAAGATTAATGATTTTTAATTAAATCCTACAAACTTTTAATTATTTAAAACAATTTTTATTGTAGATATATTTGAAAAAATCAATTATCTTAAAAATGATTCAAAAATAATTTTTTATTACAGTTATTTTTCGTACTAGAAAAATCGAAAATAAGTTGCAGTTTATAACAAAAATTCCCATCTTTTAAATGGGTGAATTTTCTGAAAGTGACACTTTTAAATTTCAGTTTTTCAATTAATTTTTTTCTTCAATTACATGGTTTTTTCTATTAAAACTACTTAATTTCATACTCAAGAGTAAGATTTTTAGGTTGCGCAAAATTAATTCTTAAAAATATTAAAGGTTTTTTCCATTTGAAAAATATTATTGTTGCTCCATTAAATTAATTTTATTTAATTGGCGAGCTTTTCTATTAAAAATTGACGCTAATATCGCGTTCACGAAATCGAAAATAAAATTACACTGCTTAAAAATTAATAATTTGTATATTTTAATACCAAATATATTCAATTAGATGAAAATATAAATGTATTTAAGGTATTTGATTTAATGGTAATTTGGGTTAATTTTTTCAAAGCAATGCAGGTAAATACTGAAAACAAAAGAAAAACTAGCATATTTCAAGGAAAAGGCTTCGGAGATGAAAAGCTTCGGAGATGAAAAATAAATTTTCTTTCATATTTGTATACATTAGGGCGCAATTAAAATATGTTTTTTAGTAAAACATACAAATCTCACACCCTCATTTTATATTACCATCGAAATATTCCGTTAAATTTACTTCTACATTCAGTTATTTATTAAAAAGAAAGGCTTCGGAGATGAAATTAATTTTTACTCGGAGAAAAATGTAAATTTCGATTATTTATAACAGCAATAATTTTTCTCCTTTTTGTAGATAAAATATAGGAAAATTTAACGTCAGATTCTCAGCTTTATTTTAATGTGCATTAAAATTTTGTTTAAGATATTTTTAGAGTATAAAATGTCAGTAATCATTGTAAAGTAATTTTAACCTAAAACTGAAGACAAAGTTTAAACATTTTTATCAAAAATAAAAGTGAGGTCTACAAATTTTTAAAATGCACATAATGATAGAAAAAACATTGTACTTTCTGACAATATTTTAAAAAAATTTCTGAGAATTTGAAAAAAACCATGAAAATTTAATTTTATTGTAGAAGTCCTATTGGAGACATGTTGAAAAGGCTTCGGAGATGAAAGTAATTTAGTTATTACGTAAATTAAGTTGAATAAAATTATTTAATTTTCTTTTAAAAATGATAAATAAGTGTTTAATTTTCACTATGGAAATTGATAATAATTATTAAAGAGTAGATTTTGTAAAATTAATCGAGACATTAAAAATGTCACTTTCAGAAAATTCACCCAAATATATAATTTGAAGTATCAATTTTTTTAATTTCCCTGAAAAAAATAGTTTTTTTCGTCACTTCCCTGATTGTACTGATAAGAATTTTGTTTTACTGACACTTCTCTGACTTTACTGACAAGAATTTCGTTTTACTGACAAATCCCTGACTTTACTGACAAGAATTTTTCTTACTGACAAAAATTTAGTTTTTACTGATATTTCCCTGATTTTACTGACTTTATTCACAATCAGCCACTCTACCATTATTATAATCAGAAAAGTGTAATAGAAAAAAAAAGAAATAATCAATTTTCGTTACAATTAACGGTGCAATATCGGAAGAAGTGTCGAGACCCGTTTATCGCATATGCCTGAAGAGCCTCTTAGAAAGCATTTGGACACGTGTTTGAGTCGTGCACTAACAGGGTGCAGTCCTTCGGGATCACTCGCTTGGGACTAAGTGAAAAAGAATAGGATTACTGGAAGCCAACTTCACGGATCGACGCCCCATACAATCAATTCCCTGGAGCACCACGTGATCACTATTCCCTATCTAATTACTTCGATATCGGCTCTTACTTTCAACTTGAGAACAAGACATTATCCATAATTTACTATTTCGAAATCTTCTCCAAAATTTAGTTTCACTGAAATTCTTTTTCTAAAAATTTCCCTATATTCGAAAAAATAATTCTTTACCATTTATTTCACGAAAAAAAAATTTACCAATTTTAAATTTCTCTTATATTTTCAATTTTTTAATTTTACAATACTTAACTTTCTATTTAGTCGTAAAAATTATTTTTTTGAGGCAAGCGTCTTAAATAATAATCATTTTCGACTCACTAAATTTGAATTAGAAAAAATTTGTACTAATTTGAATTAGTGACTCAGTTTCTGCTTTTGAATTAGTAAACCTTACTAATAAATTAGTAGCAATTACTATTTTTTAGTCAAATTTACTAATTCTACTAAAAAAGCGAATATTCAAGTGACTTAGTTCAAGTTAGTAAATATTTTTAATTTTCTAATTCAAATTCAGAGATTATAATTTTTTAGTTAGGATTTGAAGTACGTTTATATTCAGTCATATCATTTTTCCGTAAATGACTGTCAAGAAATTTTAGTCAAAAAGAACTTGGTGAATTTTCAAAAATTTAAAATAAATACACTGAAAAAAAATTTATTTGATTCAAATAACTGATTATTTGATCATTATCAAATAAAAATTTACTTAAATCAAATAATTTTTATTTGAATCAATTAAATAATATTTGCTTCAAATACTGAAATATTTGATTCAAATACAGTTTATTTGATTCAAATGAAAATTATTTGATTTAAGTAAATATTTATTTGCTAATAATCAAATAAATCGGTTATTTGAATCAAATAAATTTTTTTTTAGTGTAAGTAGAAGAAGTCCATTTTAGTCGGGCATGTGTTTAAGGAAAGTCTGCATTTCATTTCAAGTAGTAAAGTAAATTTTTAGTCTGACATAATTATTGTGAAAACAAAAATTAGAATTTTCGTAAAATGAATAAATTTTCAAATTCAAAAATAATGGTACCTACATCACTTACAGACTCGTGAGTGTCAGATTTCTATTTATTTTTCTAATCCTAACTGTGACAACATGATCTTTATGTATGGAATATTTGTGAGGGGTGCCATGTCTGTCCTGCGTACATTCTGTCATAAATCTACACTACATCCCTTAAGTGTTACTTACATAAATAAATGTGTTTTACCAAATACTATTACCTCCCTCATAACTGTCCCCTTGACAAATTAAGCATATGCAAATGATTTCAATTTTTCCCGAAGGTAAAGAAAAATAAATAATTTTATCAATAATAATTAGCGAAAATTTAGATAATTGCGGAACAATTAAAAATCCTAAAGTTCTGATCCTTCAAATGAACGAAATTTATTTATCTCTTCTAAAAATTAAATTTTTATTGCAATTATTTTGTGTCACTAACAAAATAGTGTCACTGAGTGAAAATTAATTACTCAGTTTATAAATGTCAAATTTTAGTTTTTAAATTCTTTTATGATTTAAAAAATTTATGATTTATTAAAATATTTCCAATAAAAAATATTTCGTTCATTTAAACGTTCAAAACTTTGGGATCATAACAATTAAACTGAATTTACTAATAAGATTCGTTTTTTTAAAACAAAAAATTCAGAAATGAATTGAATATTTTGAAATATTATTTTCGAAAGAATTTTACCAAAAATTTGGTTTAGAATAAATTTTTATTTATTAGAATTAATTTATCGTGTTTGCTCTCTAAATTCAAATCAGGTAAAATATTAACTATTTTTCAATTTATGAGCTGTTTTGTTTTAATCAGTCGAATTTTACTGATTCATCAGGAGAAAAATTTTTTTTTTTATTAGACGAATCAATGAATCATTTGAAATTTAATGATTCATCCGTAGAAACTTGTTTTTAATAGACGAATCAGTGAAGCATTTGAAATTTAATGATTCGTCAGGAGAAACTTGTTTTTTAATAGGCGAATCAGTAAATTAATTGAAATTTACCGATTTGTCAATAAAAAAAGTTTGTCTAATTGATGAATCACTAAATCAGTTAAAATTTACTGATTTATCAGTAGAAAAAATCTTTTTAATTGTCAAATCAGTAAATCATTTGGAATTCACTGATTTATTAGTGGAAAAAATCTTTTTAATTGTCAAATCAGTAAATCATTTGGAATTTACAGATTTATTAGTAGAAAAAATCTTTTTAATCCTCAAGTCAGTAAATCAGTTAAAATTTACTAATATATCACGTCGGTGAAGTTCGCAACGTTTATAATCATCGATTGAAAGCAAAAAAAAAATTATTTTCCTACCAAAAAGAATAAAATTTTTGATCAAAAATATTTTGTTTCTAAATCCTTATTCAAAAAAATAAACGTACTATTTTCTTTACAGAAATTTATAAAAATTTGCTTAAAAAACTATTTTTTCAGAAGTCGTTGACTAAAAACGTTGTGAACGTAATTTATCACTAAAAAAATTGTTATGTAATAAAAAAAATTGCCCAATAAGTAAATTTCAAAACTGATTCAAAAGCAAAATGTCAATCACTTTCTACACAAAATTAAAAAAATAAAAAAATTCCACTCACCATTTAGCATCGTTTTTTTAAAAACAACGACCAGAATAATTATTTCATCTGAAACAAAAAATGAAATCTTTATAAAACACATTTTTCGCAATGAGAAAAAATAGTATTGGAAAAATATCATAAATAATAGAAACTAAAACTGATTCAATAATAAATATATAAATAATTTAATAAAATATTAAGTATTTAATAAAATATTAAGTATTTAATAAAATATTAAGTAATCTTAATAAAAAACAAAAAAAGTTTCGATAATTTCCTTCAGTTTAATTCATGTCAACGAAAATAAAATTTTCAAACAGAAAAAAGAACTACTTTACAGTCTAAGATTATTATTTATTTAGATATATTGATTTCTAGAATTCAAAGAGATATTCTATTTTACACCCGGAATAATAAATTTTATTGAAATCGAATAAAATTTTTTCTCGTCAACTAAAACTATATTTATCACAGAGTCAGTGACTCGATTTTTCTTTCTATAATTTTTTATAGAATAAAGCTAGCAAAAATAAAAATACCAAAAATACTTTCATCAATTTTCAATTATAATAATTTGATAAGTAGAAATTCAATTTAAAATATCAATTCTTTTTAATAATAATAATTTTTGTCTAAAAAACAATTTTTTCGAATTGCATTCAAATGTGAACTTTTTTTTAAAAATGACCATTCAAACTGTTCCTAAAGTTTCGAACGTTCAAATGAACGACAATATTTTTTTTACTTTCTCTAATTTGTATTTCTTTGCGGAACTAAATATTTCCAATTTCAATTATTTTCGTTACAGTAATTTTTTTACAATAATTTTCAAAAATACTTAAGGTGAAAAAAATTTCGTTCGTTTGAAAGTTTGAAACTTCAGCCACTTCTTAAAAAAATAATTTAGAAAAAAAGTAGCAGAAAAATATAGAAAAATATATTTTTAAATAAGAATTAAAAAATATTAAAAAAAGAAAGCAGAAAAAATAGGAAAATGCGTAGCAAAAAAAGGAAAGAAAAAATGTTCTCGTATCTTAAGGCTTCTAACATTTAACTACTTCTGCTATGATGGATTTCATAATAAAATAGCCATTATTTATTATATTTATAAAATTAGATATTTTCTACATAATGATAGCTATTTAAAAAATTACTACTACCAATTAAAAAATTCACTGTACGATAACAAAAGTTATTAAAATTAACTACATTACATATACAATATTTCGTCCATATTAAAATTTTTCTCATCGTCTTTAAAACGATGAGCAATATCAATTAACTATACACAGCGTAATTTAATTAAAAAAATAAACAGTTCTATCGAACATAAATTGTTGTCTCACTAAATGCATCATAAAAAGAACTAAACTACTTTCCAAATGAAATTTTCCGTGTATATATAATCGCATTATAGAGGAGCAGCGTTGATGTGAAATAAAGATAGCATAATAAGTGAAATATCAAACACATTGTCAGAACACGTTCGCGTAATTTTTCTTTTTAAATTTCCCAGCGCTATTTTCTTTTATTTAAAGCAATAGAGCGAGAGACACAAAAATGTCCTCAAAATATAATAAGAAGGAAGAAAATTTTCTATTTGACTGTATTAAGTGGAAACCAAAATCTTTGTATCAATCTCTTTTGCCAATTTCTATAATAAATTGGATAACGGGATTTAATATATTGGAATATCCTGCGGGAAAACTTCGACCGATAATTACTTTTGTTTACGCTTTGTGTTGTGCTGCATTTTATTGGTCCTTTAAATTCATAAATAGTTGTTTAGTAGATTTCAGTCTTCTTACGACGTTCGCCAACAGTATATACACATATATTTACTATATGAATACCACTATTACTGCGGTTTGTATTTTAACCAGTTGGTTTTTTTACAAGGTATGTTCATTACTTTTACGTTTTTTAAAAATTATTTGCATTCATTAATTTAACGTTTCTTTTTAAATTATTTGCATTAATTAATTTTACGTTTTTTTAAAATTATTTGCATACACTGAAAAAAATTTATTTCATTCAAAGAACCGATTACTTGACTATTTTCGCTAATAAATATTTACTTGAATCAAATAATTTTTATGAGAATCAAATAAATTGCGCTTGAATCAAATAAAAATTATTTGATTCAAGTTAAAATTTATTTGATAATAGTCAAATAATCGGTTATTTGAATGAAATAAATTTTTTTCAGTGTAAATAATATAAATAAAATAATAAATATGCTTAAAAAATAATGAAATGATTTTAAAACTAAACTTTTGAAAATATTTTTTTTTGTGAAAGGTGGCTTCACTTAAATTTGAGACACCTTTCTCCTTAATTTAGTTGTTGCTTGCTTTTTTCTTTTCCAACTTTTTTAATAATTTAATAATATAGTTGAAATTATTATTATTTTTTTATTATTAATTTTTTAATAATTTGTTATTTCATATATTTTCAATTTCATGCCCAATTAATGTCATAAAAACGATTGAAATTCTTGCGAAATATCTTATAATTTATAAAAGTAATTAGATTAAAAATTTTAAATAATAAAGAATTTTAACATAATTTATTAAAATAATTTAATATTTTCAAAGAATTTTTCAAAATAATTTTGCATTCTGTCGAAAAGTTTTATTAAATATTTTTAAAGATAAATGTATTCTGTTAAGAAATTTTATTAAATAAATAGTAAACTATTTTAAAAAAATAATTCAGTTTTTCCGGAGAATTTTATCAGAATTTTTGAAAATAATTAAATTTCATTAATATTTTTAAAAATAATTGTTTTCTTTCGAGAAATGTTACTAAAATTAATTTAAAAATAATTGCATTCTTTTAAAGAATTTTATTATTGAATAAAAATAATTGAATTCTTCCAGATAATATTAATAAAAATTTCCAAAATCCTGATTAAATTCTTTTGAAGAATTTCTTTGAGTCTTTTTTTTAATAATCCATTTTGTTTAATAACTTAAATTAAAAATTTTAAAAGTAAATAATAAAGAATTTCTTTTATATAATTTTAAAATAATCGCTTCTGTTAAAAATTATAATTAAATACTTTATTGTTAAAGGTTATTAAAATTGTTTTCAATATAATCGTATTTCTGTGAAAAATAATACTATTTATAGAAACACTTTAATTCTTGCAAAGAATTTTACTATTTTTTAAAAATACTTAAATTGTTTTTAAGAAATTTATTAAAACTTTGGAAAATAAATGAATTTATTCGTAAAATTGTATTAGAAATTGGAAATTTTTTTTAATAAATTCTTCAGTAAATGTTTCATAAAATAATTGACATAATAAAAGTTTTATAAACAAATTGTGTCATTTTTTAATTTTGAAAGAAAATAATTTAATATTCTACAAGAATTTTCTTACAAATTTGAAAAATAAATGAGTTTTGAAAATAAATTTTACAGACAATCTTTGAAATAATTGACTTCTTGTGATTAAATCACATTTAGAATTATTTTTAAAAGCACTAAATGTTTGCAAAGGCTTTACTAAATATTTAAAATGTTTCAATATATTTATGCAAATTTCAGTGAAAAATTTAATTCTTTCTTGAGAGTTTATTAAAACTGTATTGACAATAATTTAATTTTTGTGAAAAATTGAACTATTTATGAAAATAATTGAATTCGTGCGATTAACATGATTTATTCAATTAATAGTACTTTTTAAATTTAACATTTAAAATGATTATTAAAAAATCATTAAATATTAAATTGTTTCAAATTCATTAGACGCTGTCAAGAACACTGAAAAGACTGGAATTGATTGATACGACTATGGAAAATATTGGTTTTTCGAAACATTATCAGGAACTGTTTATAATTTGTCTTTCTCAAGTAATAGCATGGATTGCCACTATTTCCGTTCTTCTAACAAATGACATACAAATATTAATTAAAACAAAAGACTGGATGAGTACATTGTATCTTTTTCACGCTCCACTTCATTGCAATTCAATTCTTGACTTTACATTCACCTCAATGATCAAGTATGAGAAAAAAAATTATTTTTTTTTAACGCATGAAAAATAATATACTAAAAAGAATAAGTAATAATAATAATAATAATAAAAATTGTAATTTAATAAAAAAATTACAAAATTTCCCTCAAAATTGTTTGAATATTGGAAATACTTTTATAGTTACAATACAATGTATATATGACCCAAATTACTTTCTCGAAGAAAAATTATTTTTCATATACAAAGTTTGGGGAAAAAAATGTTATTGTTATTAAGATTATTTTCAAAATATATTTCTTCTCTTTTTATAAATCATTATAGATGCATGGGAGTAAGATTCAGAAACATAAATTCAATTTTACAAAAAATATTAATAAGACATAAAAATTCGAGACCAATTAGCAAATTGCATCCAAAATGTAAAAAAGCAAAGATATTCGTTAAGGCAAAAGAGATTAATTTAAATATAAACGATAATCAACAGCAAACAAAAGTTTTAACATTAACCAGGTAAACAAAATAATAACTGATAAATAATCCTAAATAATATTATTTACAAATTTATAATAAAAAAATAATAAAAATAATAATAAAAATAACAATAATAACAATTATAACAATAATAATGATAATAATAAAAATATAAATATAATACAAGGAAAAAAGTTTCACACTGGAGCAGCGAAACGATTTTCTAGATTAACTTAAGTTTTAACTGAAACAACTAAAAATTTCGCTAACATAGTAAATCTTATAGCTGTTCCAGGTAAAATATTTTCTTCGTCCAATAACAATAGTAATAGTAATATTAGTAATTATAATAATAATGGTAAAATTATATTTAAGACATCTTCATTTAGAAATAACAAAATTATCCTCGAAAATAATTGAAATTTATCAAATTCAAATTACAATGGAAATGATTGCGCATTTGTCAAATTTAACAGCAATGTTGTACAATATGTTCAGTATTACTTTTTATTCAAAATATCCTTTGCACTTTAAAATACGCTCGTTTATTTCTGTCTCATTATGGTGTGCTGTATATGGCTACAGAATTATTAATATCAATTCAACTTGTGCAAAGGTCAATAATGAGGTAAAATTTTAAACAATTTATTTAATATTTGAGAACAATATTTAAATATTTGAGACAATATTTGAGAATACTTTTTAATATAATCAATTCAACTTGTGCAAAGGTCAATAATGAGGTAAAATTTTAAACAATTTATTTAATATTTGAGAACAATATTTAAATATTTGAGACAATATTTGAGAATACTTTTTAATATAATTCAATTAAAATGTAATTTCTTCTTTTTAATGCAGTCATATAAAACCAGTGTAATATTGTGTGAACTGAAAAATTTAAATACTGACAGAGAAATCAATGAAGAGGTAACAAAAAAAATTGCTGTCAAAATTAATTATTTTATTAATTACTCATTAATTAATTAGTTTTTACTGAATTGTTCATTAATCATTTAATCATTCTTTAATTAATTGTTCATTAGTTGTTTAGTCATAAATCATTAAATTAATTATTCACTGATTTATTTATAATATTTATTTATGTGAATATTAATAATAATATTTATCTATAATATTTATTTATTAAATTTTTAATTAGTAATTAACTGTAAATACATTGTTAGAGCGAATAAAAAATAATTACAACGTTTAGGATCCAACGAACTTATAAGAAATTTAGAATAACATATTTTTCACCCAAACAGCAATTTTTTTTTGTTGATAAATTTTTATATTCCGAATTGTTAAAAATATTAATGAAAAATATTGTTAAAAAAATTGTTGAAAAAATATTTTTACAAAAATTATCAAAAAAAATATTGTTACAAAAATTTTTTTAACAGAAAGCTTGAGTAACAAGAAATTTTTTTTTGTAATAAATCTTTCATTCTAAATGTTGTAAACTAGTGAATGCAAAATTTTCTTATATTTTTTTTTGTTAATTGCAATGCAATATAATTTTATTTTTTTTAATTTGTTGAATTTTCATTTTTTGAAGATAAATAGAAAATTTTAAAAAATTTTAATTTTTAAACAATAATAATAATTCTAGATTGAACAATTTTCTATGCAAATATTTCAACATCCATTGGTTTTCTCTCCGTGTGGATTATTTACTTTGAATTATTCATTTGTCAAAAGTGTAAGTATTTGAAAATCAATTATTTACTATTTGAAAAAAAATAAACATGTTTTATTGTTATTTCAAAAAATTTCAAATTTTTTCCAGTTTATAGCAACAGTGATAACCTATCTCGTTATATTAATACAAATGAGTCCAGAATTGGGCAAACATAAATAACAGAATTCTTGAAAATTATTACTTTTGATTTTTTTTCTTTATTTTAATTATTTGTTGTATTTTATTAAACTGGATTTTATATAATTATCAATACTATAATTAACTGATATTAATTATGATAAATATAAGAAAGGTAATAATAATAAATGTAGTAAATATAATAATTATAATAATAATAAAATAATAAATATAGTAAACATAATAAATATAATAAATAATAAACAAACAAACAAAATTATTATAATAATTAATTATTTAATTGAAACTTAGTTAATTAATCCAATATTACAATATTCAAAATATTCAAAATGTTGATTGAATTTATAATGCTAAAGTTCTGAACATTCAAATGAACGAAATTTATGTATTTCTTCTAAAAATTAAATTTTTATTGCAATTATTTTGCTTCACAATCCAAAAAATTAATTACTGAGTTTGTACACGTAAACTTTTGTTTTCTTAAATTTTTCATGATTTATAATTTATTAAAAAATATCTGCAATAAAAAATATTTCCTTCATTTGAACGTTCAAAACTTGGAGATCATGTGAATTTAATATTTTAATGTAATAAATAATATCAATTTTTTGAAACAAAGGTAGAAAAAAAATTATTATTATTTTTTATTTTTTATTACTTATTATTTTATTTATATATATATATTCTTCAAACAATAAAAAATCAGAAAGCAAATAGAAAAAAAACTCTATTATATTATCGAGTAAATAATATGTTTGTATTGTCACTCAAACATTTGGAAATAAATAAATGAATAGCCATTATTTAATTCAGACAACTTATTTCTTCCTTCCCGTTAAAAAAAAAAAGTTACTCGTGGTCTTTTATAACACCTTTCTTCTCTCCTTATGCGTGTCGTTAACTATTAATAATTAATATTCCTGTACATAAATTAGTTTCTCTGCGCGTGTCAAAATATTTAACGAGATATATTTTCGAAAAGTTGACATTAGTTTTTAGAAATCGGACAAAGAGTGCGTTCATTCTTATATGTATAAGAAATAAACAATGAGGAAAAATTTATTCAACCCAGTGAAAGTGCAACCGAAAAATATTCAAAATGCAATATTTCCGATTATGATTTTAAATTGGTTGACAGGATTCAGTATAATAGAGTATCCTAAAAATAATCCACGACCAATTTTATCATTTATCTACGTTTCACTCTGTATTTTTGCTTATATTTCTGCCTACTTTGTTGATTTTCATGATAAATATCACGACAACAATGAAATACGAAAGGATATTTTCTTGTACCTCAAACATTGTAATTCTGTTATTTCGTTTTGTTGCATTGTTATTGGCTGGTACAATTACAAGGTAGATGGTAATTTATTAATTCTTTTTTCATTTTATAGTTAGGCAATTTTTGAAAATATATTTTTACATAAAAATTTCGAAACACGAGAAACATTTTAGATTGTTTTTGAAAATTTGGTTGAACATCCTTAAATATTTTTATATTTATTTATTTTATATTTTATATTTTATACTTTATATTTTATATTTTATATTTTATATTTTATATTTTATATTTTATATTTTATATTTTATATTTTATATTTTATATTTTATATTTTATATTTTATATTTTATATTTTATATTTTATATTTTATATTTTATATTTTATATTTTATATTTTATATTTTATATTTTATATTTTATATTTTATATTTTATATTTTATATTTTATATTTTATATTTTATATTTTATATTTTACATTATTATTTTTATTTATTTCCATTGACAATACAAATTGTTTATTGTCCTTCTGCTGCCGTCGACATATATAAGTATAATACAATTATTTATTTTACATTTTATATTTATTTTTTAGTTTTTGTTTCATATTTTATATTTATTTTATATTTATTTTATATTTTGTTTATAAACACAAATTTATAAACAAAAAATTTAAAGCATTTAATTAAAAATTTTAGGCATGGAAGATTATTCTGCAGAGAATAATGATACTGGACGAGTACTTTGACAGGCTGTTAATTATTCACAAATACAGGGAAATATTCATAAACTTATTGTGTAAAATTACTTTTTGGTTAATTCTGATTTTCACACTGATTTACCTTAGCTTTCATTCTTTACTGCAAATATTAGATTTGCCAAAAGTGACGCAACTCGTCTTGACTCTACATTATCCGATTCATGTTAATGCTGTTGTCGATTTTACATTCACGGCGATAATTAGGTGAGTATTCTATTTTTGACCCTTGACGAAAAATATATTCTATTTTTAAGAAAATCTCACTTATTTTTAAAACATAATTTTATTACCAATATTAATATTTTTTAAGACTTATCACTTCACTAAAACAGAAATAATTATTTTTATTCTCAAAGGGGGACCTGTCGGAATGCAACTCAATTTATTAAATTTTATTACAGTAAAAAATACTTAATAAATTTTTTTTAGTTTAATTTTGCAACATTTTTACAATATTCTGGATTTAAGTAAAAATAATTTTTGTTGGATATTTTTGAGTATAAAAAACAATTTTTTAAATTGAGTTGCATTATTTGCATTTAGTTGCCTTTTTTTAAATTTAATTTTGCAACATTTTTACATTCTGGATTTAAGTAAAAATAATTTTTGTTGGATATTTTAAATAGAAAAAATTTTTTTTAAATTGAGTTGCATTATGTTGTGATATTAAAATGACTCATAAAGATGCAATAAAAATGTTAATACTTTTATTAAATAACAGCTGCTTAGGACTGAGATTCATTGACATAAATTCACTCCTTAAGAAAATAATCAGCAAAAGTAAAAAAACACAGAATGAAAAATACTGGCAATCAACATGCGGCAAAATATACTTCATATCGACTGATTCAAATTTGCCATTCAAGAAAAATGAAGAAAAGAAGTTAATAAAATTTCTAATTCTAAAGTGAGTAATACTGATTTTAAATAAATATCATTTTTTAAATCAATTTTTATCAGAAAATTCCAGGAGAATTCAATTATTTAAATAACGAAAATCAATTGAATGTTTCTCAAAATTGAATTAACATAAATAATTTTATCAATAAGAAATTTTTTAATAATTGAATTCTTTTTGTGAATTTTAATAAAATTTTTATTTTCAAAAATAATTACATTTTTCGAAGAATTCTGTTAAAATTGGATTAAAATTAATTAACATTCGGCGATGAGTTTTATTATTAAGAAAAATAACTAAATATTTGTGACTTGTGTTGAATATGTTATTAATATTTTTTTAAATAATTGAATTCTTTTGGAAAATTTTATTAAAATAGCAGTTATTTAAAAGTATTGAATTGAGAATAATTTTTGAAAATAATGAAAATTTTGCCAGGAGCCTTTACAAAGAATTAACAGACATTTCGATGGAAGTGAACCGAATATATCAGATACAAATCGTAATTTTAATAGCGTCCTTCTTCACCGTCCTGACAGGATTCTATTACAATTCATTCGCAGGAATATTTTTCAAAAATATCGATGTTCATCAACATTGGTCTTCAAAAGCCTGTGGATTATTATGGTGCATTGCCTATTCCTACAGATTTTATGAAATTACCATAACATGCTCGAGAGTTAGTTCTGAGGTGATTTTTTTCCAAATTTAAAACTAAATTAGAAATTTCGAAATTAAATTCTGAAATAATTTATAAATAGAAAATTAAAAATTCAAATATTGTCTTCAAACTGTATATAGGCGATGAAGACAAAAGAAATACTATTTGAAATAAGAAATGCAACAGATGATGAAGAATTGAAATGTGAGGTAAAGTATTGTTTTTTTTACTAAATTGAAAAAAATTTTTCCTAACTTTCTTTTTTTTCCAGATTGATCAATTTACCCTGCAAATAACTCAATGTCCCTTAGTTTTTAATGCCTGTGGATTATTCACTGTAGATTACAGCCTTTTTGAAAATGTACGAGTTTCAATTCTAATTGAAAATTATAAATATTAAAATATATATTTTATATAATAAATAATAAATAAACAAATAAATCGTAAATATCTAAAAACTTGACAAAATATTAGAAATTATTTTTAAAATATTACTTCTTTTTTCAGTTTATAGGAAGAGTTATGATGTACACTGTAATATTAATACAGTTCAGTCCAGATGTTCAAAATCTATTATGAACTCAGTCAACAGTTTCGTATAATATTTTTTAGAAATTTCGCAAAATTTACTGCAACTTTAATAGCGAAATATATAAATTTACAAAAAATCAAGATCAAAAAATGGAATATTTGTAAAAAATTCTATTGTAAAAAATTTATTTTGTATTTATATTTTTTTATTGTTTTTACTAAATTTATTTTTCTACCAATTAATAGAATTTATTTATTTTTTATATCAGATTGAAAAAGTTACTTGTTCTATAAATTCTATTAAAAAAAAATTATAACTAAATTTAAGAAAAAATTAGTACTTTGTATACAAATGTATATTTTCGATAAATAAATAGTTAAGTAAATAAACAATAAGTAATAATAAATAATAACTAACAATTAAAAAAAAATTAATACACATTGTAAAACAAATAAATATAATTTTTTTATATGATCATTGAAAATTGAAAAATACAATTCAAACTTTCTGTAAATAACTAATAAAGTAAAAATAAATTGATAATAAAAATTTTACAAAATATTTTGTTTTACTTCATTATCAAAAATAAAAATTGCTCCAAATATTTATTATCTACTAAATTATTTTTTTCTGTAGAAAAGCTAATAAAAAATATTATAATTTATATTTTTATTTAATTCGATCGTTGACAATCGCAAAATATAAGCCAAACTTTTTGCAAATGTTAATAAAGTAAAAATAAATTGAAGATAACAATTTTGAAAAATATTTTCTTTTATTTCATTATCAATAATATAAAAAATAAAAATTGCTTCAAATATTTATTATCTAAATTGTTTTTTTTTTCTATTGAAACTAATAAAAAATATTATAATTTATATTTTTATTTAATTTAATCGTTGAAAATCGAAAAATATAAGCCAAACTTTCGGTAAATAATTGATAAAGTAAAAATAAATTGAATATAAAAATTTTACAAATTAATATTTTTTATTTCATTATCAATAACATCAAAAATAAAAATTGCTCCAAATATTTATTATCTAAATTATTTTTTCCTATAGAAACAAATAAAAAATATTTTTATTTATATTTTTATTTAATTTGCTCGTTGAAAATCGAAAAATATAATCAAAAAATTAAAATAAAAAAAAAACTTTGATAATAACAAAGTATGTAAAAATAAATGAACAAATAAAAATTTCCCAAAATATGTGATGTTTAATTTCATTATCAAAATAACAAAAAAAAAAAGACTCCAAAAATTAATAATTTATCAAATTATTTTTTTCCTTAGAAAAGTGATAGAAATTTGAAGAAAAAAATGGAAAAAGCGTAACTTGAGATTGAAAAGGACAAATCAAGAGCAGTCAATCATTAGGGCGTGTGCTGTATGTGACTTTACGTATAGTTTCAAATGCACAGTATTGTGTATGAAATGCGTTACTGATAATTTATTCATACATGATTACACATAATAACGTAGACAATTATGAAACTATATGAAATATTTTACAAGACAATAAATTATTCAGTTATTTGCGACCATCATAATGGTGACCTACCATCATTATTTTAAGGAGACTTAATGTTAGTTGAACTTTATTCGTTGTGAGGGAAACATATTGTCGGAGAATATGTTACACAATTTTAACGTTGAAAAATATTTTTTAATTGAATTTACTTTAACGATTGGAGATACAAGGGGGCAAGGTAAGAGCAAATTATAAAATGTAGGTACTTTTGCAAATGTTTAGAGTTATTATTTTTTATTATTATTTGTCCTTTATTATCCTTTTTATTATTGTGGTTGTTATAATTATTTATTATTACATTTATTTGTTACTATTATTATTATTATTATTATTATTTATTCTTTATTCTTTCTTATTTCTATTACTTTCATTATTATTAACATTTTTATTATTTATTATTTCTGCTATTTTTTATTATTATATTTTTTTATTCTTTCTTATTTCTATTATTTTTATTATTAGTATTAATATTTTTATTATTTATTATTTCTACTATATTTTTATTATTGTTTTTTATTCTTTATTATTTTCATTATTATCATTATTTATTATTTTTATTAATATTATTATTTACACTAATTATATTCTAATCCTATAATTTTAATTGTTTTTCTTTCGTACGTCTCGTATAAGTTTTATGAATGTTCCATAAAAGTGTAAAAAATCAATTCGTTAATTTTTTTATTCAATTTATAAATTCTAATTACTTAAAAAGGATTGCAAATGTCATTTCCAAGCAAGTTATGGGGAAATAAATTCTCTTTTTCTCGGTTTGGCATTTTCTATTCAATAGTTAAGTGCACTTCACAATTCACAACGTTCAGTGATCAAATAACTAAAAGAAAAAAATTTTTTCTACATCAATTTTTAATTAATTTTTTTATCAAATGTTTTCACAATTTTTTTTTTAATCTGTTATTTTTGAAAAGAAAAAATTTTAATATTCCTGAAGTTTTGTACGTTGAAATTAACGACAATTACGACTTCTTAATAACTAATTAATTATTCCCATAATATTGCATCACGTATTAAAAAAATTCCAATTGTTTATTTTTTTTTCTTTTTACCTCTTTTAGTAAATTTTGGAAATATTAATATTGGCAAAAAAAATGTTAGTTAATTTAAACGTTTAGAACTTGTGGATTATATTTTGTTATATTATGGCTTAAAATATATTTTTTTGAATATTTTTATAAACATCAATGTAAAAACATTTTTTACAAATTTTCTTAATCCACTATTTCTAAAAAAAAACTTTTGTAATTGTAAATTAATTACAACAATTAAAAATAATTAAAAGTAAAATAAATACTTAACTAATTGTAAGTTAATAAATTATTTAAATAATTACAACTAAATTGAAAAATTTAAATAATTACAACTAAATTAAAAAATTTTAATAATTACAACTAATTTAATAAATTTAAATAATTACAACTAATTTAATAAATTTAAATAATTACAACTAAATTAAAAATTTTTAATAATTACAACTAATTTAATAAATTTAAATAATTACAACTAATTTAATAAACTTAAATTTTAAAAGTGCTTTTTACGGTTTTCGTTTTTCAAATTTGTTTCATTTTCCTAAAGTTTATAGTTTTTTTATGCAATAAAAAAGTGAGTTACCACAAAAATTAATCAATTCTACGACTGAAGTGCAGCTTAAGAAATAGATTATTTATATACAAATAGGTAATATAATTTTCAACGTAATGTGTGTCAAGCATATAATATCAAAGATATCTATCTCACGCAAGCACTATTAAAAGATGAAAACTGTAATGCGTAAAACTATAATTCCAATAAAAAAAAAAAAAATAAAAAACGCGCACTTTAAAGAGTCTCTCTCTCTCTACTGCTGGAATATTAAAACTAAACAAAAAAATTTTCTTTAGTATTAATAACGAGCAGAGTTTAGTTTTCAAGTTAAATATTGTCTGAATCTAATATCCGCGCAAAAACTTTGAAATAAAAATTTTTAAAGAAAAATAAAAACAAAACTAAATAAAAAGTATTTAAAAAATATAAACTAAAAAAAACAAAAATAAATCAATAATTTAGTATATTATTGTAAAAATTCTATTCTCTACAGTAAATTAAAGTGAATTTTGCCAACCTATCACAATGATTAACACAATGGAGATGGATAAATCTCAACTTGAGATGAACGCTGACAAAAATAACAGGTATTCTATTAATTTAATTTAAAAAATATTTTAGTGTCATTTGGAGTTGATTTTTCCAGAAATTAATGATTAATTAAACGCTTTAATATTAACATTTATTTCAAATGATGCCAAAAAATTTTTTGTCAAAAACTATATTAATAATTAATTAAAAATATTAATGAATATTAAATCTGATAAATAAAAACTTAACAGAATGATGAAGCAAACAAAAAGCATCAAGGATATCATAAAACCACTGCAAATACTAAGTTGGAGCTTGGGAAGTGGAATTATAGAAATCCCAATGGAAACACCACGTTTCTTTTTAACGATTTTTTATACCTTAATTTTATTATCGATTTACGGTGTATGCTTGTTTTACACAATAAATTACGAAGACAAAATGTACTTGAAAAGATTAAATAATACAGGGAGATTTTTGACGAAAATTGTAACACTCGGAAATGGTTGTCTCGGTTTGATTGCAATTATTTTAGCTTGGAATCGAAGGAAGGTACTCAAAAAATTATTATTTAAAATATTAAACTTTTGCTAAAAATAAATAAATATAAACCAATAAAAATAAATATAAATAAATAAATATAAATTAATTATCTTATATTTAATAATTAATTATTATTAAATTAATTAATTTAAACTTCAAGTTTATTCAAATTTCGTCACCAATTTCTAGGGATTGAAAGTGTGCATTCAAAAGATCGAAAGAGTTGACGATCTTCTGCAAAAAATTGGAATATCAAAGGACTATGATAAAACAATGAAACACGAATTGGGAAGAATATGCGTAATTTACGCCATAGTTATCATTGTAGTTATTGTAAATTCAGCCTCTATGGTTGATGGTGATACTCCAAAGTACATAAGAGCTGGAATGATAATTGCCGTTCACTATCCACTGGCTTTAATTTTTGTCGCAGACAGTTTGTTTCTGATTATAGTCAGGTAACAATTATTATCTTTAAGTAGTATTTTTCTTCAACTCAATTTTCTAAATTAAAAAATTCTTTTATTACTTTTGAAATTTAAATTCATTTTCAAGAATTTGTATAATTTAAAGTGAATTAAAGGATTTAGCTTCCTCATAGAGGATATATTGTAACTCCAGGGCTCGAAGCAGTGAAAGTATTTAAAAATACGGACTTTACGAACCAAAAATTAAAAATTACGGACCAACTGACAAAGAGAGAATCAGGCCGAATCAAATATATAAGAGAACATTTTTCTTAAAACTAGAAAATCAATTTTTCATAAATATAAGACATGAAGAAATCGATTACTTCGAATCTTCGACTCGAAGTCATCGATTTCTTCATGTTTTATAATAATTAATATTAATTATTAATAAAAATAATTGATAATAATTAAAATCATTATCAATTCAATTATTATTTTTCAGAACTTTTATCTAAAATTCTTCTTTATATCGATTATTTTTAATAATTTTCAAAAAAGTTCTTTGAGAATTGTCAAATTCATTTCTTTACAATATTTAATTTTACAAAAATTTCAATTATTAGTTAAATTCTTTAAATAAATAAATATTAGAAAATAGAAACTTAAAATAGTATTAAAAAACTTAATTAAACTTTTTCAGAAAAAATCAATTACAAAATTCAATTATTATTTAAAATTCACGCTATATTGCTTTTAAGTTTTAATATTCAATGATTATCTAAAATTTTAACTAAAATTTATTTTTATGAAAAAAAATTCAATTTTTATTAGAATATTCTACTAGAATTCAATTATTTAAATAAAAATAAAACGCAATTAAATAATTTTTTGAACAATTGAACGTTTCCTAAAATTCAATTCCCATAAAAAATTGTTATCAACAAATTTTCAAATAATTGAATTCTATTAACGAATTTTAATAAAATTTTTAAGAATAATTAAATTTTTAGAGAAATTCGATTAAAATTGTATTAAAAATAATTGAAATTCTGCATTGAGTTTTATAATTTATAAAAATAATTAAATTCTTGCGAAGAATTTTATTAAAATTTTCAAAAATAATTAAACTCTTGTAAAAATTTAACAGGTATTCAATTATCTTTAAAAATTTTAATAAAATTCTTGGCATAAATTAAAAATAACAAAATTCTTAGCAAATCTTCAATTACTTTCAGAAATTTTAATAAAATTTTTCGCAAGAATTTAAATATTTTCGTAAAATAATAAAAATCTTTGCAGAGAATCAAATTATTTTCAATAGTCTTAATAAAATTCTTCACGAGAATTCGATTATTTTAAAAAATATTAGTATTTTAGCAGAAATTCAAACATATTAAAAAGTTTTCATAAAACTTTTTTTGGTAGAAATTCAATTAATTTTAAGACAATTTTAAAAAAATGTCCCAAATTCAATTATTTTTTTATAATCTAAGATTTTAACTGAAATCTATTTTTAAATCAATGTTTATAAGAAAATTCTACCAGAATTCAATTATTTAAATACAAAAATAAATAATTTATTGAATAATTGAATATTTCTTGGAATTCATTATTAAAAAAAAACAACAAATTTTTAAACAATTAAATTCTTTGGTCGAACTTTAATAAATTTTTTAAGAATTTTTTCGAGGAATTCGATTAAAATTCTACTAAAAAATAATTGAATTCCCAAAAAGAATTTTATTATTTACGAAAATAATTCAAATTTTGCTATGGATATCATTAAAATTAATTATGAAAATAGTTGAATGACTGCAAAGAAATTTATAAAAAAAAAATTGTTATTAATGAAATTCTTTTGAAATTTTTATTATTTTTTGAAAATAATTAAAAGTTTTTGTTGTATTTTATCAAAAAAATTTTTTTAATAATTAAATTCTTTTGGTAAATTTTATAAAAATAGTAGATATTGAACAATATTTAATTTTTGCGAAGAATATTATTACTTTTAAAAATAATTCAAATTTTGCTATGGATGTCATTAAAATTAATTATGAAAATAGTTGAATGACTGCAAGGAAATTTATAAAAAAAATTTGTTATTAATGAAATTCTTTTGAAATTTTTATTATTTTTTGAAAATAATTAAAAGTTTTGTTGTATTTTATCAAAAAAATTTTTTTAATAATTAAATTCTTTTGGTAAATTTTATAAAAATAGTAGATATTGAACAATATTTAATTTTTGCGAAGAATATTATTACTTTTGAAAATAATTCAAATTTTGCTATGGATGTCATTAAAATTAATTATGAAAATAGTTGAATTTTCTTACTTTAAAAAATAATTGAATTCGTGTGATAAATATTGTTAATTATGAAAACAATTGAAATTTTCTAATGAATTTTAATAAAATTTTTGAAAATAATTAAATTTTGTAGAAGAATTTTGCTATTTATTTAGACAGATAATTGAAATATGTTCTTTTTCAGTTTTTTTTTTTTTTTGAAAATATATTAATTTCGATGAAGAATTTTAATATTTCTAAAGATAATTGAAGTTTTGACGAGAATTTTATAAAATTTAATTTTACTACATATTTATAAGTTTGTGTTAAAATTAAATTTATATTGATTCCTTTGTTTATGTTGTTATGTCGCTTATTTTACAATGTGGTGAGGGATTTCCTCTAAACGTGTGTAAAGTCGTAATTTTTTCCAAGGTGTGTGACGGAGGGTTAAAAATAATTGAATTTCTGCAATCATTTGTAATTTCTCTTAAAATTCTTAAAATTATATCGTACAGTCTACAGTTCGTAAACTTTTTTTGTTATTTATTTATTTATTTTTTTGACCTTTTTGTTCATCCTTTTTGAATGAAATTACGGACTTTACGGACCTTTTTTCAAAAAAACGGACTTTTACGGACTTGAAGCAAAGTTACGGACTTTTTCAGAATTTACAGATCTACTTCGAGCCCAGTAACTCAAGATCATAAAGAGCTTTAGGAATGAAGTTTATTCATCATTTTTTCCAAAACTTTACAGAAGTATGAGAAGAAAATTTTCGAGACTAAATTCTTTACTGAAAAGTATGTCATCAGCGAGTCCTCTGTCTCCACAGTATATGAAATTGCTCTACCAAAATACTAGTCTTGTAAAGAGCAATAGTTCTGTTCTGAATAAAAAAACTAATGATGACGCGCATTTGATGAAGACAGCAAAGTAAGTGACAAACATATATTTTAGACTTCGCACTCGATAATTAATTTTGAACTACTGTTCAAGAAAATTTATTATTATATTTTATTATTTATATTGAAATTCTCATTAATATATATTAATCGTTCATAAAATATTTTTTCTATCAAGACAGATTCATTTGAATTTAGTGAAAACTTCTCGACGTGTGAATGAAACGTTCGGCCTGCAAATACTTTTGTCAATGGCACTTTCTTTAGTTTTTATAACCGGGCTATTGTACTTTTCTTACACAGTTATTTACACTCCACAATTGGACAATAATGAGAAAAAACCGGCATTAATTTCATCGGGTTGCTGGTTATTTCTCTATGTGATGAAAATTTTATTTATCAACCACATTTGCGACCGGACAAGTGGAGAGGTAAAAATTACGTTTTGCTTTCTTTCGACAAGAAAATGGCGAAATAATATTTTTCTTTAATAAGAAAAATGAAAAATAAGAAACAATTATCTTATTAGTAAAATTCTATTTCTCTTCTAGGCTCTACTGACAGGAAACATAATCTGTGAATTACACGAGCCAATGACAAGTAAAGAATTTCGATCAGAGGTAATTTTTTCGTACCGTTTAATATTCTTTTCCTCCTATGGTACAAATTTTACTTTCGTATTAAAACAATTTAATAAATTAAATATTCAACATTTGCTACTTAATTAATTTACACTTTTATTAATTAGTTAATTAATTAATTAATATTTTACATTTAAGTTAACAGTACGAATAATAATGAATTCGAAACTTATTGCAGATTCGACAATTCGTTTTGCAATTAATTCAAAATCCCTTGAAATTCACAGCGTATGAATTTGTAACTTTGGACTACACTTTTATTCAAGGCGTACGAAAATTCAAGATTCCAAATTGTCTTTAATATAATAAAAAAATTCTATTTCTCAAACTATATAGAGAAACGGTTCTAAAAACATTAAAATCTTTCTTCTAGGTTGTTGGATCGATAACGACGTACTTGGTGATTTTAATTCAATTAAGTACCGACATTGGAGGTAGTAGTAAAAACAATTCAACTTTAACTGATGCAATGAATAGAACTGTTTAAAGTTGGTCAGTAAATATTTCGTTGCAAACAGAAAAAAATGAATTACTACTACTAGCAAAATTTTTGTGGAGGTTTTCAACGTCATTTTTTTTTTAAATAAGTCAGTGAACAATTTATATACAAAAGTTATTATAGGTAATCAAAATTTATATTTTAAGTTAAAAATTTATGTCCTTAAAGTTACAAACGTTCAGATGAATAACGGTGTTGTAAAACTTCTCTTAATTTCTTTTTTATTGAAATATAATTTTTTTTAACATTTTTAATTTTTTTAATTAACACATTAAATGTTCAATTACAACATTTTTCTTATAGTTTGGTAAGTTGTGCAACGTTTGTAATCAATAATTTATGGAAGTAAAAAAATATTTTTGTAATAAAATTTGCATTACATTTTGTATGAAAGAATTTTTGATAAAATTTCTATGATCTACCAAAAATCTATGCGATCACTAAAAATAAACATTTTCAATGAAAATTTTATTAATTTTTCTTGTAAAAAATATTAACTTTATTTAATTGTTGATCATGAACGTAAACTTTATACACATTTTCTTTTCAGTTTAATAATTTTCAAAAATTTTGGAAGTTTCTTTCTACTTCGAATTAGTACAAATTTTTACTAATTCGATTTAGTGACTAACTTTTTGTTTTTAATTTAGTAAAGTTTGCTAGTAAATTAGTAGAAAATACTATTTATTAGTAGAGTTTACTAATTTAAAAGCAAAAAGTTAGCCACTAATTCGAATTAGTAAACATTTTTACAAATTCAAATTTAGAGAGAGAGAGGAAGAGAATATTTCGTTCATTTGAACGTTAAAACCATTAATTTTAGTGAAGTTCACAACGATTAGAATCAACGATTAGGAAAAAAATATTTTTTTACTTTAAAAATTTGTAAATTAGTTTTTTTATCAACTATTTAAAACAAAAAAATTTTTTGAGGGAAGAATTTTATTATTTTCTGTATTATTGTTTTTTATTATTTTTATTTTTTGTATTATTGTTGTAAACAAACTTTTTTCCTTCAATCGTTAACTTTAAACGTTTCAAACTTCACCGACCTAAAGTTTAGGCGAATAAAAATTAATATAATCTTGAAATTCTTTAATGAATTTCGTTTTTTTAATTAATTTCTTCTTAAATTCAAATTTCCTGTCTTATTTTTATTGAACTAATCATTTTTCTGTTTTTTTTTATTTGCAAAATGTTGATATTTGTGATGCGCTCTGAAGAAAGATACTTTAAAAGTAGAAAAATTTTAGATTATATCTGATGATCCCCAAGTTTTGAATTTTAATTTTAGTTTTAAATTTTATTGAAATATTTTTTATTGAAAATATTTCAGTAAATTAATAATCATTAAACAATTTAAAAACTAAAATTTTATGTTTATAAATTCAGTAATTAATTGTTTGGATAGTGAAGCAAAATAATTACAATAAAAATTTAATTTTTAGAAGAAATAAATCAATTTTGTTCATTTGAACGTTCAGAACTTTAGGATCTTTATATCTGCAATTTTGTGGAGTAAAAATACAGAAAGAGGATGAAATATTTCAACTCTTTGAATGAAAATTGATTTTTATTTTCTGTACTAGATAATAATTGAAATGGAATTTTAAATCAAAAATTGTAAAGAAGATAAATGTAGAATAAACATATCCTATAATTCGCTTTTTTTCAGAAGTTATGTTATCTTTAAGGTTATGTTAGCGTTACTTTTTTTTGTTTAAATGTTTATTTTTACTTATTGCAAATTAAAATCAGTGTTTATTAAATCTTTTAGTTGTAAAGAAGACTTAAAAATCAATGTTTGATATTGAAAGTTCATTCTTATTTTGTATTTTCCCTTCAAAAATTGCAAACATAACCTATAATTTTTTGCTTCTAAGGCCCCTTTCTTCAGATCGCGTCACCTATACATAACAACTTAAAAATTAATAGAGACAAAGTGAAATAAAATTGTACTCACCTTCAGTTGCAGCTGCATCCCTGAAGTGCTTTTTCGCCAATTACATCTTTGGATCTTCTTGAACACTGAATTAGGTTTCACCACTGACACTGATCGTTGGCTCTTTGCACATTGAAGGCGTTACACTGTGAAATTCGGTAATTGCCATGTAATCACCAATCTCCCCTCCTGCACAAAAAATTAATAGCATTAAAAAACTGTAAATAAAGAATAATTTAATAATATAAATAAAAAAAGTGTCTAAATTAAACTACAAAAAAACAAGAAAAAAACCAAAACACAAAAAACATTTCCTCAATCCTTTTCTGGTTTGGAAACAAAATTGTGTTTCCTCGGCTAAAATTGCAATGACCCGCTATGCAGAATGCGAAAAATTAACATTTTTTTCGAACAATTGTCCAAATGTGGAAAAAGGCCAATTTTTTTTGGTAAAATGCAATTGGAAAGGGATTATATTAATTGGGAATTAGAGGCGTGAGCGGTAGTAAACGTTGGCACCACCTGCTACTGGATGCTTCAGTTGTAAGGGGATTGATTTATTGTACCCTGGGGGATGCAAAACCCCCTTTATTCGCTCATGGAATATCTCTTCTTATTGTCCTGTTGATAGTATGACCAGCATTTTCGAATCACAGTTACACATCCCTACACGAATCGAATCTAATACATTTTTAAAATGGTTTACCAACAAAATTTTCAAGAACTGTTTTAGACAATATAATTTATATATAAACTTGAAAGGGACTGTAAAATAAACCTTACACCATTCCCTATATATTCGCAGCAAAAAAATCGTTCCCTGAATCAGTTAAATAAATTCATACTAAAAAAAAATTGTTCCCTTAATCAGTTAAATAAATTCATACTAAAAAAAATTGTTCCCTGAATCAGTTAAATAAATTCATACTAAAAAAAATTGTTCCCTTAATCAGTTAAATAAATTCATACTAAAAAAAAATTGTTCCCTTAATCAGTTAAATAAATTCATACTAAAAAAAATTGTTCCCTGAATCAGTTTAATTCTATACTAAAAAAAATTGTTCCCTGAATCAGTTTAATTCTATACCAAAAAATATAGTAAATTTTTACTAATAGTACTAATACAAATAGTATAATTCCTTTGTTTCTGATTAGAAATTTTTGAATATTATAACTAAAAAATTTGATTTGGGTACTTTTTGGGTCTCGCAGAGAAAAATAAATGCTCCACAGTTTTCTAAAGTTAAGATTGCGAACTTTGTTTCGATATTAACATACGAAAACATAAATAGTGTTGAGGGAGTATATTTGAAGGGTGGCCCGTACAACATACGGGGTGGATTACAAAACAGAAATTATAGAAAAACAAACAATCACCCAGATATCCTGGTAATCCTCAAACGTCGTTTATCATATTTTAGTATACGACAAATTTAAATAAATCGTAATTCATCTTTTCTTTAGTCAAATAGATTTATCAAAATTCAGAAGAGTTTGTCTAAAAACGTCATTTTAAAAAAAAATTAATTCAATTCGATTATTTTCAAAATTTGTAATAAGATTTCTGGAAAAAATTTAATTTTCAAAAATTTAGATAAAATTCTTCCAAAGTATATTAATTATCTATTTAATTTTTTTTCAAAAAAAAAAGAAAATTTTTGAGCAAGAATTAAAATGTTTTCATGTAAATAAGAAAATTCTTCGAAAGAATTAAAATAATTTCAAAAAAATAAGAAAATTCTTCGCAAAAATTAAAATGTTTTCATATAAATAATAAAATCAAAGAAATTTAATTATTTTTATAACTAACAGAATGTTTCGAAGAAATTTAAATAAGTTTGAAGTAAATTTTAGAGAATTTAAATTTACTTGGTTTTGAAAGATAATTGAATCTTCAAAAATTATGAAGAAACGATTCTAAGAATTATTTTTTTAACATTGTATCGTAATTTTTTTAAAACAATTAAATTTTTTAAAGAATTTCTGTATAATTTAAAAAGAAACTAATTACTTTTCCAAAGAAGAATTTTTTTTAATGAAAAATTTTGAACATAATTATCATTTCCAAAATGTTAAAAAAATTATTGTTGAATATTCTAATGTTGTTATTTTTGGTATTTAAATTTTCGGAAATATGTAATTGAAAATAATTAAATTTTTGAAAATTAGAATGAAAAGTTCTAAAATTACTTCATTTAAAAATATTTTATTCAAATTCTTAGAAGCCAATTTTTATTAATTTTTATTTGAGAATAAATAAACGTTTGAATATTTTTCATTAAAACTTTTGTGTACTAATTCCATTATTTTCTAAAGTTTCAATTAAAATTTTTTCAAAAATTGTATTTTAAAAATTCTTATAAAATACTTGGAAAAATAAATTACTTTGAATTAAATTTTACAAAGATTTAAATATTAAAATTATTTTAATTGTTCGAAAATTTATTTAGAAAAATTATTCAACAAGAATTTATTAAATAATTAACCATATATTAAAAAACTTACTAAAAAGAACAATTTACATTTTTCCGAATAGGCATTTGTTGCTAAATGAAAAAAAATTTGTTTAACATTTTTTTCAAATTTATGAAACTATATAACAGTTTTAAAAAAAAATTTTACAAAATTGTTTTTAAATATAATTTTACTGTGAGCAAAACATTACCTTCATGTAATATGCAGTTGTAAATTATATAAATACGACCAAAAACACTATAAAAATTAATATATTTCAAGTTGTTCACGGGGAAATAAACAAAATGTACAAACATGCAAAAATTTAAAATTGGACAATTTATTATTTATTTCCGATAAAAAAACATTAAAAATCTAAAGAAACAAATTTTTAAAAATATTTCCAAATATCTGCTGAGTGACTGATAGAGTGAAAAAATTTTTAAAAATTAAATAAAATGTTCTATTCTTTAAGACTGTCGAAGTCTTAGTCCCTGCTAAAACTCAGATGATTTTCAGATGAAATAAATAATTAAAATTGGAAGAAACAAATTTTTTACAATTTTTTCAAATGGCAGCTGAGTGGCTGATAGTGTTTAAAAATATTTTAAAATAAAATAAAATAATCTATTCTTTAAGACTGTCGAAGTATTAGTCCCTGCTAAAACTCAGATGATTTTCAGATAAAAAAATAATAAAAATTGGGAGTAACAAATTTTTTACAATTTTTTTCAAATGGCAGCTGAGTGGCTGATAGTATCAAAAAAATTTTAAAAATGAATTTAAATGTTCTATTCTTTAAGACTGTCGAAGTATTAGTCCCTGCTAAAACTCAGATGATTTTCAGATGAAAAAAATAATAAAAATTGGGAGAAACAAATTTTTTACAATTTTTTTCAAATGGCAGCTGAGTGGCTGATAGTATCAAAAAAATTTTAAAAATGAATTAAAATGTTCTATTCTTTAAGACTGTCGAAGTATTAGTCCCTGCTAAAACTCAGATGATTTTCCGATGAAAAAAATATTTAAAATTGGAAGAAGCAAATTTTTTACAATTTTTTTCAAATGGCAGCTGAGTGGCTGATAGTATCAAAAAAATTTTAAAAATGAATTTAAATGTTCTATTCTTTAAGACTGTCGAAGTATTAGTCCCTGCTAAAACTCAGATGATTTTACCGATGAAAAAAATAATAAAAATTGGGAGAAGCAAATTTTTTACAATTTTTTTCAAATGGCAGCTGAGTGGCTGATAGTATCAAAAAAATTTTAAAAATGAATTTAAATGTTCTATTCTTTAAGACTGTCGAAGTATTAGTCCCTGCTAAAACTCAGATGATTTTCAGAAAAAAAAAATATTTAAAATTGGGAGAAACAAATTTTTTACAATTTTTTTCAAATGGCAGCTGAGTGGCTGATAGTATCAAAAAAATTCAAAAAATGAATTTAAATGCTCTATTCTTTAAGACTGTCGAAGTCTTAGTCCCTGCTAAAACTCAGATGATTTTACCGATGAAAAAAATATTTAAAATTGGAAAAAGCAAATTTTTACAATATTTTTCCAATGGCAGCTGGGTGGCTGATAGTATCAAAAAAATTTGAAAAATGAATTTAAAAGTTCTATTCTTTAACACTGTCGAAGTATTAGTCCCTGCTAAAACTAAGATGATTTTACCGATGAAAACAATATTTAAAATTGGGAGAAACAAATTTTTTACAATTTTTTTCAAATGGCAGCTGAGTGGCTGATAGTATCAAAAAAATTTTAAAAATGAATTTAAATGTTCTATTCTTTAAGACTGTCGAAGTATTAGTCCCTGCTAAAACTCAGATGATTTTCCGATGAAAAAAATATTTAAAATTGGGAGAAGCAAATTTTTTACAATTTTTTTCAAATGGCAGCTGAGTGGCTGATAGTATCAAAAAAATTTTAAAAGTGAATTTAAATGTTCTATTCTTTAAGACTGTCGAAGTATTAGTCCCTGCTAAAACTCAGATGATTTTCCGATAAAAAAAATATTTAAAATTGGAAGAAACAAATTTTTTACAATTTTTTCAAATGGCAGCTGAGTGGCTGATAGTATCATAAAAATTTTTAAAATAAATTAAAATGTTCTATTCTTCAAGACTGTCGAAGTTTTGGTCCCAGCTAAAACTCAGATGATTTTCAGATGAAATAAATAATAAAAATTGGGAGAAACAAATTTTTTACAATTTTTTTCAAATGGCAGCTGAGTGGCTGATAGTATCAAAAAATTTTTAAAATGAATTAAAATGTTCTATTCTTTAAGACTGTCGAAGTATTAGTCCCTGCTAAAACTCAGATGATTTTCCGATGAAAAAAAATATTAAAAATTGGTAGAAACAAATTTTTTACAATTTTTTTCAAATGGCAGCTGAGTGGCTGATAGTATCAAAAAAATTTTAAAAATTAAATAAAATGTTCTATTCTTTAAGACTGTCGAAGTATTAGTCCCTGCTAAAACTCAGATGATTTTCAGATAAAAAAATAATAAAAATTGGGAGAAACAAATTTTTTACAATTTTTTTCAAATGGCAGCTGAGTGGCTGATAGTATCAAAAAAATTTTAAAAATGAATTAAAATGTTCTATTCTTCAAGACTGTCGAAGTCTTAGTCCCTGCTAAAACTCAGATAATTTTCCGATGAAAAAAATATTTAAAATTGGAAGAAATATATTTTTTACAATTTTTTCAAATGGCAGCTGAGTGGCTGATAGTGTTAAAAAATTTTTTAAAATAAAATAAAATGTTCTATTCTTCAAGACTGTCGAAGTCTTAGTCCCTGCTAAAACTCAGATGATTTTCAGATGAAATAAATAATTAAAATTGGAAGAAACAAATTTTTTACAATTTTTTCAAATGGCAGCTGAGTGGCTGATAGTGTTAAAAAATTTTAAAAATGAATTTAAATGTTCTATTCTTCAAGACTGTCGAAGTCTTAGTCCCTGCTAAAACTCAGATGATTTTCCGATGAAAGAAATAATTAAAATTGGAAGAAACAAATTTTTTACAATATTTCAAATGGCAGCTGAGTGGCTGATAGTGTTAAAAAATTTTAAAAATGAATTTAAATGTTCTATTCTTCAAGACTGTCGAAGTCTTAGTCCCTGCTAAAACTCAGATGATTTTCCGATGAAAAAAATAATTAAAATTGGAAGAAACAAATTTTTTAGAATTTTTTCAAATGGCAGCTGAGTGGCTGATAGTGTTAAAAAATTTTTTAAATTAAATAAAATGTTCTATTCTTTAAGACTGTCGAAGTCTTAGTGCCTGCTAAAACTCATGATTTTTTGATGGAAAAAATATTAACAATTGGAAGAAACAAATTTTTTACAATTTTTTTCAAATGGCAGCTGAGTGGCTGATAGTGTTAAAAAATTTTTAAAAATTAAATAAAATGGTCTATTCTTTAAGACTGTCGAAGTATTAGTCCCTGCTAAAACTCAGATGATTTTCAGATGAAAAAAATAATAAAAATTGGAAGAAACAAATTTTTTACAATTTTTTTCAAATGGCAGCTGAGTGGCTGATAGTGTTAAAAAATTTTTAAAAATTAAATAAAATGTTCTATTTTTTAAGACTGTCAAAGTCTTAGTCCCTGCTAAAACTCAGATGATTTTCCGATGAAAAAAATATTTAAAATTGGAAGAAACAAATTTTTTACAATTTTTTTCAAATGGCAGCTGAGTGGCTGATAGTATCAAAAAAATTCAAAAAATGAATTTAAATGTTCTATTCTTTAAGACTGTCGAAGTCTTAGTCCCTGCTAAAACTCAGATGATTTTCAGAAAAAAAAAATATTTAAAATTGGGAGAAACAAATTTTTTACAATTTTTTTCAAATGGCAGCTGAGTGGCTGATAGTGTTAAAAAATTTTAAAAATGAATTTAAATGTTCTATTCTTTAAGACTGTCTAAGTATTAGTCCCTGCTAAAACTCAGATGATTTTCAGATAAAAAAAATAATAAAAATTGGGAGAAACAAATTTTTTACAATTTTTTTCAAATGGCAGCTGAGTGGCTGATATAGTTAAAAAAATTTTTTAAATTAAATAAAATGTTCTATTCTTTAAGACTGTCGAAGTATTAGTCCCTGCTAAAACTCAGATGATTTTCAGATAAAAAAATAATAAAAATTGGGAGTAACAAATTTTTTACAATTTTTTTCAAATGGCAGCTGAGTGGCTGATAGTGTTAAAAAATTTTTTAAAATTAAATAAAATGGTCTATTCTTTAAGACTGTCGAAGTCTTAGTCCCTGCTAAAACTCAGATGATTTTCAGATGAAATAAATAATTAAAATTGGAAGAAACAAATTTTTTACAATTTTTTCAAATGGCAGCTGAGTGGCTGATAGTGTTAAAAAATTTTTAAAAATAAAATAAAATGTTCTATTTTTTCAGAATGTCGAAGTCTTAGTGCCTGCTAAAACTCAAAAGATTTTACCGATGAAAAAAATATTTAAAATTGGAAGAAATAAATTTTTTACAATTTTTTCAAATGGCAGCTGAGTGGCTGATAGTATTAAAAAATATTTTAAAATAAAATAAAATGTTCTATTCTTTAAGAATGTCGAAGTCTTAGTCCCAGCTAAAACTCAGATGATTTTCAGATGAAATAAATAATTAAAATTGGAAGAAACAAATTTTTTACAATTTTTTCAAATGGCAGCTGAGTGGATGATAGTGTTTAAAAATATTTTAAAATAAAATAAAATGTTCTATTCTTTAAGAATGTCGAAGTCTTAGTCCCTGCTAAAACTCAGATGATTTTCCGATGAAAAAAATATTTAAAATTGGAAGAAACAAATTTTTTTCAATTTTTTCAAATGGCAGCTGAGTGGCTGATAGTGTTAAAAAATTTTAAAAATGAATTTAAATGTTCTATTCTTCAAGACTGTCGAAGTCTTAGTCCCTGCTAAAACTCAGATGATTTTTTGATGGAAAAAATATTAACAATTGGAAGAAACAAATTTTTTACAATTTTTTTCAAATGGCAGCTGAGTGGCTGATAGTATCAAAAAAATTTTAAAAATAAATTAAAATGTTCTATTCTTCAAGACTGTCGAAGTCTTAGTCTCAGCTAAAACTCAGATGATTTTCAGATGAAATAAATAATAAAAATTGGGAGAAACAAATTTTTTACAATTTTTTTCAAATGGCAGCTGAGTGGCTGATAGTGTTAAAAAATTTTTTAAAATTAAATAAAATGTTCTATTCTTTAAGACTGTCGAAGTCTTAGTCCCTGCTAAAACTGAGATGATTTTCCGATGAAAAAAATATTTAAAATTATAAGAAACACATTTTTGAATATTATTTCAAATGTCTGCTTAAAGACTATTCCTGAATTTAGTTTAAATTTTTCGAAAATAATTTATTGTTTTCAAAGATTTTATTGTAACGTTTTGATATATTTGAATTTTTCCGAGGAACTTTCTCAGAAATTGATTGAAAATAACTGTATTCTTGTCATGATTTTTAATTATTATTAATAATAATTTTCAATATCTTATTAATTTAGTTATATTATTTCTGCTTGGTAGGAACGGACAAAAAAATGTTATCCGAACTTTTAAAAATAATCATAAAATCAAAATCAAAAATAGTATTTAAATTGCATTGCAAATAATATAATTCCTGCGAAAAATTCTAGTATGTTTGAAAATAATTGAATTTTTTAGTTCTGATTTTGAAATTAAAAAAAAATTGAAATTTATGTAAATTAATAAAAATTTTGTAGTTTGTATGATAATAATGGTTGAAGTAGCGTATTTTATGTTATGTATTGTGTATTATGTTAATAACAAATTAATAATTAACAATATAATAGAAAGTATCATTTATTTGTATAAAAAAACATTTGAACTATTTTTTCTAACAAATTCATTATATTCAAACAATTGTACATTAATGACAATAATGATTTACAATAACGATATTCATTTATCAGAATCACAGCATTTATGAAACTGTATTCTTATTTCCGTATTTTAAACGATTTTTAAATTTCTTTGGATTCGTTCCAAAAGCTCTTAATCGATCAGCACTCAATTCATTTAAGGGATTTTCCTTAGATTCCTTCTTTTGTAATTTATTCTTTAATTTCAAGTATTTTTGTTTCTTTTCTAATTTTCTCTTTCTGTTTTCTTTTTTTCTCATTATTTTTTCATATTTTTCCGATTTGTTGACTTCGTTATTATTATCAGTTACTATCTCTTTTACGTCAGTAACAGAAATATTATTTTGATTCTTCTCCTTCTTTTTCTTTCCAACATTTTCTGTCTGCTTTGAAGTCTCGTTACTATCTGCTTCGCTAATTCCACTTTGTACACTACTATTCAACGTTGTTTTAGCTTTATTTTTCATTTTCTTCTTTTTATTCTGAACTTGAGTGTTATTTACAGGTTTACTTTCTGATTTGACTATTGTTTCGGATTTTGAATCATTCGAAATTTCTTGTTGAACGGCTTTTTTCTTTTTCTTACTCGGTACTTTTTCTACTTGATTTATTACATCTGGTGTCTCTGTTGATTTATTTTGATTTTGTTTCATTTTCTTAGGAGTTGTGTCTTCAGTTTTCTCTGTAAAAACGTCACTGTGTTTGCGTTTTTCAGATTTCGTTGACACGGGTTTCAAAATTTGAAGATTATTTTGTTTGTCCGCCGACGTAGAAGGCTCGGGGGGATTCGAAACATTTTCAGTTGCTTTTCCTTTCTTCTTTTTCCTTCTTTTCTTTTTGGTCTGCTCTATCGGAACAGTAGCTTCCTGCTCTTCAGTCTCCTCCTCAAGACTAAAAAAATTACAATCAAATTTAAATTTCTATGTTTAAAATTAAAAAAAATGTAAGCTTCCTTAAATTTGTCAATTAAATTTCTATATTTAAAATTTTTAAAAATTTGTTTAATTTATGATATAATAAAACTGAATTTAAAATTTACTCTCTGTCAAGTTTTGTTTAAAGAATTTAGTGACAAAAATAAATTTACCTGTACACGCTTTTTAATATTTTCTTCTTAAGAGCCTCGTTTTTAGCTTTTTGTTGAAATTTAAATATTTCGTTCTTTTCAGTTTCTTCCGATTTGAATTCCAGGGCTTTTTTCAAGGAACACCATTTGTTAAGTTCCTTATCATCGGCTAATAGAATCTAAAAAAGAGAATTTTGCAGAATGAAAAACAGTTTTTAAAATGAAATTTTACTTTTCGGAAAGAAAAAAATATTCTACCTCTTCTATCGTTAGGCCATAATTATTAGGAATTGATTTCCTGAGTTTAAATCTACACGGAATGTCGCCAATCATATCTTCGTAGTCTAAAGCGTAGTAACGATCAATGTACTCCTGATACGACGAATAAATTTCAGGATCGAATTTCGGTTTCTCTTTTGGAAGTTCAACATTTTTATTTCGCCCCTTCTTCTTCTTTTTCGAGTCTACCTTTTTGGATTTCGCATCTGCTGTTGGATCATAATCAGCATCCATCTAAAAAACAATTGGAAAAATTTGGATTAAAATTTACTTTATGAAATTAAAAATTATTAAAGCAATTCAGAAGTTCCTACTGTTCCGAAAATTCAAATAAGGGAAATTTATTTATTCAAATTTTATTGCAATAACTTTGTTTCAAGTACCAAAAAAAGATTTACGTTTGAAAAATTAAATGGAATTTTAAATAAAAATAGAAATAAAAATATCCCCTTTATTTTAATTTTAAATATAATTTTAAATAAAAATAGAAATAAAAATATCCCTTTTATTTGAGAGATGAAAACTGTTCAAAAAAACTTTAACGAAAAAATATTTTACTTACAATGAAATTTTCATCCTCACAATTAGGCCCCTCATCATAATATTCACCGTCCTCTTCAAAATTCTCCCCATAATTATCAAAATCATTTATTTCTTCATCAATTTCAGGAAATTGCGGTTTCATATCATCCTCAGCAACCGTGTAAAAATCATCATCAAACATCTTCTTCATTTTTTGATCATACTCATTCGGATCGAAATCACCCTCTAAATCTTCCATTTTTATACCAAAATCCTCATTTCCCGTGATTTCTTTCAACTTTTCCAGTTTTTCCTCAATCTCCTTTCGTTTCAACGCTTTAAGTTCCTTGAGTTCCTCCTTTTTCCGCAGTTTCTCATCGTCCTTTCGTTTCTTCAAGTCGGCACGTTTTTCCGAACGGCGTGTATCTTTTTTCCTCAATGAATTTTCCAGCGTTCGAGGATACCTCTTAATAAAATCCTGATCCGGCTCTTCGAATCGAAAATTATACTTGTACTCAAATTCCTCTTGACGCTCAATATTCTGCTCATCTTCGGATAGATTTTCATCACTGTCATGTACCATATGATCGTAATCGCGATCATAATCCGATGCATTCTTATCCTGATATTTTTTATCTAAAATATAGTCGCGCAAGAATTTTTCACCAGCATCCAAATTCGGATTTGCCCAAAAGTCTCGAATTGGTTTCAGTACTTCGTCTTGGGGATCGACATCGTCAACTTCTTGTCCTTTCAGCCATTTTTTTCGTTTTTCTTCCTATAGAATAATTAATTAATTATAAAAGAATATAATTTTCCTTCCTGTAGAATAATTTTTATTAACCTTCTTCATTTTTTTTAGTTTATTAATTAATGATTAGAGAATATAATTTATACCTTTCGAATTTGTTCTTCGGTTTTTTCTTTAACGACCAGTAGGTTTCCATCTTCCTCGTCATCTTCTAAGGCAGCTTTGAAACTATTTTTTATTTCATTTTGCTCTTGAACGTATGTGAGACGATTTTCGTGTTGCTCTTGAGGTTTACTTTCATCTTCACTGTCACTATATTTACCTCCTCTTTCAAGAATAATTTTACGCTCAAAATCTCTTAATGTTACTGCTTTTTCTTTCTTTCCTTTCTTCTTCCTATTTTCTCTACCTTCCTCAAGATCCTCTTTGGTGTTATTGAAAAATGATATTTTTTCATCATGAATCTTTGGATCTTCACTTTTCAAATAAGCCAGTACTTTGAAGAAGTCGTTTTCAAACTTTTCCGACACTTCCTGAAAATAGAATAGCACATAAATACAAATATAAATAAAAGAAAAATAAATAATGTTTAATAGTAGAAAATAAAAATATGATAAATGGTCTGAAATAACAAAAATGAAGTTCACAATGTTGATCAACGAAAAAAAAATGTTTAAAAGCATTCGAATATTATTTTCAAGAAATATACAATTTTTTTGTTTAAATGTAATTATAAATCTTTCTATTTTTCTACTTTTTTGTAACAAATTGTTGCTTATATACTTATTGAAATGATTGAAACACTTGTTTCATTGTAAACTTCAACTTTGTTTAAAATATAAATAGTTTGAATATAACTCACAACTTCGTCATCGTCTTCAGAAGAATCGCTCGAGGAATTATCACTCAAATTATCCAGATTACATGCTTCTTCCCCATAACGTTGTTTTACTATCAAAAATGACAATTTATCAAAAGAATTACATCAATACTTGCCCATTGTTTTGGGGTTATGTTTCTCAATGTATATTTTCTACGTTTTCCACTGCCCACGTTAATCAATAACTAAAGAGACTATTTTCTCAAAATATTTTATTCATTATTTATAAATAATAACAAAAATATTATTCACGAACAACAACTTTTCTAAATCATATAAACCAAGGAAAATAAACATTGACATATTTGCAAATACTTACATTTGTGCAATTCCTCTTTCTGTCGCCACTGATTGTAATTCTTCGCATATTCATTATTTATTTTAAATTCTGGATTCGAATCAGAATTTTCATCGTCTGATTGAGAAGGCATTATTGTTTTTTAAACAAAAAAATAATGGGAATTGTATATAGAAACAATAAACAGCAAACACGTTTCACTTGTCACAGAACCTAACCTCAAATATAAAAATCAACAACGCGCAGGTCGAGCCGAAAAAAATTTCGTCTGCTAGAAAAGCAATGTGCTTTGACAGTTTAAAATCGTCTGATAAAATTTTGTAAAATTAAGTATTAAACAATAGTTAATAAAACATAAAAGTGTCATAGAAAATACAGTTTTAAAATAGTACCAACATCGGTTTTTGTAGAGCCAAACAAATATGTAAAGTTTAGCAGAAAATTATAATTTTGTTGACACTTGTAATAATTGTCGCAATTCGATTGTTGAAATCGTTGAAATAATACCAGGTAACAAATATATTGTTTATATTTATACTTTTCTTCTCTTAGGAGCAAATTTCAGGCAAAATATTACGCCAAAAATGGAAAAGAGATGACTGTTTAATTAATGAAATGGAATTTTCATTTTTCGTAGACTCTAAACGAATGTTCGAATTCTACAATGTTGATAATAGAAAAAATTTATTATTCAAGTATTATTTTTAATTAAATATTTAATTGTACAGTTATTATCAATCAATCTTTTTTTTTATATTTTTGAGACAATATTGTTTCTTAATCTTTAATTTACAATTTTTTTTCGTAGATCATGTGGCTAAAGTTTCGAACGTTCAAATGAACGAATTTTTTTTCACCTCAAGTATTTTAGAAAATTGCTATTCAAAAAATGAAAATAATTGAAATTAAATCAAATTTAGTGTAGAATTAATTTGATTTCATTTTGAAAAAATTTTTTGTGTAAAGAAATACAAATTAGAGGAAGTTGAAAAAATATTGTCTTCATTTGAACGTTCGAACCTTTAGAAACATTCGTAGATCAACGTTGTGGACTTGAACATGTCTAAAAATTAATTCTATTTTCTACTGGAGGAGAAAGAAAAAGAACAAATGAATTATATTTCTTACTTAATTTGTTTTATTTATTAATTTGCTTTGCAATCCGTATGTTATTCATTGTTTTCAAATTAATCTGTTTTTAATATTAAAATTTCTATTTCAGACTCGAGGATGAATATTTTAGAAAAAGTTACCAAGCCATTGAGACTAAACACCTGGAGGAGTTCCTGTATTTTTCGATTTTCCGGACCATTGAGAAAAAACAACACCAGAACGTATAGTTTGGCAAATGAATCTGGATTTCGAATAAAACATGAAGAAAGGTTGAGACAACAAGATAAAATGCCTAAAAGAATTCAAATAGTATACAATAATCCTCATGCGACTTTTATTGAATGGGGTTTTCATGTGCAAAGAATAATTTTACTCATCGGTACACCAATTACGATTTACTACGCTAATCTTTTCTATAACAAAACTATTCCACTTCCTATAATCATGAATGACAAAATTCTTGTAAGCAGTACACTGGAATTCGTTTCAGCAGTTGGTATAACATTTGTTTTGTTACTTATGGCATGTATTCTATTTAAGAAGTCAGTGTTACGAATTTATTTCGATAAAGCTGAGAACGTTAGTAGAGCCGTATTAATTGGTAATTTACCACTGAAGAGAAAAATTATTACTATCCAACCTAACAGCGTAAGTCCCAAGTTAAGAAAATTTATTTCCGAAGAATCATACTCAACGTTTGAATATTCACTGAATGGTAAGAGAATATATCTTGTTGATGAGTTCTTCAAAACGCCGGAGGATTTAAATAGAATGTTAAAATATGATTCAAAAAATTGATATTTCTGTATTAAATTAATATATTTATGAATTAAAGTATGTTTTTTATTTGGATATAAGTTTTTTTTTGAGAACTAAACACTCGTCTGACGGAATGTAAAGAAGTGTTAAAGGGAAAATTTACACCAGGATAAAGAATGGAATATAAAGGAAAGAGAGGAAAATATGTACTGCAGACTCTGGAATTCAAAGCGATTCAAAGTTCTTTGCCTCCGAAATCCTCATGCATGGGAGTAAATGAGAAGGAAACATTAAGATCTCGGATAAGGGTCTTTATCCAGGCGAGAGTCGCTTTGTAGTTTCCCCTTTCCGTTTTTGCGCAATGAACAATATTGGACTTGAGCGAACCATGCGCATCAAGATCGACTTGAAACCCTGTTGCGACACCTGCCGCCGTCGCAACGACGTCGAGACGCCCAGTCGAATCGTCCCTTTGCTTCCAAAAGCTCTTCCTATTTTTTTCATTTCTCTCTCTCTCTCTCTTTCATTCTCTTTCTCTCACTCACTCACTCTCTTTAATAAGATGAATCGCAATCAACGAAATGGATCATTAAATAATGATCGTGACAGTGTCGAAAATGATCTCGACTCACCGTGACATTCGCGTATTTCACGACAGTGTTCATTTGGAAATTTAACGTTTTTATGTAGTCAAGAGACTCGGTCATTGGTCGGGATGACCCCCATTCTCTCCCATCAATTGTCATTCATTGTAATAAACATTTTTAAATAATTCAAAAGAAAATGGCTTGTTCGCCAACAAGTATCGAAAGTCAAATAGACAGCTTCCTAGAACAATTCAAACGAAGTGCTTCCCGCGCGATGGAGGAGACTCATCATCATCATCATCCTCATCATCATCACCATCATAATCTTCAACGGTCCAGTATCTACAATGCCAGCAGCATCAGTAGAAGTCGAAGTGGTAACCTCGACCTCGAAGTCCTAGAAGTTGGTAAGCCTTTGTTTTCATTTTCTTCTCTCACAACAATGATCGATCAGCGAGATTTTTTCGAGTATTCTAAACTTCCTTTTTTTTCTTTCTTTTTTCCTCAGTTGAACAAAATTTAAACAAAATTTAAAAATGATGCAGAATCAACAACATTGAACATCAAACATTTAGAGGAAATATTTACATTAACTCCGTGTCAATATTTCCCGAAGCAAATTTATTTTCCATGTTACATTTCCAATAAAATCTGGGTAAACATTGATTAGGAAAATGTTTAATTTAAATTAAAAGTAAACAAGCTCTGATGAGAAATTGAATAATCTTTATTAGATCTCGTCATTACGGGACTTGTCTAAATCTGAATAAGAGAAAATTCACTTAGATTCCGTCAAAGATGTTCTGAATAATAATTAAAAATAAGCAAGCACTCAAAGACTAAAACAAACTATTTACTATACTTTTTTTACGATTTGCTACTATTTTGATTTCTTCTTTAGATTTGTGACACTATAAACTACTTTCCTGTATTTATTGAGAATTTCTTTCTTTTTGCACTACTCTTTAAATCCATTAATTTGAAATAAAAGAAATTAATCACACAAATTTTGATGAAATTCTAAGAAACAATTCAGAATGTTCCAACAAAATCATATAAAAGAATTAAATTAATTTTAAATAATGTTAATAAAATTATTTCGTAATAATTTAATTATTTTAACAAATAATGTTTTTCGCTGAAATTCAATTATTTTCAATATGCATCTACTATTTTAATAAAATATATCAGAAAAATTAAATTATTTTGAAACAATTTTAAGAAAATTCGACACAAAAACTAAATTAATAACGTCTAGAAATAAAATTGGCACCAGAATTGAATTATTTAAAATACAATTTTAAAGAAAATTTTCTGAAGGGAATCAATTTTTGAAAATTTTGTAATAACATTTTTTTTAAAGAAATGAAGTATTTTCGGAAATTTTTCACAAAATTTATTCATAAGAATTCGAAACAATTTCCATAAAATTCCAATAAAATTCATACCAAGAATTAAATTACATTGTAAATAATTCTAATTATTCGAAATAATTCAATTATTTTTTTTTAATTTTAACAATATATTCCAAAGGATTCAAAATTTTAAAAATTTTTTGTTAATTAATAGAATTTAATTTTTCTCATAAATAATCAAAATTCTCCGCTGAAATTCAATTATTTATGAAGAATATAATTAAATTCGAAATTTATGATAAAAATTCTTCATAAGAATTCAATTTTTAATACAATTCTAATTAAATTATTCAAAAATAAAAAAAAAATTAAAATTAAAATTAAATTATTCATTTTCTTTAACTCCATTATTGTTTTCAACAATTTTTATAAAATTTTTCGCTTGAATTAAATTATTTAACAAATTTTTATAAATTTCTTCGCTTTAATTAAATTATTTAGCAAATTTTTATAAATTTCTTCGCGTTAATTAAATTATTTAACAAATTTTTAAAAAATTCTTCGTCAGAATTCGGTTATTACAAAAATTCCAATAAAATTGGTAACATTAATTAAATTATTTTCATAAGTAATATAATTTATCCTAAGAATTCAATTATTTTTAATGCAAATATAAATAAATTCCTCCAAAAATGTCATTCTTTTAAAAATGCTATTAAAATTCATCATTAGAATTAATTACTTTCAAAAATTATTATTATTCAATTTTGCTTATAAGGATTAAATTTTTTTCATAAAAACAATATAATTCTTCCTAAGAGTTAAACTATTTTTAATAAAATTTTGATTTAATTATTTTTTAGACTTTAATAAAATGAATAAAAAAAATTGAATTATTTATACTAATTTTCGTAAAACTCTCCGACAAAATTCAATAAATTATTTTATAAATTAATATAAAATTCCTCAAAGGATTTTAATTCCATTTTTAATATAATTTTAAATAAATTTCTCTCTAGTAAAATTTTTCGAAAGTAATATATTATTTTCAAAAAATATTGCAAATTGTTTGCTGTTCAATATTTAGAAATGAATTTTTAATTAAAATTTTAGATAATAATTAATGAATATATTAGAATCATTAAGAATTTTTAAATAATTAAATATCAAAAGATTTTTAAATTGAAATCTTAGAAAATTTTAATTTAATTTTAATTTGTAGTAAAAGTATAAAATTCTTTAAATATTTATTTTAAAAAAATATTAATTTAATTATTTTTCCACAAAATTAAGGTTTTTAATAACTTTATTTCAAAAATTGAAAAAATTGAATTTTTATTTAAATAAACGGTAATTTTGTTTAATAATAAATAATAAAAAGTATTTAAATATTTATTCGACAAAAATTTTGTAAATTTTGAATAATTTAGAAATTATGAAAGCAAATTAGTCTTTTGAAAAATTTGTAATCAACATTTTTAAAAGATAGTTGAATTCTCGTTAAAATTTAAAACAGTTATTTAAATTTCCAAATAATTGTAAGTTTTGTCAAATTTAATTGAAATGTATTTTTCTTCAAAGAAGTATTCTTTTAATATTTAAAAATGATTTTAAAATATAATCGTAGTATTTTACTATTTTTGAAGAAATACAACTAAAAATTTGTGAAATAATCGAATTGCAAAAAACTTTAGAATTTAAATTATTCTTAGGATGAGAAAAATAGTGAATAAGTATTTTCGACTGGAGCCAGAGAAATGAAATTTTGAATTTAAATTATTACCAGGATAAGAAAAATACTGAATAAGTACAATTTTGACTGGAGTCGGAAAAAAGTCCACATTTCTCAAAAGCTACTTAAAAATTACATAATTTGAAAATTATTGTCCGAACAATTTTCTTCTTTCTCAAGAATACATAGTTTCGAAGTGGAAACAAAATTAGAAGTAAAGCGAGAGACAAAGAATAGGGTCCAAAGACTCTCGGGAAGAAGTTTTTAAGAAATTTCGTATCACGTTCTGCACTACTGTATGGAATTGAACTTTATAAGAAAGTTTTATCGCACAGATATCTATATTCTATAGAGCCTAGAGAATGTTTCTCCATTTAGACCAGTTTATAATAATGTGCCTCGACATCTTGATGTATCAAACTTTTATCTGTTTCATAAATATGAAAACTAATTTTACCCACCCTCAAATCATAAAAAAGAAAAAAAAATTATTAAAACACGATTTTTATGTCATAAAGTTGAAAATTCACATTCCATAAGAAGTTTATTTTTAAATTTCTAAAACAAGATAAAATTATTGACTGCAGTACTAGATATTATAAAGAGAGTAGTGGATTTTAATTATGAGGGAAAAGCTCCCTTTTTTTATTTTATTAATAGAAAAATCTTTGATCCACAATATATGTATATATACATGTCGGGTCAAAAGTCTCTCGTCCCTGCATGTCGTTGGATTTCAAGATAAAAATACCTCTTTATTCAGTTCTTCGATTTTACTGAAATATCTCACGTTTTCTTTTCATTTACTCGAATAATGAAATTAAAATCTAAATGCAGTTCTAAAATGATTTCTAAATTTCACCTTTTTCTATATATGTTGATCACAATTAATTCTACTACGTTGCACATTGAGAGGTCTATGAATCTTTATACATTTTAGAGGCAACACTTAACTTACCGAACAACCCTTAAGCATAAAGTTATAGATTCTTGACGAGTTGCACTTTTTTCCAATATTCCTGATCTTTACACGTTAGTCTCAGTTGACGAGAGTAAAAATACTTTCAAAAAAAAATTTTTTATTGAATAATTAAATTTAATGACTACGTCAATTGGACAAATGATTGAAGACGAAAATCGAATTTTTATTTCCCTAATTTTCAGAAAGAATATATTTTTTTCTTATCCTGGTAACATTTCGAATTCTACCTTTTTCTAAAAACAATTAGTTTTCTAATTTTCCATTTAAAAAATGGTGCAAAAAATACGATTTTATTTCAAAATGATTTTTAAGATTAAAAGAATGAAATTCTTCAAAATATAAAACAAGATCGCCACGAAAATTTAATTTTCCTTTTCCCTGATTTCGAAACAAAAGAAAAATAATTATCAAAATTTATTTAGTAAATGAAACTAAAATAAATTAATAATAAATAAATTTGAACATTCGGAAGATTTAGAGCATGCAACGTTTTCCCAAAATTTCCAAAGTACTTTTATAAAAAAAATTAGAAACTCGGATTTTAAAATAAAATTCAATACAAAAAAACTACTCAACGTCACATAAAATGGAAATTAAAACAAAATTAATAAACTTCCGTAACTTCGTTAATTTTTTTTTCTACTCAAAAGAGAATCTTTATTCTATTGACATAAATAATAAACTTCATTAGTCCATCTAATTAATTAAAACGACTCTCATTGTTTCCATAATAGTAAATAATTCTTCCAATAAACGCTTTACTCCATTTACGTAAACCCAATTTGTATTATTAGTTCCTCAGTCGTCACATCATTAAATAATATAATCACTTTTTTTTAGATTCCACAATATTCTATTCTTTACCAATTCTAAAAATAAGCTCCATATAAAATTATCAGCAAATTTGATCTCTTCGATAAATATGAATTTGAAACTACACATTGTCTCTGATTTCGAATGTATATCAAACAAGTAGTAGAAAAGGAAACGTTTAATTTTAAATGAATGGAGGTTATTTAAATCGATATGACCCTAAAATAGAGGAGAGAAAATTAAACACCCGAACCATGAAGAAGTCTCAAAAAAAAAAAATAATGTTCTTCACCTGTTTTCTACTAATCTTTTGGAAGGAAAAATCGACTTTAGAGAAAAACCGAATATATTTATAGAAAAAAAAATAAAAGTTTGTTTGCTATGATTTTCTACTCGGAGCTTAAACAATAATTAAATTTATGTAATTTCCTAAAACGGACTAAACGCTAAATGATTGTATGAAGTAGGAAAGGATTGCGTAATTACCTATATAGATTGCTGTTTACAACATTCACGTGAATTTTATAATTCACATGAGCAAATTTTCATTCTATCAAATCTAATCGTTTTTGGAATTGTATCTTTTATTTTTTCAAGTCTTTTTGTTCGTTTTAATGTTAAAAGAATTTTTCTTTAAAGATGAAAGTTCCATATCTAAATTTGAAAATTTTACTGAAAATCTATATTTTTCTTACATTAAAAAATGTATTTTTCAACTTAGAGAATATTAAATTTTCCTTACTTTTTACATTTAATAAATAATAAATTCAAAAAATATTTAAACTCGAACAAAATTTTGTTCATTTGAAAGTTGACAATTTTAGAAAATATAGGATCCTAAAGTTCTGAAAATCTGAACGTTCAAAGGAACGAAATTTATTTATTTCTTCTAAAAATTAAATTATTGTAGTTATTTTGCTTCATTATCCAAAAAATTAATTACTGAGTTTGTAAAAAGTACAATTTTAGTTTTTAAATTTTTTTTATGATTTGTAATGAAATATCTTGAATAAAAAAGTATTTCGTTCATTTGAACGTTCAAAACTTGGGGATCATGAAAATATTAAATTTTTCTTATTTTTTTTTACATTCAATATAAGTAATAAATTCAAAAAAATATTTAAACTCTAACAAAATTTCGTTCATTTGAAAGTTGACAATTTTAGTAAAATTTTTTTATATTTTTAATAATTTTTAGAAAAAATTTTATTATTTTAATTTCTTCATTAAAAATAGAAAAAAAATTCGTTCATTTGGACGTTTAAAATTTCAGTGAATTTTTTTTTAACATTTTAATTATTTCACTTAAGTATTTTAATTAAAAATTTTAAACACACAAAAAATTCGTCAATTTTAATGTTAAACTTTCTAAGTCAAGTAATTTTAAAATTTTTCTTATGATCCTAAAGTTCAGAACATTCGAATGAACATAATTAATTTTCATCTTCTTCAAATTTAATTTTTACTGCAATAATTTTGAGTTACAATAAAAAAAGTTCATTTTAAAAGGTTTTAAACAAAATTTAGCTTTTTAATTTTTATTCAAATCAGTAACATTTATCAAAATATTTTGTTCATTTGAACATTAAAAGCTTGTAAATCATGTTATTTAATTTCTATTTAATAATTTAATTGTAGCAGAAAAAAATTCTGAACGTAAAAATTCTAGTCAAGATTTTTCAAGATTTTCTTAATTATTAACAAACTTTTGAATTTTCATTTAATTATTTCATTTACAGGGAAAAAAAATTCCTTCGCTTGAACTTTCAAAATTTTAGTGACAGCTTTTCGTTAATAACAAATAAATTGTAATTGTTTTATTTAATCATTTCCTTTTAACAAAAAAAAAAAAAAAAAACCTTCGCTTAGAACTTTCAAAATTTTAGTGACATCTTTTCGTTAATAATGAATCAATCATAATTGTTTTATTTAATTGTTTTCTTTTAACAAAAAAAAAATTCCTTCGCTTTGAACTTTCAAAATTTTAGTGACATCTTTTCGTTAATAAAAAATAAATCATAATTTTTTTTATTTTATTATTTCCTTTTAACAAAACAAAAAAATTCGTTCAATTCGTTCGTCTGAACATTAAAAATTCTATAGTCAAGATTTTTAATATTTTTTAAAAATTATTAACAAATTTTTAAAGTTCCATTTAATAATTTCGCATTTATGCAGAAAAAGAATCGCTGAAGATTGATAAATTGAAATAATATGATTGATAGGAATTAATTGAATTGAGTTATGTAATTTTTCCTCGAACCAGTTATTACATTTGACGACAAATATATAATAATAGCCGCACTATTGTTATAGACAGTTTTTCTAAATTCTATTAAACATCATTTGAATTTCTCTAGTTTCGTAATCAATCGATTTGAAAAGTTTAATGACAAGAATAACTGTATCAGTTGGTCAAATTATTTTTCAATTAGCAATTATAGTTTGTAGTTAAAAATTATTTTTAGAGTAAAAAGTATATCATCAACGTTAAAAATTATCATCAGCGCAAAAAAGCGTATTCTTTAAATATAAAGTATACAATTAATTATTAACAATTAATTATTAACTATTAATTATTGACAATTAATTATTAACTATTAATTATTGACAATTCAATATTAACTATTCATTATTGACAATTAATTATTAACAATTAATTATTATCAATGAATTATTATCAATTAATGATCATCTATACAATTTAATAAATTATATCGAATTATTGAAGGAAAAATTTAGACAAATTATTCTCAAAACATTCGATGATGATGATAATAATAATGATGATGATGAATTTATGAAGATGAATTTATCGGCTAATTCCAGAAGAATTTAACAGAAGATTCAATTGAAACACAGATAAAAACCACTTAATTTTTAATATATTCATGAATAAATTAAAAATTAACTATTTCCAAAGACAAAACGTATTTATTAAAAGCGGTAAATTGATATTAAAGAAGACGAACGATGAAATAAAAATCGCCAGCTATTTTCATTTTGAATATACAAAAAATAAAAAATAAACTTTAGTGTTTGTCAAGTACATTGGGGCACCTCATGAATTTATACTCATTAAATATTGTTTCCGTTGAAATACACCAGAGGCCAGTGAAAAAGCATCGCTCGCGCCTCGACTTCTGTCAAACTTACAGCGAGAATAGTATCACAAACACGGGAGCAGAAAACGAGACGTTCTGAATTTCTCTCACACACGATGAATATTTTTGTATCGATTAACTATGAATGTTAATACTCAAATGATACGTTCATGTCAAAATTGACATTTTTCCCCTGACATTATCGCGAAAAACATTTCAGTGAAAAAACTTAATAGAAGTGTCAAAGAAAATAGTGGAATTTCAAAAAAAAACTGTATACTAACAAGTGCATAGTGTGCCGGCATTTATAAATGATTTTCAAAACATGATTCTACGACAAAAATCCTCGCACAATTGTAATTGTCCCTGTCATCATCACTGCAAAACAGGCTGTCCAGGTGCGTGACATTTCATAATAATAATAATAATAACAATAAAAAGGTTTTATGTTTAATTTATTTTTATTCTTGCAAAGGAAAATCACTATTCTGCCCATATTACAGGAATACGAGAAACGTATAAAATCAGACAAATTGCCGACCTACGATAAGCAAATTATTGATTTACACTGACTCAAAGCTTTGTTACTACCTCCTTTTAGGTGAAAATTCAATACTTTATACATTCAACGAGATTAAACAAAGATTAAACAAGTTTTATTGAAACTATAAAGCAGCGGAAAGCTATTTTTTTTCAAGATAAGAAAAAGTGAAACAATTTCACGAAAAATTCCTGTTTTTGAAACAAATTTTTTTTTAATTTTATAAGGGAAAATACAAAATAACAAAAACTATTTTAAAAATAAGTGTAAATATTAAATATAAGAGAAGGGAAATACATTAACTAACAATATTAAGATATTTTTCCTTTTTTCGTTCCTAAACATTTAAATATTCAACTGAACGTCGATATTTTTGTTACTTCTTCGCATTTTACTGCTGAATATTTTTCGCACATGAAAAAAATATAATTTCTGGAAAATATTCCGTTTTTATTTTTTACATAAATTGTATAATAATTTCGAAAAATATTTAAAGAACAAAAAATTTCGTCCATACGAAACGTTCAAAATTTACAAAAGCATTTTTTACATTTTACTAATTATTAGAAAATTTTAATTATTCTATTTATTTCATTTAAACCGAAAATAAATCGTTAATTTCAACGTTCAAAATTTCAACGAAGTCTTTTTTATATTTTAACTATTTTATTTATTAATTACGTTTAAAAAGGAAAAATTTTCATTTATTTCTATTTAAAAAATTTAAATCAATTAAAAAATGAATGAATTTGAAATTAAAATTTTAAATTGAAAATTTTTAAAATTCTAGTCAAGACTTTTTTTATATTTTCGTGAAAAGCCTAAATTTCCAATCGTTCAAATGAACGAAATTTATTTATTTCTCCTTCAAATAAGGTTTTTATTACAATAAATTTTTTATTACAATAATTTGAACGAAATTTATTTATTTCTCCTTCAAATTAAGTTTTTATTGCAATAATTTTGAGTTAGAAAAAAAATTCGTTCATTTGAACGTTCAAAATTTCAGTAAAATTTTATTTACACTTCAACTATAAATATATTTTAATTATTTTATTTAATTATTATATTTATCAAAAAAAAATGTCCACTTTTATTAAAAATATTTAAAATCAATTTGAAAACTAATTAATTACAAAAAATAAATTTAAAAGTTTTAGTCAAGGCTTTTTTATATTTTTTAATAATCCAAAAATTCAGAATTTAAGTTTTAAATCTTTATTCGAATCAGTAATTTATGAAAACATTTTTAATACAAAATACTTCGTTTACTTGAACGTTCAAAAAATTGTCAACCATTTTTTGCTCATTATTTATAAGTTTTTCAATTTTTATTTAATTGTTTCATTTAAAAAAGAATTGAAAGCGTTAAAAATTCTAATCAAGATTTTTTGTATATTTTTCCTTTACTATTAACAAAATTTTTAAATTTTTATGTTATTATTTCATTAATACAGAAAAAAATTCGTTGCTTTGAGCGTTCAAAATTCTAGCCTCTTTGTCGATTGTAATTAAATAATAATTGTTTTATTTAATTAATTTCTTTTAATAAAAAAAATTAGTTCTTTTGAACATTAAAAATTCTAGTCAAAAGTCTCCCTTTTTATTGAAAAATACATTAATAATTAATAAAAATGTTAAATTTCCATTAATAATTAATAAAAATGTTAAATTTCCATTAATATTTAACAAATTTTTTATTTAATTATTGAAAATTATTTAAAATTTTAATCAAACAGAAGAAAATTTTCGTTTCAATTTTTATTCTACTTTTTCAAAAGTAACAACGAAACATTGCTAAAATATTAAACAGACAAATTTTATAAATTTTTTAACTTCCACTATTTTTTGCAATATTAAATTTTTTTTTACTATATTCCTCTTTCCGTATTTGCGCGCTTCATTCTAACCCTCAGGATCGTATCAAATTCCAAGTCAAAATCAATAAAAACTTCTAATACTTCCAGCAAATAATAAACTCCCAACAAGGGAAAACTCACAATCCTTTTTTTTCTTTTTTACAAGAATTTCCCTTTTTCAACGAACAATTCTAATTGATAAATAAAAAAAACAGCGGCGAAAATTCGATGAAAAATTTATCTCATAATTTTAAGATTGATACGCTACTGGCGAAACGCCCCCTCTTTGTCGGAATTGTACTCAACGAGAGCTGTGCGCCATATCGTTCTAAACAAAACTTGACAATTTCTCATAAATTATTCAAGAAACAATTCATTACGTTAGTGAGAAATAATAAATAATTGAGGAGATTTTTATTGTGTCTGTGAATTAAGCACTTTACATTGAAATGTGAATTATTTTCGTGTCGAACGAGGTATGTGAAACTGCATTTACTCTAGTTCCTTAGAGTCGAGAATGGCTGACGTGTTTTGCTGTCAAGCGACTTTCGACCTTTTTGTAGAGCGAATTCTAAATATCGCTTTGTTATTTTGTATAAAAATTAATCTATCGCTGTGCACCGAAAAAAAATCTTAACCTTCTTCACATTTTATATACAACATATTCTTTCGTGTGACAAAAAAGAAATATTTTTTTTCAGAATATTTTGATGTAATGATAACTGTTCATGTTTGATTTTGAGTGACTGGATACTATAAGGGGATACACGCCATTTATTTAACATGGCGCGTACACTCTTACAGCATCCAACTAAAAAAACTATTATTTTTTTGAGAATTAAAAAAAATATTTATAGCGTTGTTTTTTTCCCACGTGTTTAAACATAAATATAAGAGAAAAATATAATGTTACAAAATTAAAAAAATATATTTATAGCGTTGTTTTTTCCCACGTGTTTAAACATAAATATAAAACAGAAAAATTCCTTCAATTAGATTTTAGTGTCCCTAAAGAAATTCTCTCTACACTTTTTTTCGGTGCACTTTTCATTAAAACTAAACAAAATCATTTAATTAAAAATTGTCATACAAGATATTCATTAAGATTGTAAAAATATTTGTTTCAGTTCAATGAAAAAAAAAAATTACTCATTGAACCTGACTGCATATTGTCTTCAGCATTGAGTTTATAAATTGGATATTGAATATTGGAGTTGGATATTAAAGAAAAAACAATAACAATGGATTCAAAGGAAGAAGAACCTTCAGCGAAGTTAAATGTTAAGTTGTCAATTAAAAAAGAACACGAATTATTCCTTTCCGAGCCGGATATTACTGAAGATAATGTGGATGATAACACAGAAGACAACAATGAAGATAATACCGAAGACAATGCTAACAAAAATGCAAAAGCAAAAGTAACCAATTTTCAAATATTTATAATGTAATTTTTAATTCAATATTGTTTATCAAATCGGCAGGCCTTGGATCTTATGAATTTCATTTCGACTTTTTTCAAGTCTTTTTAAAAAAAATGCGACTATTTTCGACTTATTTTCAAAAAATGACACTATTTTCGATTTATTTTCAAAAAATACAAGATTTTCAAATTTTTTCACTAATATTGCAAGGAAATGCCACATTTTTAGTATAAAATGCAAAATACTTCGATGTTTATAGTGCGACAAAAAACTGGACACCTTTTAAAAATTAAAAAAATTAGAAATTTTTTTGAATAATTTTTTTAAGATAATTTAGTTTTTAAATACACTAAACTGAAAAAATTTGAGTTAATAAAATTGTATTTGCTTCAAATACTGAATTTATTGGTTCAATTACGATTTAATTGATTTAAACAAAAATTATTTCATTCAAGAAAAATTTTTTTTGATAATAGACAAGTAATCGGTTATTTAAAAATCGAATAATTTTTTTCTCTGTATAATTAAAAAGATTTCGAATAATTAAAATCTTGAAAAATTTAATTAAGAATTTTGTTAATATTTATTAAATTTCTAATGAAATTCTTTCAAAAATTCAATTATCTTAATGAGATTTTTTCAAATTTCCATAATTAAATATGAACCCCAAGTTTTGAACGTTCAAATGAACGAAATATTTTTTACTGAAGGTATTTTAATAAATTACTAATCATAAAAAAGTTTATAAACTAAAATTAAACGTTTACAAACTCAGTAATTAATGTTTTGGATCGTGAAGCAAAATAATTACAATAAAAATTTAATTTTTAGAAGAAATAAATAAATTTCGTTCAGAACTTTAGGATCCTAATTAAATTCTCGAAGAACTTTCCAAAAATTATTGAAAACAATTAATTTAAAGATAAAATTCAGTTAAAAACTGTAGAAAGTAATTTAATTTGAAAAGTTGTAATTTTTAGAAATTATTAAATTTCAGAAGGTTTTAGATTGATTTTAAAAAAAATTTATTTTTTCTCAATGTTCCTAAGATTTGCAAACGTTCAATTGAATGACATTTTTTTACTTCCTCTAATTTGAAATTCATTCACAGAAAAATTATTTTTGAGATTAAAACAAATTAATTTTAAACTAAATATTTTTTAATTTCAAGCATCTTTCATTTTTCGACAGTAATTTAAAAAAAAAAATTAAGTTGAAAAAAAATTTCGTTCATTTGAACGTTAAAACTTTAGCCCCATACTTCTCAAGGAAAAACAAATAAGTATCGAAATATTTATTTAACAAAATCATTTAATTTTTGCATAATTGAATTTTAGTAATCAGTGAAAGATTAGAAAAATAAAAAATAAATTTTTGTGACACCACTGAATTAAATAAACGATTTTTTTAATAATGTAAAAATTTTGTTAGGACAAAAATTTGAAAGAAAAATATTTTCCCTTGCAAATCTTTTATTACAAACGTGTCGTGAACTTCACCAACGTCCTTAAAGTCAATCCAAGGCCTGAAATCAGTAAAATTGCGGAAAAAATAAACGAAATAATTATTTAATACAAAAATAATTATTATTGATTATTGTAATTATCAAACAAATTTTTTTCCAGACAAAAAGCAAAGAAACAACAGCAAAGCGAAAGAAATCGAAAAATCCAGCCAAAAATGCAAAGAAATCCAAGGGAGACGAAGAGTCTGATTACGATCCAACAACATTAGAATACAATTCAGATCAAGTTTTCGATCGTTTCCAGCAAGGCTGCGAATGCCAAGACGAAAATTGTTTCAGAGGTTTAAACGCTGATTCAGTGTATCGTCACAGATTAAACATCGCGGAACTGACAAAAGCAGAACATGACATGTATTTAATGGGAGTAACAATGGCCTGTCTCACAAATCCTTATGAAACAGCAAGACACACCGAGCGACGACGCCTTCGCGCTCAATATGTATATCAAGGTCGAAAAGTTTGTTTAGACGCATTTCTCTATCTAGAGAATTGCACTCATTATCAAATAAAAAGAATTAGAAAACATCTCATGACACATGGAGTGACACCGCGAGTACATGGGAATTATGGAAAAGTTCCTCACAACACTTTCTCCCTGGATATCTATAAAAATGCAACGGAATTTCTCAAAGAATTCGTCAAGAAACAGGAGGAATTACAAAAGACAAAACTCACGAAAAATGCACCACTGCATTTATCCGCTGACATAACACGTAAGACTGTTCACGATTTGTACAAAGAATATTGCAACAACATGTCGCCAACAACCAAGGCACTCGGCTATTCGACATTTCGACGATTTATGAACGAACAATTCTCGCAGGTGAAATTTGCCAAACAAGATTTTGTCGTCAGAGCGCAAGCCGGGAAAAATGAGACAGAAAAAAATGAAGTCAACAATCAGCCTGTTAATGATGAAGCCGATGTGGGGAATGCAAATTTAATGCAACTTGTCATGGCTAGTGAGGCGATTAATAAAAATAACACATACATTCTGACACCAGTGGAATAAAACAAAAAAAGGACGTTTTTTTATACACAGTGAAAATTTCCAAAAGAACCTAGTATTTCGATCATTAAAAAAAAATCATTACTCGTTTGTTTCGTTCACGTTATCATCGTCAATTTTCTTTCCCACCCAAAACGAAATATTGGAAAAAAACTTTTATTTTCGTTAAAAATAATTTTTTACCTTGCAAAAGACTTATTTTCAACAATGTAATAGTCTTATTTTTGTAAACCAGATTCAAAAATATTTCGTTGTTCATGTTAAGTATATATAAATATATATTAATAAAATATAAAACTTATTTGACATTATACGGTTGTGTATTTTGTGTATAAAATACTTGGTACCTTTTGAAAAGAGAATAGCTGTGAGAGGAGGGGAAACATTAATTTATTATTATGTTAAACAGGCAGACATACCAGGGATACGCAAAATGAAAAATAATTCAATTTCCTTTTAAGAAAAGAGGCATTGACCTTCTGTTTCCTTTCTGCCCTTAAACGTGCACTGTGAGTATGGGATACCGCATTAAGTTCCCTCATTGTTAGCTAAGTTCATTTGCATTTTTAAGTAAAAAGAATTCATATATACGTGAGGGAAGAGAGCAGACACTTAATTGACGAGTTGAAAGGTTGCAGGCATCTCTTTTTTTTTTCTTGAAATCCAGTCTAGTAACCCTCTTTGGTAAATTAATGACAGTGTTTCCCAACTTAATGGAAAGAAAGACTTTTTGTATATGAAGAAAATATAAATATTGCAAGAATATTTTTATTAGAAAGAGAAATGTTGTATTTATGAATGGGTGAATGAATTGTCAATGAATTTTTATTGTGGTAAAAATTATAATGAAAATTTAGTGAAATTAGAAAGGAGTTAGATTTAATTGTTCTGAATTTTTCACTTTATTTACTAAAAATAAGTTTAATTTCGTGCTATGAAAATGTAAAATAGTAAATATTTTAATAACACTGAATTTCTAGAAATGCAGAAAAAAATAACTACTAAAAAGTACTATTTACTACTTTCTTCAACTATTTGCTACGATTTCTGAAACTTTTGTAAAAATTTGTGACACTAAAAGTTAATTTTTTTTACTTTTTTATGATAATTTCCTCTATTTTGAAGCAACAAATAGTTGAAATAAATTTTTTTTGATAAAATTCTTAAAAAAAAATTCAACAATGATTAATAAAATTTCTTGCGACGAAAAGATTTCAATTATTTAAAAAAATTTCAAGGAACATTTTTGTCAGATTTTTGATTTTTCTATTATTTTCACAAATAGAATTCTTCATAAGAATTTAATTATTTCCATATTTTAATTAAATTCCAGAGATGAATTAAATTATTATTTAAAAATTCTTAAAGAAACACAAATTATTTTCAAAAATCATAAAAATTCGAATATTTTTACAAATAATAGCAGTTTACACTGATAATCAAATGTTAGAAATTTTGTCTTCAAAATTCGTTGTAAGAATTCAAATATTTTCATAAATACTAAAATTGATCACAAAAATTTAATTACTTTTAATTTCAATACAATTGTAAATTTTAATTGAATTGTCCGAAATAATTTAATTAGTTCTTTAAATTTTGTTAAAAAATTCATTAATTAAAAAAATTTTTAAGAAAAATTTTCGTGCGAGAATTCAATTATTTTAAACAGAATTAAAAATTTTAATGAATAATTCTTTCAAAATGCAATTATTCAAAGAGATTTTAATGAAATTCGTTGCAAGATTTTAATTATTTTCATAAATAATAAAATTCTTTCGAGGATTACAATTATTATCAATACAAATTTAATGAAATCCCTTGAAAAATTCAATTATTTTCAAAATTTTTGATCAAATTTCTTATAAAAATGTAATTTTAAGAAAAAATCAATTATTTATTTTCGTACATCAATAATTGAATTATCTTTGCGAGAATTCAATTCTTTTCACATAAATAATAAAATTCTTCCTATGATTTCAATAATTTTTAATAAAGATATAATAACGACTCTATTTATTTTTAATAAAATTTTAATTCTTTTTCTCAACGAATTCAATTATTTTGAAATATTATCTTAAAATTCTCTATATAAGAATTTAATTTTTCAGAAGTAATCAATTATTTTATGAATTATTAATTTTTTAATTTAAATAATTAAATTCTCGTAGAATCTTTTAATAAGAATCACTTTAAGAATGAACTTTAGTAAATAGTTTAAATAATAATTCAATATTTAAAGCGTTAAATTATAAATTTTTAGAAAAAATTAAATTTCAAAAGATTTTCTAATTCAAATCTTCGTTAATTTTATTTATTGTAAAACTGTAGTAATATTTAAAACATTTAAAAATAATTATTATTTTTTAATTTTCCCAAAAAATTATTATAGTTTTGAATTTTACTTTAAAAAAATTAAATAATTATATTTTGAAAGATTACTGTTGTAATTTTTAGGAATACTTAAATTTCAAAGCATTTTTAGATTGTCATTATTTATAATTTTAATTTCAGTGAAAAAATAAAAAAGAATAAGTATTTAAATATTTATGTGTAACAAAAATTATTCAAGTTTTTAATAATTGACTTTTAAAATGAAAAAAGTAGATTATTTCGAAAAAATTTTAATTAAAATTTCTTGGAAATAATTAATTTCTTGTAAAAATTTAAGATTGATTTTTAAATTTCCAATTAATTTTATTAATTTTTTTTAATTCATTTTAATGAATAAAAGTTGGTTCATTCGTTTTCTCCATGCAAGAATTTGATTGAAAACAAAAAAAAAACTTTATATTAATGCCTCTTTTTCAAAAATTCCCAAAATACTTGAAAGAAAATCAAATATTTTCAATTCAATTTTACAATGTTCGAATTATTAAAAAATTTTCTAATTATACACTGAATAAAAATTTATTTGATTCAAACAACCAATTACTTGTCGATTATCAAATAAATATTTTCTTCAAGTAAATAATTTATATTTTAGTCCATTTAATGACGTCGGTGAAGTTCGCAACGTTTATGATCAACAATTGAAAGAAAAAAACTAATTTTCTTACCAAAGGAATCAACATTTTTGTTTACAAATATTTTAATTGTAAATCATTATTCAAAAAATTTTAAACTTACTATTTTCTGTAAAAAAATTTATAATAATTTGATTAAAAAAATATTTTTCTTCTAAAATCGTTGACTATAAACGTTGTAAACTTCACCAACGTATTTAATGGTATATTTTGGTATTTGAAGCAAATACGAACTCAAGCACTTAATTGACTCAAATAAAAACTATTTGACTCAAATAAATATTCTTAACTGATAATAGTCAAGTAATCGGTTATTTGCGAGTCAAATAAATTTTTTACTGCAAAAACTACTTTTCAAAAAATTAAGAAACAATTTCAAAACGTCAATAATCGCAAGTATAAATTACACTCCAGTGCGGTTTATCTTTTACAGTATCTTTTACTGAATTTTTCAAAAAAGAAAAGAATGAAAATTGAATAATTCAAAAAAATAAATTCCTTTCTATACTATAAATTATTGTCTCTCTAGGAAGAGGTAACAAAAAAGACGTTGTAAAAACTTTGAAAAGAAACGTTCGTTTCACGATTATAGAATATAATGTGAAAATCATGACAAATTTGAAATATGCAATTTTGTGGTATATTTTATATGCGGAAATAAATAAGATTGAGAGCCTCTCACTTTACAGTTATATCAGCGATATCGTGGGTAAAACAGAGAACTGTTTCGGATGGATATATTAGAATCAGCAAGGTCACCTGAGTGCAAGCACTCAGATCACTCAGATCAAGCACTGCAGTCTATATTACAAGTGTTCAAAACCCCGTCTAGTGGTTACATACAGGTATATAACTGTGAAGTGAAAATAGCGCTCAAATCAAACCTATAATTTGCATAGTTACAATTTATTTTCCCCTGTGAGTGTTCTTCTTTCACATATTAACCCAGTAAAATAAATTTTTATTGCCAATTTTCCAAATAATAATTAAAAATCAGCGCGCGTGTGTGAGAGATGAATAAAAGACACGTGAGAACAAATTTTATAAACGTGAAATATTGTGTTTTTTGAGTAAAAATTTGAGAAAAAAAAAATTAATAATAAGTGATAGTAAATAAAAAATCTATATTTATGATGTTTCTAGATAATATTTATATTATTTATTCGGGAAAATATTTTTTTTCTTTAATGAGGTTTGAATTTATGAATATTAACTTCAGTGAAGTTCACAACGTTCACAGAGTTTCTAATCAACGATTAATATTAAAAAATTATGTTTTAACGAATAATAGTGAAAAATCGTACGGAAAATAATAAAAATTTTCTTTCTATACAATTTTTTTTTAAATACTTCAGAAGAAAAATTTCTCGAAAACTTTCCAAAAGAAAAATTATTTCATTTTAATAACCGATTACTTGCCTCTCTTGCCAATTATCAAATTAATATTTACTTGCATCAAATAATTTTAATTTTAATTTTAATGTTTAAATTTTATTTTTATTTCAATAAAAGAAATTGTATTTGAATTAGCAATTTGAAGCAAATTGTATATTTATATTTGATTAAAAGAAAAATTATTTGACTCAAGTTAAATATTTATTAGATAATAATCTTTAGTGGCTACTTGAATCAAATAATTTTTATTCGAATGAAATAAATTGTCCTTCAATTAGTAATTTCATTATTTGAATCAACTATACTATATTTAATTGATTTAAATAAAAATTATTTTACTAAAGTATTTTTTTTCTGTGTTTTTATTTGAATTGAAAAATATTTTTTCTCCTAATTCTTAATTCATGTGAATTTCACTAATAATATAAAATAAGTTTTTGTGTCTACAATTTACAATTTTTGCTATCTCATTTTTCTTACTGAAACGTAATAGTTTTTAAATATTCGCATTAAAAAATTATAATTGATTTCAAGTAAAATTATTAATTGACAAAATTTATTTGAATAAATAAGAGAATAAATTCCAGGTTCAGTTTAATATTTATGAAATAAATGTAGAATTATTATTCTAAAACAATTAGTTAATTAATTATTAGTCTATAATAATAATAACAATAAATTGATTTTAATACGTTGAAAAAAATTTTTTTTAATTTGAATAAACGATTACTTGTCTATTATGAAGTAAATATTTTTTTGCATCAAATAATTTTTACTCAAACTAATTGAACCGAATTTTTTATCAAATATTGAAATTATTAGTTCAAATACAATTTACAATTTAAAAATACTCATTCACATTTACATTTACATAAGTTATTTATCATTATTTGTATTATTTATTTAAATAAATATTAATTTTATAATAAATAAATAGACAAGTAATTAGTTTTTTGAATCCAAATAATTTTTTTCCAGTTTATTTTAGTGAATTTATTTTTATAATCCTGATTTGGAAATTTTTAAAAATTCGAATTACTTTTCTAAAATAAAATTGTTAAAAATGTATAAAAATTCAAAAGTGAAAAAGTAAAATTCAAAAGCGAAAATGTAAAACTAAAATCATTAATTTCCAATTTATTATTTATTTTTCAATCTACTTGTCTCTGGAAAGAACTATAGAAAGAAATTGTTTCTAAATTCTCCGCATATTTTTTTTTTTTTTGCAGAAGATGTTGAGAGCATGACCGGTGAGATAGAAAATGGGGATCTAGCTGTTAGAGACGTTGCAGACATCCTCCAACCGCAATATGCTATCATTACTGGTAAGTTAATATTCCCGATAGAAAAAGACAAATTTAAATAACGCATTACAATTCACACGAAATGAAAAACAATATTCGTATATGTGTATAGGTGCCTCAAAAAAAATCGTTTAAACGTTTGATGAATTTATAATATCCACAGTCACGATCAAAAAAATTCTATTTCCAATTAACAAAAACTAAAAGTGCTATAAATTTCATATATAATTAATAATAACAAAAAAAAGTTACTAACGAAAGGAACGTTCGCAACTGGTTCTACGACCTTCAAATCTTATCTCAATAACATATTTCAAAGTTATTTATGCAATAATTATCGCATCCTATTTTAGTTTTCACTATTTCATATATAATAATAATCAGTTCTAGTAATCGTGAAAAAAATATTTGCAACGACAATGTTTACATTTAGCAGAAAAAGATAATAACACTTAAGGAATTTTAATTTTTACAAAAGTATTTTAGAATTTAAATTTTAAATTTGAAAATTCAACGTACATATAGACTGGAAATAAAATTTGTTCCACCTTTAATTAATTCAAATCATTCGAAAAATATTTACTATTGGTTTAAATATTTACTATTGGTTAGTATAATTATAATAATGTTATTAATAATTAATACATAATATATTAATATTAATATTTTTTAATATTAATTTTTTGTAAATATTTTCTAATCTTTGTAAGATAAATACCAGTTTCTTTAATTCGATACAATTGAAACATTTTCAAACAATCGAAATTTGGTAAAATTTGTTAAAAATAATTGATTTTTTGAAAAATATTGTAAATAAAAATAATCAAATAAATAAAATATTTAGAAACTATAAATAATTTTTGCCCAGTGACTCCAACACCCAGAGAAAATTATTATTTAAACCAAATATATTTTATTTGACTTAAAGAAACGTATATTTGTCTCAGAACCAACTAGAATTTTTATTTCTTTTAAATAAAATTTATATTTGTCATAAATAAAACATATAATTGAGATAAATAAAATTTTATTTAAACTAAATGAAATTTATTTGAAACAAATGAAAAGTCTAGTTGGTTCTGAGACAAATATACAATTTCTCTGGGTGAATTGTCATTACTATTAACAACTAATGTTTATTATTAACTTTTACCCATTAATTATAAATAACAATTATGCTAATTATTTTTCAGGTGGCAAAACGAGGGAGGGATGTCCATTAGTCACGTTTCCCGATCATGGCAATTTTCACAATCTCACAGACTTGGACTATCAACGTCTCATGCTGTATCTCACATCAGTACCAACGTAAGCGAAATTCCATCGACCATAAAACTATATATTTTAATATCTAATTTCACTCTATTTTCACGAGAACTTATTCACATTATTAATTTTTTAGTCTACAAGAGGCGGACTTAGGATTTCATCTAATAATTGATCGCAGAAATGACAAATGGAATTCCGTAAAAACGGTCCTTTTGAAAATTTCTGTAAGTCGAAAATTACGGTTTTTATTGCTCCTTTTCTACTAATACCGTTTTATTGACACTTAAAAAACTTTTATTCTTTTACATACTTTTATGTTGATTATATGCTGACTGATAAGGTTTGTAATGATTAACATTCTTTTTAGGCTTTCTTTCCTGGATTAGTGCATGTCGCTTATGTTTTGCGACCGGCGGGTTTCCTCCAGAAAGCCATTTCAGAAGTATCGAATAAATTATTCCGAGAGGATTTCAAATTTCGAGTTATTGTTCTCGCGAATATTGTTGAACTTTATGACTTTGTTGATAAGGATCAATTAACTGAGGAACTTGGAGGCGATTTGCCCTATTGTCATCACACATGGATTCAAAATCGAATTGTAAGTCACGACTTTCCATAGAAACTAGATTTTTGTAGTTCGAAAGTGTTGTTTTCGTTTCACTATTTTCTTTTCTTTTCTTTTCTAGAATTTAGAGAAATTTTCCTCAATGACCCAAGATGTCTCACTTGCACTTGATTCCTTCACTCGGCGTTTGGCGGAAGTTGAGTTTCCCAACAATACAATTGCAACCACGACTCTATTAAATCAGCAGCAAATAGAATATAATGAATTGAAGGAAGAAATTGTAGCGGCCGCTCGACATGGCGAAGCATTGCTGGACAGTATTCGTCAACTAACTGGAAAAGGCACTGTTGATCGATTAGGAAACGTGGCTGCGATTGAGAGGTACGAAAACCTATAACAAGAAAAATGCAAAAGAAGAAAATGATCACAAAAACAAAAGTCAAGCAAAAAAAGAAATACTCAGAAGAAGCAAAAATACGAAAATAGAAACAAATTTTTCTGTCATAACTAACTAAATTTTCTATTCGAACAGAATTCCATAATTAAATACAAAAATTTATTTTTTTTGAATAAACAGGCTATTGGTCCAGTTGGAAGAAACCGAGAGGACATTCGACTTATTTTGGTCGCATCACAGTTCGCGATTAAGGCACTGCTTGGCCCTTCGGCAATTCGAGCAGGATTTCAGGGAACTGCAGGCGAATTTGGATCAGCATTTAAAAACCATTGAAGATATGACGGAGGTCGGGGAAACTCAGGCGAGAGTCGACCAACTGCTGCGGGACACTTCTACTTTTCAAAGAATATGCAGGGTAAGATGAATTCATTATTACCAAAAAAACAATGATCATTACACAATTTCAAACACTTCACATCATATTAAAATTATTCCTAAAGATCATCGTGTATAGTCGAGTTTGAAAAGAGAAAATTAAAAAATTCGATAAATTATTAATCATTCGAGAAGAGCATTCTTAAATCAGCTTTCAAGGAAAATGCAAGGAAAAAGCAGCAAAAGCACTAGTCTATCTGTAAATATCTGCACATAATGGTTTGCAAAGTTTCTTCCTCAAACCAAATTTATCGTTATTTTGTTGAAAATTCCAGAGACTATCACCACGAAATCAGAACTTAGTTCAAAATTACATTCAAAATTCGTATTAGGTTTTTAAATCTTTTTAAATATATTCAAATAGTTCAAATATTTTTTAACAGTTCCAATATTTAAATTCTCTTGGAAATTAAAAATTTTTAAAATCAGTTAAAAATAACTGTTTGGTTTGAGAAAATGAATTATAAGCACACAATGCACAAAAAGCACAGACGTTACTTTGCACCGCTTTCCTCATTTTGTCGATAGTCCTATTTGTTGCATACCATGTGGATTTGGGTCTTGGTAAGCAATCCACTCAAGGAAATTAATATATTTAATTATAGTTATGGTGTTCAGCGGTAAGGTGCAAGAAATTATATTGACCCAGATGCAATATCAATTCGATTAGTCCGCAAGTTAGATTTAGTTGCAAATTTTATTTTAATCAGCAAGCAAGAGATCACTGCATTTTAATTATTAGTTATCTATTTAGTTAGAATGTATTATTTATTACTATTCATTATTAATATTTATTACTATTTATTATTAATATTTATTACTATTTATTGCTATTTATTACTAATATTTATTACTATTTATTGCTATTTATTACTAATATTTATTACCTATTTTCTATTAGATATTTATTTCTTATTAATTTCTCTAATTTCTTAAAACTTTTCACTAATTCACTAAAATTTATTCTAAATTTAAAAACTGATTGCTTATAATAGCAATAAATTAATTCAATCGTCCTCTGAAATAAATTGGAAATTAAATGCCTTTTTCTAAACAAAAAGTTTTTCAAAATTCATTTTAAATTTTTTCTAAATTCTTTCTAAATTCTTTCAGAAGAATTCTTTCAGAATTTTATCAAAATTCTTTCTGAAGAATTCTCTCAGAATTTTATCAAAATCCGACCAAAATTCTTACGATTATTCTTTTTCACAGTAACAATTAACAGTCGAGTTGTAAATATTTTCGAACCATGAATCGCTGAACACCATTGTTTAAATAATCAATTTATCAAATATCTCAAAAACTGTGTTGCCTAAATCTAAAATTAGATTTTTTCGTTTTCTATCGATTTAAATCTCTATTCGCATCTCACTGTTTGAAATTTACTCTTCAATCATTTGAATATCATAAAATCATTCGCTCCAAGCAATTAATTCCTCCAATCATTCACTGTTATTCCAATAATTAGTTTGAATTTTTTGATCATTTTTTTAAAATTGAACTAAAACTGTACCTAAAACTGCAACTAAAACTAAAATTAAAAATTAAAATTGAATGTAGTTCCAAAATATTACGTTTCGTCAAGAAAAAAACGAGGAATAAAAAATAGAATGTAAATCGAAATGTAAATTATCTCAAATAGGGATTTAATTCGTATTTAATCTCGGCATGATATTTATATGTGAATGGTCGTCATTTTTATTTTCGCTCTAAACTGTGCACGAAGAAATAGATTATTTTTACAAAATTCTACTTTCACTGCTATAAGATTGATTCAATAATTTGGTAAAAATACTATAATCAAAGTAAAGAAGCAAAAAAAATAAAAGTTGTGCATTGATTGAAGTAAAGTAAATATTTCTACTTTTTAGTGGCTTTTTTAAAAATTGTTCAACAAAAATCAATATCTAATGAGAAACATTTTTTAAAATGCACAATTGTGCATTTATAGGGAGACATTGATCGAGCAGAAGAAGTCATCACCGCAGGTCAGCAATTACTTTCCGGGAGACATCAATGTCCTGCAGAAGTTGTCGAACCAAAATGCGCTGAACTTCAAAGGGTGTGCACTATTTTGAGTCAAAGACTCGAAAGGCGACTCGTTACTTTGACAAAATGTCGAGAGCTTATGGAGAGAATCGATAAGGTACTACATCGCAATTTAAACCGTCCACTAAACCACAAAAGGATCATAAATATTTTCGAACAGTTTAAAAATTTCGGAACACAATTTTTTTTTACTACTCAACTTATGAATTTTTAGGCCAATACATGGTGCACGAAAGGAATCGAATTGCTAGCAGCCCAAAATAGTTTGACACCAGCAGATCAGGCTCTTCAGGAACTTCAACAATTAATAGAAGCAGCGGAAGAATTCCACCATCCGCGATGCATTTTCCAAGATTCTATTATGCCAGAAACAAAAGCTCTTGTCACTCAGGTAATTCAGTGAATCCTAATCGTACTAAAAAAATTATTTCTCCCAAGAATTCGATTGAATTAAAAAGTGGAATTAAAATCTATTTCCCAGGTTTTGCAACGAATAGAAGATGTGTCAATGATGTGCGACAAGAGGATAATGGCATTGAAACAGCAGCTAATGAAACCAGCGAGACCAGTTCAAACGGTGACACCAGAGCCAGCAAAACCCCTGCAACCAGCACCACAAATCATCAAACCTGGCAGAATTCTCAAGAAAGCAAACACAATGCCAAAAGTGAGTAAAAAGCAAAGCAAAAAATAGTTCTAGAAGCAAAATTTTTAAATAAATAAATAAATTTTCAAGATGGAAATGTGTCCAATCGAGGGCGAATCATCATCACCAGAAAGTGAACCCCGTGATATCGAAGTGTTGAAACAAAAACGAGGACACGTTTTGGCGGAACTTTTAGAAACCGAACGAATTTACGTAGCCGAACTTGGCTCTATTATTAAAGGCTACAAAATGGAATTGACGAACGAAGCAATGACACATTTAGTGCCAGCCGCATTAATAGGCAAGGTCGACGTCCTCTTTGGAAATTTAGAAGAAATCTGCATTTTTCACGGCGAAACATTTCTACGGGATCTAGAGAATTGTATTTCAAATACGGAACTTGTGGCATTATGCTTTGTACAAAGGGTAATGATTTTAGAAAAACATTCACTATTCATAATTGTTCTTTAAAAAATCAGTAATTCTGATTTATTATCAGGATTACTGATAATAAATACTGTTTACAGCGAGAGGTCTTCTTCCGGCTCTATAGTTACTATTGTCAAAATATTCCACGATCAGAGAGGTTGCGTGAGCAAATACAAAATGAACCACAATTCCTCGTGACATGTCAACAAAAATTAGGTCACAAACTCCCATTGGCTGCTTATCTCCTAAAGCCAGTGCAACGAATTACAAAGTATCAACTTCTGTTAAAGGATCTCTTAAAATATAGCGATGAACAATCATGTTGCACTGAATTGCAAGAGGCTTTAGATTGTATGCTCATTGTTTTGAAGTGTGTTAATGACAGTATGCATCAAACTGCAATCACCGGATTCGGGGTTTGTGGAATTTTACTCTCTTTGTTAAAATTTAAAAATACGTTTGTATTTTCCCTATGATGAATTCAAATAATATCTTCTTTTCCAGGGAGATTTAAGTGTCCAAGGGGAATTATTGCTGCAGGGCTCGTTTAGTGTTTGGTCCAGTAGTAAACGAGAACGATTACTTAGATTAAAACCATCGCAACGGCACATCTTTTTATACGAAAAAGCAATTATATTTTGTAAACACAGCAAACCTCAGGCACATGACAAAGCGACCTATCACTTTAAAAGATATTTAAAGGTTCATATATAGACTCATCTTTCTTAATTAGCAGGGAGAGAATTTATCGATTCTTTTAATCTGCAGCTGCATTTTCAAATTTTACCAAAATATAACATCGAGAGATTTCATTTGTATTTTTCCTTTAGATGTCCCAGATTGGCCTGACAGAATCGGTAAAGGGTGACGCAAGAAGATTTGAAATCTGGTTACAAGGACGTGCTGAGGTTCACACAATTCAAGCACCGAGTGTTGACGCAAAACAATCTTGGGTACGACAAATTAAGGGCGTTTTAATGTCCCAATTAGCGGAACTCAAGGGGAAGCAGTGTTCGGCTCTTGGGAAAACGAACCACAAGTATGTCTAAAATAACTGAATTAATTCTTTTCTTATTATTTAAATTACCAAGAATTAAAAAAAAAACCTTTAATTTTTTCTATTTCTGAAGTACAACAATGATTCTATGCCTTAATTTTTTTAGACCTTTGCGGCAAACTATTTCGTGGGACGCTCAAAGCAATCTTTCCGGTTCCCTGCGTACACTATCCGTGGATGGGAACAGTGTTATTTCTCACATTTCGGATGTTTCCCAGTCGACCGAAGAGGACGTGGGTTGGAGTTCGGAAAATACAAATAGCGACGACGAGGATACATTCAGTGAAAATCCCGGACCCGCACCTGTGAGTATCATTTTTTCGCTCCTAATTTTAGAATCAAATTTTTTTCATACACACAATTCTTTCTTTTCGGAAAAGTAACAAGATAACGACGGAAAAGTAAGCAGTAAGTTCTTACTTTGAAAATTAGATCAATGTATATTATAATTCTACGTGGGTAGAATTTTTTTACAGCATTTCGTTTCTTAATTTCTGCCTCTGAATTTGATCATTTCAATTTATTATTGACTGCAATAATATTCAACGAAGTAACGAATTCAGTTACTTGATTCATTTCTCAAAATTTATTCAGTTTGCATATTTTTAATTTGTTGGTTTTAATTTTTTGGTTTCTTGTTTATAATTTCTTTTTCACTTTTTAATTCTTCGTTTTCTGCTTTTTGTCTCACGTGTCACGACTCATAAGGTCGTAAGCTAAACTTAGACACCTGACCATAAGTCTAATAAAGTATAGTGCGCAAAAAAAAAATAAAAATAAGAAAAAAGGTGAAGAAGAGTATTAAAAATAAAGAGTAAAAAACTTACGTAATTTTTCAGGGCGGAAGATACGTTGCTCTGGCTGATTACTGTGCAGTTGGTCAATCGGAAGTAACGATGCGCGAAGGTGATCACTTGGAATTGTTAAAGGTTGGCTGTGCAGGCTGGTGGTTCGTTAAATTAATCGGATCCGGAATCGAAGGTTGGGCACCCGCGGCATACTTGGAGCCAATCAGCCGGAAAACGTCTCGTAGTTCGCAATCTGTAAATAGTCAAGATCCCATATGAAACAGGCGACTGACACACTAGGTTCATCCTGGTGTGTTGGACAAACGCATTCACTACAATTAATTAACTGTAGGCGACAAAAATTTGTAAATTTCAAACAATCGCATTTCATTAAATTCACTGAAAATGAAATACAACAGAAACAATTTGATACGATTTTGAGTAACATCAGAAATGTGATAGGGTTAGAAAAATGTGAGCCACACAAGTTCCGAACGTTCAAATAAGGGAAATATTTTTCCCAAATAACTAATACTTTTTGCTTCTGATATCTGAATTTAAATTTCCCTTGTTCATCCGAAGCAAAGTTGAATTCAGCAACAAAAAATTCAAATTAATTCTTGTTTCGATCCGGAAAACGAAACAAATAAATTTCCTTCATTTGAACGTTGAGAACTTCAGGGACGAATGTTAGTATAAAAAGAATGAACAGAAGCAAACTTTTATAAAGATGCAATGTTTTCGTACAGTAAAAGACAATTTTTAAAAAGCTGATTAAAATTTCCAAACAGTATTTACAAGCAAATTGGAAACATATACAAAAATTCAAAAGGTTTGAAAAAATAAACCAATCGGCATGAAAGAAAACCAGGATTGAATTTTCAATTTCAAAGAAAGATGTCACACAACTGCCATATTGATGTACAATGGAAATTTGCAAATGTCGACTTTTTTCTAGACATATTTATATATTGGTCAGAAATTTAAAGATCAGTTTTGATGGCCCGACTTTATCCGATTTACAGAATCGTGTATTCAAAGTAAAAAAAAACTTTTTGAATAGTTGTTAATCACCCTCAAAATAGGGACTTTTTCAAAGCATAAAATGCGAGCATTTTAGTCACAAAGTGAAACGAGCAAGGCCCAATTCGGTAATTTTGTGTTTCAAGTAAAACACTTTTAACCGAATTATAAATATAAAAATAATAATACCAAATATTTGGCACTTATTTGTAAATATAAATAGTTGAACTTAAAAGCTATAAGAAGCGCCCAGTGTATGGCTGGTTTTATTACAATTGTTAAAAGGGGGAAATAAAAAAGGAAAAACAACAATTTTTCTGAGTACCAAATCTACTAGTTATCGCAAAAAAAACAGTGCCGGTATCCATAGGTCTCGAAGGCCATAAGATACTAGAATTTGTTAAATATAAGAAAATCTCATATAACTAAACACTATTGTTTAAAAACTGAGATGTGCAATATTGTAGAAAATATGGAGTATCAGAAAAAAATATTGTACTTAGGACCAACTTGAATTAAGCAAAAAATGCAAAAGGTATGTGATATATTTAATATGATGAGAAAAATATTTAAGAATGATAATTGCGAGTTTGATTACTTTTGCAAATTTTGTTGAATTCAAGTAATTAAATAATATTCCATTTTATACTTGATCGTAATGACAGTAGAAAGATAGAATTGCAATAAATATTTGTTCCTAGGTTGAAAGAAATTATGTAATTATCAATTTTTTTGATTATAAAATTCTTTACTAAGGGATTTTATTTGTTTAGAAAAATTTTTAAATATTATTAAATTATTATTTGGATTATTTTTTAATTCTAAGAACTGTTTTTCAATCTAATGTCTTTCCAAAATTTTGTCGACATTTTTTCTTTAAAATTTCTACAATGATTTTCCAAATATTCAAAAGATTCTGAACGTTCAAAAGAAGTATTTTTGTAATGCAAACTTTTCGGAAATTACCCACTGAAATTAAAAATCGAAAATGAATGAAATATTTAGAACCTTACGAATTTTCTTTCAAAAACAATAAACAACTGACCTAAAATTATTTTAAAGTAAAATTTGAGAACTAAGTAAATATTATTCATTTGAACGTTCGAAACTTTAGGAATATTTTTCTAATAATTGAAATAATTCTACTTCTAACGGTCAGTGAATTATAATAGAATAACTAAAAAGTGAGTTTACTTTACTGAACTACTTGCCTGAAAAAAAATGTTGATTAATGTAACTGTCAAGTGATAAAATTTTTTTAAAACGTCTAATACTTAAATTATCACCCATTTTTACACCGTCCTCTTATATATAAAAAGGCCTCATCTATTCGAGCTTTCGATAATAAAATTTTTTCTTTAGAATAACTATCTATTAATTTATATATACGTAAAAATATTAATTTTGTGATTTATTATTTACGTACGTCAACTTCGAAATTATTGTATATCTCGAGAGTTTAATTTTATTATAAACATAACAAGTTGTGAATTTCATGATTTTATGGAAAAAAAAATTTGTAGTATTTAGAATCTATTTTTATATAATGAATTTCATACGTCGTTTTTATTTATAATATTGTATAATTAATGTCGATTATTTTTATTATTAGTAATTAATTAAATATTAAATAGACAAATTGTGAATTTAGGAAAAGTATTTTTGTTTTCTTTGAAAATATATTTCTTGTTTTTATAAATTTCATGGAGAATTTAATTAATAATTTTAATTAAAACAATATTAATTTTTCAATGGCGAAAATTTTAATTTTAATTAAAAAAAATTGAAGATAGACTATAGAAGGAATACACATTCATATAGACAATAATATTGTCCATTTTGAAAAAAAATAATATTCATATAATCATCTTTTCAATATAATAAGAATTTGCTATAACATTGTACCGAAACCGTCATTCATCTTCCCTCAAAAAAAAGTAGGCAAATAGAAGGTGTTTTCTGCTAAATAGATTTTTAAAAAATTGAAAAAAAATTGTTAATCGAATCCTTTATCTCGAAAATGATGATTCATAATTTATATATGAAAAAAATATTTACTCCCAGAATTTACAATCTTAATAAAAATAACGGTTCCTTGATCGTTCCTCGAAGAAAAAATGAAAAAAAAAATTAGAATCTATTTTTACATAAATAATAAAAATATAATATATACGCCGAAATCGCTTCTATTTGCAAATATTGTGAATAATTTAAAAAATTTATAGTGCACCTGTCACTATTTCTCGAAAGAAAGAAAAAAAAGAAAGACTAATTTATAAAGTTTAGAAGAAATTGATTACAGTTTGGAATACAATTCGATAAGCAAAAAAAAAATTGCTCAATATTTAAGAAAAAATCTATATTTTATCTTAAATCTAAAAGAAAAAAATTTGTCAAAAATTGAAAGAGAAAGAAACGCACCTTACGAATTGTTTCCATCATCATCTATTAGTGCATAATAGTTCTGAGTAGAATTGAAGCTGTAATTCCAAGATTTAGAATTGAAAAATATAAAACTTAACAACGACATTAGAATTTCTCTTAAGCTTAATCATTGTGTACGCTTAGAAAAATTTCCAAGAAAAAAAAAATTAAAAAAGATTACAGGTTCCTTTTGGGCGAAAAAGGAAATAATATTGTATTATATATATATATTCTAAAATAGGAAGTGCAATAATTAACATTTGTAAACATAAAAACCTAGTCGAACAATCATATCCAGGATTTTTTTGAAATTTTACAAAATTCCATTATTGATGATTATTAGATTTGAAATTGAAAAAATATTGCAATGATTCATTTTTTTCATTGGATTGAAAATTTGAAATAAGTTTTTTTTAATTCAGTGAAAAAATGTGTCAATGACAAAATGATACAATATTCATTTTCATATTTTTTTTCTACTCAAAGTGGTGTTGGGATGGACTGATTATTCCATTAAAATCACTTAACATAGAATTAGCAATCTTCCGTTTGTTATTTCGTGTCTACGTATTTAAAAAGAAAAATTAGTTTTTGTGTTAAAACATTCTTTCAAATTATAGAAATTTCAATAAAATTTTTGAAAAATTAAATTATTTTAAATAAAATTTTAGGAAATTTTAGTCATTTAATAAAAATTCAATTTTGAACTTGTTCATAAAAATTCAATTGTCTTTCATAAAAAATAAATGTTTGAGACACATAATTCTTCAGAATTCTGAATACAATTTAATTATTTTAAATAAAATTTCTGAAAATTTCAAAATATTTAGTTATATGTTCGCAAAAATTCAATTATTTTTTAAAAATGACAAAAATTAATAAATAATTTAAAACTTTAAATAAAATTCTTATATAATTAAATTTTTTAAAATAAAATTCTAGAAAATTTTAATTATTTCAATTATTTGTTCGTAAAAATTTAATTATTTTTAAAAGAAATGACAAAAATTAATAAATTCAAACATATAATTTTCAGAACAGTAAATAAAATTCCTATATAATTAAGTTTTTTGAAATAAAATTTTAGAAAATTTTAATTATTTCAATTATTTGTCCATAAGAATTCAATTATTTTTCAAAAAAATTACAAAAATAACTTAAAAATTAATTTTAAGCATACAATAATTTTCAGAACTTTAAATAAAATTTTAGAAAATTCAATTTTTTGAAATCAAATTTTAGAAAATTTTAATTATTTTAGTTATTTGTTCGTAAAAATTCAATTATTTTAAAAAAAAATTACAAAAATAATTTAAAAAGTAATTTTAAACAAACAATTTTCATAACTTTAAATAAAATTTTAGAAAATTTAAAAAAGTTCTACGAATTTTATTAATATTAATTTAATCGTATTCTAAAAATTACTTTTTTAAATATAATTATTATAATGTAATTTTTGAAAATAATTAAATTTTTTAAAAGAATATTTAAATAACTTAAAAAAACTGATTAATATTTTTTTTAAATTTTCAACGTTTTTTAATTTTCTCCGATTTTTTGTTTTCTCTGAAATGTTTAAAATAATTTAAAAAAATGATAATCTTATTTAACTTTTATCCCAGAATTTTTTTATAAAACGATAATCTTATTATTCTTTGTATAATATTTGAATTTTCGAAAATATGTAATTAAAAATATTGAAAATAATTGAATTTTAGAAAATAAATAGAAAAAAAAAGAATTACATTTTTTATAAATATTTAAATGTAATTTTTGGAATATAATTTTTATTTTTTATTCACACATTTTTATGGGATAACCAGACATCCCGTGGAATTATATGGATATAATTCACAAAATGCGAATAAGAATGACGATAATGAGAAAAATTGAAAAATAAAGGGATGAGAATAATTTTCCAACGTAGAATAATAATTAAGAGGCCAGTCCTGAATAATAATTTATTGAAGAAAAAAAAGGTCGAAGAAAACGTTAGCTTTAAATGTCGCTATTAGAAGCTTTTTGCTGATAAAAATAAAAAATAAATAGTACACCCTGAACAATGTGACTGTTAGTTTTTAAACATTGCACATTTTATGAGGTTGAAATGATTAATGAAAGATGATTAAGACTTGTGAAATGTATTATTAGTAAAAAAAAGAAAATCTCAACGAATTCTCGATTTTTGCAAGCAGTCATAAAAAAAGGATAATAAATATTGTACCACGTTATCACTTCAAACAATTTTAAAAAAAAAACTGCGAAAGTCAATAATTCGTTAAGATTAAATACACAGTTCGAATGAGAAAAAAAAATGGTTAAATGATATATAAATATAATATTTGCGTAAAAGGTGTGTCCAAGCACTTAGAAAATATACCCTAGTACAAAAACAAATTGATTTTTGATAGACTTATATATGATTTATACATACAGGGCTAAATTTATCTGTTTGTTATTTATGTCTGTAAATAAATATAATATATAATCAGGTCTGCTGCATTTTGTATAATATAAACGCTTGTATATTCTATAATCTAAAAACGATCAAACTTCAAATTCATCGGAGACAATATAGAATAATTAATTAAGCGACACACATTATACAGACTTCTTTGAAAAAAAAGTGACAAACATTTTTTCAAATGTGATTTTTTCAAAAATTGAATTGTAATGAGAATAAATAATTAATAAATAATAAATTGAATTGTATTATGATGGGAGGGAAAAAAGAGCTTATTGGATATGTGTACAAAATGCATTGGATGAAAAGTTTAGCAAATTTCTATAATAAAGAAATTCCATTTTCTTGTGAGAAATATTATTATAATGAGCGAATTACCACAGTTGTAAATAAACGATTGCAGAAATACCATTAAATTCGTTATTAATTTATTTAACTTTAGTAAATTTCATTATTGACTCAATAATAGACAATTATTGACTCATAAAGAAGATTATAAAATTTCTCTGTTCTATTAAACGAAATTTTGTTTTTTTCTCTGATCTCCATAAGAAATAATTTTTAACTAGAGTTCAATTATAAAAACAAATAATGTAGCAACTATTTTATTTAAATTTAAGGATGTCTATCTATTTTAAAAAAATTAGTTGTCTCAAACTCCTTCTAAAATTAAAAAAATGTCAATAAAATTCCTTTAAAATTCAATTATTTTAAATAAAACTCCAGAAAATATTAATTATTTTTAAAAAATTCAATTAGGTTTATGGAAATTCAATTATTTTACACGAAAACAAAAGAAATGTTTAAGAAACATAATTTTTCGGAACTTTAAAAGAAATTCAATTATTTTCAATAAAATGTCATGAAATTTCAATTATTTAAAAAAATTTAATTATTTATTCATAAAAATTCAATTCTTTTGAACAAAAAGAACAGAAATTTTTTAGAAACATAATTCTTTAGAATTTACAAAAAAATCCTAAAAAGTTCAATTATTTTTAAGCAGAATTGAAAAATTTCAATTATTTGTTACAAAAAAAAAAACAGAAATCTTTTAGAAACATAATTCTTTACAATTATTAATAAAATTCCTATAAATTTTAATTATATTTTAAATAAAAATTCAGAAAATTTCAATTATTTACAAAAAATCAATTACTTGCTTATAAAAATCCAATTATTTTCCACAAAGTATAAAAATGGTGTAGAAAAATAATTCTTTAGAATTTCCAATAAAATTTCTATAAAGTTCAATTCCATTTTAAATTAAATTTCATAAAATTTCAATTATTTAAAAAAATTCAATTATCTTCTAAAAACATAATTCATTACAATTTTTAATAAAATTCCTATAAATTTTAATTATATATTAAATCAAATTTCAGAAAATTTCAATTATTTACAAAAAATTCAATTGTTTGTTCATAAAAATTTAATTATTTTTGACGAAAAGAATATAAATGTTTTAGAAACATAATTATTCAGAATTAAAAATAAAATTCCTATAAAGTTAAATGATTTCATTAAATAAAATTCCAGGAAATTTTTATTATTTTAAAAATCAATTTCAATGTTTAAAATAAAATTAGAATTTAATTAGTAAGCAAGAAAATTAGTCCACAATTTTGTAATTATTAAAATTAAATTAATTTTTTGCAGAAATAAAAAAGTTCAAAAATCAATTTATAAATTTTTAAAAATTTGTTTTCTTGTCACCGAAAACCAAAAATATTATATTATGCAATTTTATAAAAGTTTGTCATTTTTCCAATACTGTTAGCGAAATTCTCTGAAATTTATTTATTTCTGAAAAAATATTTATTTTTATAAAAAAATAAAAATAGCAAAAATATACACAGTTGTTTTTTTTCTGTTGTTGAAGTTTGTTGACATTTGTTTTAATCGATTTAATCGGAAGAGTAATAAATAAAACATTATTACTTTTCCGATAATCGATTTAAAAAAAAATCAATAAGTAGTAAAAATAAAAGAATTTCTTGCAGAATTTAGGAATTTTGTCTTGAAAATTTCAAGTTTGTTAATAAAATAAATAAAATAATAAAAAATAAAATGACAAAAAAAAATATTTTCAAAATTTTTTCTACTTGGAAAAATTTTTTTTTTACAACAAATTAATAATAGAAGTAAAAATATTTCCTACACAGTATATTTATGAATTTTCGCGTGAAACTCTCAAGTTTGTGTTGAAAAAAAAATATATTCCTAAATTATTGGATTTAAATTTTCGAATAAGGTCAAGATAATTCGGCGAATATACACCAGAGGGAGCGGAAACGCGGATCATTTTGTGCCACGACTGGCGTCCATTCATTATTGTTCATTTGTGTTCATTATAGGCAGCGTCTACTGTGTATTCTCCAGTGAGGCTGTGTGCATTATAGTAGTCAATAAATTTCCTCTTAAAATTTTTCATAAATAAAATTAATATTTATTTTCTTTCCCTCCACTAAACTAAAACTAAACAATTATCAACGAAAATGGCTCCCAGTGTACAAGAAGTTCCAAAGGAAAAACTAGAAACACCTCCACGGGGAATAAATGCTGTTTTACTTGGTCCACCCGGCAGTGGTAAAGGCACTCAGGTAATTTATCACTTAATGTTTAAATGTACTTTGAACCCATATTCATAAGATCAAGCTAATTTCCAGCAAACTCTTATATTTTTTCCCTGAGAAAAATAAGTCAAGTGTGTGTCACTAATTACTTGCAAGAGAGCATCTTTTTATCTAAATAATAATTCTTTAAATTTTTTCACGAGGAAAAAATACCTTATGACACTCTCGATTTAATCACACTTTTTATTAGCCAATTATGTAATAACAATTAAAGTTTACAAACAGAATCATATTTATAGATGATTGAAAAAACATTTTCTATACTAAAGTGGCGAAAAATTGTTCTTAATAATAGGAATTTTTTTTCAAACAGTAATGAATTTAAAAATTTTTCTCTTTCGAAAATTGAATTGTTTTTAATTTGAGATTGAATTGTTTTCAATTTGAGATTGGACCTTGGATATTTATCATTATACAAAATGAATTGCAGGCTCCTCGTTTGAAGGACAGGTATTGCGTTTGCCATTTATCAACAGGAGATATGTTGCGGGCGGAAATTGAATCGGGATCATCAATTGGAAAAAAAGTCAAGACCATTATGGAAGAAGGAAAATTAGTGAGTGATGACCTTGTGGTTGATATGATTGATAAGACATTGGATACACCTGAATGCAAACGAGGTTTCCTCTTAGATGGTTTTCCAAGAACTGTACCTCAGGCAGAGAAGGTATTTAAAATAAAATCGACTCTTGAATTTAATTCAAGAAACAAAATTTAATGAAACATTTTTTTTCAGTTGGATGAAATGCTTAATAAAAGGAAAACAAAATTAGACGCTGTTATTGAATTTGGAATCGATGACAATCTCCTAGTTAAAAGAATCACTGGAAGATTGGTGCATCCAACAAGTGGACGATCCTATCATGAAGAATTTGCTCCACCTCGAGTGCACATGAAGGACGATGTAAGATTTTTTAAAATATTAGTAATAACGAAATAAAAAAAAAATGAAATAACTAAAAAATAAAGAAAAATGATTAAGTAATTAAAAAAATAATAATGAGGTAACAGAAACGAAGAATAAGCAGATTGATCAAATTGCTAACGGAATAATTCAAAATCATTAGTTTCTTCATTCATTAAAATTTTTATACACAAATATTAGAATTTCGCTATAAGAAACTTGAATTTGCGAGCCATTTTTAATCTATTTATAAGCCAACTTATTTATTCATTAATGAAGTTATCTGCTGACCTTTATTCAAAATTGATAGTCTTTCAAATAACAAGTTTGATATTTGTTACACATTTTAATTTTTTTAATTTTTTATTTTACGTATTTTATGCAATATTGATAATTCTAGGCAACTTTTTCCATAATTAAAAACAAATTCACCACTTTATAGATCAACTACAAAATAAATTGGAAATTTTTCTCAAAACATTTCTTGCAAAATTTCCAAAAGAAAGAAAATTAACCTTTCTCTCACTATAGGTGACAGGTGAACCTCTAATAAAGAGGTCAGATGACAATGCAGAAACTTTGAAGAAACGATTGGCTAACTATCATACACAAACTCAACCTCTAGTCGACTACTATGCTCTACAAGGAATTCACAATTACGTAAATGCAACAAAAAGTAGCGAGCAAGTATTCCGAGATATTGATAAAATCTTTATGAATTCCATTAGAAAGGACGAACCAAAAAGCTTTTTCAGCAAGCTTTTCTCTTAATAACACAAGTGGATAAAAAAAAGAAGAGAGAAAAAAACCAAAAAAGTATCCATTCGTAAACATCATAGAACAATTTTATGTTTACGAGAAAAATAGTTCCACGAGAAATGAAATGTTAATCGATGATGTAGTGATATTCCAGAAGAAATAATTCCAGATAGCAGTGTAATATTTGCTCAATTTCAGTGCATTGAAAAAGAAAATAATCTTTCATTACAAAATTTGGCCTCACGACCTTTAAAATTAAAATCAGTTTCAATATCAACAGAAACCAATTGTCTAAATTAAAAACTTTAATTAGCACAATGACTAGATTTCACTGTAAAATTTTGAACAAATGATAGTAGATTAGAATTTGAAAACAAAGGAAAATTATTAATGGCACGCTTTGCTAAATATACAAACAAAAAAAAAATATACAAATAATTATTTTGTTAGAATCGCGTTGTACTTACAGGGAAATTATATTAAAATTCTAATTCTTGTGAATTAAAGAATAAAACGAACTTAGCGACCTGAAAAAAATCTTTAAAAAAAGGCGATAGAAATTTATTTTAGCATTAGAATAAAATATAATTAGAAGAAAAAATATCGAATTGCATGGTGCTGTTTATTTTGCATAATTGAAAGGCATATTTAGAAGAAATAGAAACGAAGCACTAAAGAAATATTATTGACAAGAGAAAAGAAAAATAATAGCTGACCTCATTTTATTCAAAGACAGATTCTATTTCAGGATCAAGAATACAATTTGTTGCCTAATATTAATTTACCCTTCATTTGTACCTGCGAGATAAGAAACTTGATTGCCCTCCAAAAATCAATTTTCTGTTCAAAGATATTTAGAGGTTAAAAGTTTTTTTAATGATGAAACAATTATTTTGTATTATATAGTTTTTTTTACCGACAGTTTGTGATTCTCCATTTTACAATTTCGCACACTATGCTATTATATACAACTATTTTTGTAAACTATTAACGAGTAATTATGGAATTCTTTTTTCGAATGCACATTTGCAAGAATTTTTTTTTCGCAAAGTTTATAATTATATTGGTCAGCAATGTAAAAAAAAGGAAACAAAATTGTGCCTCTAGCATGCCTATAAATACAGATTTCACAAATATGCCTATAGAATTATAATTACTTTACCGAGGAAATGAAAAAACCTTTTGTTAAAAAATGTTATAGACAATGTGTATAAAAAATATTATACAGTGTATGGAAAAATGTAAAAATAATTAATAAAGCCTAAAACAAAATGAGTTTTGCTTCAATCGTTATAATTTAGCGACTAAACGAATTTAATTTTTATTTTCTATTTTTAGGTTAAATTATATTTCTATTTTAAGGTTAAACTATTAAAATTGGCGTTAAATTGTTAATTTATCGCAACCTTAAAAATCAATTTTTGAAAAACAAAAAACTCTTTCGAAAAAAAACACGAACTAAAGCGATATTATTGATAATAAAATAATATACTAGAATAAAAATTAAAATTATAAACTAAGGTGAAAAAAAATCAAAATTTGTCAAATACCTCTTGAATGACATCGAATTCACAACTAATTTGTCATAAACTGATTAATTACTCCCAAACACACATTAATTTCCTACGTATAAATTGAAGAAAAATGCATTTCAAACGGAATTTAACACTAATTATTGAAAACAAACGCGAGTAAATACAAATTAATTTTGTCAATAAACTACCGATAATGAACCGGTGTTAAAAGAGACAAAAAACCACTGGAAAAAACGTTTCGTTTCGAAAACAATCGACAAGCGTTCGATAATCGATTGTTAGCATTTATTGCGCAGCCAACTTCACACAGTCACGTCAATAAAACACAACATCGTCAACAACTGTCAAAGGCATGTAAACAAAATGAATTCAAGTTAATAATTTACTAATTTACTTGTAAGTTTTCAATTGTTTTTTCAATTATGATAAATTTTAACACTGATTTAATTGTAGTTCACACTATTTTACTGGAATTTCTACGATTATAATCTATTTTCAATCTTTGTTTAGTTGTCCATTAAAACCAATAATGCTATCAGGATAATTGTCTTTTAATACGTGAATCGATAACTTATTTTTGGATCTCATAATTTATTGCATGGTTCTTTAAATTCAGAAGGTGAATTTTTATGTTAATTTTCTGATTCTTCTTACATAACCTCACTTTTTAAATATTTATTTATTTCTTGATTTTTACTTTTTTTGTGCTTAAAAACTTGCAGTACTTACTCTTTAATGTTGTTTAAAATAAATTTTAAAGTTATTATCAAAATACTTTTGGAAAACTGATTTTGAAATATTATTTGTGCTGAAATAAATTAAAAGTGGGCTAAAATTTAAATCATTGAAACCATTAAAAAAATATTGTGATATTAACTGATAGTAATTTATTAATATGTACAATTTTTTTATATTTAATAGTTATCTAGTAAATAATATTAATTATTATTATAATTTATTATTATTATTATTATTTTTTTATTTATGAAATAAAATTCCAATTTGAAGAGGAAATAAATAGATTTCGTTCATAAGTTTGCTTTGACATAATTCAAGTCAAATTATAAATTATTTTTGCATTAACAAATAAATATTTAATTTAAAAAATTCATTATTAGAATAAATTAAATTATATTTGCTTCAAACCTAGAAATTACTTTTTTTATCACGTTGAAGTCCACAACGTTTTTTAACGAAAAAAATTACTCACTTAGTAAATTAAAAAAAAAATAACGCACCAATATTGTCACAAAAATATTTAGGAAAAATATATTGATGATTATGTTATGATAATGATTATTATATAAACAAATATTTAATTAAAAATAATATTTAAATAGATTAACAAAATTTTTTTCGTTGATCAACGTTGTGGACTTCAACTTCGTATTTTTTTACTGTTTAATTAATTGAATGCAAATTTTTCGGTTCAATAAATACTTTTGACTGTCAATATTTTTTCGATAAGGCAAGTAACTAATTAAGAAAGGGGAAAATATTTTTCTTTTAAAATTTTGTCCTAACAAAATTTTTACATTATTAAAAAAATCGTTTATTTAATTCAGTGTTGCCACAAAAATTTATTTTGTATTTTTCTAATCTTTCACTGATTACTAAAAATTCAATTATGCAAAACTTGAATGATTTTGTTAAATAAATATTTCGATACTTATTTGTTTTTCCTTGAGAAATAAAATTTTTTAAAAATTCAATTTAAAACCTTCTGAAATTTAATAATTTCTAAAAATTACATACAACACTTTAAATTAAATTATTTTCTACAGTTTTTAACTGAATTTCATCTCTTAAATTAATTGTTTTTAATAATTTTTGGAAAGTTCTTCGAGAATTTAATTAGGATCCTATAAAGTTCTGAACGAAATTTATTTATTTCTTCTGAAAATTAAATTTTTATTGTAATTACTTTGCTTCACGATCCAAAAAATTAATTTCTGAGTTTTTAACCATTAATTTTTAGTTTATAAACTTTTTTATGATTAGTAATTTATTAAAATATCTTCGATAAAAAAGATTTTGTTCATTTGAACGTTAAAAACTTGGGGATCATACTGATTATTCAAATCACATAATTTTTTAACAGTTAATTTTCTGATTGTTTTAACAGTATTTTTGTTTTTAAGTAAATTTTTCAAGCAGACAATTTATGGAGATTAAAATATTTTTTTTCCAGATAATTACATACCAGCGATAAAGGACTCGAATGACAAGAACGATGTGCAAAATCACAACAAATTTTATTCTTCAGGACGACTTTGGCAAAATTTGAAAAAGGAGTAAACAAAAAAATATTTGAAAACTATTAAAAAAAAAATAACGAACATGTTTGTCTATTTAAGCAAAAAAATAGCGATCCCCAACAATTATCGATTGAACTGCATTTCATGGAACCAAAAACAGGGTTTCATAGCCGTCGGAGGAGAGGATGGCCTCTTAAAAGTTCTTCGCGTCGAAGGAAGCACTTCGGGACCAAGCAGTGGAAAAACTCGCGGCGTCGCTTCCAGCAACAATCTCAGCATGAATCAAACACTCGAGGGTCACAATGGTCACGTGCAAGTCGTCACTTGGAACGAGGAGTACAAAAAACTGACCTCCAGCGATCAGAATGGTGTCATAATCGTCTGGATGCTGTACAAAGGCTCCTGGTACGAGGAGATGATAAACAATCGAAACAAGTCTGTCGTCAAGGGAATGGCTTGGAGCCAAGATGGTCAAAAGATCTGCATCGTCTATGAGGACGGTGCCGTGATTGTCGGCTCAGTCGACGGAAATCGAATCTGGGGCAAGGATCTAAAGAACACGGTGCTTTCCGGAGTGCAATGGTCGCCCGATGGACGACTTCTTTTATTCGGTTTGAAGACCGGCGAAGTGCATCTTTACGATAATCAAGGTACATTTCTAACGAAATTAAACATCGTTCCTTTAAGTACAGGGCAACCGCAAACAATTGTCGCAATGCACTGGTACGACGGTAAGAATGGCTACACTTCCTTGGACTATCCAACCTTGGCAATCTGCTATCAAAATGGAAAAGTTCAACTAACCCGAGACACAGCAGACGAAAATCCAATTGTCATCAATACCGGAATGGCGGCAGTTTGGTGCGCTTGGAACGGGAACGGCTCTCTCCTCGCCGTCACTGGAATAATACAAGGTTTCAATCTCGGCGATGGCAAAGAATCAAATGCGATTCAATTCTACACTCCGCACGGTCAACATGTCAGGACACTAAAAATTCCCGGCAGGGAAGTCACGTGCTGCTCCTGGGAAGGTGGATCCTTACGGGTCTCCCTATCGGTCGATTCGCATATTTATTTCGCAAACATACGACCGAACTACAAGTGGACTTACTTCTCTAATACAGTCGTGTTCACCAACGAGAGAATCAGTAAGGACGGGATTTGTATCACCTTTTGGAATACAAGCAACAACAGTTGTTGTACGAAGTATGTGAAATCTCTGATATCGATTACATCGCAGGGAGAACATTGTCTCCTGGCTGTTAAGAACGATCCAGTACAAGGGACGGAGCAATTTGTTTTAATGGTCTGCAACACTATTTCCACGCCAATAGATACGAAGTTCACCGATTTGGAACCTTTGTACGTGACAATGACCAATAACGCAGTTATCGCTGCTTCGAAGAATAATTTTTTGATCTGGAACTTTCGAACTCCGCGCACTTCTATTTTGAATGCATCGAGAATGAAGAGGGATAAAATATACCACGTGGACGATACACCAACGGGTGTTACCGAAGTTATTCAGGATTTGGACAAAGACAGAGCGTTCGAGACTCCGCTCAATACGAAAGCAACAATGGATCCGATTTGCTGTATTTGTGCTACTGATAAACTTTTACTTTTAGGCAGAGAATCCGGAATGATACAGCGCTACTCTCTTCCGCAAGTGACTTTGATTAATAGGTACAACACTGCGAATAAACCCAGTAGAATAGCGATAAATTGTAATTCAACGAGAGCATCGATTATGGACCATTCGGGTGTTCTGACAATGTTGGACTTGGAGACGCAGAAGAGTTTCAACAACGACGAAAAGGAGGAGGATGTGAGTAAGTTTGAGAGAAAGGACGTTTGGGCAATGTGTTGGGCTCAGGATAATCCCTCTTTGATTGCAATTATGGAGAAGACGCGAATGTACGTGATTCGGGGTTTGGATCCAGAGGAGCCGATCTCATGTTCGGGATATATTTGCACCTTTCAAGACCTGGAGATTCGTTGTGTTCTTCTGGATGAATTGATACAGAAACCAGAGGAGACGAAGTCGGAACTTGTTATTGATTTAGAGGTGAAATCTCTGAGGGACACTCGAGAGTTGTTGTCGAAAGTTGGTTTGAAGGAGGCGAATAATTTCATTCAAGACAATTCACATCCTAGACTTTGGCGTCTATTGGGCGAGTCGGCGCTGAAGGATTTGGATTTGGAAACAGCGGAGAATGCAATGGTTCGATGTACGGATTACTTGGGAATTCAGTTTATAAAACGACTGCGAAATATTCATAATGATCAATTAAAGAAGGCGGAGATCGCTGCCTTTCTTGGCAATTATGACGAGGCGGAAAAATTGTATCTCGATTTGGATCGAAGAGATTTGGCGATAAATTTACGACAGAAGCTTGGTGATTACTTCCGAGTCGTGCAACTAATGAAAATGGGTATCGGTGGCTCGGACAAGCAAATGGAGCATGCTTTTAATAAAATTGGGGATTTCTTTGCCGAAAGACAGAATTGGCAGGGCGCTAGGGAATATTATGAGAAGGGACGAAATCTTGAGAAGCTGGTCGAGTGTTATTACAAATTGGAGGATTATCACGAGTTGGCGACGGCTGTTGATCAACTGCCAGACAAGAGTCCTATTCTGAAGGGAGTGGCGAAAATGTTAGCTTCCGTGGGAATGTGCTCACAGGCTGTGGCTGCTTACATTAAATACGGAGATGTGAAGCAAGCTGTAGACACTTGCGTGCGTTTAAATCACTGGGATCAGGCTGTCGATCTAGCCAAGACTTACAAAATGGCTCAGATTGGAGAACTACTGAATAAATACGCCAATCATTTATTAACGAATGGAAAAAAATTACAAGCAATTGAACTCTACAAGAAGGCCAATTATCACTTGGAAGCTGCAAAACTTTTGATGAAATTGGCAGAGGAACAGGCGAAGGGACGAACAAATCCATTAAGAGTGAAAAAAACGTATGTTTTGGCAGCTTTACTCATCGAAGATCACATCAATAGTACACCAATAGCGAAGGGAACGCGAAGTAACATCATAATGGGACTTTCGGAAAGTAATGAAGACACCCGAGTGATTGAAACCGCCTGGCGAGGGGCTGAGGCTTATCATTTTTTGCTTCTCGCTCATAAACAACTTTACGAGGGTAATTATGATTCGGCGATGAAAACTGCTTTGAGACTTCGTGAATATGAGGACTTTTTGGAAACTGAGGATATTTATTGCTTATTGGCCTTGTCAAGTTGCTTGAATCAGGCTTTTGCAACGTGTTCGAAGGCTTTTATTAAACTTGAGGCATTGGAGCAAATTTCTAGCACGCAACGTGAAGAATATGAAGAATTGGCTTTGAACATCTTCATGAAACACAGTCCAAAAGATACGCGAAATACGAAATCTGAATGTGTTAGTTGTGAGAGTTTAATTCCTGACTGGTGTGTTGCATGTCCTAATTGCATGACACGATTTTCGGCTTGTGTTGTTTCTGGTAAACCAATTATGGATCCAAATACTGCTTGGATTTGCACAGTTTGCAAGCATCATGCAGCTTCTGAACGAGATGTTGTTAATATCAGAGCTTGTCCTTTATGTCACAGCACTGTCACTTACATGTAATTTTTTTTTTATTAGTAGAAATAATTTTTTTTTTTTGATAATTAGTATTTAGTAAATGTTTTAAACGTTCAAAAGAATGATATTCCTTTTCTCATTAAATATTTTTAACAATTATTATATTTCACCAAAAAAGTGAAAATTCAGAACGGTACAATTTACAACGTATATAAAAAACCAGCGACTGAAAAAAATATTTCTTATACCAAAAATAATAAATTTCTCTTCTTTTACATTTTTCTATTCAAAATAGTAGAAAATTTTTTACTAATTTTTTCAACGAAGAGAAAAATTTACTTAAAAAATATTTTTTCTTCTGAATCATCGATTCTAAACGTTGTGAAATTCACTAAAATTTAAATTCAACATTTATTTACTTCAGAATAAGTTTTTTCAATATGCGAAAATAATAATTTGTAATAAAAAAAGAATTAAGAGAAATAAAAATATCGTCGTTCGCTTGAAAGTTCAAAACCTTAAGCAAATCGATTGTCTCTTATTTAATTCAGTGAAAATATTTTTCATTTTTAAAACGATAATCTTATTTTATTGATTATTTCTTTTTTAAAAAAAGAAATTCACAGGCCAGGAAATGTACTTTTGCTGCACCATGATTTATTCACTTGAAACAAAAATATATTCAGTTTTAAAAGCACAAAGGGCAAATTTTGAGAAATGTTTCTAAAACTATTTTCATTGCAAATGTTCTTATCTATTTTCCTATGTTAGGAATGGGAGTGATAAAAAATTTTTTCAGCTTTAATTTATGAATTTTAACTAAATTTTTTTCGATTTAGTTATAGCACTGCACTAGTGATGAACAAAATTATTATTTATATTATTTTAGTTCATAAATGAGAAACATACGAATGATGTATTAATCAAACAGTATTGTATCGAATCCGTCCACAAAAATTGTAAAATTATTAAAAAAAATGTATATTTATAAATTTGTTATATAATAAATGCACAAGAAATAAAAAAAAGTTTTTTACTACGTTGGTGAAGTTTACAACGTTAATAATCACAGCTAAAAATTTACTTTTTTTGTTTCCTAAGTTTTTTAATAATTCTTTTTAATTCTTCCCAGAATTTTATTGCAATTTTTAAAAATAACTGACTTTAAAAGAAGAAATTTATTATTTAGAAAAATTACTCAATTCTTATATGAAGAATATTATTAATTCAAAATAAAATAAAATGAAAAATTTAATTATTGAATTTTATTCGCTTTTTTTAAAAAATAATTAAATTATTTTCAGAATGTTAATACAATTTTTTTTAAATAATAGAATTCTTTCAAAAACTATATTTTTAAAGTTTTTCACAATAATAAAATATTTAGAAAAATTTCTTCGAACCTTTTCTTAAATGTAAATGAATTTTTAAAAATAATTTTATTATTAAATTCTCTTAAAAGTAATTATAGAAAATTCAGTTCTTAACAATTTTATTTAAGCTTTTGTAAATAATTAAATTCCTTTAAAGAATTTTGTATTTATAAAAAATTACATTTTTGCAAAGAATTTTAATTAAATTTCTAAAAATAATATAAACAATAACAAATAATAATAAATTATGAACCTGTTAAATAAATTTTTTTAATTTTGATTTAGAAATTATTCAGAAATTGAAGTTGGTATTTAAAATTAAAAAAATTTGTAATTTATACACAATAATAATAAGAATAAATAAAACACCGTGTTTCGCGAGTTACAGCGCATAACATTTGCTAGTTTAAAATATAATTTTAAATTAAAATTTTTCCTTAATTAAAAATTAATCAAAAAGTCGAACTGGTAATTGAAATAAAGTTATTTAAAAACTTGTGTATATTGAAATTGTATTATTAATTAATTTTTAAATTCTCAAAGTTGTAATCAAATGATAACAAAAACATTAAATCACGCCCAGCAAGTCAAACTTTTTAATTAGACATTGCATAAGAGAACTTTAACCTTTTTTCCAGAGATTATTTATTAAACTATCAAAAATAATGAGAGAATCTTGCGAAAATGTATGTGAGACATCAAATTAAAATAATAAAAATAATCTAATAAATAATTAGATATTTTCCATTTTGTGAATGTATCTTTCCGGTATTAATATGATTACAAGCTCATAAAGCACTTTTATGAGCGTCTTCTGATGAAATAAAAAAAACTAACTTTTTATCAGAAAGGGTCCTAAACACGAGTCATGCGAAAATATTTAAGTAAACTACAAAATAATTAGATAATACTTTCTATTTTCCGCATACACATCGTTTCGTTTTATCAACTTATAAATCCATAAAGCATTTTTATGATCCCACGCTTACGAAATTTATATAAAAATTATTCTTTATCAAAAAAACTATTTCAAGTCTTAGATCTATAAGAGAGCTATTATATATAGGGGCTGATTGTAATATGAATAAAAACTGACGCCTATTTCAAATTTTTTGATGTTGTGACAGATAATTCTTTTTGTGCGGTTATAAAGGAAAATGCTTATTGTGGGGAAAATAGTGGTTTTTTTTCAATGTCCATTCTGTTCTGATTTATTGCCGGGATTATGAATTTATCGATAAAAGAAATGATTGTTGTAAAACATTCGATAAATTTCATAATCTATTTACAATATTCAGAAATTATTTACAATCATCCCAAACGTTCTGTTAAATTATTTAAATCTAATAAAATAATAATTAAAAATCGAAAATTTTGAAATGAATTTTTCAAGAAACGTTCGAAATAATAATTCAATAACTTAAAGTCTTAAATAGAGAAAAAATTCGAGATGAATTAATAAATACCTTTTTCTTATTGAGGTAGGTATTCTTTTATCATTTCCAAACCGGAGTATTGAGTTTTTAATAATAAATTTTAGACATCTGATATCCTATGATTTAGATTCCATTCCAAGTTTATATATATATAGTTTCGGCAAAGTTGTAATTATATCGAAATTTCTGATCTGAAAAAAATATTCATTTTAGAATTAAAGCTGTCATTTCAAGTGATTTATCTGTTTTATTTCAATAAAGTGTGGAATAAATACTTTGAATATAATATGTTTATCTATATCTTTTCAATAAACCGTTCGAAAAAGTTTTATCGTTTAAACGAACGAATATGTACTTTGTTCGAAAGAAATAAAAAAATCACTGCGACTTTATTTATTTATTAAAAGTCAAAAATGTGATTTAAACATTTTTAGAGCTCTCACAAAAATTAATTTTGTTTTTCTCTGATTTCCAGACAAAATTTTGACTTTTTTCATGATCGTAAAAAATATTCTGATTCTGCTTTATAATTATTTAAATATCCAAAAAATTTTCCAAAGAAACATTGAATTATTTACAAAAATTTTAATAAAATTCTCGATTCAATTATTTTTACAATTAATAAAAGTCATGGTAAGAATTCGAAAATTTCCAAAAATGTAATAAAATTCTTTGTAATAATTCAATAATTTTTATGAATCATAGAATGTTTCATATGATTTTAACTATTTTAAATGAATTCCTCGTAAAATTTAATTATTTATAAAAAATTTGTTGCCAGATTTCAATTACGTTTCACAAATAATGAAAATTACTTTTTAAATCAATATTTACTTGAAAATTATCCGAGAATTAAATTATTTAAATACAAAAAAAATTATTGAATAAATATTTCTCAAAATTGAATTTTCATACAAAATTATATCAATAAATTTTTAAATAAGTAACTGTATTTTTTCTATGAATTTTAATTAAATTTTCAAGAATAATAATTATATATTTTTAGAGATGTGGCTGAAGTTCTACCTTAATTTTTTTTAGAAAATTGACATCTAAAAAAGAAAAATAATTGAAATTAAACAATATTTAGTTTAGTATTAATTTGTTTTAATCTGAAAAATAATTTTCTTCTAAAGAAATACAAACTAGAAGAAGTAAAAAAATATTGTCGTTCATTTGAACGTTCGAAACTTTAGGAACATTTTCTAGATGAATTTGACTAAAATTGTATTGAAAATAATATTGAAATTCAATGATAAGTTTTATTATAAAATAAACAATTATTTTATTATAATTATATTATTATAAAGTAAATAAAATCTCTGAAAAATGTTATTATTTATTAAAATGATTGACTTATTGCGAAGAAATTTATAAAAAATTTGTTAATAATTGAAGTCCTGTAATATTCTTATTACGCAAATAATTAAATGTTTGTCCGTTTTGATTTCTAATAATCAAAATACAACAAAAAACCGAATTCGAAAACAATTTTCTTCATTATTATAGGCAAATTACAAAAACCTTTTTATACTTTTCAATTAAATTTTAACTGAACAATTTATTTACGAACCTAACGATCTGAATTTTATTGCAATAAATATTTCATCATCAATAAACTTACAGTAAAAATACAAAAACTAGTAAACTTCAATGAATTGAAATTAAAGGTTAAATTGGCAAAAAATTAATATGCTTACAATCTTCACAATTGTGGATTCATCTTTATACGCCGTCATATTTCGGGAAATATCCTGAAACTTTGGATATCAACGATTGTCTCGATTGGATTATTGCTCATAATGAGAAGCTAAACACTGAAACAATTAGAAAAACAATAAGTGTTATCAACAGGGTGCCACCTGTAACGTGAAGTGGTCAATTAACGCCGCCATCTTTAAAAGTTGACACTCTCGAAATCGCCCTCCCGGCAATTAATCGAATCGGCAATAAATCGAAACAGTCTTTGTCAAAATTGTTCTCTTGTTGTTTAAGTAATAATAATAATTAACAAGTGATATTTTGTGCGCAATTAAACAATAGATAATGTTTAAACTTTCCATATTTAACAAATTATTCTAAACAATTAACAACTTTGTCAAATTCGCGTATACTTTTGTTAGGTTAGTTTTATCATCCAAAAAAAAGTGTATTTTTTTCATTATAATTTACTACTTACGCATAAAAGTGGCTTCCTGTTGAATTTACACGGCAAAATTACATATTAAACCGGTTAAACTTTGCACGCAAATCTCTGGAGCACATTGGTAAAAGGGATGCGTTAGTATGGGTGAATCATGGGCATTGTACAATACACACAGACACAAATGTAAGCGCACCCTTCGTGCTTCGTCTACGCATGCGCACCGCCGCCGCGGCAACACACAAATTTCTCGCTTAAAATACAGTGCGTTCCGAGCAGTGTTGGAGGTAGGTTGTGTTTTTATTCGTGTCGTTTCTTCGTGAATAAGTTTCACGTTGAATTTTACAAGTAAAAACAATTTGTTATCCTCTCATCCCCTGTGCGTGACTAATGTTCGAATAAAAAAAAAGTGTGTCGATACTCTTTCTCTCCCCACATCCCCCCTAATCAATTTTCTTCATTTTCTTCGCGTTTTGTTTTCTTTATGAATTTGTGAGTGTAAGTTCGCGAGTGATTGACAAACATGAGTGTCCTGTCATTTGTTTCGGTGATTTTAATGCTTGGCATCCCATCGACAGTTGTTGCTGGTCTCAAATGCGATGCTGTCAAACCTTATTTTGAGACACATGGATTTCCCGCCAGTGATATTCCCAAGGAGCCTATTTCATGTGAGTTTATATCTATTTAATCCTTTTATAATTTTCTCCTTCTTTCTTATAGTCAATTTTTCCGATTTGTCGAAATTTTGAGGTTAGTTTTACCAAAATCGACTTATGAACAATATTAATATTAAAAAAGAAAATTGAACATAACCTGAAAAAAGTATAACGATTATTTTACTTGCTGTCAAGCCTTTTGAAAAGATAAAATCAGTACAACAGATTGTATTTTATGTATAGTTGAAATGGAATAATAAAAGTAAAAGAAAAGGAGGGGAAAAAACGTCTGATGGTAATTTTTTGGGAACAAAATAAACGGATGTATAACGAAGAAGATCCCTAGAAGTATATATTTGCTAAAAGTGTATTACTTTTTATAAACATGTGGACGAATTTCAAATCTCTTGGGTTTCGCAGCACTCTGAATAAAAAAGTTTTCTTCAGTGCAAAAACCGCCACGTGTTTCGCGATAGTGCGGAACTGGTTTTAAATTGCGGGAATCTTTAATGGGCAATCGGGTCTTGAGAAAAAAATGACAAAAAATGATTTATTGCTCGATAGAATTAAATACCAATGATACGTCCTGAACCACCCAAAAGTCATTACGCTGATTAATTTTTGTGAAATTAAATTTTAATATCGGTAGTGCTTTTTGATTTGCGTATAATTAAATATTTCTCTCTCGGGACTTTGGAAATTATTTAACGATAATTAATAATTGAATTTTTTTGGTTTTTTATTTACTTGGACGTTTTAACAAAAAGTTACTTATTGTTTTATTTTTATACTATAAAGTGAATAAAAAAGGAAAAATCCGTTTTGTGAATACTTGAAACTCTTTATTTTTTGTTAATGTTTTTGTTCTTTTTTTACAATACTCATTAGTCTGACGTTTTATAATCGCTGAAATTTGTTTCTGAAACCGAATTTTATTCAATCTTTTGCTTATATATATATATATATATATATATATATATATTTGGCGAGTTGAAATGATAAAAATAAATTTCAGTATTTTAAAGGACTGTTAAAATCCAGTTAATTGGTAAAGTTTGAATGGAAGAGGATGAAAAAAAAATTGTTGCGGTAATTTATCTATAAGATATGAAGTGAATCCTCTTCAACCTGTTTGAATGATCTTGAACGATTCATGGTGAGAGAGAGAGAAGGAAAGATTGTATCTTTGCAACAGTTTTATTTCCGTTGAGGATGAGGATTCGCAAAAATTGTTTTGCGGACTTTTTTTTGTGGTTTATTATTATTTTTTCCGTCAACCCCCCACCCTCTCGCTCTTGATCGTCGTCTTCTTCTCTCTTCTTTATCTCACCCCTCATTCAAATGAACAAAGCGCATAATTCATCGGCCATAAATTCTCTCCGACGACCATGTCGTTCTGGACCTCGCAAATCAGCTCTCCGAAGAATTTCACCAAATAAATCGAAACCATTCTGCGCTCGATCTCGATTCAGATTTATCGTTGGGACGCATCGTCGTCGCTTATGTCTTCTTTTTCCTCTTTCCTCTTATATTCCGCACAAGAGAGAAAAATTCTAACAAGCTACTCTCTCGACTCTCATTTCCTTTTTGATATTTTTAGTCTTTTAGGAAAGTCTCTTTCTCGGCTTTAAATTTTGGAAGTGGACTTTTAATTTTGTCATTTCGGTGAGGGAAAAAAAGGGAATGACCAAAGGTGTCTCATGTGTGTATGTTTGGTTTTTCTCTCTCCCTTTGGAAATCAATAAATGTCCTCAGAGGGGTGTGAAAACTATTTGCATATAAAAGATATTTGAAACGATTGACAGACCCCCGATGTTCCCTGCAGTTTAACGAAATTTTCTCCCATGGACCCCGCACAACCACTTCTATGTATTTTTCAAAGTACCAAGTGGTAAAATCGAATTACGACGCTCTCCAGAGTTTTATATGTGGAGAGAAAAAAAGTCAATATACGATTGACGGGAATTAAGGTACTTGCTTTTTAATCACAGCTTGACAATTTATTCGTCTGACATCTGCTACACTTTTTGAAATTGAAATTATTTTTTCTACATTTTTTAAATATGGTTTTTAAAAAGTTAAATTTCAAGAAAGATGTGATTGCAGAGTTGTCACAGATCAGGGAAAAGTCTGGAATTTTTATCACAAGTATTGGAAAAAATTAAATTTTTATTCATAGGAAAATTATGAATTTTTGTCTTTTCTGTTTGCCTTATAATATACAATTTTCTATTTCTGACAATAATTTAATTTGAAATAACTCAATTCTTGAAGAACATAATTACAAATTAATTAATTAGTTACAAAATTATTATTTATAAATTATTTAATTAATAATTTTACTTGAATATTTCAAAAGTAATTGAATTTTACAAGAGTTGTGTTTACAATTTTCGTAAGTAGATGAACTTCAAAAAGTTTTAATTTAAAATATTCGAAACTTTTGCAACTTTAAATGAATTTAATTAGAAATTTTTAAGAACTTACAGACTTTTCGAAAAGTTTTATAATTCAAAATTGTAATTAAATTAGTTGTAGTTTTAAATATATGTTTAATTTAATTAATTATTAAAATTTATTATTTACACTCACATTACAGTTGAATTTTGTATATAGTTTAAAACGCAAAAACAATAAATTTCTAAAAAATTCCATTATTTTCAAAATGTATATAAAACTCTTCATAGGAATTGAATTAATAATAAAAATTTTTGATAAAATTCTTGTAAAATTTTCAAGCATCTTCAAAAATGTATATCTCAATTTTCTGCAGAAATTCAATTATGTTTAAAAATGTTAAATTCTTCTTAAATGTTCAATTATTTACAAAACTAATAAAATTCTTCACAAAAATTCAATTATGTTAAATGATTATTTTAAATTCTCGTTAAAAATTTAATTATCTTTGTTAATAACAAATTTTTTTTTCAAAAGTCAATTCTTTTAACAAAATTTAAAAATTAAAATTCCTGGAAAATTTTTTAATTTTTTTAAAAAAATTTTCCTTTATTTATTTATTGAGGAAAATTTTTTTATTCTTTATACAGAAAGATTTATAAACTCTCAAAGAACATTTTTAAGAAATAAATAATAATTCATTTCTTGAGAAGAATTTTAGTCAAATTTTTGAAAATAATTACATTTTTCAAACGATGTTTTAATAATATAGTATTAAAAATAATTGAAATCCTGCGTAAAGAATTGTATTAATTTTTGTAAGTAATTGAATATCTCGCAACGAATTTTATTTTGTTTCAAATAATTGAATGTTTTTTGAGAAATTTCATTAAAATAGTAGATTTTTAAAACATTTAAATTTCAGCTAAAAATTACATTATATTTGTGAAAAAAATTGAATTGCTGCAATAAATAATTTCCAAATTTTTTGAAAATAAATAAATTTTTCCAGGATTTTTCGATTATTTAAAAAATTGCGTTAAAAATAATTGAAATCCCGTGAAGAATTTTATTACTTGTAAAAATAATTGAATTCTTTCAACCAATTTTTTATTAAATATTTTTTAAATAATTGAAATCCTGTGAAGAGTTTTATTCATGAAGACAATTAAATTCTAGCGACGAATTTTATTACATTATTTAAAAATAATTGAATTATTTAGAGAAATTTTATTAAAATGGTAGATTTCGAAAATGTTTGAATGTCAGCTAAGAATTTTATTGTTTGTGAAATATAATTGAAGTCTTGCAAAAAGGCTTTGAAAATAATGTTTTTTTTATTAAATTTTAAATAATAATTTTTTAAATTCTCTCTTAAAATTGTATTTAAAATAATTTAAATCCTATGAAAAAAATTATTATATTTATGAAAATAATTGAATTGACTTATTAAAAAAGAAAATATTTTTACTGAAAAATAATATTTTACAATTGACGAAATTCATAAATAAACGTAAGAAATATTTTTCTGATTGTAAAATCATTTTACTTAATTTAAATTTAATCAGATTAAAAGAAAATATTCTTCACGATATGATAAATAATCTCGACCTTGAAGTTTACAACGTTTATTAATGAAAAAAATTTGTTTAATGCAGCAAAATATTTTTTTAAATTAATTATTTTATTACAAAACAATTATCATGAAAAAATAGACATCTGTTTTTATTGTTTAAATATTTTTGTGTCAATGTTGATGCATTATTTTTATTAATTTACTTATTGAACCATTTTTTTTGTTGTGGAATGTTCCTAGAGTTTCGAACGTTCAAATGAACGACAATATTTTGTTTACTTTTTATAATTTGTATTTTTTTACAAAAAAATTTTTTTTTATATTAAAACAACTTAATTTTCAACTAAATATTGTTGAATTTCAATTATTTTTCTTTTTTAGAGAGTAATTTTCTAAAAAAAAAATGATGGTGAAAAAAGTTTCGTTCATTTGAACGTTCGAAACTTTAGCCACATGTTGTGGACTTAAACTTCGTAAATAATCAAAATCTTCTTATGAAATCAGGGATAATCTAAAATTTGATACATACTCGTTTGTCACTAAGCGTCGATTTGACAAATCGGATTTATGTAAAAAAAAAGGTTTATTACCGTTTTATCAGTGTTATCGATATTATAAAGTGGTCGCACGCACACCGGCGAAAGATGAAAAGAAAAGGCGTGGGCCTGCAAAGGAGTGAATAGTAGTCAGCTTTATATTTATCGTAGTGGTTATTGCAGGTGTGCGAGAGAAGAGGATCCTTTATGTACAGCATCTTACTCCTATATATTTACCTATTTGTATACACTCTTGTCTCGAAACTATCGGCAAGATTTCCACCGTAAGGTAATTAATACGCTCGCGCACACACTATACACATATATAAACGCTCGCGCGATTATTTTCCTGCTGATTCAGCAATTACAAAGTCATTAGCAATTAATAGTTTATCCACACGTTAATTCACTTTCTTTATGCCTTCTACTTCTTCTTCTTCTTCTTCTTCTTTTTTTATTGTTTACAATTTTAACAATTTTTTTTCAATTTTCCTTTTGTTCGCACGTGAGATTGGATTTTAATTCCGCGCAGCTTCTATAAAGGAAGAAAAATATACGTTTTAGAGCTTCTCATCGGAAATTTATTTATAGCGGAAACGGAGAGAGAGAGAGAAAAATTCCGAGTCGAGGCAATTATTCATAATTTGACAGTTATAAGAGGAGGAAGCTCTTTTGTGGATGCGATTATTCATCATCTCCTCTCTTGTGTCTGGATCATCTGCCTTTCCATACTTTTCTTTTGCACAAAGAGTTGTTCGTGTGTCTTTGGCCACCTTGAGAGAGAGAGAGAGAGTCCCACAATGTGCCCCCCTCTGAAAATGATTAACGATGTGAATCGCCGATACATTTCTTTGTCTAGTCCGACATTTATCGCTATTAATTTGTATAATCAAACGAATTTTTTCTTTGTCTTCTTAGGTGCAGAATCCTCTTTACAAGAATTTATCACGTTTTTTTTCCTATATTTATTCTCTAACAATACTTCGAGTTTATTGAGAGTTTGGTTCAATTTCGTCTTGAGTTTTTAAACCATTTTTAACACTTTTTGAAAACGAAAAGTATTTTCAAATGCTTCTTAATTTTTATGTACTTTTAAGAATCCCAATGTTTTGAACGTTCAAATGAACGAAATTTATTTATTTCTTCTAAAAATTAAAGTTATATTGTAATTATTTTGCTTCACTATATACAAAACATTAATTACTGAGTTTGTAATTGTAATATTTTAGTTTATAAATTTTTTTATGATTAGTAATTTATTAAAATGTCTTTGAAAAAAAATATTTCGTTTATTTGAACGTTCAAAACTTGGGGATTGCTTCTAAAAACTTTGTCGCGAACTCAGCGTCGCATTTCAATTGTTCGCTTTATTTACGTAATTAAATGATTGCATACACTTTGTGTACTCCGAAATTGAGCGATTTGGGGTATTATAAGTAGATCGTAAATGTGGAAATTAATGAGTGTGTATTATTTCGACAAAGGGATCCCCTATGGATATAATAGAGTAATAAAGTTGTAAGATTACCTCTCGCATGTCTCAGATAAAATTTATGATACACAGTCACGCTTTTGAATTGATCATTTTATTTGGAGTTTCAATCAGTGTAGTAGAGACAATGTATTCAAGAGTGTTTTTATTTTAATGTTATACCGATAATTTTCTTGTTTTTTGAATAAATTTTTCTCATCCATTTCCTTATGTATGTTGGAATTTAACCGCAAGATTTGTTTTTTTCATCAGATGTTTGGGACATAAAAGAAAAAACTCCGGAATATTGCACTTGATAATAAAGAAGCCTGCGGAGATGAAAAAGGATGATAGCCATATAACTGAAATGTTTGTCCGGCTTTGGATTTCTCTTTAATAGTATATATGATTGTTATTTCTCCTGATTCTGTCTCACTTTTTCTCCACACTCCATTCTAGACAGATGCTTCTGAATTGTTGAAGAAAGTTGCGACTAGGTTTTTCTGCTTCAAGACGCAGAAATTGTTAAAAAGTTTAATTTTGAGTGAGTTGAAAGTTTTTTTTTTGGTACAAATTCTTAAATATAGTTCTCACGACCTGTAGTGTCTCGAACATTCGAGAATTGTTCCCGAAAAAAACTTTTGTCAGTTAAAGAATTTAGAAGTATTATCGAGTTATTTTTGAACTGGAAAATGGATGAGCGAATGCAAGCAAAAATAACTCTTAGTTTATAAACTGTAACTCGACAGTAAGGAGCTTTGGTTTTTTTTTTGTTCCTTTGTGAGAAAAAGTTTTAATCCTTTAGTTGAGTGAGACATTGGTTGACAATTTAAGGCAACGGATTACTTCCCATTAACCGAGCTGAGTATAAGTAGATTGAAGGGAAATTGGGAAAATCTCTTTAGTTAGCAAACTTCTTAATGAAATTTGCTTCTCACTCTGGATGTTGGGGCCGCGATTGTCTTCTGCGAAAGATGTAAATAATTCGAATAATACAAGTGCGCCTTGGGAGGATTTCACGATTCACGCTACCGAAAGCATTATTGCATCATGTGACAAATTATTGCCGTCAGACATTCGTAGATTTTTTCCAAAAACGCACATTCTCGAAGAAAAATTCTTTTAGTTTACGAAAGGTAATTTGAATTTACAAAATACCTGAGCTTCTGTTTGTATTGAATTTTTAAAAACAAATTTTAAACCATTCATAAGCCTTTGCTGGAATTGATTTCGTTTTGAAAATTTTTTAAAACTGTGTTTGGTTAGGTGCGTAACTATCGAATGACACTGTGGAATATAAAGGTTAAAGTTTTGTTTGAAGAATCAGGTAAGATTGTGTGGTCCCCCCCTCATGGAAAAAAAACCTGAAGCAATTTTCGTATAGATCACGATATACTTGTGGGGTTCGTGTGGTTTAAACAATGTCCACTGAACTCAGCGAAAATGTTAATTCATTCCCACAGTGGAGTTATTTGGCCCGAGGCAGACACATAGTGCCAAGATATTATAGTTTTTTTTTTCTTCAAGGGCTCTTAAAGGAATTCAGAAAGTGCCGCCCGAATCCCTCTGAGCTTTTGGCCACACGATATCTTTGCACCCACTAGGATATTCTCTTTGTTATTCTCCATCTCTCGTGTTCTAAAAGGAAAATCGCCGCCTGACATGAGAGAAAACTCGACTACCACTTGCCGCACTTTCTTGTTTATGGAGTAATTTAAAAAAAAATTGTACTGCTTTATGAACTTTATCTTTGATGTTCTAAATATGAGCGCAATCGCGATGATTCATTATATTTAAATGATGGGAAGAATATTTCAAATTGTGGGAATAAATATTTGAGTTGTTAGAATCTTTTAGTTTGTTTCGATAAATCTGTTTTAATAATTGATTGAATTGGACCAAGTTGAAGTCCACAACGTTGATCAACGAAAACAAATTGTTCATTAAGTAAATTAAATAAAAATAATGCATTAATATTGACACAAAAATATTTATACAAAATGATTGAAGTTTATGTTTCGATAATAATTGTTGTACAATCAAATATTAAATTAAAAGAAATATTTTATTCCATTAAACAAATTTTTTTCGTTGATAAACTTTGTGGACTTCAACTTCGTTTGAATTGGTTATAAACGGTGTTAAACTTAATTTTTGTTATTGTATTTTTAATTTGTTTTAATTTGTTTTTAGTTTGTTTTAATTTGTTTTTAGTTTGTTTTAATTTGTTTTTAATTTGTTTTAATTTGTTTTTAGTTTGTTTTAATTTATTTTTAATTTGTTTTAATTTGTTTTTGATTTGTTTTCAATTTTGAGACTGAATTTTCCATTCCGAAGTTGTTGGTTAAAAATTTATGGAACAATGACATGGAGAGGAGAAGCATTAAAGCTTTTAGACGGAGCATATTTTTATTAGAGAAGCAGTAAACGGTTTTACACCTCTTTCTTTTGTTGGAAGAAAAAATCAATGTTTACATAAGCCTGCAATAAAAAGTTAATGAAAATGCTGACGATATTTTATAAATAGAACCGAATTTTCGTTTTAGCTGTAAATTTTGCTTTTAGTTTTTAAATGATTCTAAAAAATCAGGAACGTAATTGCTAAATATAGGTGTTTTAACTAAAATTTCGGAATTCTAACACAGTTGTCATGTTTTTGTGTATTAAAACCCAATTTTCGAAGAGCAAATCCACTTTGCTGATTTTTTTTTTGTTAATTCTGTGGAGTCAAGATAAAGCTTTTTGATTGCTGGCCTGGTTGTCAACCCCGATTGTTCAGGGGCCATTAAATTACATTCACTAATGATTGATCGCTTTGATCTCTGCTTTCCTCACATTTGCGCTTAATGCCATAATTTACTCTTCCAATATAATGAATACCTTTTCATCTTTTACGATCGAGTTTAATAAAAAGTACACAGTGCAAAGTTTTCAATTCGACAATTCAGAAGCTATAAATCTCTCGATAATATTTCGAAACATCTATTTTGCATTTTATTCACTTTATTGACATTTGGCAATTTATCATATTTTTCTGGAAATTATACTTATTTTTTTTAACATTTAAGTCTGATGATTCTTTTCGGCCCAATTCCTCTCTCTCTCTCTCTCTCTCTCTCTCTCTGAACTAAAAATGCAAACGGCAATTTTAAAATAGAAATTTTTAATCATATCCTTAGAAATAAAACGTGATATCATATTTTATTATCTCGCTTATAAATTACTTTTTGATTCTCGTGTTTCAACCCGACTTTGGACGCCCGGGGGTCACCTGCGTGAGGATTCTTTAAATTATGTTCTCAAGATTTATTACCTGAATTCAGTTGAATTGGCAGGACTGAATTCCGCAGCGAAATGAATTAAAAGGGTTTAATAAATGTTGGATTAAAAAAAAATGGATTTTGTTTGCAAAAAAAGAGAGAAAAAAAGAGCGTGATGGTGCATTGAAGAAAAGTCTCGACAAATTCTATACATTTTTCTATACAAATAGTTTATAATTTTTATTCATAACTAATGAAGTAATGAAGTGAATAAATCAGCAACTTTGGCATAATTGGACAATAAATTTCTCGTCATCTACTTCGAGGCTCTAAAAGCATTCCAAAGACCTCTTTTTTTGGCATACGTATATATTTCGCACGATTCTTTTGCGCTCAAGAGTGTTTCAAACATAATACTTGATTGTAATGACAGATAATTGACCATCAGAGTCTCATCGCAATTATCTCCTCTTGATTGGGTACTTTTAAAAAGCTAGTGACTAAATCGTCTCAGTGGGAATCAATCAACTTGAAATTTTTTCTATACACATAGAAACGAGGGAGATGAAGAAAACAGAAAAGTAAAACTAAATATTAAATGATTCAAAAATTGACACTTGGGATCAAACGAAATGTTGCGTTCCGAAACGTGAGATTTAGATCCTGTGAATTTTTGGATCATGAGGGGAATAGAAGTTTATGTGAAAAAGAAATTGGGAAAAAAATATTGTCAGTGGGATAAATTCTGGTGTATAAATGTGAAAGAAAAGATAGTGGAGAGAGAAAAAGAGAGAGAGAGAGAGAGAGTGAGTGAGTGAGTTAAAGTTGGGTGGTTTGGAAGTGAAGGAAGAAACGGACGAAACTCATCGTGAGTGAGCAAGGTGAGCTGGTTCGACGAGAAGCGCACTCGGCGGGCAAACTTGCTGGTTATTTAAAAGTTATATCTTATAAGAGAGCAGCCATTAAGTCTGTTACCTTCTGAATGCTCGGGTCGGCCAACACAGGACCGAGAAAAGAGACTACCCTGCATTCCGTTCCACAGTTCTCTGCCGGTGACGACGTGTTCCAGCATGTCTGAACGTGTGCGAATCGGTGCCAGTGATATACTTGCCTTCTTTCTCCATTCATTTCTCTAGCCCTCTTTTATTATATTTCCTTTAGAGTTCCCTGTTTCCTTTGACACACAAAACTTTCAACTATGCGTTTCATCATTTTAATGTATATAAAATCAACTTCTTCTCTAGTTAGGCCACAGAGGTCAGAATAAAAACCAACGTTTTTTTATGTCTTGAAATCGATCCGAGGCGAACGATTATACAAAGAAATGGATACTAATTTGTAATCGGGATTTTTTGTAGAATTATTCTTAGTTATTTTTCAGGCTTGGTGTGACAGTTTGTCTTCAAGACGTTGAAGTCCACAACGTTTATCAACGAAAAAAATTATTCTCTTAATAAATTAAAAATAAATAAAGCAGCAATATTGCCATAAAAATATTTAGAAAAGATAGATTTATTTTTATGTTATGATAATAATTGTTATATAAATAAATATTAAATTAAAAATAGGTTTGGAATAAATTAAACAAATTTTTTTCGTTGATAAACGTTATGGACTTCAAATTCGTTTGTCTTCAAGGAGAAAAATATAACTCTATACTTTATATAAATATAAAGATGATCCATGACTCATGATGATCCCCATGTTCTGAACGTTCAAATGAACGAAATATTTTTATTGAACACATTTTAATAAATCACAAATCATAAAAAAATTTATAAACTAAAATTTTACGTTTACAAATTCAAAAGTTAATTTATTGGATAGTGAAGTAAAATAATTGCAATAAAATTTAATTTGTAGAAGAACTAAATAAATTTCATTCATTTGAACATTCAAAACTTTATGATCTTATATAAAGTAACTTTTACTACTATATTATAGTAAAATATTTCTGCTAAAGCATTTTTGGTAAATTTTACTATATTTTCGGAGTAAATTTTGTTGCGTTCGCGTTAGAAGTCATTTTTACTACGTTCAAAGTAATCTTTCTAAAAAAAAATTAGTAAAATTTACGTCGAACGTAGCAAAATCTACTCCAAAAGTAGCAAAATTTACCAAAAATGTTTTACCAGAAATATTTTACTATAAAAGTAGTAAAAGTTATACTTTATATATTTCTCCGTGTAAGGATATCATCAAATTGAGACGAAAATCGTTTCAAAATCAATTATTTGTCTCAATTTGATTATATTTTCAATTAGAAAAACTGTGCAAAAGCCAAGAAAATCAGGAAAATTCGAAATTATTTAATTAAATAATTAAAATAATAAATTTAATTGATTAATTAATTTTTAAAGAAATTAGTTTTTTGGGAATATTTTAATAATTCAAATTCTTCTGAAATTATATAGTTAAAGTTTTGAAGTTTTATTTAATTATCTAATTATTAAAATTAAAAGATTTATTGAAGAATTTCAGTTAAAAACTCTTAAAAAATTGATTCACAAAAATTTAATTATTTTTCAGGAATTTTAATAAAATTCTTCGCAAATTTCAATATTTTCCATAAATATCAATATTCATAACCAGAATTTTTAATTATTTTCAAACCGAAATTTTTCGCTGAAATTCAATTATTTTTCAAACAAATAATAACAATTTCACAAACATTATTTAAATTTTGGAAAGATTTTTCATTCAAATCTTAGGGAAATTTGTTTTTTTTTCTTATTTTTAACTAATAATTTATTTATTTTTAATTTCAATTCTAATTAAAATTAGTTTAATTTTTTTATACATTTTTAATTTAATTAGAATTATCTTAAAAAAGAATTGAAATTTTTCAAAAATTTAAAAAATATCATGGCAAAATTTAATTCTTTTCATTTTGTTAAATAACAATATTCATCACAAGAATACGGTAAATCGTTAGGTATTAAAATAACACCAAAAAGGATTAAAATAATCCAATTTAGTGTTATTTTAATCCATTTTCGTGTTATTTTAATACCTAACGATTTACCGTGAATTCAATTATATTAAAAACTGAAAAAAAATCTTCACAGAAATTCAATTATTTAAAAAAATTATTTAAAAAACTGAAAAATTTTTTTACATAAATTCAATTATTTAAAAAAAATTTCTTAAAATCTCATCAAGATTTCAATTTATTTTTATAAATAACGAAATTCCTTGACGAAATGCATTTATTCTCAAAAATGTTATTACAATACTTGTCAAAATTTCAATTGTTTTCGAAAATTTCTCTTAATTCAATAATGTACTATTTTATTTATTTATTTTATTTAGTTTTTATTTACTGTTTAAAAAAAATTGAATTATTTAAAATTTTGCCTGTGAAATTCTCTATAAAAATTTAATTTTAAGAAACACTCAAATATGGAATAAATTACATATTTTTGTATTGAAATAATTAAATTTTTGTATAGTTTTCTAATAAAAATTGATTTCAAAATGATTTTCCGTTATAAAGTTGTAAATAATAATTGAATATTTGGAGCGTTATTAAATGAATTTTAAGGAAATTGAATTTTTAAAAAAGGCTTTAAATTTTCTAATATTTTTAAATAACAGAATATGAAATAGGTCAAAAAAAAAAAAAAATATTATATATATTATATTATATTATTATTATTAATTTTTTTTTAGGGAATTTTTAAAAACAGACGAATTTCAAAGGGCTTTCAATCAATGTTTTTGTAAATTTTTAAATTTTCTAAATTCTAAATTGGAAATTTTATTAATAAAATTTGAGGTAATGTTCAAATTTGAATGGATTTTGAATTTAAATATTTATAACTATTTGAATTTTAGAGTTTCATATTGACATTTCTAAGAATAATTCTTTTTCCAATAATTTTTTTTTTTTGAAAATCTGAATTTTTCATACCTGTCAGATTTAGATTAAATTTAAATGATAAAAATTGCAAAAGTTACAGTAATAATAGTCTTGTAATATGAAACAACTATCATTTTATCACTCGGTCATCTTTAAATAAATCTTAAATCTTTCTTTTTGTTTTGTAATAAAATATTTTTAAAAGATGTCGAATTTCAAAAGGTTTCAATTTAAAGTTTCAATTTTAATTGTTAGGGAAAAATAATAGTGATTGAAAACAAATGTATTAGAAAATTTCATAAAATTAAAATTAATTTTAAACATTAATTAATTTAAAATTTTTATTTTAAGATTTTTCTTATTTTTAGACTGAATCAGAATAATGAACTTCAAGTTTTGAACATTCAAATGAACGAAATATTTTTTATTTGAGATATTTTAATAAATTACTTATCATAAACAAATTTTAAAACTGAAATTTTACGTTTAGAAAATTAGTAATTAATTTTTTGGATAGTGAAGCAAAATAATTGCAATAAAAATCTAATTTTTAACGACGTTGAAGTCCACAACGTTTATCAACGAAAAAAATTATTCACTTAATAAATTAAAAAATAAATAAATATTAAGCAGCAATATTGCCATAAAAATATTTAGAAAAAATAGTTTGATGTTTCTGTTATGATAATAATTGTCATGTGAATAAATATTAAATTAAAAATAATTTTGAAATAAATTAAACAATTTTTTTCGTTGATCAACGTTGTGGACTTCAACTTCGTAATTTTTAGAAGAAATAAATATTCATTTGAACGTACGCAGAACTTTAGGCTCTTTCAGAGTATTGTTTAGGCCCAAAGGGAAACAGTAAAATTTTCAGTTGATACTTGGGAAGAAAAGGTAAAAATAATTATTCATTTGTAGCAAATGGATTGTTTTATTACAAAAAAGGCTTGTTTTAAAACCATTTTTACTTGAGATTGAAAAATTAGGCATAAAATTGGAACCCTGCGATTGCAGAAGCTGATCGGTGTTGAACGTTTAAATTTATAAAGTAAACGAAGTGTGAAGTTATTTGGCCTTTGATAAACGAGCGATAATAGAGTCACAGGATGAACTTGTCAGTTTGTGTTAAAATGCGATTCGGTCCTACTGCGTGTCAGTCTCGGACTTTGAACGATTTGCGAAACTCGTTTGCACGTCGTATTAGCGACTATACTCTCATCCTCACTCTCTCTCTCTCCTACCCCTGCGAGCTGTTGAATTTATATATTTTGCGTATACCTGGAAAGTAAAGTTTCTTTTTTCTAAAAGATATACTCTTTCCATTTTGTTGTTACGGGAAGAGAGTATATCTATATGCAAGAGGGTATATATATATATTTAGTTCCTATTTCACAGATTATCGCGCGCAGCCTTTCAATGGTCGTTACTCAGGAATTACGCTTTGATCCGTGCGCTAGCTTTGACATCACAATACCAGGTCGCATTTTATTCTGCACTGGTATACAACACAGTACCTTTTCCTCCGCACTCGAGACTCTTGAGCAGATCTCACGAGGAGTTAGAAACTTTAGAAAACCTGTTTATATAAATATATACACACCGCGGAGGAGTATTTTATGTACCGACACTTGGTATCAGTTTGATAATTTCTTTGTGAGAAGAGGTTTTTTTTCTGGTATTGAAATAAATAAGTGTAGTGTTTTTGTTTTTGCAGGGTGTTGTATTTTCTTTATTAATTCTTAATGAGGCACTTTTTCGTTGCACGTGAGCCCAAGTTGGTTAATCGCGCCATATTAGCGTGCCTAAAATTTGCACTTGTGCAGATAACGACCCTTGAAAGTTTCAAAGCGAAAACAGAAATTCAAGGGCGTTAAAGCTTTCGTCCTCTTCTCGGCTGTTTCTTGTACGGGTTCACTGTGAAAACACTGCAAAAACAAGCATCTTAAAATACATTATATATGGGTGAATTTTCTGAAAGTGACACTTTTAAATTTCAGTTTTTGAATTAATTTTTTTCTTCAATTATATGGTTTTTTCCAGGGCTGCAATTATTTAAATCAAGTTGATTTAAATCATGATTTTAATCCTGATTTAAATCTTGACATTTAAATCATGATTTAAATCAAACTGCGAAATGCATTAGAAACCGAAAAGGATACAAAATTAGAATTTATGTTAAAAGTTTTTAATTAAATAAAAGTAAAAAAGAATATCTTATAAAGATAATATAATGAATATCAGAAAATAATAATTATTATTTTTTGTTTATTTGGCGAAAGTTATTGAAAGATAAAAAATCTGTATTTTATATTTGAGTCAAAGAAGCATTAAATATCAGTATTTTGTTAAGATTTCCTAAACTTTTCAAAAACAAATTTTATTGTAACAAGAATTTATATATATGTATTTTTTATTAAGGGTAGCCACAAATTATAAAAACAATTATAAATTAGAGATTTAGTTGGTCAAAAAAATACAGGGAATTTTTAAAAATTCTTTAAAAGTCAGGGAATTTTAATCGAAAGAAACCACAAATTAAAAAACTTTGATAAACTTAGTTTTTGTATTTAGACTTTTTTTGTATAATATTTAATAATTAAACAAACATTTTTTAAATGTCTTATGTTTTTTTTTATAAATAAAATTGTTACTTAAAAAGGATTAATAAATTTTTATAAGATTTTTTTTAAGTGTAAAGTTAAGCGGAACTCTTCTGCCACACAAATGTATTTTTATATGCAGAATAAACATGAATTGAATTGAATTGCATTATTAAAATTTTAATTAGTAATGCAGAGTATTAAATAATAATTTAAAAATTTGTTAATCAGGATAAATGAAAAATTAGTCAGGAAAAATCAGGAAATTCTAAAAATGAAATTTTGCATGCACCCTATTATTAATTTTTTAATTCCTAATATTAAAAAAATAAATATTTAAAAAATAGTATTAAAAAATGATTTAAATCAAAAAAATCCGATTTAAATAAAAAAAATCTAATTTTTTTGATCTTTTTAAAAAAATCATGATTTTTATCAGCCCTGGTTTTTTCTATTAAAACTACTTAATTTCATACTCAAGAGTAAGATTTTTAGGTTGCGCAAAATTAATTCTTTAAAATATTAAAGTTTTTTTCATTTGAAAAATATTATTGTTGCTCCATTAAATTAATTTTATTTAATTGGTGAGAGCTTTTCTATTAAAAATTCACGCCAATATCGCGTTCACGAAATCGAAAATAAAATCAAACTGCTTAAAAATTAATAATTTGTATATTTTAATACCAAATATATTCAATTAGGTGAAAATATAAATTTATTTAAAGTATTTGATTTAATGGTAATTTGGGTTAATTTTTTCAAAGCAATCCAGGTAAATACTAAAAACAAAAGAAAAACTAGCATATTTCAAGGAAAAGGCTTCGGAGATGAAAAGCTTCGGAGATGAAAAATAAATTTTCTTTCATATTTGTATACATTAGGGCGCAATTGAAATATGTTTTTTAGTAAAACATACAAATCTCACACCCTCATTTTATATTACCATCGAAATATTCCGTTAAATTTACTTCTACATTCAGTTATTTATTAAAAAAGGAAGGCTTCGGAGATGAAATTAATTTTTACTCGGAGAAAAATGTAAATTTCGATTATTTATAACAGCAATAATTTTTCTCCTTTTTATTGTAGATAAAATATAGGAAAATTTAACGTCAGATTCTCAGTTTTATTTTAATGTGCATTAAAATTTTGTTTAAGATATTTTTAAAGTATAAAATGTCAGTAATCATTGTAAAGTAATTTTAACCTAAAACTGAAGACAAAGTTTAAACATTTTCATCAAAAATAAAAGTGAGGTCTACAAATTTTTAAAATGCACATAATGATAGAAAAAACATTGTACTTTCTGACGATATTTTTAAAAAATTTCTGAGAATTTGAAAAAAACCATGAAAATTTAATTTTATTGTAGAAGTCCTATTGGAGACATGTTGAAAAGGCTTCGGAGATGAAAGTAATTTAGTTATTACGTAAATTAAGTTGAATAAAATTATTTAATTTTCTTTTAAAAATGATAAATAAGTGCTAAATTTTCACTATGGAAATTAATAATAATTATTAAAGAGTAGATTTTGTAAAATTAATCGAGACATAAAAAATGTCACTTTCAGAAAATTCATTTATATATAATTACTTTTATAACGATTAAAACATCTTATTTTTCCATCTTCTATCTTGGAAGCTAATGCATTTTAAGATGCTTTGGATACACTGCAAAAATAGGTATCTTTTTTGATTAAAATAAGATGTAAGATGGAAAAATGGTGTCTTACATCTTAAATTAAGATGTTTTCTAAAGCATCTTACTACTGATATTTAAGATGCTTTATACGTTTTAGCAGTGATTAAGATATTTCTTCCATCTTAGAAAAGTAAGATACTTTTGTAAGTTCTTTAAAGTACCCGTGTAGAAATTTCCCTATTTCGCCTTATTTAAAAAGGGGCGCTGATAAGGAATTAGTAAGGCTAACCACACTAGAAATTTCTAGATAGGTAATGACTGGGCTCTGACTAGAATGCCTTCTTTTTCAGATAGGGAAATCTAACTGGATCTATTTATGACGAAGCTGAAGTCCACAACGTTTTTAAAAACGAAAAATCAAAAAAGAATTTTTTTCAAATTAAATTTATCTCGAATTTTCATGTAGCTTAATTTTTAAGAAATTAATTGTTACTAAGGATACAATAATTAAAAAATAACATGATTTAGAATCAAAAATAAAAATACCGTACCATTAATTTTTTTGTTTTCGTTTTTAAAAACGTTGTGGACTTCAGCCTCATTATTTATGCCCCTATTAAATATTTAAATCAGGCCCTGACTAGAATGCCTTTATTTGAATTCACACATTTTGATATTCTACTCAGGCACTGACAAGGCGATCTAGTTAGAACCTCTCTTTTATTCCACATCATCACCTGATATTCCAAGCGTGACGAAATTAGACAGGTCCTGACGAATTTTCCTAGTTTGCGCCTCACTTGCGAAGGGGCATCTATTCAGGTCCTTATTGAAGCCTATTTTCAATTTCTACACGGGTATCTTAAATTAAGATGTTTCTGTTGCAATAAGATAGTTTAGCTATAATAGTTACTTGAGAATCATAAGATGCGCCATAAGTGTAAGTTACTAAAAATTAAGATATATAAAGTGTTTTCCATAAGAGCCCATACTTTTTACCCCAAAAATACACAGAAAATCTGTACGAAGATACTTTTAACATCTTAAATTAAGATACTTGAAAGTAACTAAAAAGTGTCTACCAAAACATCTAAGAAATGACTATACCGAAACATCTTAAATTAAGATACTTCTGTTTGCAGTGTAACAACTTAAAAGTGCGACTACCAAAGTATCTTCGAATAAGATTCCGTCTTTTTAGTGTTTAGTCTCCTTTTGGCGTTGAATAATTGTTTATGATATCAGTTTACTTTGTCGCAGAAGGTAATTGCTTTTTTGGTTCTGAACCTTCGATATAGGATTTCGATTTTGTTTCCGACTTGACTTGTATACAGCATAATAGTCTTTTTGAGAGATTTCTCTATACAAGTACAATATTAATGAAGAGGGAGTTTCATTCTGATGGTTTAATAAACATTTAATTAGATTTTCTCCGCAGTCCTTATTTTGAAGCGATCGTGCAGAAACAAGATAAGCTCGAAAATCGAATTGTCGGAGGGCAATTGGCTATCGCATTTGGCAACCCTTGTCTGCATTCGACGCCCTGGAACAATGAGCTGGCTATAGATGACTGTAGCTGCGGCAATAGCTGGCTATTGCTGACTATGGTTAGCTATAGCTAGCTATATGGTACTTTAAGTGTTTCGTGCGGTGAGAGAAGCTGTATATTTCACCCTCGATATAGTCTCGGAATGAAACGGACATAATGAGTCGTTTATCAGAAAACCCCTATAGAGAATATTAACGACAAGATGTAGTCTGCTACCGCTGCTGCTGCTGCAATTTGCTGCAAGGCCACAAGTCTATAAGGGTAGCTAGATTTTTGTGAGACAAGAGGGGGATTTTAGTCGTGAAAGTACCACAGGTTCAGTACCCTCGACATAAGAGAGTCCAGTGTCAGGTAACAAGGGGTCTCGATGACGTGTACACACTCATTCAAAATCCGTCTCGTCGCAACATGTAACACAAGTCGATTTTTGAAGGAAAATTTAGTCCTAATTTCACCCCTACAGTTTGCCCTTTTTTCTTTTTTGAAAGGTTTGCAAGGTACGAATCATCTTTACAATGTTTATTACTAATGACACGACAGCTGATTAAAAATTAATAATTAAAGGATGAGAATTAAGAGAATCAGCATTGGGTTCTCACGAAATGCTACTACAAGGCATTGACAATGACTCTTCTTCTTTTTTTTTTGTCGTTGTCCATCAAAAGGATTTATATGACTTCAGGAGAAATTCACTCTCCTTGCTTGGGAAACAATTCTTTTACGAGAGGCAAGCCGTGATACGACTTTTGCGCACGATTGTATCATGAACAAAAGACCGCCTTCCAAGCTGCGTCAACGACAGTACGTAATGCGTGCATCCTTGCAAGTACCAGCAGCTCAAACAAAACATATGTGTGTGTGTGTGGTGCACTCTCAGTAGCATTCGAGAGTTTGAAAAAAAATGTATTACTCGCAAGCAAGACCTGGCCATTAAAAGATTTATCCGGAACGGTAATCATTTTTATTCAGAGAATTAACTTTCAAGTAAGCTTTCATGCTGTAGCACACATACATATAGCTATAGGCTCGGAGAAGAATCTTCTCAACTTATTCTCATTAGCTTTCTTTAAAACTTATAATGCTGACTGCTCTGCAATTGTAACTAGGAAATGAATCCAATCTTAAAAGCGCAGCACCGGTACTTTGAAACCTAGAAATTCGTTTATTAGATTTTTATCTATAATAAAGCTACAGATTTTAAACCTATACAGATGTTTATAAACTATGAATTATTTCTTCTATTTTTGACGATTCTTTGTGTCCGTTCTTTTGTAAATCTTTTTCAACCTTGTAGTCTTTTGAGTCTTGAGTTTTTTTTACTAGAAAAAATGCTTTTCAAATGATAATTTCCGAATCAAGAGATGTACCTTTTTGTGACCATCTTCTTGTGTTCTTTTTCTTTCCGCTAGTGTTTCAGTCTCAATTCCCCAACCAGCTGAAGTGGCTGCAGGTTCTAATCAGCATACAGTTTATTTTCGTATACAAAGTTCTTTTTTTCAAAGCAATTTTGAAGATATTTCCAAAGAAAACATATATACGTATGGGAATATCAATGACTCAGAGAGAACAAGGTAGAATATTATTTTCACAAAGTGTAGCAGCTTGCGTCGAAGAATACCACTTTCATTCATCCTCACACGCGATATCTTTGAAACGAGAATGAGAGAGATACCGCACCTTTTTGTTACTTGCAAAAGTTTTTCCGATGTGTACATCTTATTCTCTCGCGCGCCTTATGATGGATGAACTCCTTCCTATTGCCGCGTGCATTTTATGCGCATCACTGATAAAGTTATTTCTTACCTTTTTACCTCAAAAGAAGAGGGTAAAAAAAAGGAAGAAAAAAAAGAAGAATTGAAAGAAAACTTGTCAGTCTGCTCATTGAAGCAAGGCAGTCGCGCTTTAGCTGTCAGGGAGTTTATGTATATATATCTCATTTTCAGTGTGCGGCGCCAATAGTTCCTCCACTGAACCAGAAAGCGGGAAAATGTATATATAAAATGTTGAAATCGATGCTCCAAACGTCTTCCATTTCACGAATTCAAGTCGATCTCTTCCTTTTCGATGCACACATACCTTTGCGATTGCTGGGAAAAAAAAATGGGAAAATAAATTCATGATTTTTAAATATGATTTTCTTTATTCGTTTGGCTGTTTCTTTCTTTGTGGTTAAAATCTGCGCGGAATTGAAGTTATGCGATGTTTAATCTTAAACGAATATATGTTTTGCATATTTTGCGATATTTGTGCACCGAGAACGAGAAAATCTTCTCATTGATCCTTTTCTGAAACGTTTTTCGACTATTAAAAATTAATTTTCGGGTGACAAACATTTATCTTTGATTCTAGAAATAAGTTCTATAAAGTCAACAATTTTTGCGACTATTTATAAAACAATCGATTTTTTGCAACTTATTTTTAAAAATAGCGACTTTTTCAGACTTTTCTTCGAAATATTGCAAAAAATACCATTTTTTGGGGGTATGAACTTTTCTTCTTTTTCGAAGAGTAAAAAATAACTATGTAAAGACACCTGACAAGCTTAAAAAATTGAAAAATGAAAAATTAAAGATCAAATTTTTATTTAAAAAAACATTTTTGTATTGAAATAGTTAAATTTTCAAAAAACTTTGTGAAAGATATTAAAAAAAATTGTTTTAGAGAAAAATGTTAACTAAACGAAATTTTTGACTCAAATACAATTTAATTGACTTAATTATGATTAAGTTGAAGTCCACAACGTTGATCAACGAAAAAAAATTGTTCACTAACAAAATTTATTAAAAATATTCCATTAATATTGCAAAAAAAATTTAAACAAAAAAATTCATGTCTATGTTTTGATAATAATTGTTGTACAATTAAATATTAACTTAAAAATAATATTTTATTGCATTTAATAAATTTTTTTTGTTGATAATCGTTGTGGACTTCAACTTCGTAATTATGAACATTATGAACTTCGACGTGGTTTAAAATATTGCACTTAAAGATTTTCAATTTAAATTTTATTAATAATTAAATTATCTAAAAGATTAAAATTGAAATTTTTATAAATAATTCAACTTGAAACAGTTTAAAATTGAAATTTCTAAAAATAAATATATTTAAAATTGTTTTAAAATTAGAATTTATGTAAATAACTGAATTTTAAAAAGAACAAAGTGGAAATTTTTGTATTTATTGTCGAATTTCAAAGTAGTTTACAAATTTCAAATCTTTTTAAATAATTGGATTTCAATTCATATTAAAATTAGTATTAGTTGTTTTAAATTGAAATTTATAAGAATAATTGAATTTAAAAAAAATTAAAATGGAAATTTTTGTAAATAATTGAATTTGAAAGGATTTTGAAAATAATTTTTATCAATAATTTAATTTAGAATTGAAATTTTTTTTCAGAATTGAATTTAAAAGGTTTTTAAAATTTTTTTTAAAGAATTGAATGTGATAGGGTTATAAACTGAAATTTTAATAAATAATTTAATTTAAATGAGTTTTCAATTAGAATTTTTAAAAATAATTGAATTTTAAAAACTTTTTGATTACAATTTTTTTAATTTATTGAATTTCAAGAAGATTATCATGGAAAATTTATAAATAATTGATTTTGAGAGCTTTGAATTATAATTTTTATAAATAATTGAATTTAAATGAGTTTTTTATTATAAATTGTAGAAATAATTGAAATTCATAAAGTTTAAAAGGGCTTTGAATTACAATTTTTATAAATAATTAAAAAACTATTAAGTTTTTAAATTGAATTTTTTTAATAATTGAATTTTAAAAAGGGTTTTAAATTGATAATTTTTTAATTTAATTTGAAATGTCTTAAATTGATAGTTTTTTCAATTATTGAATTTGAAAGGGTTTCAAATTAAAGTTTTATATTAAAATTTTTTACATTTATTGAATTTAAAAAAGATGATGTTTGAAAAAATGTTAAACAATTTAGTTATTTAAATATTTATATAGCAAGATCATTGAATTTTTTGATAATTAAATTTTGAAATGTTTGTAAAAATTTAACTTTTAACAAACTTCAATCATAAATCTTGTGTAGTTAACTGAATGTAATTTAAGTAAACCGAGTGTAATTCGAGGTGTAATTAATTGCAAAATTGGCATAAAATTACAAATTTTGTCAAATTTTATTGAAAATACTTTTATATTTTGGAGAATTTTATTTTAATTTTGTTTAAAGTAATTGTGATTTTGGAGAAAAATTTTAGGATCCTAAAGTTCTGAATGTTCAAATGAACGAAATTTATTTATTTCTTCCAAAAATTATATTTTTATTGCAGTCATTTTGCTTCACTATACAAAAAATTAATTACTGAATTTGTAAAAGTACAATTTTAGTTTATAAATTTTTTTATGATTGGTAATTTATTAAAATATTTCGAATAAAAAAGTATTTCGTTCATTTGAACGTTCAAAACTTGGGGATCATGAAATTTTAATGAAATTTGAAGAAATACTTTCGAGTATAATTGCATTTTAGAAAAATTTTGATTTTAAAGTATCTGTGAAAGTGAAAGTGATAAAACTTTTATATAAAAATCAGGGTAAAAAGAAAAGAAGAGAAAATTTTTATAATTCAGCGTCGAAATATATTGTTTAGGGTTTGTGGAGATGAAAATTTTTCTAATTTATCTTCATTTATTTGCCTATAGAGTTTAAATATTTTTTAGGGCACTTTTATAAAACAAAATCTGCTAAAAGGTGAGGTGGTTTATTTTTTTCAATTTTGATGTTCCTATAGTTTCGAACGTTCAAATGAACGAATTTTTTTTCACCTTAAATATTTTTGAAAATGACGGTCCAAAAAAGAAAAATAATTGTAACTAACCAATATTTAGCTTAGAATTAATTTGTTTTAAATGTTTTAATCTAAATATAATTTTTTTCTATGATCCCAAAGTTTTGAACGTTCAAATGAACGAAATATTTTTTATTGAAGATATTTTAATAAACTACTAATCATAAAAAAATTCAAAAACTAAAATTTTACATTTACAAACTGAGTAATTAATATTTTTGTTAGTGATACAAAATAATTGCAATAAAAATTTAATTTTTAGAAGAAATAAATAAATTTCGTTCATTTGAACGTTCAAAACTTTAGGATCTTTTTTTTCTAAAGAAATGCAAATTAGATGAAGTAAAAAAATATCGTTCATTTTGAACGTTCGAAACTTTAGGAATATTAATTTTGAGAAGAAAAATTCGAGGCAGGGTCACATGTTAAATTTTAATTTCCCTGTAACATTCATCGTGCACCGGAAAAAAAATATTTTTGTTTTAAGAGGACAATTCCTCTTCTAAAATCCTCTTACATTTTATTCTTAAATTAAGAATATTACTCTTCATTGGAGACTATTCCTCTACTTTTAAGAGGAATTACTCTTAAGTGGAGAATAATCCTCTTAAAATAAGAGGACGTTTTTTGGTCAATATACAAAAGGAAAATATGCATCAAAATAAGAGGAATCCTCTCAAAACAAGAATATTTTTTTTCGGTGTGTTAATTTAACAATAATAAATAAAAATTGAATAAATTTACTTAATAGTTTAATAAATTTTTAATAAATGAAATTTGTGGCCTAATTTGTCATTAAGAGAAATGATTGGCACTGAAAGAAAACAAAAATGTTGCGAAAAGTGCGTTTGGAAGAAATGTGAAAAAAATTCTTTCCAGATGTATATCTAATGCTAAATTAGAAATTTCTCATTTCAAACAATATATAGACGTGACAATATAGATTTTCTAGTGATAAAGAGGGATGTCATCAAGGCAAAACTCTGAATGGCAATGACAAGAGCTTCAGAGGATATATAGTACCTTGCAAAAGGAAACCAGACACGGGGCGTGCTTGGTAGCCTCAGGGTGCACACGCATGAGGAAGCTTTTAATCAACGCCTATAGAGGATTCCAAGGCGACTCTGCAATTAAAAGGGATCGTGTTCACTTAGATATACCTGGTCATTGATACAGTCTAGCAAAAAACGATTTTAACTGATTCATGCCTCAGTGATTATCAAACTATTCATTATAATCATCCAATCTAATAGTCATCGATCAGCTAATATATCTAATCATGTGTGTTTAAAAGAATTTATCTCGCACCATTTATATTTATATACACATAACTATAACTATACGTGGAAACGATGAGATGAAATCATTTTCCCCCATAAGTTGCCCGTCGCACAAACTATATAAACTTTCCTAGTTAACCAAACTTTCCAAAATTTAGTTAACACCTTCGGCAAAAGTTTTCGATGAACCAAGGGAAAGGGGAGCTATACGATTACTCGCAAGTTACGTCAAGAATGGAGCATATTTAACGCTCAAAACTATTCAGTGCTTCTAAATTCCAATTTTACCCAAAATGTAAATCAAATTCATATTCAATCTTCTCGCGAAAGAATTCAACAAGTTATTTTTGTATGCTGCCGCGCGTCTAAACATCAAAGCAGACCGGGAATAATTTGCTTCTTTTGAAAATAATTCGAAAATGTATTATATTTTCGAAAAGCAAATATACTTTGGTCTGAAATGCATTCATTGTTTTGAAAAGTGTTGTATAGCATAATGTAGGAAACGCGAGGAATTATTTGAAATGAAATATGCGTGTTTGGAATTTCTATTCATTCAACTGTTTCAAGTTTTGTGTTCATGAAATGCGATTCACTCTGCGTACATAAAAGTGTAAATATAGGCACTGAGCGTCTTTATTCGTGTATATATATATTTGTTCGGCTACACGAACACGGTGTGGGCCGATGAGGGTTGTCGACCTCCTGATTGATGGCCCGCACTATTTTTAGTGCGTCGTTGGACAACTAAAGGGCTCACTATAGAAAGGGAAATAAGTCGTGTGTATAAGAAGGTCCCCCCTAAATTTCTTTTGATTCCTCTTTTTAATTAAACGAGACTAATAGGTCATTGTAACTTTTTTTTCTCCCTCTTAAATCTCATATATCCACATGAGACAAATTTCCCCCTTATTCCAGTACTTCCTTATTCTTTACGGGAAAAATCAACATTCTTCTTAATCTTCGAGAATTAATGCTCTGGTAGAACGCAGAATTATTTTGGTTTTAATTTTAGATTAGTTATTGAGTAAATAAATAGTTACTCGAAATGATTTTGTTCAGGATGCTGAAGTCCACAACGTTGATCAACGAAAAAAAATTGTTCACTAATAGTAAATTAATTAAAAATAATGCATTAATATTGACACAAAAATATTTAAACAAAAAGATTGAAGTTTATGTTTCGATAATAATTGTTGTACAATCAAATATTAAAGAAATAAAAATAATAAATAAAATAAAAGAATAAATAAAAAGAATAAATAAAATAAAAGAAATAAATAAAGAAAATAAATAAAATTAAATTAAATTAAAAGAAATATTTTATTCCATAAAACAAATTTTTTTCGTTTATAAACGTTGTGGACTTTAACTTTTTTTTTTTTTTTTGAAATTAAAATTTATGGTGGAATTTAAAACTTTTTCATTAGTAAATTAGTAATGCTTGCATATTTTTTAAAGTTTCAAAAAATTTCAATTTCTTTTAAAGGTTTACAAAAATTTCAATTACTCTGTAGAAGTTTAATATTTAAATTTTTTGTTACTCAACTTTTAATTGAATAAAATTTGTTTTTTTCTTCATCAAATTGAAATTTTATTGCAATGTTGTAATGTCACTTATAAAAAAATAAATTTTAGATTCTGAACGTTCATTTTTATTTTGATTTTTCAAGGAATAATAATTTTTGAAAATATATTTACATTTCAAAAATTGCATTCATTTGAACGTTAAAAACTTGTGGATTATTTAAATTAAATCTTTTGTAAATTTTCATTTCAATATTCTTAGAATTTTTATAAATAATGGAATTTAAAAGACATAATAATTAAAATTTTTTAAGAATAAATGAATTTCAAAAAAAAAATAAAATAAAAAGTTTTATAGATAATTGAATTTAAAATTAAAATTTATATGAATAATTGAATTTTATGAAGAATAAAATGGAAATTTTTATTAATGATTTAATTTAAAAGCAGTTGTGGATTGTAATTTTTTAAAATAATATAATTTTTGAAACATTTAAATGAAAATTTTTATAAATTGAAAAAAATAGTTTTAATTTAAATTGTTTTATTTCAAACAGTTTTGAATTAAAATTTTTTTTACAAATAATTGAATTTAAAACGATTTTAAATTGAAATTTTAAAAAAAATTTAACTTAAAAGATTTCAATTAAAGTTTTTATAATTTTAGTTTCAAAAATATTAAAATGGAACATTTATAAAAAATTGATTTTAAAAAGGCTTTAAATTAGAATTTTCATAAATAATTGAATGTTAAAGTTATAGATGATTAAAATTTTTAAGAATAAATGGATTTAAAAGTTTTCAATTACAATTTTTATAATTTAAATTTCAAAAATATTAAAATCGAACATTTATAAAAAATTGATTTTGAAAGGGCTTTGATTTATAATTTTTATAAAGAATTGAATTTTAAAGCGGTTGTTGAATGAAATTCTTCTAAATAATTGAATTTCTAAAAGATTTAAATGAAATATTTTAAAAATAATTGAACTTTAAATAGTTTTGAATTAAAATTTTTACAAGTAATTGAATGTAAAACCATTTTAAATTGCAATTTTCAAGAATAATTAAATTTCAATTTTCTATTAAAATTTTTATGAATAATTGAAATTCAATAAGTTTTAGATTAAAATTTTTATAATTTATTGAATTTCAAAAAGATTAGAATGAAAAATTCATTAAAAAATTTATTTTGAAAGGGCTTGGAATTACATTTTTTATAAATAATTAAATTAAAAAAGTTTAAAATTTTAATTATTATGTTAATGATTGAATTTTAAATAAATTGAAATAAAAATTGTTGTAAATAATAGAATTTAAAAGGGGTTTTAATTTTAATTTTTATAAATAATAAAATTTAAATAAGTTTTAAAATTCTAAGAACAGTTGGTTTTCAAACTGATTAAAATTGTAATTTTTATAAATAATTGAGTTTTAAATAAATTGAAATGATAAATTTTTTTAGAAATAATTGAATTTAAAACTGGTTTTAAATTGAATTTTTTTTATGTACTCAAATTTGAAAAGGTATTAATCTGTTCTTTAATTTTTATAAATAATTAGATTTTTAAGGGTTCTGATTTTAAAATTTTAATTAATAATAATATTCAGTAATATTTAAATATTTATTTAGCAGTTTTTAAACAAAATTTAATGAAAAATTCTAAAAAATAATTGAAAAGTGCTTTTAGTTTTATTGCAATAAATTTGCAGTAATTTTATTAAAATTTAAAAAAGTATTCATCTTTTTGAAGAAAAATACAAGAATTGAATTATTTTTGAAAAATAATTGAATTTTTCATTTGAGAATTAATTTTAATTTAATTAATTTTACATCCCTTAATGATCCATGTAAAGAAAGTATTTTGTCGCGAAGTTATTACTCTCAACTGTTACACTGAAGTATATAATTAAAGAACGATGAGAGATGTTTCCTTTTTTTCTACTTCCTCTTAATAGAAAATATTTCTTTTGTATTTATTTAGAAAAGGGAATTGGTTGCTCAAAATTTGAAAGAACAATTAATTCTGAAAGGGAATAGGAACTGCATCTGACTGAACAACCCTCTGTAAGTGTCGTTATGCCACACACATACATCTCACCTGCTGTCGGCAATGATTCCCTCTAAAAAGGGAAAAGAATTTCTTTCGACCCTTCTTCTTTTCCTATTCCCTTTTTCCACCATCTCTCCACTAACGGAAAGAGTCTCTCCTTTGAATGAAATCTTTTTCTCGGCGCCACAGTTGCTTTTACAATCTTTCTGCTTCATTCGACTATATAGAAAAAGTAGTTTGCCCAGATTTTCAAGCGGACAAATGTGCCAAAAAAAAAGTAAATTACTATTCATCGCTATAAATATTTGTTATTTCATGGTTGATCGACAATAATTTCTTTCAACCAGGAAACGGTTTCATTAAAAAATAATAATACAAATGTTTTCAAATACATGAAATTTTTTATCAAACAATTTTTGGAGTATGATTGGAGAAATGATGGGAAAAGTGGTTTAAAAGGGTTAAAATCTTTCTCTGGGTTTAAAGTTTTCTCAGTGGTTGATAAAGAAGAGATGACATTAATTTGAAATACTTTTTGGTGACGAATAATTCACACCTGAGGAGTTCTGCTGTCTTTTTTTAATATTCGATTTTTACTCCTCTTTTTCTCTTCTATCTCTGAATGTAGGTATATAGACATTAAAGTTTGAAAAAGAGTAATTTTATTTAGCCGCAGCGTGAATAAGGGAAAATAGCAATAGCGTATCACCCGCTATTTTATAGTACCTCTCTCGTGCTCATAAAGTTGCCAGACGGGGCAACAACAACTTTAATGATGTGTTTCTATCCCTTGAGATTCAGTCACAAACAGTATTACAGCATCTCTCAAATTACTTGATTCAATTTATTTCTTTCACGCATTTTTCATAAAGTAAATTCAAAAAAATTAAAATTTTAATTCCTCTCGAGATTACAATGTAATTATATTCTCTCTTCCTCTTCTTTTTTTTTATCATATATATATTTATGTATGTGTAGAATGTGTAAATGCCAATTTTTTTGAGGAAAAATATTGCAAAAACTTTGTTCAGGAAAAGAGATATCAAAACGAAACAAATTTGTCCGATATTGATGGTAAATAATGACATTTTGTAAACCTAAACCCGATGCACAGTGATGCTGAAGCAGTAATCAGGATCCTTTTCCGCTCCCGTGGAGCGAAAACTCGTTCGACACCGTTTTTACTCTCCTTTTTTTTATGATTTATTAGAGATGTTTGACGCGAGGGTCAATGTGGAGATAGAATCACTTTGCCGACTTTATATATGCGCGGATGTTCTAAATCCAAAATATTAAATCAATTTTTCGGAACTTTGTGCTAAATATTTCCTTTTCTAAAACTGATATATGATTTAAATCAAGATCTTGTTGTTTCTATATTAGAAAATTGTTTATTATCATTCCTTCGGGAAAATTTTATTTGAATCAAAAAGAGTACGGTTTAAATCAAAAAGTCAGATTTTAAATATAGAATCATGATTTTAGGAAAAGAATCATGATTTTTGGAAAAGAAGCATGCTTTTAAGAAAAGAATCATGATTTTTATCTGATACTTTCGTCAAAGGCGAGAGAAGGTAATCAGTGCGGATTTCTCAAGCAACATTTTTTCAACACTTGCAATATGCAGAAAGGTTAATTAACACAATACTCGTGGAATAAAATTCAAGCTCTGTGATACAATCGAAATCAGGCGAGCAATTTTGCACGAAGTACTCTTTCAAAATTTAATGGTATGTTTGCTTGAGATCCTGATATATAAGTTCAGTGATGCGTGGCCAGGCACGTTTTATACGCCTGTATTTTACCATCTGTCGAATAACACTCGCATTTACTGCAGATAAGTGCTTTACGGGACTAAAATATTTGCATTTAATCATGCTTCATAGTGTTTTAATCAAAAAACTTGTACATGTTGCACCTTATTGATACATGTGGGAAAAATAATCTCCAAATGTGGATTCCGATTCTTGTCCGCACAACTCTTCTCTCTCTAGAGAGCTTTTAGAGAGCTAGAGAGGGAATTAACAGTAAAACGTGAGGTGTTAAAATAACACCGGAATGGATTAAAATAATCTGCAACAGTTTAATTCCTCTAGGATTGAATTAACATCAAAAAGAATTAAAATAATCTATTTTGGTGTTATTTTTAACTATGAACACTCTAAATCTGAATCATTAAAAATTTTGACTGATTTCAACCAGTTTTCTTTAATTCATCAGTTAAATTTCACTGACAATCAGTGGTTTTTACTGATTCTCAGTGAAATTCTACTGATGAATTAAAGAAAACTGGTTGAAATCAATCAAAATTTTTACTGATTCAGATTTAGAGTGAATGAAATTTTATTCTAAATAAAACACCAAAGTCAACGATTTGTAAAAATTCAATGAATTTAGCTTCTCTAGGGAGAATAGTAAGTTAAGTTACTCACTAACTTAGTAACATAGTTACTAAATTCAATTGTTTCCAAAAATTTAAAAAAAATTCTAGTCAAAATTTCAATTCTCTTATTATAAATAATAAAATTTTTTTGTTTTTCCATTATTTTACAAAATTTTAATTAAATTTTTGTCAAAATTTCAATTATTTTCAAAAGTTTTCTAAAATTCCATAATTTTCAATATCTACTATTTCAATAGAATTTTCCAAAAGAATTCCATTATTAAAAAAAATTTGAATGTAAAATTCTACGCAAACATTCAATTATTTTCATAAATAATAAAATTTTTTACAGAAATTCAATTATTTACAAATGTTTTTATAAATTTCTTCGCAATAATTCAATTATTTTTATAAATAATAACATTCCTACAGGGATTCTATTATTTTTATAAATAATAAAATTCTTTTAGGAATTCAATTATTTTATGATCCCCAAGTTTTGAACGTTCAAATGAACGAAATATACTTTTTTATTCAAAATATTTTAATAAACTACAAATCATAAAAAATTTAAAAACTAAAATTGTACTTTTACAAATTCAGTAATTAATTTTTTGGATAGTAAAGCAAAATAACTGCAATAAACATATAATTTTGGAAGAAATAAATAAATTTCGTTCATTTGAACGTTCAGAACTTTAGGATCCTATTATTTTCAAAAATAATAAAACTCATTGCAGAATTTTAATTATTTTTAATGCAATTTTAATCAAATTCCTCGAAAAATGTAATTATTCTTAAAAATCTTATTAAAATTCGTCCAAATAATTTAATGATTTAAAAAATTTTTTATGAGAATTTAATTTCAAGAAACATGAAATTAATAATTTATTTATTTTTGCATTTAAATAATTGAATTCTCGTAGAATTTACTAATAAAAATGGTTTTAAAAATGAATTTTAGTTGAAATTTTAGATTTTAATTAAATATTAAAAGAAATATAGAGTGAACTTTTTGGAAATAATTGAATTTTGAATTTAATATTTTTGAAATATGTTTAATTGATTTTTTTAAATATTATTTCAAGTTTAATTTTCTAATATGCATTTATAGAATTTAGGAATAATTATAACGTGGATTTTTAGAAAAAATTAAATTTTTTAAAAGTTTCAAACTAAAATCATTGAAATTCTTAATTTTTTTAATTTATCCAAAAAAATTCTGTAGAATTAATTCTTTTTAAAAGTTTAGTATAGGATTTTTATTGAAATTATTTCAAGTTTTCATTTTTCAATATATATTTAATTGCATAATTTCCGAAAAATTGAAATTTTGTAAAATTGAATTGTAAACGAATAAATTTGAAAATTCTCATAAAACTCATCGCAGCACTTTAATTATTTTTCATACAATTATAATTAAATTCCTTGAAAAAAGTAATTATGTTCAAGTAAGTTTTAATACCATTCGACAAGAGAATTGAATTATTAAAAAATTTGTTACTAAAATTCTTTATGAGAATTGGATTTTGAGAAACATTCAGTTATTCAATAAATTATTTACTTTTGCATTTAAATAATTAAATTCTTGTAGAATTTTCTAATGAAAATTTATTTTCATTTCATGAAAATGAATATCATAGTTAAAATTTTAGATTATAATTAAATATTAAAAGAAATATAGAGTGACCATTTTGGAAATAATTGAATTTTGAAATTAATATTTTGGAAAAAGTTTAATTAAATTTTTTTGAATATTATTAGATGTTTTATTTTCTAATATGCATTTAATTAAAGAATTTAGGAATAATTAAAATTTCTTGAAATTGATTAATTAATTATTATTAAAAATAGTAGAAAGAAAGTAAAATTGTAGTTAAAAATTTTTGAAAACAATAATTGAATTGAAATTATGAAAATAATTTTGAAGAAGTATAATATTCTTCTAATATAAAGTAATGATTTTATTACTTGGGAATCTTTAATTATTAGAAAATATTAAGAAAGGGTCACTTGATCGATTTCTTCATTTTTTATAGTTATAAAAAAATGTAATAAACTAAAATTTTATTCATTGTAAAAAATGACACCAGAATTGATTATTTTAATCTTTTTTTATTAAAATTACAGTGTTATGTTAATCTGCAACACTTTTTAATGCCTCACGATTTACTGTGTTAGCTTTCAGAATCGGAATTTGTATTTCCATTAATTAGTAATTTCTCATAATTATAATAATGATTACTTCCTGTCATATATATATATATCCTTGTTGTGCAATGAAAGTTTTGCAAATGTGAAGCATGAGCTAAAACGACATTATAATAGAATGTTCCTCTCGTGAGTATGTTCCTCTCTTTTTCTTCATTTCGAAAGAGAAAGGGAAGGTAAAATAATCGCTTGCAAATTCTCAAAAGCAGCCGACGTGCTTTTCACAGGTTTTGCATCCGGTCGACATTTTTTTCTCACGGCAGCCAACGGGAGATTTATTGAGCCTATGGTAACTCTCGAAAAACTGCGGTTGGCAGGTTGATGAGCCGTTAGGATCGTATTATTTTTCATTTGCGCACACTCCAGGGAGACTTTTAGGTTTTAGAGGATGCGAGAGAAGAAGGTTTAGTGCAGTAGATTACGATGTCTCTTGCGCATTAAGAGTTATTGTCAAGTGACCACAGCACGGGGAACCGGAAACTAGTGTTTCTGTTTGCCCTGCGCGAAATTACTTGATTCTTTTTAATGCTCAAAAGGATTATATTATCCTTTGAGTCATTATGTGTCTCTATGTGTCTTTATGTTTCTTTATGTGGTAGGCCAAAAGGTGTGTCTGTGCAATTTGCGAAAATTCCCGCTGAGAAAAGTGTAATTAGGAATATGAATCCGTTAAAACCTTTTATCTCTAATGCAATTTTGATAATTTGATTTTCTCTTTGCTTTAATTGATTAGAATAAATGCTATCTTATCTGTTGTGCAACAAGATAATGTTGCGTGTACGTGGAATTGAAATATTTTGACGTGCGAGTTGTAGCTTGGAACATTTTTCCCTGATTGGCTTTTTCGATTACCGAGAGTTTAATCCGTAATCAAAGGACTAAAGCCAATCAATCCTAAAGAGAAGGTAGTCTATAATCATGTCAGGAAACACTTCTCAACCATCTGTGAAGCGTGCCAGTAACATATCTCTTATTGAGCAGCATGATTTTGCATAGTTGTTCTTGTAATCGTATTCATAACGATACAACTCTGTATTCAAAGATTCTTGACCTAAAAATTGGTAATTATCAAGTTTAAATTCTACTTTCTAATAACTGAAACCTTTTTTATTCCACTACTTTGAAGAATGGGCCACAAGTTCGAATTTTTATACTTCCCTGATGTATCTCAGAATCATACAGACTTGGAATGTATTTCTTCTTTTTCAATTTGCGCACTTCTTTTGTGATGGCTAAGAATTGGAATATACAAATAGAGGACGGAATTTTCAATAGAAGTGTCAAAGAGTACTTGTGAGGATCTTTTTATATCCGTGCCCGCAATTGAAGGACCACAGTTAAGCCAAAGACTGGTGTGGAATCCTTAAAGAATTCCGCTCGATGATACAGACATCCTGTGACATTCGTCAAGTTAAGACTCGTAAAAATGTATCGATCCTTTAAACGACCTCGCAGGTACACTTGAGAATATTTTCGTAAACCAAGGAGAAAATTAGGTCTCAGTTCCGATTCCCTCAGCATAGAAATCCAGAGTACAAGTACCGGATTACTCTTGAGACCGTCCCACTCACTTTCTCTCTCTCTCTCTCTCATCCCTGAGGGATGTATCCTTCGAAAATGTCTCCATTCGTGTGAGAACATCTGTTAAAGGGAGGCGCCCTGCCACAAGCCCGAGGACAAAAGGCACTAAACGTCCTCTTACTGAAAATTTTCAATAGACACACACGTACATCTCCAAAATGGGGACTGAAGCATAGTAAAGTAAAATCTAATACGTTTTTATGGAATGTTTTGGATTTTTTTAATATAATAAAAGGTGGAAAGCAATTCTGAAATTAGCAATTGAGGGCGGTTGGACATAAATGGAATTATGAGAGAAAATATGAGGGAGGCGCTGTGAACATACATAGGGATATCTGGTTTCGTGCAAGAAGAACCTGGGTATTCTTTGGTCAAGTATATTCAATCTTGGTGTATATGTGTAAACTAAAGCTGATTATGTATCCTACATTCTCACGTATACGCAAATAATAGTGCGCATTTTCGAGTGTTGGTAGACGAACTTTCATGGTTTCGGTTCCCATAGGTAGGCTTTATATTCAGCAGTGGCGGTTGCAGGTTGCACCCTTTCTATCGCTTTTGCACTCTCGCACGTACAGTTTACTTGCTGTGTATATATATATATACATACATACCGGAAGCACTGCATACAGGAAGTTCGCGTGGTTTCTTTGCACTTTTTTTCACGCCTTTTTTGAGGGTGATTCCAGGAATTCGGTTTTGGTAAAGTAGAATGCACAGGAAGACCCATTAAGAGAATGCTAAAGTGATTTAGAGGCAAAAATGCTACTAATTTCGTTTATTGCGGAGTTTTTTTTCTCGCAAAGACACTTTGGAAAATAAGGATGCAAGAAGGTTGAAGAAATGGGAAAAGAATATAAGAGAAAAGGAATTTGTAAACAGTTTCCGTCAGTTCTTTCTCTGATAAGAAGAGTCACAGGGGAATTGTGCGCACTTTTAGGGCTCGTTAAAAAGTCATTAGTGAGTCGTCGACAATAATTAATGTGTTACATAATTTTATCCCCACGTGCCAGCAATCCCCTTTAGTTACTTAGCGACATATCCGGGAGATCGCGCACCCAGGGAGTAAAACGTGGTTTTCCGGCTTCTTCAGGGATCGACTCGTTCTCTGTATTCTACTTTGGGATATAGTTTGTTTAACCTTTAGCCCAACAAACTTTCCTCTCAGTCCTCTTCCCATTTGCGCCTATATTTATTTACGATGCTCCATCAGGCATCGTATATCCATTTTGTATATCTATTCTACAAACAGTTTTACCTCTAATGTTGCTTACAGAGACGGTTCTGTATAATGCATTTATTTTAGGTCCTGCAAACACTATGAATATTTGGCTGATTTATGAAAATATTGTCTGACACTCGTAAACAATTGTATCAGTTCACTAGTATTTCTAAAAAGGACTAAAAGGAACAGTTTTAGGAACGTTCAGTTTTTGTGGAAGTTGTTTTGTTCCAAAAGATGTTTTGCCACTTTGGCTCAATCCTTAAAAAAAAACTGATGTAATTGATTAATTTTTGATTAAAAATTGGTGCTCCTGATCGGAAATTGGGTTCGTTGTCGACTGATGAAATTGTGTTTCTGTCAAACGCTTTTGCGAGGATATCAACGATACAGAATAGGGTAGGTTTGCTGGTACATACGAGTTGGATACAATGGGGTGTTAGAATGGATCAGAGTGGTCTGCAGGCTAACACGTGTCACTTGCATATGTCGCTCTGTACCAAGCGTCAATCATTCTCGACCTCTCCTTCATTCAGTGCAGCACGCGCGCAATCCGATGGCAGTTTTGTCAAACCCTATACGTTCTTCTTAACAACCAACCTTTTCCCCCGGCAATTCATACTACAATCATCATCATTTATATATTGACCATCAGGATTAAAGTCGTTTGCATTATATATTTATTCACTAGATTGTAGATTCAAACAAATTTCTTTCTCTTTATTGTGCGCGAGAAAGTCTAATAAAATCGGGGTTTGACCAAAGAAATCGATATTTGGATATTAGGAACAATATCCGATTTTAATATCAACATCAGTATTATAGATTTTAATGTCAACATCAGTATTGTAGATTTTAATATAATAACGACAAGATCAGAAGAAGATTTCTCAAAACGTCTAAACAGAATGCTTTCGATTTAAAGAGTCTTACAAGTGGAAAAGTCTAGTAAGTTTCTATTTTTATCCGACTGTCAATCAATCCGACTTTAGATGATTATATTTTTATTGAAAATTATTAAATCATTGCCTATGTCTGAAAGCATTTAGAATATTTCAAAAGAAGAAGTAGGGGACTTTCCTTTTTTCTTGTTGAGAAAAAAAAAGATTTGTTCTCTGTTGAGTTTGTCCATTACCTGGTGGAGAGAGTATGTATGCCGTTTGATGTCGGTCGTTGGTAAACAGTTGCCGTGGTTTATCTTTAGATGCACCCTACTTGACTTTGGTGTCTAACGGTCCTCTTGTAGCTGAAGAACTACACCGCGGCAAACGACATAGCTAACACAACACATATAAGACTTTTCTTCACGCTCCACCTTTTTCTGTTTTCTGGGAAAAGAAAGATTTTTCGATTTCTAAATATACCAAACCCAAAACTCGCACAGGAAACGATCGCAAACAAAAGCCACGGAGGAAAAAGTTGTAATCTGATAAGAAGTGACTCCAGTTATTGGCGTAAATGTGAAATTTTTTCGAAAAGATTTGTACGTTTAGTGATAAACCGATGTTCTATGTGTATTTACACTCTTGTCGTAATAAATTCTTAGCTGTGGATTGTGTTTGTTCAACAGGTGCATTTTTTTAGTTATCAAACAAGGTTTGTCTTGAATGTTTCTTCCCTGTATAGTTTCTCTAGTTTTTTCTTTTTCTCTCTTGTTTCTCTCTTGTATCTCTCTTGTTTCCACAACTATTAGTTGTGTACGAAAAAAAAATTCTTCCAAAAAGAGAAATTCTTCGATATTTGTTTATTCGAGTCAAGATTTAAATGCTTCCGGAGACTGAAGATCTTTTCTTCGAATTCTTGTGTAAAGGAATGTTGAAAGTAAATTTTGATTTATATAATAGAAAAATATTTAAAATTCGGAAGTGAATAATTGTAAAATTAATTTGATTTATTGGGATAATCATTCTTATTAGAGACTTGGGGCATAAGTTTCGCAGAGATGACTACATGTATGAGCGGTGGAGTGCTTCGATAAACGATGCATGTTTATGATAATGAAGTGAACCGGCTTATAGCGTGGAAGAAGATGAAAAGGATTACTCAAACGGCTTGATCAGCGTCGGTCTAATCGAGACGAACGTTGATCCAACACTCGGGCAAATCCGTTCGTCGAGACATGGATCCTTTGATATAGTGATCGATTTCGTTGATCGATTCATCCAACGCAACATATCAACGTCATCCCCTCTTGCTTTCTTTTTCCGAACCCTATAATAACTCATTTGCATTCATTTGGTCAGTTCTTTTTTGCACCAATCAGTATTTGAAGAAGAATAAAATTCGCATCGAAAAAATTCATAGATCGAATTCTACTCTATATCCGCAATTTCTCCAAATTTCCCTTGTTGAAAGGAAAAATGTTTCCGACGCTTATAATGTTTTCTTGTGAAGTGATTTCTTAATTAGATCGCAGAAAGAAATTCACTCTGTCCGTTTCATTTTCTTCCATTCGTGGGCCTATCTCTTGAAAAATGCCTCAGAGCGACTTATGTCTCGTAATTACTTTCGTTTCGCCGTGGGAGGGCTCCTCTCGCATCCCAGAGGGCATCGCGTGAATGATCGATCTTTCGATTTCTACGTCTCACTGTTCATTTTGTCCAGCAAAGGAATAATCTCTGCACTTTGAAATTGAAACCCGCACGTTTTCGAGTCTATGATTTTTTAATCGTTTCCCAACATCTCTTGTATCGCACACCATTTATAGATATATTAAAAATTGAGACAAAGAATTAAGCAAAAGTATTGCTGACAAACAATTTAAATCATTGGAGAAAGATGCTGGGTAGAAGAAGTAACTTAGTTACTTTTGAAATAATTGTTCGACAATATCTAAATCTGTATATTGATACTAAGAGAAGAGCAAATAAATTTCTATTAATCGGAATGGAAAAAACCGGTATTTCCATGTAAATCTCACGCTAAAAAATCAAGGTTATAAATTGAGACAGGCCTCTTGGTTTATAATTATGTTTAAAATGTGCCACTTATCGTTTGCCACATTTCGCTCACAGCAATCACGAAACTGCAGTCGTGACACACAGGATGTGTGTTTTACAGCGTGAACGTGGCACATGAAGGTATAAAGTTAAAATGCAGTAAGGAGGTAAAAACCAGTCCCCGTGCCAATCACGATGATCAGAACACGAGATGCTGTACGACTCTATCCCAAAGCAGCCATTACACGAGTCATCTGTGTATTAGTTCTTTCTCTTTTTCCTCCATCCGCATTCTTACCTTTGTAAACTACCGACCCGATGACATTGTTATATCGTTTGTCTTTTAACACCAAATCTTAATCGCTCTTTCGTAATACACAACTTGTTGGGTATTTTTTCCTCCTCTGAACGTCGAGTCTGTTTTCAACCGTTTCACGATTTTCACTGAAGGGAAAAATTAGAAAATTGGTGCTTAACATTTTTTCAGTTTTTGTATTTGGTTTTTGTATTAAGAAGAGTATTCGAACAAAGTTGTAGCTTCCCCTTAATTTTTTTTCTGCGATCGCGAGCTTATAAGGGGGGTTTGCTTAACAGAAACTCATTGGCAAGTTGAAAGTGCGCTCGTATATAGGAATATGAAGCATGTAAATTTTCAGTCCAAGTACTTAAAAGCGATTTAACGAAAGTTGCAAACTGGGAAAACTTTGGTCGTGTAACTTTCCTCGTTGTCTATATCCGCACGTACATGTATGTATATATAAAAGCACACCTAACTGGATTTTAAGATTGAGTCATTATATAGTTTTGTCAAGAATTCAAGTTTTCGCTCGACAGAATTTTAGGTAGACACACTCTCTCTATCTTTCTCTCTTGACTATATTTATTTATAGAATAATAGTCTGCGTTAAATGTGCGGATAAAAACGATTTCTTTGCCTACGTCTCAATTAATCGTGTTGTGTGTGTGTGTGTGTGTCTGGACCACCTGCTTGACACGATCAAGAAATTGCGGTTCAGCCCGACAAATAAAGTGTGTGGTCCACATTTTGTGGTGAATCAACTAAACCCAAAGTCTTGTGCGCTATCTCTCTTTCTCCTTCGCGTATTAGCTACTTTACGAGCGTGCGTAATTTAGATTCAAATCAGCGTTTTGTTTCTCTAGAGATTGTAGGCTGTACCGCAAAAAGTGATTCACAGTGCAGAAGTCCAGTTTATTTAGATTAACGGCGTGATTTCAGTTTTAATGAGCGCTTAATGAATATGAAACTATGTTGATAAAGTTGAAATTTGATTCAATTTGGAGTGGAATTGGTAATTATTATCATACAATTAAGGGTGAAGTTTATGCCATTCGTAATTGACAATTGAAACTGAAGACTTTTTTTCAGGATTTAAATACTATTTTTTAAAAATAACTTTTATTTCTTAAACCGATTTGTTAAACGTCTATTTATTTAGGAAAAAAATTAGTTCCAATTGTAGAAAAACAAACATATTCGGAGATTCAATATGGAGACTTCATTCTCCACTTGCGAACGCCAAGGTCACCACTAGATGGCAGTTCAGTTCCTTCCTGGAATTTTCACTGCCACCTTGTGGCGGCCTTGGCGTTCTCAAGTGGAGAAAACCATTTTATCCTTCTCGAAAATTTTTTTTTTTTTTTTTTTAATGAACAAGAATTATTTAAATTCACTAAACATTAAAAGTTAAAACAAATTAAGTGGCAAGAGTGCAAAAAGAACCGCAAGAAAAGTAATTTTCCTTTCGTTTCTTGGAGAACTGCGTTAGTTTTAGGGCCTTCCACTTCTGTTCCTTTATCGTTTAAAGGAAAAAGATTAAAATGATCAAAGAATATAATATACACAAAGTAAACGATGTGGGGCACCTCTAATCGTGTATACTGGTGGAAGATCGCGAGTCTATATCCTCGAAGGTCCCTGGAGACTGCTATAAATTACTGGTTAATATCTCATAATTACCGAGCCCAGCGAGACTTCAGGAATGCCATGGCACAACTCAGCATGTAGGTATGCGTATAGTCCTGCTCTTCTCTGATATAAAGAGGATAAAAAGAACGAGATAAAAAGTGAGAGAAATTTTTTCTGCCAACTCCAACCTGGACACTATAATTTTTCTTTATCAAAAAAAAAATAATATATATATACCAACTCTTCTCTATGTAGAAGAAAAGGGAACTTTAAATGCTTCACTTTTCGACAAATAAATAAACACACGCGATGAAAAAAATTTGCAAAATTAAATTACCTTTCAGTGAGAAGTAGTAAATATTTTAATTAGTGGAAAAACCGTGTTTCCTTTTCTCTAAATTGAACCCCTTTTTTTCGTTCAAATTTAATTGTTTAGAAAATTTTATTTTATTTCAGTCTTTAATTGATTTGATTTTATTTAATGTTCCTAAAGTTATTCGACGTTCAACTTCAAATGAACAATATTTTTTTACTTCTTCACTGTTAACTTAAAAGTATTAAATGGCAACGAATTGATACCAGAAATGTGATAAAATAAAAAATTGATCCAGATTTTTGGCATCAATTTGATTCACTTTAGTGTCAATTTGATACTTTCAAAAAAACTGTGTTCTAATGTGCATTTCCTTAGAAAAAAATTATATTTAGATTAAAACACATTAAGTCTAAACTAAATATTGGTTAATTTCAATTATTTTTCCTTTTTTTGACAGTAATTTTCAAAAACATTTAAGGTGAAAAAAAATTTCGTTCATTTGAAGGTTCGAATCTTTAGACACATTTAAAATTAAAAAAAAAATGAAATAAAAGATAATTGATAAATAGATTGATAAAATTGAATTAATTAATTAATATTAGCGAAAAAAGAGAAATGTTTGCAATTTCCATATATCTTGAGAAATTTCTTTCATTAAAAGATAAAAAAAAAATATCTTTTACTGCCGAGATTGTCTCCAATTCGTGAAGTTTGTCCCTGTTATTCTCGACAAAGAACGACTTTTGTCAAGTCGACTATTGTGTGCGGGGAAAAAAATAAGGAAAAAAATAAGCCCTTAAAATGTGGAAGACATTCAAGATTGGAATAAAGGCCCTCCTGAGAAAGTGCATTAAATTCTCTAAGTGCAAGCATTTAATTTACATATAGTTAGCCAAATTTGTTTTCCATTTAAGTACAATTTATATTTTTTTCCAGGACAATTTTTTTTCTTGTTTTACTCTTCTTTTTTAAAACCGCAAAATTATCAGAAATTAAAAAAAAAATCTTTTTTGTATCTAGAAATTTAATTTTTATTATTCAAACAATTTTCCTTACAAGAAATTTCAATTTCCTTGCCGAAAAAAAATTTCGTTTTCCTAAAACTTGAACTATAAACCTAAAGGATATTCAGGGTAGCCAAAAAAATATTTGACAGTAAAGTCAGGAAAATGACAAAAAAATGTTCTTTCAGGGATATTAAGAAAATTGAGACTTTTTCAAAATTATTTTCAAAAAATGCGAATTTTTTGACTTTTTTCTAATGTTGCAACAAAATGACACGTTTTTGGTATATAATACAACTTTCTTCGATTTTTATAGTGCGAAAAGTGACTGCAATAAAAAAGTATTTTTGAATTAATAATTGGAAATTTGTAAAATTTAAATGATTCAAAATTCTGAACGTTCAAATCAATGAAATTTATTTATTTCCTCTTCAATATAAATTTTTATTACAATAATTTTTTGGTCGATATTAAAAAATTAATTATGAAGTTTTTAAGTGTAAAATTTAATTTTTTAATTAATTTTTATTCCCAATGGTAATTTATAAAAATATTTGTAATAAAAGATATTTCATTCATTTGAACGTTAAAAACTTGTAGATCATAAATTGCATTGAAAATAATTAGTGCTTGACATTAATTATGCTTTAAGTATTTTGTGCCAATTTTTGAAAATAAATTTTTGAAGAGTAATGGAAACTAGTTGAATTATTAAAAAATTTTAAATGTCAATTTAAAATTGAAAATTAATGAAAATCAGTTTCTAATTTTTAAAAATTCAATATTTTTAGTTTGTTCAATTACATATTTCCGTAAATTCAAATACGTACAGAAAATAGTAACATTTTAAAATTATTTTTAACTATTTGGAAAAAATTATGTTCAATATTTTTTATTAAAATTCTTAAGAAAATTAATTATTATTTTTAAATTCTACAAACATTCTTTTAAGAAATTCAATTATTTTCAAAAAATTACATTAAAATATTTTTAAAAACTTATTCATTAAAATGTTTTATTTTAATTTCTTAAGATTCAATTATCTTCGAACAAAATTAATGAAAATTTAGTTTTATATTTATGAAAGTTTCGGAGAAATTGTGGTTCTATTTGTAATTAAAATTTTTTAAAAATTACTTCTTATCTTTCAAAAATTATTGTAAAATATTTTTGAATAACTATTTGTAAGAATTTATTTTTTATAATTTTTTGAAAATATTATGCCTAAATAAATTTAGAAAAAAACACCGAATATTACAATTTATTATCTAAAATTGATTTTTTGTATTTAAATAATTGCGGATTCTAAATGAACTTTAGGAAAATTATTTAAAATAATTGACTTAGAGATCAAGTTTAGTTGAAAATTATAGAAAGGGTTATAATTATAAATTTCGGAAATTAAGAAAATTCATATTTTTACTCATTTTCTGTAAAATCTTGTATTTTTCTGTAAAAAGAAATTTTGTCCTGGAAAATAATTTCAATGTCAGTAAATTATCAGGGAAATGAATAATCTGATAATTGTGACCACCCTGATTTTTGAACTTAATTTTTCATTTAAAAATGAATTTCTTTTTTCTGCAATAATTTAATTTTTTTACTTGAATATTATAAAATTTTTTACAGACCCGAAAAATTCTTGTAATGTAGACTAAAAATTAAAATAATTTCAACATTTTTCGAGTTACGAATAACGATTTTAAATATTTTAAATTAACAAAATGAATGGAAATTGAATTAGAACAGAGTATTTAAAAAAAGTTGTCACGCTATTAATTTTCATGTTCGAAATTTCACAGACGCATAAAAAAGTAAAGAAATCAATTTTCCATGTATATAAAAAAATTTAAAAAAAGGTCAGTCGCTTAAAAAGTTATTTTGTATATGATTTTTATATACTATTGCTCGTGATGAAACAAGTTTATCATTGGCAATGGGAATCATATTCTTTATCTGCAGTTGCTAAGCAGCTTAGATTTGATTTACTGTTGCGATATACAACTCCGACATACGATACGAATATTATAGTTTTCTCAACTTTATCTGTGTCACATTGTTTATTTTTTTCCTTATCTTTATGTCGACTCTATCTGAATTCGCATCTTGACCGATCGAACAGAAAGATGTTTCATTCTCAACAGCGCGTGAAATTATAACTATATATCTGATTTTTACTGAGGATCCTAAAGTTCTGAACATTTAAATGAACGAAATTTATTTATTTCTTCTAAAAATTATATTTTTATTGCAACTATTATGCTTCACCATAAAAAAAATTAATTACTAGGTTTGTAACGAAGATGAATGAAAAAAATTTGTTTAATGCATTAAAATATTTTTTTAAATTTAATATTTTATTGTACTACAACAATTATTATCAAAACATAAACTTCAATCTTTTTGTTTAAATATTTTTGTGTTAATATTAATGCATTATTTTTAATTAATTTACTTGGTGAACAATTTTTTTTTCGTTGATCAACGTTGTGGACTTCAACTTGGTGGTTTGTAAACGTAATATTTTAGTTTATAAATTTTTTTATGATTGGTAATTTTTTAAAATATCTTGAATAAAAAAAAATTCGTTCATTTGAACGTTGAAAAATTGAGGATCATTTTTACTGTGTGTCCTTTGAAAAATTCCCAACATTCGAATCTTCATTCTTTATCAACTAATAAAAATAATATTATGTTTTTTTCTAATAATAATTATTAGTGTAATTCAGGTCTTGAATATTTTCAATAAATTATTATTATTATTATTATTATTATTATTATTATTATTATTATTATTATTATTATTATTATTATTGTTATTATTATTATTTTTATTATTATTATTATTATTATTATTATTATTTAATAGATTATTTATTATTATTATTTTTTAATAAATTATTTGATTAATAATTCCTTTTTTTGTTATCTGTTTCAGGTAAGTTGAAAATTCTCTTCTCCGGTGATATAATAGTGAGCTCGGCCTCTCCGGTGAGTGAATTACATTTCTCATTGATAAGAAACAAACGAGAGATAGCAGTTTCGATATCAAATGGAAGTCGTGTTGCATTTTTACACGAAAGAAACTTGATTCATTGTAGAGTTCCCTTCAAACTCCCTATGTACATTTATATATATATACACATTAGGCAGAATATACATTTTATACATATTTATACACAAGTACAAAGAGATACAAATATCCCTTTGAAGAAAAAAAAAATTTATCTCCAACTGATATAACTTTAAAATTGACTCTTAACACGATTTACGCAATTTCCCCTTTTCTTGACACGCAAAATTTACATCACACCTCTATATACTTTTAAGCGCCCGTAAAAAAGAACTTCTCCATAGGAAACTGGATTTCTTATCGTGTGCTTCTCGAATTGATCAAGACATTTGTAAAACAGTAAAAGTCGCATTTGAAAATAGTACCCATGCGACGAAAAATTTAATTCAATTTTGGTTTATAATTTTTTTTGTTTTATTTTTACGTAAAGTACTTATGTGAGGAATTTTTAATAACAATAAATGTGTGTGTGTGTATATAATTATTATTGCGATGCGCCACCTTTTTTTTCTCATTTAAAACGAGAAACATAAATCCTTGCGGTTAATCGTCAGCATAATCGGTTTCCTCTACTGTTTTACTGGTCGTATAAAATCCATACATATATACCACAAAATAAGTCACTTTGGTTTATCTCGTTTTTTTATGAAGAGAGAAACGCGTTTACCTCCATAAAAATTGTCAAGTGCTTTTGACGATAGTTTTGCGGTTGATTGGTTCATGTTCTCATGTTAATATGTCTACTGCATATATTATAATGTGAGAAAATTCCGAATTGAAAAGCTCATGTCATGTCGTGAGTGCGCGGTGAAAAAAATTGGAGAGAAAAAATTTATTTTAATAATTCATTTTAAATGGTAAAAATTTTCTTTTCAATTAAAAATTATTTATCGAAATGAATTTTATTTTTTTTTTCCAGACTCTGTCGTGGGATTTATATGAAAATTTAACAAACCAAAGAAATGTTTGAAAATTTAGTTATGATTTAAATTAACTTTTTATTTGAAAATAAGCTTTTTACGTTAATTTTGACTTAGGGGTGAATTCTTTTTTCCATGCGAATAAAGAGTTTCAAAAATTGCAAATATAATCTTTTTGAAATTAAACATAGCTTATAAGAATAAAATTACAAAATATAAGGAAATCAATCACTCCGAGTCCATTTTTTTTATGATTTTTAAATAAAATTTTTGAACTTGATTGTACTTATTATGTATTTAGGAAAATTTATTTCGATTTTTATAGAGCGAAAAGTGTAACTATAATAAAAATTTATTTTTGAATCATTTTTAAATTTTAAGACAGTTAATTTTTTTAAATATATTTATAATAAAAATTGTTTTGAATGATTGAAATTTTGTAAAATTTAATTGAAAATAATTTTATTTAAGTATTTTGTGAAAATTTTTAAGATCATAAAGTTCTGAACGTTCAAATGAACGAAATTCATTTATTTCTTCTGAAAACTAAATTTTATTGCAATTAATTTATGTCACTAATAAAAAAAATTAATTACTGACTTTGTAAATGTAAAATTTTAGTTTTTAAATTTTTTTATGATTAGTAATTTATTAAAATATCTTCAATAAAAAATATTTCGTTCATTTGAACGTTCAAAACTTTGGGATCATAAATTTTTAAAGAATTTAAATTCAAAGTATAGAAACTAATCGAATTATCAAAAATTTCAATGAAAAATCTTCAAATGTTAGTTTAAAAATAAAAATTAATGAAAATTAGTTTTTAATTTTTAAAAATTCAATATTTTTAGCTTTTTTAATTCATATTTTTGTAAATTCAAAAGCGTGAAAAACTATTAACATTTTAAAATTATTTTTAACAATTTGTAAAGTAATTAAGTTCAAAAATTTTTAATTAAAGTTCATCAAAAAATTAATTAGTATTTTTAAATTATAAGTATACAGAAATTCTTTTAAGAAATTCAATTATTTAAAAAAAAAATTACATTGAAATATTTTTAAAAACATATTTTAAAATTGTTTTATTTTAATTTTTTAAGATTCAATTATTTTCAAAGAAAGTTAATAAAAATTTACTATTTTAGATTTTTTTAAATTTTGGATAAATTATGGTATTCAAATTCTATTTGTATTATACTATTTTATTCTATTTGTATATTAAAATTTTTCAAAAATTTTATTACGTATTTTCATCAAGAATATTTTTCAAAAATTCAATATTATTTTTAAAACATTTTACCAAATTTCAATTGTTTGGAAATTTTTCAATTATATCTAATTAAAAAACTATGTTCCAAAACTTATTCTAAATATTTTTGAAAAATTAATTGTAAGAATTTTTTTTTTTAATAATTTTTTGACAGTATTATGCCTTAATAACTTTAGAAAAAAACACTGACAGTTACTATTTATTATCATAAATTGATTTTTTGTATTTAAATAATTGCGGATTTTTAAAAAAAACTTAGGAAAATTATTTTAAATAAATGATTTGGAGATCATGTTTAGTTGGAAATTATAGAAGATATTTTAATTCAAGAAGGGTTATAATTGTAAATTTTAGAAATTATTAAAATTCATCAATTTTACTCAATTTCCATAACATCCCAAGTAAAAATTTCTGTCAAATTCCAGTATTCACAACAGGCGCAGTATTGCACCAGTACTGGCGAGCCAGCAGTTGGTTTACCAGTACTAGTTCAGTACTGGCTTCAATAAAATTTCTGTACTACGCCAGTACTGGACTTTAAGACTGGTATGCCAGTACTGTGCCAGTACTATGGTATTATTACGAAGACAACACAACAAACAAGTACCGGTGCAGTAGTATATAGGTACATATTTTAACGCCAGAACTGCGTAAATCTTTGTCTGCAAGAAAGAAAAAAATTTCACTATTTAATTTAATTTTTGTTTATATCTATATATAAGTAAATATAATATATACATATATAATTTATTTAATTTTTTTAAATTTTTAATCAAGATTGATTAAAAATAATAATAATAATAAATCAAATTTTAATGTATTTAACATTCTTATTTGACAACATTTTTATTAAACAAAACAATTATTCATACGAATTTTTAATAGACAGAAAAAATATTAGAAAGAATTTTTTAGCCTAATTTTTTTACATTAAAATAATATTTTTCCCATTAAAAAATAAGTTTTTCTACAAGTTAGAAAGACTCTATGGTATTTTGTTTTAGCACATTTAATTACATTGACATACTAAATTTTGTTTTTTAATTAGAAACGATTTTCTCGTATTAATTTTTGCTATTATTAAATATTTTACACTGTAAAAAAAGGAGTTAAATTTTAACTCCCCAGGGGATTCCATAAAAGTCGCACCCATTGGGGAGTCAATGCCAGAGGAGTTAAATAAAGAGAGTTAAAATTTATCTCCCAAATGCCAACTCCCCATGGAAAAATAACTCGCACGGGTGTTAAAGGAAGGGAGTTAATAAATTAACTCTCTTTTGGAGTTAATTTTTAACTCTAAAAATTTAACTCCCGAGTCCGTTAACTCCCTAAATTTTTTACAGTGTAAACATTAAATAAAATTTCAATAATTTTCAAATTCGAAACATTTGGAAAATAAATTATCAAGAAAATAGTTAAATTTTTCATATAAATTGATACAACAAATCGTTTTATTAATTATTTAGCAAAATTTAACTAATTCGCAGTAAAAATAAGCCATTAATTATTGTTATTTAAAATTTTTAATAATTCTGATTAAGAAAGTATCATTCTATCCTTAAATTTAGTTACTTTAAGTTCAACTGCACTTTTATAAGCAATATTAAATTTAAAATTCCCCAGTACTGGGCCAGTATTGCGCCAGTACTAAACCAGTACTGGTCGCTAGTACTGCGCCAGTAACGTCAAACCAGTACGGAAAAGCGTTATCATTTAGGTCAAATACCAGTACTGGTTTAACCATGGCGGCCAGTACTCCGCCAGTACTGGGCAGTACTGGCGCAGTACTGCGCCAGTTGTCAATTTTTGCTTGGGATCTCATGTTTTCCATTTTTTCATTTTAGCTCGAAGATTTTTCATAAAAATTTTCGAGTAATCAATTATTTTCTAAATTTGCTATTAAAATTCGTCTAAAATCGATTTTCAAAAATTTTATAATAGAGTTCTTGAAAAAAATAAATTTTTAATTAAATTTGACAAAAATCCAACTATTCAAAATCTTTTTAATTTTGTATTTCGAAAATTTAATTGTAAAGCGTAAAGCGTAAATTTAATTGTAAATTTATTTATTTAGTACATAAATATTTAGTTAATATTTAGTGTATAAAATAAATATTATTCAAAAGTAATTTTTGAAAGATTTGTCTATATAGTCTATTAACAAACAAACAAAAATTGAAATCTCTCTTTGTGTCATCGAACACAGAATGAAAAACTAATGATGATTGTATAATAGATGTATATATATATATATACGCAATTATTGAGGAAGAATGGGAAATTGAAAATAAATTCTTAAGAATGGGCGGTCGAAGGCCACCCAGAATATTGACAGCTCTCGCACTAAATATTCAATTATTGACTCGACTTTGAAGGACCCATTCACTCAAAGTGAGTCCTTAAGACACCTGATTGCTTTTCTCCTCACTTTTCATTTGAAATTACACAGTTTCCGGTGGTCCAGATTCGACACGCCTCCCACTGATTCGCTTTACGATTTTTGGCCCCATTGTTCGCCTGACATTCGTCTTTATACATAAAGTATTACTTCTTTTTTTTTTGGAGATATTTCTTTACTCAGCTACTTCATTCCATCGGGTTTTCCACCTCTTTTCTCCTTTTTTTTTTGCCTTTATGTGTTAATAATGTTTAATTTTTGACAACCCTTAATTTTTCGGTAAAGTTTCTATTTTTCATGCTCTTTTTTATGCGAAAGAATTTTATTAACATTTTTTGCTTTAAATAAATAAATTTCTGTGAAAAAATATTATTATTTGTGAAAATAACTGATCTTGCGGAGAATTTGGTAAAATAAGTTTTTTCGAGAAAAAAAATTATATTTAAATTTTAATTTTTAATTAAATTAAATAGTAATAGTTTAATTAAATTAAATAATAATTAAATAATTAAAATTGAAACTCCCCTTGTAAATAATGCAACGTCGTCTCAGAGACGAAAAACTGTCAGTTTATTACTTTTGCTTCGCGAGACATTTTTTATTGCAGAAAAAAAAAAATTTTAAAAGTCTCGAGTGAGAAGAAATAATCTGCAATATCACACACAGTAGTGTCTAATGTCAGGAGTTAATCTTCACATCCTGTCGCACTCCCCATTTTTATTTATTCGCTAAAGATTTTTTGCCAATCTTCAATTTGCTCTATTCGCTTTTTTCGGAGATTGACCTTGATATATTGACTAAGAAAGATTCTCTTTCAGTTTTACTTTTCCATTTTGAATTCTATACATTTCGGATAAAGTTCTTTGTCGCATAACATTTCTTTTTGTAGATTTTGATGAATAAAAATATTTTATTCATAAAGTGGTAAAATATTTTGAATAAATAAATAAAATATCTTTCGTATTTTGATCTATTTTTCTTTGGAGTTCGAATAATATTTTTTCAGTAAATACTATTTAATTGTAAAAAGTTTTTGGGGGATAAAATTGGGGGTTTAGGTTCTCCACTTGAGAACGCCAAGGCCGCCACTAGGTGGCAGTGAAAATTCCAGGAAGGAACTGAGCTGCCATCTTGCGGTGACCTTGGCGTTCGCAAGTGGAGAATGAAGTCTCCATATTGAATGCCAAAATTTTAGTCAATATTCGTAAATTCTACAATTGTTTATATTTATAATTTTTATATTTTTAAATATTTTAATATATTGAATGTAGTTTGGCCCAACGGTAAACAAATAGAAAGGTATTATTTTTTTGATTGAATTAAAAAATAATAAATAGAAATTGTTTGTTTGCTTAATTGAATGATTTGAACTAATTGAAGGGACGTAAATTCCGTTAATTATAGTCGTTTACACCTCCGCGAGTCCAGAATCAACGAGAGCTGTACCTTCCTCAGAGTATATGCAAAGGTGTCAGATAAGCCCTTAATTATCCCGACATTCAATGCGTTTTAATTAGACTCTCTCTCTCTCTCTCTCTCTCTCTCTCTCTCTCTCTCTCTCTCTCTCTCTCTCTCTCTCTCTGAGATTTACGCCTTTTCATCGCCAAGACAAACCGGAGTGCGTTTGTCATCTTGTATAATCACTTTAAGGGTGACACGTTTTGCCCTTAATTTTCCTAGAATACCTTTTGGATTTCACTTTAGAATTTCTAATTAAAGTTTTTTCTGTTTCTTCTGTTTTTCTTCTAGAATTTAAAGTCACTTTTTAAATGAAGAAAAAGATTCCGCAAATAAACTTAGAAAAACAAAATTACAGCTCATATAGTGCTCATATAGTGGGAGAGAAATATTAACTTAATAATTTTGAAAAAAAAATTCTAAATTGAAATTCTCTTCAAGTGGTAGAAATTAAAAAGACATTTTTTTTTTTTTGAAGGGGAAAAATTTTTTTTCGTTGGAACTTTACATTGAGTGTGCTTTTTCTTATATATCCTACTCCTCTCATCTTGACTTTTAATAAGAAATGAAAAATGACACACGCGGGAATAATTTTATGTGATAAAAAATGTTCACAGTAGATCAGGTGATTTGAATAAAGTCCAGAATATCAAATTCGTTTAATATTATACTACTATATACATATACACATCGGAGACTCTCAGGATTAATATTTAAGCGAGGCTCTTGTCTTTTCTTGGTAAATATTGATGGTCAGACCGGCTGACTTGGTAAAATGTTATCAGAAACGTTTTATCAATTTAAACATACACCTGAATGTAAAAGGTATGTGTGTTTGAAATGAAATTGAAAACGAACATAAAGTTTAACAAAAAAAAAGTGTTGAAAAATGTAGAGAAACTAAAAATAAAAAAAGAAAAGAAGAACATTGTTAAAAATTATGATTTTTTTAAAATGTACTTTCCATTTTTCTGGTACTTGGTTTTTGGGAATGAAAAGAAAAAAATATTTTATAATAAAAGAAACAAAAAATAGCTATTTTTATTTTTTTTCTTAGGAAACTTTTTAATATTTTGAAAAAATCAATAACTATTTTCTGTTTAATTAACAGTCTTTATTTTTAATAAAATTATTATGTGGCTAAAAGTTTTAACGTTAAAATGAACGACATTTTTTTTACCTCAAATATTTTAGAAAATTGCTATCCAAAACATGAAAATAATTGATATTAAATAATATTTAATTTAGAATTAATTTGATTTCATTTTTGAAAAAATTTTTGTAAAAATACAAATTAGAGGAAGTCAAAAAAATATTGTCGTTCATTTGAACGTTCGAAACTTTATGAACATAAATTATTACTTGTAAATTATTAAATGATTATAATTTTACTTTAATATTTTACAATTAATTTAATTTTAGAAGAGTTGCATTACATTTTTCATAAGTAGATGATTTTGAAAAGGTTTTAATTAAAAATTTTATAAAACTTCAATTTTAAATGAATTTATAATTAGAGAATTTTAAAGAACTTAGATTTTTGAAAAATTTTAATAATTCTAATTCTTTCTGGGACAATTTAGTTAAAATTTAAAAATTGTATATGTATATGTATTTAACAATAATTATTATTGATTATGGATTTATAAATGGATTTTAGTTAAAAACAATAAGAAAATTGAATTTTCGAGAAGTTACAAATAATTGAAAGGATTTGATTATTTTTAATAATATTTTTAATATTTTCAAAAAATTAAGTAAGTTTCTTGGCAAAATTTTAACTATTCAAAAATTTTCCAAAAAAATTTAATTATTTAAAAGAACTTCAATGAAACTGTTCGCAAACATTTAATTATTTTCATAAATAATAAAATTTTTACACAGAAAGTTAATAATTTACTAATTTTTTTTCAATTTCTTATAGCAATAATTTCAGAAATCATAAATTTCTTCAAAAAAAATTAATTATTTTCATAAATAATAAAAATTTCTCAGAGATTCAAGAATTTAAAAATATTTTTTATAAATGTTTTAGCAATAATATAATTATTTTTAAAATTTTTCTATAAGAATTCCAATATATTACAAATTTAAAAAAAAAATTTTATCTTTGCTTTATAAATAGCAAAATTCTTAAATGAAATTTAATTATTTTCAAAAATCTTCCAAATGAATTCAATTATTTTAGAGAAAATTTAATAAAATTCTTCGCAAACATTTAATTCTTTTTATAAATAATAAAAATTTTACAGGAAATCTGTAATGTCAGAATTATTTATGTAAAGTTTCTAATGATCCCAAAGTTTTGAACGTTCAAATGAACGAAATATTTTTTATTGTCGATATTTTAATCAATTACTAATCATGAAAAAAATTAAAAATCAAAATTTTACCTTTACAAACTCCATAATTAATTTTTTCGAGAGTGAAGCAAAATAATTACAATAAAAATTTAATTTTTAGAAGAAATAAATAAATTTCGTTCATTTGAACGTTCAGAACTTTAGGATCTTAGTTTCTAGCAATAATTCAATTATTTTCAAAAAATTTCCATAAGAATTCAATTATCTTTAGAAATAACAAAAAATTCTTCTCCACAATTCAATCATTTCCAAAAATTTTCCTCATTTCAATTATTTTCAATTTAATAAATTAATCATTTCTGTATGCTTAAAAAATTGAATTCTCTCGTGAAATTTTGTAATAAAAATTGATATAAAAATGAATTTCTACTAAAATTTTAAACAATAATTGAATATTAAAACATAAAAGTATTGTTATGAATTTTTAGAATGTATTACATTTCAAGAGGTTTTTAATTACAATTTTTAAAATTGTTTATTATCTAAAATATTTTTTAATTATTTTATGTTCCTAAAGTTTCGAATGTTCAAATGAAGGACAATATTTTTTTACTTCTTCTAATTTGTAGTTCTTTTAAAAAAATCAGTTTTAGAAAGACCCTAAAGTTCTGAACGTTCAAATGAACAAAATTTATTTGGTTCTTCTATAAATTAAATTTTTATTGCAATTATTTTACGTTATTATCCAAAAAATTAATTACTTAGTTTCTGAACGTAAATATTTCAGTTTTTAAATTTGTTTGTGATTAATAATTTTAAGAAATATTTCCAATAAAAAATATTTCGTTCATTTGAACGTTCAAAACTTGGAAATCATGTTTTATGTCAAAACAAATTAAATCTAAACTAAATATTGATTAATTTCAATTATTTTTCGTTTCTGAATAGTAATTTTCGAAAAAACCCTTATAGGATGGAAAAAATTTTGTTTCTTTGAACGTTCGAAACTTTAGCCTCATATTATTTTTTTCAAGTATTTTAATTTTATGTTTTTAAAAATTACAATTGTAAAAATTTTTTAACATCCAAAAGTTTGTCTAACAGAATGAAAATTTAAAAAAAAGTAAGAAAAATACGCTCTCATTAATATTTAATAATTAGAAATACTTTGAGAACAAGAAAAATCACATACAGTCAATAGTTATACGCAGAATTCGCTGTTGGGAAAATAGATTCTTTTTTCCCCTCTTGAAAAATTGCAACAACTCATCGTCGTCATTATACATATTATAATTCTTGATTAGATATATGAAATTAAGTAGTTCATCACTTTGAAAAATAAGCGCTTCGCCTTGTTGAAGGGCGTGCGAATTCAGTGCAAATTAGTGTGAAGAGAGCTTATTGTAGGTACGGAAGAGAGTAGGAGAGCGCAGGTGAAGTTGTTTAAAAAAAAGGAATATTAGCGCCACGCGAGTTACAAGAGTGTTAATTAAGAGATCCCCACTCTCTTTCCTGTGTTTTTTTTATTTATTTATTTTTTTTTTGCGGTTCCCGTTATTTCGAATCCCAGCGAATTTACACGAGTGCCAAATACATGTTTTCACCTGTGGTTTCAAATGTATATATATGTTTCTTTCTGGGAGTATGCAACTGAAAAATTCCTTGCATCTGTTTATCTCTCTTTCTTATTTTATTTTATTTTATTTTTCTTATATATTTATCCACCAAGTTCCACTCTTGAGTGAAAAGCGCATAATATAAAGTATTCAAGTAACGTAAAAGAATTTTATTTCTCCACGTACTTTTATAGTTTTTATGTTGATGAATTTTTTACCTGTACCCTATGCAGAATAAGAAAGAAGTTTCTTGCTTTTCTTATTGTTTTTCAAAATTGGTTTTTTATTTTCGGATATTTTTTCTACTCAATGGCCTCGGACTTTTGGGACTTTTGAGTTTGAATAGAACTTCGCTTTTTGTTTTCGAAAAATTATTCAAAAAGTGTAGAATATGTTTAGAAGATTTGTGTTTAAAGCTGCAAAAATACTTTTCTTTTTCTTATCACACATTTTTGAAAATTATATTTATTAAATTATTAAAAGCTGCAAAAATACTTTTCTTTTTCTTATGATACATTTTTGAAAATTATATTTATTAAATTATTAAAAGCTGAAAAAATACTTTTCTTATCACAACTTTTTGGAAATTAAATTTCATTTCAGAATTTAAAAATCAACGTTTTTTGGCAGATATCAATTACTAAAAAATAAAGTTTTTGAAATGAGATCATATGGTCTGAAATATTTTTTTTTTTTTTGTTGAGTTGGTAGCATTCGTTATTTTTACAGTTTACACGCCAGTTGATAGTTTTGCGATTGTTTGATCAACGGGGAAAAAAAAGCCACCACTGTTATGTCTGTCTGCTGTAGGTACCCGGGCATTGAGAAACTGATAAATGATTCTTAGCAGACGTTTCAGCCTTGATGTTTAATGGCAAGTACACGCGAGAAACTTATCAAACAAATGGACATTCGACGTATTCAGACAAAATGAATTTTAATTTCCAATCAACTTAAAACAGTTGCACTCGATATACTGTATACGTAAAGGCACTTTTATTAATTCTTTTCACAAATTTATTTTTATTTTTTTTCCAAACTGGGTTTTTTGCTTTGCGAACTTTTAAATAAATAAGCTTTTTTAACTGTTATTTATTTATTTCCGTATTTAGGCGATAAAATAAATTTTTAATTAAAAAACACTCAATTATTTACGATTTTTTGATAAATTTCTTTATAATGATTCAATTATTTTGCGAAAATTTAAAACTTTGCGAAAAATCAGGGGAAAGACGAGAAAATATAAAATAAAATTTTCTAATGATGATAAAAATAATAATAATAATAATAATAATAATAATAATAATAAAAGTAATAATAATAAAAATAAAAGTAATAATAATAAAATGTCTACGGAGTTTTTGTATTATAATTTATGTACTAATAATGACTAAATAAAATTTATAGGATTTTTATTTCCTCTACTGCGCATATTTTTAGATCCTATTTATTTGTGCATTTAAAGTTTACGGTTTCTAAAACGGCACACCGAACGGTAGAAATATGGGAAGTGCATAAAAAATAAAATACAAAATATTTCCAAATAGTATATTATATGTGCAGTGAAATAGAAATTTATCGGAATTGAATAATCGATTTCTCGATTATTATCCAATAAACTTGTGCGGATCGTTGGAAAAAATGTTATTTGAATTGGAAAAGTATTTATTTGTCTAAAAAAAATTTATTTGAATTAGAAAAATATTTATTTGTCTAAAAAAAAATGTTTATTTGCATTCAAAAAAATTTATTTGCATTAAGAAATATTTATTTGTCTATAAAAAAATATTTATTTGCATTCAAAAAAATGTATTTGTATTTAGAAATATTTATTTGAATATAGAAAAATATTTATTTGTCTAAAAAAATATTTATTTACATTGAAAAAAATTTATTTGCATTCAGAAATATTTATTTGAATATAGAAAAATATTTATTTGCATCGAAAAATATTTATTTGTATCGAAAAAAATTTATTTGCATTCAGAAATATTTATTTATATTAAAAAAATTTTATTTCTAATGTGGCTAAAGTTTCGAACGTTCAAATGAAAGCAATTTTTTTTTACCTCAAGTGTTTTTGAAAATTGTCATACAAAGAAGAAAAATAATTGAAAATAAACAAAATTTAGTTTAAAGTCAATTTGTTTTAATCTAAAAAATAATTCTTTTTGTAAATAAAATACAAGTTAAAAGAAGTAAAAAAAATATTGTCCTTCATTTGACCGTTCGAAACTTTAGGAACATTATTTCTGTAAAAAAAATATTTGTTTGCATTCAAAAATATTTAGTTGCTTTCAAAAATATTTAGTTGCATTAAAAAATATTTAGTTGCATTAAAAAATATTTATTTGTATTAAAAAAAAATATTTGGGTCTATAAAATAAGAAAAATTTGAGAAGACATGAATAACGGAAAAAAATAGAAACAAAATATTCTCTTGCAAAATGAAACAAATTGGCCCGAAATGGAAAATAATGTTTTCAAATGAATTTAAATTTTATACAAATGTAAGTCAAGATTAAAATGATGGGCACACACAGAAGAGATGGAAATGAATCGACAAAACCTTCGAACAGATTCTAATAATATTGTAATATATTGAGAAGCCTGATTTGTATGTTTTATACAACAATAAGGTTCATCGGACGATAAAACGCCTGATAAACTCTCCGATGCATAATCTAATCGCTCTTTTCAAGTCTAAATCTCACCTATCCAATGATCAACATATATGTAAAACTAAAGGTCCGCCTAAACTTTGCTTCACTCAAATATTCTCTATCAAAAATTATTCCACCGCACTCAATTTTCAAATTAAATCTCCCCCAGAGAGAAAAAAAAGATTTCCGGCGACTTTTTTTTTTACCGTAGAATTATAAATCAAGAGAACAAAGATTTTATATACAAACGCTCTGTCTCTCTCTCTCTCTCTGTCTCTCGAAAAAAGAAAGGTAATGACCCTTTATTTTAGCAAAATTTAATTTCTTTTTTTTTCATTTTTCGTTGTGAGCAAAGTAGATGGATTCTTTATGAATGAATCATCAAGTCGAGGCGATGGTATATCACGCGATGACGTGCGAGTGCTCTTCAAATAGGAGAAAAAGAAGCAATTTCCACCTTGGAGCAATATTTCGACAGTACTGATCCCCACGCTATATAATAATTCTAGCATCTCCTGACACATATCGTTCTTTTGCCTTATTGTTCAACATATTTCATGCAAGGACTAAAAACTTATTTCTTCACTGAAAAATATGCTCTCTGAATAAGTTATAAAGCAAAAGGATTCGTTTTTTTTATTTTTTTTTATTTTTATGCAAATTGGTAAAAATAACAAGTTGTTTCTACTATTCATAAATAACTCACACACACACAGACACATAGAAAGAGGAATAACATACGGAATAAAGAATTTACTTTTGCGCCGGACAATATCGTAAAGAAGGAAAAGAAAAAAAAATTTTTCCTAGGAAAAAAATTTGGTTCACAAAATTGCTTATGGGTGGTAAAATTCTGGTGAATTAGTACGACATGTATAATTTTTTGCTATTTTTCCCCAAAGTGGAAGAAAATTAGAGTCGAGAAAATATCTGCATATATAGGAAAAGATGTGGATAAGAAAAATTTCGCGTATTCGTAAAGTGAAGGCAAGTTTCCAGAAATAGATTTTGAATGTTAATTATACTTCATATTTAATTAATATTTTTTTATTTTTTCCTTTTTTTACATTTATTTTTTCTTTTACTTAAACTTGTCTATTTAATGGACTTGTCTAATTTAATTTTTATACCAAAAAACGTCCTAATAAGTCAAAGTACTAAAAAAATGTATTTGACTCAAATAATCGATAACTTGACTATTTTCAAATAAATATTTACTTGATTCAAATAATTTTTATTCTCTTTAATCTATTTTTAAAGGTACTTAAAATCAATATTTTGTTAAACTACTTTATTAAATTAATATTTTAATGAATAAAAATTCAATTAAATTTTCAATGAATTGTATTTTGATTTTTAAGTATAAATTAAAATTTAGATTAATTAATTTTTCCCTTAATATTTACTATGCAATTTTTGAACCATTTTTAGAAAACAATATGCTACTTCTAAACAACTTCTATTTTATTTTATTTTTTCATTGAATTTAAAAGTGGTTTATAATTAGAATTTGTTTTAAATAAATGAATTTCAAAAAGATTGGAATGGAATTTTTTTTTAAATTATTGAATTTGAAAAAGGTTTGAATTGAAATCATTAAAAATATTATGTAATTTCAAATGGTTTTTAAATTAAAATTGTTAAAAAAATTCAATTCCAAAGAGCTATAATTTGAATTTTAAACGATTCAAATTTTTATAAATGGGTAGATCAATTTTAAATAATTTAAATTTTAAAAAAATTGAATTTCAAATTGCTTTAAATTAAAATTCTTAAAAATAATTGAATTTAATAGTGTTAATTGAAATTTTTTAAAGTATTTGAATTTTTAAGGATTGGAATTTTTATAATTAACTGAATTTCAAAGAGTTTTAAATTGATATTGATAAAAATATTTTAATTTCAAAAGGTAAAAATTTTTATAGAAAATTGAATTATAAAGGGGTTTAAATTTAAAATTTTATAAAAAATTAAATTTAAAATAGTTTTCAACTTTAATTTTTAAAAATAATTGAATTTCAAACAGTTTTTGAATTGAAATTGTTAAAAATAATTGAATTTTAAACAGTTTTAAATTAAAAATTTTAAAAAAATTGAATTTGAAAGGGTTTTAGATTATAATTTTTATAAATATTTGAGTTACAAAAGATTCACAATTCTAATTTTTGTAAATAATAATGAAATTTCAAAAAAATTTTTAATTTAAATTGTTAAAAATAATTGAGTTTCATAAATTTTAAAATTGAAATTGCTTAAAATAATTAAATTTTAAAAACTTTGTAATTGAAAATTGTTAAAAATAATTGAATAAAAAATATTTTTCAATTCTAATTTTCGTTAAAAATAATTGAATTTTAGAGATTTTAAAATTGAAATTGTTGAAAATAATTGAATATCAGACTTTTAAATTGAAAATTAGTAAAAATAGTTGAATTACAACATATTTTTCAATTCTAATTTTCATTTAAAATAATTGAATTTTAGAGATTTTAAAATTGAAATTGTTAAAAATAATTGAATATCAAAAACTTTAAATTTGAAAATTAGTAAAAATAATTGAATTACAACATGTTTTTCAATTTTAGTTTTTGTTAAAAATAATTGAATTTTAGAGATTTTAAAATTGAAATTGCTAAAAATAATTGTATTTTAAAGACTTTTAAATTGGAAATTATTAAAAATAATTGAATTGCAATATATTATTCAATTCTAATTTTTGTAAATAATAATTGAATTGCAAAGGTTTTAAAATTAAAATTGTTATAAATAATTGAATTTCAAAAAGTTTTAAATTGAAAATTGTTAAAAATAATTGAAGTACAAAATGTTTACAAATACAATTTTTGTAATTAATAATTGATTTTCAAAGATTTAGTAATTAGTATTGATAGAAATAATTGAATTGTAAAGATTTTAGAATTGGAATTGTTAAAAATAATTAAATTGAATGTCGAAGGGTTTTAAAATTTTAATTTTTGAAAATTGTTTAATTTCAAAAAATTGGAAATTTTTTGTTAATGATTCAATTTCAGAAGAAATGAAAAAGAAAATAAGACTAAGAAAATTTTGTTTTTGTAAAATTTGAATTCAAATTTTATTGAAATTCGTTGATTATTAGTAATTTTTTGAAATTTTTTACTAATACGGAAGCAAAAAATTAGGCTGTAATTTAAATTAGAATACATTTTTTTACATTGTTTATGACTGTTTATTTATTGAAATTTAGTTGCTATAGAGTAAAATCCCTGATTATAGAACATTTCGTCAAGATTCAGCAAAAGTAGAAATCAAATAAAATATTTATTCCAAGGTCCTAAAGTTCTGAACGTTTTAAATGAACGAAATTTATTTTTTGCTTATAAAAAATAAATTTTTATTGCATTTATTTTACTTCACTATCCATAAAAATTAATTACTTATTTTGTAAACGTACACTGAAAAAAAAATTTATTTGATTCAAATAACCGATTATTTGTCTATAATCAAATAAATACTTACTTGAATCAAATAATTTTTATTTGAATCTAATAAATTCTATTTGTATCTAATAAATTGTATTTGAATCAAATATTTCAGTATTTGAAGCAAATACTAATTAATTGATTCAAATAAAAATTATTTGATTCCGGTAAATATTTATTTGATTATAGACAAATAATCGGTTATTTGAATAAAATAAATTTTTTTTTCAGTGTAAAATTTTAGTTTTAAAATTTTTTTATGATTAGTAATTTATTAAAATATCTTCAATAAAAAAAAATTCGTTCATTTGAACGTTTAAAACTTTGAGATCATTTTATTCCCCGAATTTGTTTGTTTAACAAAAAATAAAAAAATAAATAAATCGATGCTACATCTCTGCGCCTTCTTAAATCTAATCGAGTTTCGGTGCTCTCATTCGTTTTGTCTTATTCTCGAAAGGGAGGCATCGCATCGCCAAGGGAACGATCTTCTGGAAAAGAAGGGGACCCACAAAACTCTGCGCGGAGTATAGAGGGGAAAAAGGTTGATTTTAAGGGGTATTAGTCATTTGAGACACCGCCTTAAAGTCTTGTTCCTCTTCTTGGACCATTCCTCCTCACTGAAGCTGTCCCTCGCGATGCACTCGCTGCACGGTCTTCGGTATTATTTACATTGGAATCTTGATCAATTCCTGCCTAGAGTTCTCCAAATGTTTTTCTTCTCACGGTGAACCTTCTTCTTCTTCTTCTTCTTCTCCTTCTCCTTCTTCGCTTTCTCCCCCCTTTAAAAAAAAAGAAAAAAAAATTCTGCGATCCCAATGGAATTCGCTCGATTCTTGATATCACTCTCAAACGGATATTTACTCTCAATTCTAGGCCAATCGGATTATAAACTCAAATGCGATACACCAGTTCAGAGAGAGAGAGAGAGAGAGAGTATAACCCAATCGGTTGGAATTTAATTTGGGGTCCCAGGAGAATTCAATTCTAGGCCGAAATGAAATTCTCTCAAGAAAGTGGATTCTCTTTTGATTTCACGGTCTCTATGCGCGCCGTATAAAGACACAAAGTGCTAGTATGTAATTAAGAGATTTTGAGTGCTTTCGGACCATTAGTGTGACTATTAGTAGTAATTATCGTTAATCATTAAAATTACTTCCTGCATCGAAAGACTTGTCATTGTCGATTTATATCAAAAATCGAAGGAGAAAATATTTTTACATTAAGGGATAATTAAAAAAACAGAAGAAACTAATGTTTGTATTTTTTTCCTGTTTGTTTCATTTTTATGGTGCGTTGAAAGACTCGTCATTGTCGATTTATATCAAAAATCGAAGGAGAAAATATTTTTACATTAAGGGATAATTAAAAAAAACAGAAGAAACTAATGTTTGTATTTTTTTCCTGTTTGTTTCATTTTTATGGTGCGTTGAAACACTCGTCATTGTCGATTTATATCAAAAATCGAAGGAGAAAATGTTTTTACATTAAGGGATAATAAAAAAAAAAAAAAAACAGAAGAAACTAATGTTTGTATTTTTTTCCTGTTTGTTTCATTTTTATGGTGCGTTGAAAGATATAATTAGAAGTTGCAAGATGAAAAATGTTTGAGGAGACAAAAGGTGTGATGTGGTTAAGAGTAATTAGAACTCCTCTCGGTTCGGACCAATGCGGTGGAGTTAAAAGTGGCTTTTGACTCTCTCGTTAAAACATAAATTTTCTCCCTCAAATAGTGGAAGTGCAACTCGAAAAGGCAACAACTCGCTAAATCCCCTGTATTTCCGGCACGTTCACCATAAATGCAACAGCACCGCGCACTTGAAGAGAATCCGCACCGACGTGCAAGTACTTTATGTGCCCATCGATTTGTTCATAAATATGCAGGCGTATACGCAATTGCCTGCTCCTCCTCTCAATCTTCTCCACTCTCTTTGACACCTATTTATTCACTTTCTTTAGCGCAACGAACAATCGCACTTTTAATACCAACAATTCGAGAAGTGCTCTATATTTAATTATTCAACAAAAATTTTATCTATCAGGAATGTTGTGATTTAAATCATGATTTCAATTAAATTTGCAATTAAATTTTTAATTAAAAATAGATTTCATTTAATCAACTTTCATTCAAGGAAGAATAGAAAAAATAATTTTATCATTAATTCCCTAGGGTAATAATGAGTACTTTTTTGTCCTAGGGCGATAAAGAGTATTTTTTGCCCTAGGGTAATAATGGGCACTTTATTAAACTTCAGCTTTAAACAAAAATTATTCTAATGTCATGATTTCTGTATTTTATATGAAAAAAGAAAATTAATACATTTTTGAATTCTTAGAAACAATTCAACATGTTTTAATAAAATTTTTTGATACGATTCAATTACTTTTAACAGTTTTTCAAAAGATCTCTATTATTTAGAAGAAAATCAATAAAATTTTCCCCAACAATTTAATTGTTTTTATAAATAATAAAAATTTCACTCCAGGAATTTAATAATTTAAGAGTTTTTTTTATAAATTTCTTAGCAATAATTCAATAATTTTCAACAATTTTTCAAAATTGAATTTTTTCTGTATCTACAATTTAAAAAAAAATTCCCCCAAGCATTCAATTATTTAAACATTTGTTTAATAAAATTTTTTGCCAACATTAAATTCAACATTCAATTAATTTCATAATTATTAATAAAATTTTTACATGAATTCAATTGTTTTTCTTTTGGTTTTCATTGTTTTTCAAAAAAATCAATTGATAAAAATAAATTTTTATCAGTCTTCTTGGTAATTCAATTATTTTTAGAAATTCGGATAAATTTTTTAATTATTTTAAAAATAGTTTTAAATGAATTCCTCCAAAGATACAATTACTCCTTGAATTATTTTTTAAAATTTTATTGATATTCTTCGAAAGAATGGGATTATTTTTAAAAATGTTAATTTAACTCGTTTATGAAAATTAAACAATTATTCTAAAAAATTTTAATGAAATTCTATTCTTTTCAATGCATATCTATAATTTTAATATAAAATTTCCCAAAAGAATTAAACTTCCTAAACATTTTTTTCATAAATTGCTTTACAAACATTCAATTATTTTTAAGAATAATGAAATTTTTCCCACGAATGCAATTATTTAAAACGCAATTTCCATTCAATTCTTCAAGAAGAACAATTATTTAAAAAGATTTTTACAAAATTTTCCACCAGAATTTAATTTAAAAAATATTTTTATAGAATTCTTCTCAGAAATTCAATTATTTTTAGAAATTGTAATAAATTTTCAATTACTTTTAAAATAATTTTAAATGAATTCCTCAAAAAATACTATTACTTTTAAAAATTCAATTTTAATTCAAAAAATGATCCTAAAGTTTTGAACGTTCAAATGAACGAAATATTTTTTATTGAAGATATTTTAATAATAAATTACTAGTCATAAAAATATTTAAAAACTAAATTTTTACTTTTACAAACTGAGTAATTAATTTTTTTTATAGAGAAGCAAAATAATTGCAATAAAAATTTAATTTTTAGAAGAAATAAATAGATTTCGTTCATTTGAACGTTCAGAACTTTAGGATCTTTTCAAAAACAAAATTTTCATTAAATTTTTCAAGAAAAATCAATTATTTAAACAGATTTTAGTAGAATTTTATTATTTTTATTGAAAAATAAAAAAAATAAAAATTATTGAAAAAAATACTTAAATAAAATTCTCCCTTCGAATTCAATTAATTTTAAAACAATTTAAAATAAATTCATTTTGAAAAATGAACAATTTAAAATAAATTCATTTTGAAAAATGCAATTATTCTCAAAAAGCTTAATTAAATTCTTTGAAAGAATAATAATAATAATTATTGTTATTATTGTCGATACATTTTTAATTTTTCTTGAAAGAATTCAATCATTTTCAAAATTTTTAATGAAATTTAACTATTTTTAACATTTATTTTAGTACCAAATTTTCCTAACTTTTTTATAATAAAATTTAGAATTTTTTTCAACATTCCTCTCTTCAGAATTCCCAAAGAATCCAATTAACAATTTTGTTTACAATATTTTTCGCAAGAATTACATTATTTATATAATTTAAATTTTCTTTGAAACAATACATTATTTATTATAATATTTTCTTTTATTTTTATCTATATTATTTTTATAAATATATAAAATTTTCACCTTAATTAAATTTTTTAATGAATTTCATTTATTTGAAGTTGAATTATTCTTAATATACTTAATTTGGAAAGAATTTTTCAGAAAAATGCAATTAGATTTGGAAATTTTATTAAAATTCTTTGAAAGAGTTCGATTAGGTTGAAAAATTTTTTTGATAAAGTTGTAATAAGAATTCTATTGGAAAAATATTAAACTATTCAATAAATTATTCTTGTATTTAAATAATTGAATTTTCATTAAACTTTCTTGTGAGAAATGATGAAAAATTTAATTTAAACATTCAGAAGCAGTGTGCACTTTTAACGAAAGAAATTTTTTCCGAAAACACCATCTTTCTGCGCACTTGTTCTACACTTTATTAAATTAAATCGATTTTTACCGATTTTTTATTAACAAACTTCAGTTAAAAAAAAATTACTAAACAAACTTAAGTTATTCTTATAAAATCATAATCCCAAAGTTTCGAACGTTCAAATGAACAACAATATTTTCTTTTATTCTTCTAATTTGTATTTCTGCACAAAATAATTTTTTTTAAATGAAAACAAATTAATTCTAAACTAAATATTATTTTATTTAAATTATTTTTAATTTTTGGATAACAATTTTTTTGAAATACTTGTGATGGAAAAAAATTTCGTTCATTTTCAACGTTCTAAACTTTTGTCACATATAAAATCATCTTAATCGGAAATTCAGCGAATATTTAGTCTCCAGTATTTGACCCGAAACAAAATGTACTTTTTGCAAGTACACTGAATCGAAAAATTCCCTTTCAGCACAACGTGAAAAAAAGAAAGTAAAGACGCAAAGAACAAAGGGAATTTTTCGCAAAAAAATAACTACAATTACAGTACAACTTTTTATTTTCCCTCAAAATTTCACGCCAAAGAATTTAGAAACATCCTTAACTTGAGCAAAAAAAAAAGGGAATTCTTTCTCACTCGCGTAATTATTGGGTCATTAACCGAAACACAATTTCACCAATCTTCTCTCCAGTATATATATATATACACACAAGAATGAAGCTAAAACAAATGATGACTTCTCAAGACCGGAATTCCTACTTTGTTAATTCCATCGATGCCAATTACTCATAGCGAGTAAACTTTCCCAGAGCTCAGGGCTGAATAAATCAAAGTGTGTACATATAAACGCGGGGATAATCGCTCGCGCGCCCAAGAGAGGAGAGAGAGAGAGAATGATCGTCCTCGAGACCGAGGCCATCAGCCTCAGGATGTCCCATTGAAACTTGGGACACTCTTATTGCTGTCGAATGAAAGTAGTGTGTGCCTCTAGATGAGTCTAGACTCAAATTGAGTGTGGATTTGAAATTTTGAAGGATGATGATGGCTCAGATATTGGAGAGATATAAAATATACTAGAGTGCCATGCCGTACATCAGGTAGTTGTAGTGTAGTTAAATGTGGGAGCGTCTTAGGTCAGACATAATAGTCTGTTGGGCTGCAGGTTAAACTGGCGGCAGGCGAACAGGTTGGAGAGCGGGTTAAAGGAATGCCGCGGGAGTAAAAGAGAGCAAGGGACGTTTAGAGAAAGCGAAAAGATACACTTCCATCTCGCTTCTTCTTCTTCTTCTTCTTCTTTTCACGCTCCTTCTTCTCCCTACCACATATATATATAATATATCCGCAGCAATGTGGATCCAGTTCCTCTTCTCCTGAACTTCACTTTCTCTTTCTTTTTCTCGCCCCCTATCATCCCTCGCTTCTTCTACGAAGAGAGAAAGAGAGAACCTTTCTGTCACTGTTGCTTCGTTCCAGGGCCGTAATCTCTGTCCCTTTTTTTCTCCAAAGTCCACATGTGTCTCTTGTTTGCCTTTTTTTCGTCTCAAAATGTAAAAATTGATTACATGTCTTTTTACTGCGCGTGTGTTTTTCTGTGACACTTCTTGTGCATCATTTCTGATGGCATTATTATCAGAGGGGATAAAGTGATGGTACTCGCATTCAGTCAGACGCGTTGATGACTTTTTATTGTGTCTGACTTGACACTGATTTTCTCCACTGGGCTTTATTAACAATATCGCTGTGTGCATTTGAATGGTTGATTCTGCACAATTACTTGAGTCTCTTTAATCGACGATTCATTGCGGAGCATAAAAAGATGTGATCATTTTTTGTACAGTTTATGATGTTCGGGGTAAAAAGAAAGGAGTTTTTAATGCTGTGAAGAGGAAAATGTTTAGAGGATGAAAGGAAGGTTATTTAGATTTGACTGATGGTATTATTATTCTTAGCTGGTTATTTCACTGATAGCTTGAATGTTGTAAATTGCAACGAACTGGTACCAAAAGTGTGGATCAAACCAAAACATGATCCAAACATTTGGCATCAGTATGATTGTGGATTATTAACTTTCATTGACAATGCAAATCTTTTTTCTATTTCAGGTAAGTTGAAAAATTTTCCTCCCAAGTGATGTAATAGTGAGCTCGGGTTTTTGGTAAGTGAATTACTTTTCTCAGTGATGGGAAACAAATCAGATATGGCATTTATTAAATGCTTCAAACATTGAGTCCAATTGTTAGAAGTAGAGTTTTGTTACGTGTTTATACTGAATCAACTGTTTACTGTCTAAACTCTCTAAACTAAATGCCAAAATAATGAAAAATTAATGACAAAAAACTAACAACAAAAATGATGGAAAATAAGGGTCAAAATTTGTCACATCTGTAAGATCAGAATGGTTCTCTTACAGAAGTGACAAATTTTGACCCTTATTTTCCATCATTTTTGTTGTTAGTTTTTTGTGTAATTAATTTAAGATCAGGTGAAGAGGGTAGCGGCGACTTTACAGAGAAATCTTCCTCTATAACTAGGTTAATTTTGTCAGAGTTGCGAATATAAACGTTTCGATGGTTCGAGCACACATATTTGGCATACCATCCGTATTAGTATCCACAAAAATGTCCGCTAATTAACAGATGAAAATAATTGTCTTCATCAATGCATTCCTCAAATTTCTCCTCTTCATCTCTAATTACCTGAAAATTATCAACGATTTCCACAGTCGATAAGTATGATTGGCCAATAATTTTTAATGAAGTTGTTTTCAATTACAATCCTTGAGGTAATTGTTTCATCCTCTAATTGTGTCTTGGTATTAATTGTTTCTTCTATTAATTGCGTCTTGTAGGAATTGTGTCTTCTATTAATTATTGCATCTTGTATGTATTAATTGTGTCCTGTATTAATTGCATCTTGGGTTAATGTTGTCTTCTATTAATCGCATCTTCTCTTAATCGCATCTTCTCTTAATCGCATATTCTATTAATTGCATCTTGTATTCATTGAATTTTGTACTAATTGTGTCTTCCATTAATTGGACCTTGTATTAATTGTATTAACCCTCCGTCACACACCTTAGAAAAAATTACGACTTTACACACGTTTAGAGGGAATCCCTCACCACATTGTAAAATAAGCGACATAACAACATAAAAAAAGGAATCAATATAAATTTAATTTTAACACAAACTTATAAATATGCAGTAAATTATTCTAAATTATAAAATTAATAAAATTAAATTTCGGTCTCAAAAATAATAATTAATTACACGAATGCACATCTTCGAAGGAATTACACTTTACATGTAAAAATAATGTAACATTAACAAATAAGTAAAAAAATCATAAAATAGTTTATTTTAATTATATTTAGAATATCATTTTGCCATTAACCAACAGTGGAACAAAAATTGTTTTGAAAACTTGATTTTTTTATTTAACATAACCTCACTTTTTCGAGTTTTTTCTGGCCTTGAAGCTTCATAATTAAATATTAATTATGTTTAAACTAAATATTTTTTTAGAAACGTGTTGAGGAGTAAATTGTCGAAAGGTATAGAGACTGATTTTATTTTGCAATGAGAAAAACAAAAGTTATTTACAAAATACTGAAACCGTAGAGGGAATCCCTCCCTAGGTGTGTGACGGAGGGTTAATTTCGTCTTGTATTAATCGCATCTTCCATTAATTGCATCTTGTATTCCGTGCATCTTGTAATTATTGCTTCTTCCATTAATTGTACCTTGTATTAATCGTATTAATTTTGTCTTCTATTAATTGCATCTTGTATTAATTGTTTCTTCCATTAACTGGATCTTGTATTAATTAAATTAATTTTGTCTTCTATTAATCACATGTTCTATTAATAGCATCTTGTATTAATTGTTTATTCCATTAATTGGACCTTGTCTTAATTGTTTCTTCCATTAATAGTCCCTTGTACTAATTGTGTCCTCTATTAATTGCATCTTGTGTTAATTGGGTCTTCTGTTTATCGCATCTTCTTTTAATGGTTTCTTCCATTAATTGTGTATTAATTAATACATTCTGTATTAATTGTGTTGTTTATTAATCATATCTTGAAGCAATTGTACCATCTATAGAGTGTACATTGTATTTAATTATACTTTCTAGTGATTTTATCATCTATTAATTCTACCTTCTAGTAATTGTACCATCTATTAATTGTACCATCTATAAAGTGTACCATCTATTAATTGTACCATCTATTAATTGTACCATCTATAAAGTGTACATTGTATTAATTTTATCTTCTAGTGATTGTTCTATCTATTAATTCTATCTTCTAGTAATTGTACCATCTTTTAATTGTACCATCTTTTAATTGTACCATCTTTTAATTGTACCTTCTAGTAATTGTACCATCTATTAATTGTACCTTCTAGTAATTGTACCATCTATTAATTGTACCTTCTAGTAATTGTACCATCTATTAATTGTACCTTCTATTGTTTCTATTCTAGTAATTGTACCATCTATAAAGTGAACATTGTATTAATTTCACCTTCTAGTGATTGTACCTTCCATTAATTGTACCTTCTATTAATGGAACCTTCTATTAATGGTACCTTCCAGTAATTGTACCTTCAAACAATCGTACCTTCTACTAAATGCATCCTCCACTAATCATAATCCTCTTCTCCACTTATTGCGCCTCTAAAGGACCATCATATCGATCCTTAAGAGCTACACTTGAATAGGTATCAATTTCTAGTACATATGCTGTAAATGCGGACAAATTGAACAAATGATGCTCCGATGTGCGTATTCGCATATTATATATATAGTGTCTGTTGGAAGAAGAGTGTAAGGTGGTTATAAATGCATTGTTCGACCTGAAGGGCAGTTCGAGTCCTTCACTACGGACTGATCCACGAAGATTATATAAAGAGAGGACACATGCGCCCTGTACATACATTCAAGAAAAGGGAACTTGTGTTGAGTGAAAGAGATGAAGGAAGAAGAGCGTTCAAGGCATGGGAGAGGAATGTGGCCAATGCATGAACTATAGCAGCGCACATTCTTTAACTTGAACCAAAGGTGGCTATAGTTCGCGAATCGATGTAAATCTACATTACGCGTTCAGGTACCCGCCTACTATATATATACATATACATATACGATTTCAAGGGCCGGCTGCAGCGTGCGTGCATGAGATTAAGAAAAACGATCATGTCAAATTCAGTTTGTGCGACTTTATGCCTCTCCATTCCTTATGTATTTATGGTTATTTAAATCCATTTCGCTCACGAATAATGTAACGTGAAAATATTGCTTTTTTTCATTCTTTGCAGTTTTGGAATATTTTTAATTTTTATCTAATACTTGGAAATTATAATTTATTATTTACTATTTATTATTATTTATAATTTATTAGAAAATTAAAGAAAGTGAATTTATCATTTTGTTATTAGAAAATTGTTATTTTTGCGGCATTGTTTTTCAGGTGGATTTTAAATGTCGAGCCCTTCCCTCAATGTAGTGATTCTTTTATTTATTTCGCTTTAATGACTTGAGAAGTCAAGAAATCTGGAGAAAAACGTTGCGCTTCTTTTTTGCCCTCCATAATAGCTTTCGTTGCGGATATATTTGTAAAATGCTGCTGTAAAAAAGGGGGAGAAAAACATTTTGTCAGGTTAATTTTTTTCTCCAAGTTGTTGGAAAATGTTTTGTGGTGATAAAACCAACTGTATAATCGTGCGCGCATTTCAACGTTCCTTTTTAATTTTCTTTAATTACTGTTTGAATGCCATTCTCCACGTATAGATATATTTACGATTAAAAGAGGAGATACTGCGTGCTTTCGTTTTTTTTTAAATAAGTGACAGACGATATTTAAATGAATGGCGGATTCTGGAATAGTTATTAGGACGAGTACGATTCGAAAGCGAACTTTAATAACGATAATAACATTAATGCCTCTCTCTCTCGCTCCATAGAGTCCATACTGATATGATAGTCTGTAACATCCGTTCATTTGTTTGTATTTACCTTCCATGGCAACCGACTGTCGAAAATCGAGTGTCAATATTCTCGTTATTGATTGCTGTACATGCTATAGAGGAAGAATTTGGAACAAAAAAATGTAGGGAGTTTGTTTAAAAAAAGGATTTATAAAGCATAGGAACAAAGAAAATGCGTACAAGTACAACTACAAACTACTACTACTACTACAAACTTTTCATGTTCGTAGTGTTGTTTAAAAATTTTTAAATTTTCTTCCACGTGCATATATGGCTTTTTGGTGCCATTGCACGAAATGGGAAACATTTTGTGCAAGATTTTCGTTAATTTAATGTCTGTAGGAGGAGAATCTTGTGCGCACAAGTTATGAAGTTCGCTAAAGCGAAATATGCATTCATCTCGCACGGTGTGCCAGCGTCAGTCATTTCCTCTTTTACTCGCTTATTTGCGAACCTTCACCCTTTTCTGTCCTCTCTTTCCAATTGGCAACATTCGTGCAACCAAGAGAAAGAGAGAGAGAGAGAGAGAGAGAGAACTTCTTATTTTACGGGTGAGAATCTCAGCACGTGCAGCCATACCGGCGTCTACTGTCTATTTCCTTTGCTGTAAACTTAATACTTGTAAACTGTAATTTAGCAGTGGAACCTTTCAAATATTTATTCCTAGAAGTAAATTTTGAATAATGCACATTGAGAATTTTTTCTCTGGTACATTAAAGACGATGATGTCGTGTCATTAGGAGAATGTAGGAAAGATTTAATGTAAAGAATATTTGAAAGAGGATCCTAATGTTCTGAACGTTCAAATGAACAAAATTTATTTATTTCTTTTAAAAATTAAATTTTTATTGTAATTACTTTGCTTCACGATCCAAAAAATTAATCAGTGAGTTTTTTAACGTTAAATTTTAGTTTACAAACTTTTTTATCATTAGATTTATTAAAATACCTTCGATGAAAAACATTTCGTTCATTTGAACGTTCAAAACACTTGGGGATCATATTTGGAAGAAGCATTGTCGTCATGATTTTAGGCGAATTCCTTTTTTTTGGATGTTTAATTAGGAAACATCTCTTTTTGATGCTTAATTAAACAAATGCCTTTCTTGATGCTTAAATAATTGCGAATGTGGTTGGAAAAGCAAATAATTCTGGGTGACTGGGAGATTGAACAGTAACGTCTTGATGATTTCGTTTCTCTTGAATCTTCTCGACAGGCGGATAAACTTTTTGCTTCCGGTTGCAGCAGAGGCAGTGCGCATATTTTGTGAAACGCTCATCTCGACACGATTCCACGCGTATATCGTTACTTGTATATATAGCCGTTTATTTTAATCGAGCTTAATCGAGTGAATTTTCTACGATTTCTTTGTGTCACGTCTGGTAAATGTCACTGTTTCTGCTTTTTATCGTCCGCGTGGAATTGGAATATCCGATTATGCGCCTTTTTTACGGATTTACAGAGAAGTTGTTCGAATGTTGCTTTTTTTAATTTTATTCTCGTCTCTTGAGTTTGCAAATTCACATTGTCATCAACTGTGTTGAGAATCTTTTGTTGGTTGGGTGTTTAGATCAACTATTCAGAATCTTTTGTTGGTGGGGTGTTTGGATCAACTATTGAGAGTTTTTTGCTGGTTGGGTGTTTTGATCTACTATTAAGAATCTTATGATGGTAGGGTGTTTTGATCAACTATTCAGAATCTTTTGTTGGTAGGGTGTTTTTGGCAACTATTCCAAATCTTTTGTTGGTGGGGTGTTTTTGGCAACTATTCCAAATCTTTTGTTGGTGGGGTGTTTTTGGCAACTATTGAGAGTCTATTGTTGACATGGTGTTTTAGACATTGAGAATCTTTTGTTAACATGATGCATTGTTCAAAATTAGAGAATCTTCTGTTGATGCCAAAGATGATAAAAGTTAGAAAATGCTAAATGTTGCAAACAGTCCGGTATGATATGAAGAATTTAGAAATAGTAGCAACATGCTGGATCAGGAAACAAATATTTTGTTAATATTTAGAGGCATTTAGAAATATTTAATGCCATTTTTCGGAAAATTGACGAAACGTGCGTGGTGAATATTTGTATAAAAAAAAAGAAGAAGAAAAAACGAGAACATTTGATGAGGCTTCGCGCGTATCATTTACAGAGCAACGACCGTTGTACGGTGTCTTTTCACTGCGTAATTAGATCGGAGGAATACGAGTGTGAGCATGATCAACACAAGTACACGCGGAACATGACCAACCACGTCGAGAAATATACATGTCTCTCGGACCTTTAGAATGTATTTACTTGAGCATATATTACGTTTGTATTCATATGTTTATTCTACTATACATATTGTAGTGTCTGTGAGTGTGTGTATTTTATTGAAGGGTTCTTCGGTTCGATTACGACTAACTGTCCGCAGTAGAAATTGCAGTGATATCTCTCGCCAGCCATCCGTGCTTACCAGATTCTATTCCCTTTGTTTTGACTGATAGCCACCAGACCATGACCCCTTCGATCCTTGTGCTTGAAATGTGCCGAGAGAGTTATTATGCCCCTCATTAGTCCGAATGTAAAAACTTCATTAGGTGCTACGGAAGAATCAAAATCAAATCACAACACTTCACTTTTTTCATCAGCAAAAAATCATTTAATTATTTTTTCAAATTTGTTTCATTAAAACAATTTTTAATGTATAGAAATTCGGACAGGTTATCGCATATGTTTCGATTAATAATATACTAATCTTTATAGTAATACAGAAAGATTAGATTATACTTGACGAGTGTATTAGTACACGGTAGTAGTTATTAGTAAGATACGTCTCTTGTAAGCTTGTTGAAAAATTATCATTTTTCGAAAGATAGGATCTTGGAATGCAAGCGATATACAATACGGTTGACAATGAGAGAACAAAACCACGTTTTGTGTATGTAATAGTAATAAAGTTACATATTTAATGAACGACGAAATGGTTATTAACACACAGACATTGAAGAATACACAGACACTAAAGAATACCACACACGTGTAATGTGAGCAGAATCCACTTGAGGATGTGTGTGTGTATGCGGCTTGTGCAAGCTCCGTTAAGCTCGTATCTTTAAAACGCCACATTATGGTGACAGATCCTTTTACTCCCGTAACATGAGATCTGCGTGCCAACACAATTCTACATTCTCAGCTGGAAAGCAGAAAACTTCCATAGAATACACACACACACACACACATGTACACTTATCTATTATCTTTTTCGACGACGAAACAGAGAAGGAGAGAGAGAGAGTAGAACCGGAATCAAAAAAAGAAAAGAATGACAGACTTGGAGAGAATATTTACTGTCTCAGGAACCGGTAGGCACCTTAAGAGATGCAGAAATATAATCTCCACATCTACAAAGTGTGTGTGGAGATTAATGTAGACGTAAGAAAAATGCAAATAATTGCAGTAAAGCGCAGTATCAAAGCTTATATATATGTATATGGGAGATAAGATAAAAGCATAGACCTTATAGAGCGAAAACAAACTCACTGAAAGGAGAAATTCATTCACTCGTTCTGTATATAAAGTGCCGAAAAAAGAGCAATTTTTGCCCGATAAATTTATATCTCTTTGAATTATTGTGTCATTAATTCATTTAATTAATGTTACTTAATATAGAATGGGAAATGCTAAAGGAAATCAATAGCTCAGTTTAGACGCGACATAAATATTGCAATAGTTTTAAATATTCATCATTCGGATTGACCTGCTTCAACGGACGCAATGATTAATTGAGAGAGAAATTAAATTTTTTATTATTATAATATAGAGGGAGTAAAATTTTAATTACTCTGTCATTAAAAGTTTTATTAACATTTGATTTGAAAGGAATATTTTAAATGTTATAATCAATAAAAGTTGCATAAATTTACAATCGAACACTCATCGCGTATAAAAAATAAATTCTTTTGGCTATAAAAAGAAGGACTGACGATTAAAGTATGAAAATTGAGTCCTAAAGTACAAGGTGCAAAAAAATGCGATTAAAAATAGAAAACAAAGTGATATTATTAAATGCCACGTTAGCGAAGTTCACAACTTTTATAATCAACGATTTCAGAAAAAAATTATTTTTTTAAGCAAATTTTGGTAAAGAAAAATAGTAAAATTATTTTTTAAAATAATGATTCACAAAAAAAATATTTATGAACAAAAAATGTCATTTTTTGGTAGGAAAATAAATTTTTTTCTTTCAATTGTTGATCATAAACGTTGCAAACTTCACCGACGTTAAATGCCACAAATCAGGGAATTCAGGGAAAATTCAGGGAAAGTAAAATTGATCAGGGAAGTCAGTGAAAAGTCAGGGATTTTTAGTAAAAGTAATGGAAAAATCGAATTACAAAAATTCATGAAAAAACTCTAAATTTTCATTTTTTTTTCTTTGACTTGTGAACTATAAAAATAACCACGAATTTTAATTCAAAACCTTGAATTTTTTCTATTTCAGACAATAATTTCTTTTTAAATATAACTTATTTTTTAACCCTTTGCCGTTCTTGTGTTACGAAATGTCGTTTAGAGTCTTTTCTGGGGGAACAACCAATGAGAAAAGGCGGTATGCTTGTGTTGATAAATTAGTTATGTGTGAGAATGTAAGTGTTCTGAATTTGCAGGAACGTACCTAATTAAAAAATGAATCCATTTATATTTTAAAATAAATTATATTTCAAAATAATATTTAATACCTAAAAATCTGTTTTTTTGTATAAAGTGGAAGTGTATTTGCAATTTATTACTTTTTAAACATAGCTATATTTGATTATTAAAGACTTTTATCAAATCTACATAACCAATGTAAACATAACCTCAATATCAAACTAATTTTCGGCCCTGATATTATCCACGTGATTCCACTGTCAAACTTATTTTTTCTGAGGTGGGGAAAGCTTATGTACGGCAAAGGGTTAAAGAACTATCATAAAATTATGACTTATAAATTATGTAATAAATAATTTTTACAATTTTCATAAATACTAGATTGATGAAAGAAATTTAATTAAAAATACTGAAAAAATTTAATTTTAGAAAAGTTACAAATAATTACAGAAATTCAATTATTTTCAAAAGTAATAACATTTTTTGCAGAAATTCAATTATATTCAAAAATTTAAAAAAAAAATTCTGGCCATTTCAATTATATTTTTAAAAATAGAAAAATTCTTGTCGAAAATTTAATAAAGTTCAAAATTTTTTTTTAAATTCTCGTCAAAATTTTAATTATTGTTATAAATAATACAATTCTTTTTCAAAATTCAAATATTATATTTAAAAACTTTAATAAAATTCTTGGAAAAATTTCACAGGAATTCAATAATTTACAAAATTTTTGATGAATTTCTTCTAAAAAAACCAATTATTTTTATAAATAATAAAATTTTCTAAGGAATTCAATTATTTAATATAAAAAATTCCAAATATTTTTTCGAAAAATATCAAGTATTTAAAAAGAATTTTATAAAATTCGTCGCAAGAGTTCAGTTATTGAAAAAAAATTTAACAAAGTTCTTTTCAAGAATTCAAGTATTTTTAGAAATAGTAAAATTCTTCAGCGAAATTCAATTACTTTTATAAACTTGAATGAAATTCGTTGGAAGAATTAAATTATTTTAGAAAGTAATAAAATTTTTAGCATTAATTCAATTATATTAAAATATTTAAAAAAATTCTGGTCATTTCAATTATATCTTTAAAAATAAAAAAATTCTTCTCCAAAATTCAATTGTGTTCAAAAATTTTTTTTAAATTCCCGTCAAAATTTCAATTATTGCTATAAATAATACTATTCTTCTTCAAAATTCAAGTATATTTAAAAACTTGAATTAAATTCTTGTTAAAATTTCACAGAAATTCAATAATTTATGAAATTTTTAATAAATTTCTTTGTAATAATTCAATTATTGTCATAAATAATAAAATTTTCACGTGAGTTCAATTATTTAATATACAAAATTTTTATAAAATTTTTTTAAAGATATCAATTATTTAAAAAGATTTTTATAAAATTCGTCGCATGAATCAATTATTTAAAAAAAAATTAACATACTTCTTTACAAGAATTGAATTATTTTTATAAATAATAAAATTCTTCACCGAAATTCAATCATTTTAGAAAAATTTTAATAACATTTTTGGAAATTTTTTAAAATTATTTTCATGAATAATAAAACTCATTGCAGGATTTTAGTTAATTTTGGATACAATATTTTAATCAAATTCCTCGAAAAATGTAATTATTCTTAGAAATTTTATTAAAATTTGTCAAAAGAATTGAATTATTTAAAAATTTGTCGATAAAATTCTTTATGAAAATTCAATTTTAACAAACATTCAATTATTCAATAAATTATTTATTTTTCAATTTAAATAATTAAATTTTTCTAGAATTTTCTAATAAAAATTGATTAAAAAATGAAATTACTGAACGATCGATTTATTGTTTATGAAAATAATTGAATTCTTGCGAATGATTTTATTAGGATTTTTGTAAATAATTAAATTTTTGTTGAAAAATTTCATGGTTATTTAAATTATAACAAAACAATATGAAATAATAATAATATAATATAATTTATATTCTTATAAATTTTTGAGTTTCAAGAAGGTTTGAATTTGAATGTTTTGAAGAATTTTAATTCCAGTGGAAAAGTAATAATTAAATACTTATTTAAAAATTTAGTTATTGATGTTTTTGAATAATTTTACAATTAATGAAATTCGTAAATAAATTTATTAGAACATTTTTTTGAGTATCTAATAATTTTTAGATTGAATCAGAATATTTTTTATGGTCAGGGAAAAAGTGTTGTTGGGAAAAAGTTTTGTTCTGGAAATCAGGGAAAAATAAAATTAATTATTTGTGGCAACCCTGTTGATCTTTTTGAATAATTTATTAATTTTACAATTAAAGCAATTTGTACTGCTTAAAAAATTACTTAACAGGAGTTAAAGAATTTTTTTGCATCCACTATATATTTTACAAGGGAATCCAGTATATATGTGTAAACTATTAAAACTCAATTTGTTCAGAGCCTGTTTTGTATAAACGTTATAGAATATTTAACCGTAAAGTGAGTGATTTTAAAGGGAAATAGAAATAAAACGTTAATTAAGAGGAATTATTAAGTTAGTTGCTCTCTCCCTGTATATATATAAAAGGGGTTAAGATTCATTAAAATTGTCGAGTTTCGTTTGTCTCTCTGGGTAAAGCCGGTTCTCTCGCGTTCGCTCTCCCGACTCATTCAACACGCGCATATATATATATATATATATATATATATATACAGCATCCGAGTTTCTATTCGGCGTTGTGCTTGTCTGTTTCATTCGCGCATTTGCCACTTGCAATAAAACCAACTACTTTGTACTCTTGTACACTACCACCATAACGCATTGATTGATGGCACCAATTCCACTTTGTGTGTTTGCAGCCAAATGGATACGTTAAATAATTCACAAAGTCGATTTTTCAAGTACTTTTTGCATAAACCTTATGCGCTGAATGGAATTATTATATCTGCAGAATTGGATTTTTTTTATCTTTTATAACAAATTAATATTAATCAGGGTGGCCGTATAAAATAAAATCAGTAAAGTTAGGGAAATGGCTGTAAAACAAAATTCTTGTATAGGTAAAGTCAGAAAAATATGAGGAAAACAAAATTTTTTGTTAGTAAAGTCAGGAAAGTGACAGAAAACAATTTTTTTCAAGGAAATTAAGCAAATTGAAAGTTTTTTCAACTTATTTGAAGAAATTGCGAATTTTTAGTATAAACTGGAACTTATTTCGATTTTTATAGAGCGAAAAATAGCTATAATAAAAAATTATTTTTGAACAATTTTTAAGATAATTAAATTTTTCAAATATATCTATAATAACATTTTTTTTGAATAATTGAATGTTTGGAAAATTTAATTGAAAATAATTAATTTTGTTCAAGTGCTTTGTACCAATTTTTGAAAATCAAGTTTTAATGAATTTTAATTGCAAATATGAAAACTAATTGAATTATCGAAAATTGTAATGAAACATCTTTAAATGTCAATTTGAAAATGAATATTAATGAAAATTAGTCTCTAATTTTTGAAAATTCAATTTTTGTAGTTTTTTCAATAACATATTTCCGTAAATTCAAATACGTCCAAAAAATGGTAATATTTTAGAATTATTTTTAACAATTTGGTAAGAAATTCTGTTCTGAATTTTTATAATTACAATTTAAAAAAAAAATTAGTATTTTTGAATTCTACAAAAATTCATTTAAGAAATTCAGTTATTTTAAAAAATTTACATTAAAATATTTTTAAAAACTTATTTTTAAAATTGTTTTATTTAAATTTTTTAAGATTCAATTATCTTCGAATAATGCTAATAAAAATTTATAAAAAATGTATTTATTATTTACGTATTTATAATAACTTTACTATTTTTGATTTATTCACATTTCGGAGATATTATAGTTCTATTTGTAATTAAAATTATTGAAAAGTTTTATTAAATAAATAATTAAATTATTTTTATAAGATTTTACCAAATTATAATTGTTTAGAGATTTTTTAATTGTATGTAATTAAAAAAACTACTATTTTGAATTTTAATATTTATTTTAATAAATATTAAAATATTAATATTCTTCCAAGAAATTCAATTATTTTCAGGTATTTTAATAAAATTCAACAATTTTCATAAATAATAATATTTATCGCAAGTATTCAATTATTTTTAAGAGTAATAAAATTCTTCCTAGCCATTCAATTATTTTTCGAAATTGTATTAAAATTCTTTGCCGAAATTAAATTATTTTAAAAGTTTTAATAAAATTCTTCCTAGAAATTCAATTATTTTCATAAATAACAATATAATTTATCACAAAAATTCAATTATTTTGTAAAGTAACAAAAATTCTTTCAATAAATTCAATTATTTTTAGGAATTTTAGTAAAATTCTTTGCAAGATTTTAATTATCTTTATAAATAATAAATTTCTTCGTCGAAATTCAATTATTTTTGTAAATAACAATAATTATTTATTGAATTTGAATTATTTATTTTAATTTGAGTTTCAATTGTTCGTAAATTTTTCAATTGTATGTAATTAAAAATACTACTTTCAAAAATTTGTCTTTCAAAAATTATTTTTAAAATATTTGTAAGAATTTGTTCTTTTTATTATTTTTTGAAATTATTATGTCTTAATAACTTTAGAAAAAAAAACGGACAGTTACAATTTATTATCAAAACTTGATTTTTTGTATTTAAATAATTGCAGATTCTAAAAGAACTTTAGAAAAATTGCTAAAAATAAAATTGATTCAGAATCAAGATCAATTGAAAATTATAGAAAATAATTGAATTTAGAAAGGGTTATAATTGTAAATTGTAGAAATTATTAAAGTTTATCAATTTTACTAATTTACCGTAAAATCTCATATTTTTCTGTAAAAAGAATTTTGTCATGAAAAATAATTCTAATATTAGTTAATTAGTCAGTGAAATGCCAGGGAAATTGATAAATTGAAACTTGTTAACACTCTGATTAATGAAGCGCAATTAAAAAATTATCTTCACAACTTTTCTAAGGATATCAAATTGAAACTACAAACGCTTCTTTTTTAATGACATCCTTAGAAGAGTTGTGAAGATAATTTTTTAATTTTACAATTTTCTAGGTATATATATATATATATATATATATATATCCAAATTGCTAAATCTTTTTTGAATTATTACTTTCGCTGTTTCTTGTTTTTATGAATACGATGTTTTGAAAGTGGGAGGAGAAAAATATTTTTTCAAACTCTTCTTCCTGGTCGTGTTTTACAAAAATGTTTCTTTTTATCGACATAAAGGATTAGGCGTGTCTGAAGAATGGATTATAAACCTGCTGCTGATGCCTTCTCTTGAAATTCAGGCTCTCCTGACCGACGTCAAAATAAACACTTTGCTTCTTCTTCTTTATTCTTCTTTTGTGCCTTGATCTGCACAAACATATATATACCTGTTCGATTGAATACCATCTCGATTGACACTCTGGTCATCTTGGGAATAACATCTCAATTACATTTTTTCTCGGGAATAATTTTTTAACGTCAAAATATACTTAACGTCGACTACTGAATTCATTACTGCCTCTTGATTTTGTCTACAAAACGGAAAAGTGTTTTTTGTTTTTAAATAATTGTGTAGTAAAATAACCCAAACTGTTAGGAACTTTTGTTAATTTTTGCTTTAAAAATAGCCAAACTTGGTGGAAATGTTCAGAACTTTCTGATTGTTTTGATTTCTCTTATGTTATTTTATTCTTTTATGTTTTTTCTCTATTCTTTTTATGTTACTTTTTGGAATCTTCTTTTTGTAATTCGAATTTGCCTTTTGACTCAAATTTACGATGTTGAAGTCCGCAACGTTTTTCAAAAACGAAAAATCAAAAAAGAGTTTTTTTTTCAAATAAAATTCATCTCTAATTTTCATTTTCCTTAATTTTTAAGAAATCAGTTGTTACTAACAATAAAGATTTAATTATCAAACAATATTATTTACAATCAAAAATAAAAGTACCGTCCTATTGTTGTCGTTTTTAAAAACGTTGTGGACTTTAGCATCATTCAAACTTGATATTTTGGTTTGACTTTTAGAGTCGAAATTCCTTTTTGAAAAGTTAAGCACCACGTACTTGGTTCCTCTTCATAATTTTAGGGCGAAAAAGAAATGGAGATATTTCCCTACTTGGTAGGGATGTCAAGTGTGGCATGGAGATTTTATCGAGCAATTCTTCTCTAGTGTTTGCTTGCATTTGTCAGAGTGAGTGAGAGAGAGAGAGAAATACTTTTTTTGGGGGGAACGGGAAACAGGTGGTTCGGATGTTGTAAGGTCAAGAGGACCCGGGCCAAGTGTGCCAAAGCAGACCCTTTTTGCTTCTTTTCAGCACGTTCCTCTGATTCTATCGGGTCCACGGCACTTTTCAGGTCAAGTGCACCAAAAATTTTATTGGTACTGTAAAAAAGAGAGTAAAAATAAAAAGAAAAAAAAAGCACGCACCTTTCGCGCAGTCAGCTCTCAATTTAGCGCCATGGGCGTCAACAACAATTGGCGCGCAGAAACTTTTACCTACCGCAGTGTTACTTCTTCTTCTTCTTCATCATCATCTTCTTCTTCTTCACTCTGCCTCAGATTTTTGCGCACACCTTCATTTTTGCGACCCTCTCTTACTTCATCTTTAAACCACTCAAGCGTATACTTGGAGTTTCTGTCTCACTCACTCACTCTCTTTCTCTATCTTTTTCTTTCTCTCTCGTTCTCTCTCATAAACGTGTTGCCGTGGATATATTTCCTCTCTTGGGAACCGTAATTTTCGGCGCAAAAAATTTAATTGCCTTCGAGTGAAAAATACACTTTTTTGTAGCACGTTTTTTTCACTCCTCGAGTTACAGATTTGGTTTGGAAAAAAGTCTATTTGAATAGAGTGTGAGTAATGTCCACTTTATTCAAATAACTTTTTGTCTCGTAAGAAAAAAAAAGCAGGAAAGTGAAAACAAAAGATTTACTAATTATACTTAATTTTCTGTTTTTCAAAGAATAGCGAATTGGGACAAAAAACGCATATCAGCAAAATTGTTACAAGTTTTTTGTCTCAATGTGACGTCCTTAGAAAAACTATGTGTAAAATAAAGAAGTCTCAATGAACCGAAATGTGAAGAAATTCTAAGAAAATGTGAAGAAAGTTCTAAGGCTGTAAAAAAAATTTGTGGACATAAAAATAGCGCAAATTAAGCATTAAAAATTTTTTGTATGAATTGGAAAACTGTAGATTCAATGTCTGATTATAAAGATTAAAATAGTTTCGAACTTTTTGGGATTTAATATGGAGCTGCTATTGTCCACCTGAGAACGCCAAGGTCATCGCTAGATGGCAGTTCCGTTCCTTCTTGGAATTTTAAACTGACATCTGGTGGTGACCTTGGAGTTCTCAAGTGGAGAAATTAAATCTGTATTTTTATCCTTAACAAATTTTTTTATAATTAATAAAATGCTAAAAATGTTAATGTGCAAAATAATTTAAATTGTTCTCATAGCGTAAATTTATAATAAACATTATTTTTTTAATTTTATTTTTTAACATAATTTATTACTCAGTATTAAAATTTATCACTCGGTGAATAATTTCAATTCTGTTAAAATTAGATGAACTTTTCAATATAAATTCAACAGATATTGATTCAAAAATTTTAAGGCAATTTTTCGAATGAATTCAATTATTTTGATAAATATTAAAATTCTTCCCAGAAATTCAATTATTTTATGTTCCTATAAAGTTTCAAACTTTCAAATGAAGGAGAATATTTTTTTTCTTCTTCTACTTTGTATTTTATTTACAAAACAATTATTTTTTAGATTAAAACAAATTAATTCTAAACTAAATATTGTTTAGTTTCAATTATTTATCTTTTTTTCGATATAGTAATTTTCAAAAACACTTTCAATATGTAAAAAATTTCGATTTGAACGTTTAAAATTTTAGCCTCATATTATTATGAGGAATTTTAATAAACTTCTATACATAAAATTGAATTATTTTCATAAATAACAATATTCATCACAAGAATTCAATTATTTTCAAGAGTAATAAAATTCTTCCAAGCCATTCAATTATTTTGAGAAATTTTATTAAACTTCTTTGCCAAAATTCAATTATTTACAAGTTTTATTTAAAATTTCCTTCGAAATTCAATTATTTTTTTTGAACTTTAATTAAATTTTATACAAGATTCAATTATTTTCATAAATAACAATATTTATCACAAGCATTCAATTATTTTTAAAGTGTAACAAAACTTCTTTCAATAAACTCAATTATTTTTAGAAATTTCAGTAAAATACTTTTCTGAAATTTAATTATTTTTATGAACTTTAATTAAATTTATTATTACAAAAGTCAATTATTTTTATAAATAATATTTATCTCAATGATTCAATTATTTTTAAAAGTAACAAAAATTCTTTCAAGAAATTCAATTATTGTTTGGAATTTCAGAAAAATTCTTTGCAAGATTTTTGAAAGATATTTGAATTTTTTAATTTGATTAAAGAATTATGAAATTAATATTTTGCGAAATTGAATATTTGAAAGTAATTTAATTTTGTTGAACAATTCGATTCGAAATTGAAGAATTAATCCTATTTTTCAAGAATTTTAATTTAATAGTTAGCAAATACAGTGGAACTTCGATAACTCGAAACTCGTTAAGTCGAAATCCTGAATTAGTCAAGAATAGGGTATTCCTAAAATCTCTAAATGTTTAATATACATTTTTCTCTTCTTTATTGGACTCGTGATAATTGTTAAAAAATATTTATAACGGACAAAAAATTCTTTGATAAAAAAAAAATTGAAAATGGAAAAATTATAGGAATCACTAGAAATGAAAGAATACAAACAAAGTAAATTATACTCTTATTGTAATTATATTTATTGATTTTTAATTCGCTATCGGAGCTTTTGTATCCGTTGAATTTTTCTTTTTCACCAATTTGTAGGTAACTGCTACATTTTTGGTATACAAATACCTCGGCGCCCCATTGTTTTAAGAGATTGTCTCCAGTGTTTTTTATTTTTGGTATGCGGAGGAAATATCGATTTTGGATGAGAAAATATTCGTGTTTTACGCACAGGGGAAAATGTTTCTACGCGAAAAATATTTTTCCTATTTTTAGTGCTAAAATGTCAACTAAATTCACTGCTTTTATTCACCTATATAGGAAGTAAAAAAGTTTTTAACCTTAAACCGTGGGAAAAATTAAGTCATTTTTTCGGTTTCGTATAGAAAAAGTATTTTTTGATGCAGAGCATCGATGGTAACTTTATAGTATTGAATGAATTTTACACTTTTAGTATTGGTATTTTACACTATTATTGTTGCAGACTATATTCACTGTTAACAAAAGTATCAAAGTGCAACGAATTGATACAAAAAAAGAAATTTCTATCAATTCAAGAATTGATCTTAATTTTTGTCATATCAATTTTATATGAGGCTTGAAGTTCACAACGTTTTTAAAAGCGAAAACATAAAAAATAATGTTACGGTATTTTTATTTTTGATTCTTAATCATGTTCTTTTTTTTAATAATTGTATCCTTAGTGACAATTAATTTCGTAAAAATTAAGACACATGAAAATTAGAAATGAATTTAATTTTTTAAAAGTTCTTTTTCGTTTTTTCGCTTTTAAAAACGTTGTGGACTTCGAGATTGTAATTTTATTCACTTTGCGGTATCAGTTTGATACTATTGTAGAGAAAATTCTGTTAGTATTGTAAGTGTATATCTAAATGTCGTATTCTATATTCACCATAGAAGTCGAATATAAATATATGAATATGCATTAAATAGAAGGTTATAAAAGTATGATAAAGTCAAACTCAAAAGAAACTGATAAATGAGAAAGACGAGATTTATCCTGAGAGTTACGGATTGCGCGTAGAATGTTGTCTATTGCTATGTTTGAATTTATAGGATTGAGATATCGCTAGAAGCACAATATGTGTAAAAGTATTCTCTTCTCTCTTTGCGCTCGATGCGTCCTTTGGTTTCGAATACATATATACTGCTTTTTGTGTATGCGCGCTTCACCTTTTGCATTCGCGTTTAAAGCATTTGTTACGGACGGAAAACGATTTTACGCGTCCACAGCTGCCTGTCGTTATAATCGAAATTCATTTTTCCTTCGTACCCATCTTTCCATCTGTAATTTTCACTGGGTTTCTATTTTTAAAAATGTCACGAAATTTTATATACACACACACGCTTCATTCTATGTGTGTGTGTGTAGATTTTCTTCTCTATTTTTTAAATTCGAATTTATTTCTGGAATGATTGGTTGAATAATCTTTAACGTCCGAGATTCTTTATTTGCCTTAATTTTTAGAATGATTTTTAAAATGGTTTTAAAAATTAGAAACAAATGGAATAAATTGTTCGAATGTTTTTTGTTTTATTTGCCTTAATTTTTAGAATGATTTTTAGATTTGGAAAATTAGAAACAAATGGAATGAATTGTTCGAATGTTTTCGTTTTATTTACCTTAATTTTTAGAATGACTTTTAAAGTGAGTTTAAAAATTAGAAACAAATGTAATGAATTGTCCGAATGTTTTGTTTTATTTGCAATGTTCCTAAAGTTTCGAACGTTCAAATGAACGACAATATTTTTTTACTTCTAATTATTTTTCTTTTTTGGACCGTAATTTTCAAAAATATTTAAGGTGAAAAAAAAAATTCGTTCATTTGAACGTTCGAAACTTTAGCCACATTATTTGCCTCAATTTTTAGAATGATTTTTAAAATGGTTTTAAAAATTAGAAACAAATGGAATAAATTGTTCAAATGTTTTGTGTTTTATTTGCCTTAATTTTTAGAATGATTTTTAGATTTGGAAAATTAGAAACAAATGGAATTAATTGTTGGAATGTTTTGTTTTATTTGCAATGTTCCTAAAGTTTCGAACGTTCAAATGAACGACAATATTTTTTTACTTCTTCTAATTTGCATTTCTTTAGAAAAAAAAATTATGTTTAGATTAAAACAAATTAATTCTTAACTAAATATTGTTTAATTTCAATTATTTTTCTTTTTTCGATATAGTAATTTTCAAAAATATTTAAGGTGAAAAAAAATTCGTTCATTTGAACGTTCGAAACTTTAGCCACATTATTTGCCTCAATTTTTAGAATGATTTTTAAAATGAGTTTAAAAATTAGAAACAAATGGAATGAATTGTCCGAATGTTTTGTTTTATTTGCCTTAATGTTTAGAATGATTGTTAGATTTTAAAAATTAGAAACTAAAGAAATGAATCGTCCGAATGTTTTCGTTTTATTTGCCTTAATTTTTAGAATGATTTTTAAAATGACGTTCAAAATTTGAAAAAATGGAATGATTCGTCCGAATATTTTCTTTTTATTTGCCTTAATGTGTAGAATGATTTTTAGATTTTAAAAATTAAAAACAAAAGGATTGAATTGTCCGAATGTTTTCGTTTTATTCGCCTCAATGTTTAGAACGATTTTTCAATTTTAAAAATTAAAAACTAAAGAAATGAATCGTTCGAATGTTTAAGTTTTATTTGCCTTAATTTTTAGAATGATTTTTAAAAAGGACGTTAAAAGTTAGAAAAAATGGAATGAATTGTTCGAATATTTTCTTTTTATTTGCCTTAATGTTTAGAATGATTTTTAGATTTTAAAAATTAGAAACAAAAGGATTGAATCACCCGAATTTTTTTGTTCTATTTGCCTTAATTTTTAGAATGATTTGTAAAAATTAAAAATTGACACATCTTCAACATCTTCTTTTAATTTGTTAAATTTTTTCGACATGAAATTTAATCTGATTTTCATTAGAAAAAATAAGGCATTATTTCTAGAAACCTAGAATTCCTTTACTGATAATTAAATTGAATAATTTATCGATAATCTATTTTACAATCGTGAACAACTGAACGATTTGCAAATATAATATAGTTATAATCTAGATCATATCTTGTTGAAAGTGGATTTTTTCCTGCATTTTCCATTTTTAAATTTTCTTTGACATAATTAATTGCTGGTAATTAGCCTTAATACGCTCAATCAGCTTGATTAAATTACAATTTACAACCTTAAAAAATTAATAATAAACCAGTTTTAAAGCCATGTTTGCCCTTTTATTATACCGGTTTCGTTTCCCATTTACCGTAAATTGATTATTTGTCTTATTTTTTTTTTAAGACCCGAGCGAAATAAATCTGCCTTATTTGAAATTATGGTAGAAACAAGCAAGCAAATAAAACAAATGAAATTTGTAATTATGATTTTCTATTACTTTACAAATAAACATTGACGAGAATCTAAAAATCATTTAACGTCCCTAGAAGAATATTAATAAACAGATTACTTAATAATAAATAATCACTCAGATCCGATCTTGGGGTAAAATCTTCTCGTCAAAACGCAGGGACAGGCTTTTTGAAATTTGCATTAATTAAGAGCGAATTCTTGATTGGAGGCGAGCGCATAGTCAATTTGTATAAGCGTATAATTGTCCGGGGGATATTATGCAAGATATTGGGACGATAGCTCGTATTTAACATCTTAATGGACATTTTTAATGCAACCAGGGCCCTAATTGCTCCGGCAATGTTTTTATGCGGATTTCAAGTTCTACTATTAATATAAATTTGCTAGCCTCTCGCAAAAGTCACATCGCAAAAGAGAAAGAGAAGTGCATTTATATAAAAAAAAAAGTTTGAGCAACCGATTCGCGGTTTCGAGCATCAGGGGCATGAATATATTTCTAAATGCAATGTATGCATATATTTGACATTTACGACTTAACCAACCCACCGCCATTTGGTTTTATCTCTCTCTCTCTTTGCGAATTGTTGCTCTCCTTTTATTTTCTTTTTTTTCGCCCCCCGAAAGAAAGGTTGGGTTGTTCTCAACTCGCAAAACTGAATATACACGTGCTTAAATACACACTTTGGCTGGTGAAAAATGAGCGGACCTCGTAAAACTGGCGTAACGCATGCAAATTACAGGACCGTTCGAATTAAGATATCTGCTATCGTTTTAATACGCGGGAAATGACTCAACCGAATAGCGTGACCCAATCGTGTACAGATGTATATGTATATATCGTATATACACACTTTATTGTTAATACTTAATAATCTATGCATTTTACGATATACTGTTCGGTTTGAATTTCTCCTTCGAGAAAAAAGAGGCTTTTAATTACCACGCGCCTTTGGAGTCAAAGAATTATTTCTCCTTTTACCTCTCGAATATAAACAAGTTCAACTGTTTTTAATGTCCGAGTGCTAATTTTTTATTAATTCGATATACCTCTCATGTTGATAAAATCTTGTTTCTATTTCCACTGCAATAATTTGGGGATTTTTATCTCTCTTTTTTTGTGGAATTTATTATATTAAATTTTGTATTATTTTATAATTTATCAATTTATTTATTATTTACTGCGCGATTTTGTGGAATTCTCCACAATTTAGTGACTAAAAAATTGGGGCGAAATTGTGGTAAAATAGTAGGAAATTTTTTTTCACCTTATGTCTTTTTGAAAATTATTACTATCCAAAAAAAGAAAAATAATTGAAATTAAACAATATTTAGTTTAGAATTAATTTAAAATGTAAAAATAATTTTTTTTTGTAAAGAAATAGAAATTAGAAGAAGTGAAAAAATTATTGTCGTTGATTTGGACGTTCGAAACATTAGGAACATAAAACTTCAGGGAATTTTCCCTATGAAACTTTTCATAATTCATAATAATTCATAATTATATCAGAACTTTTAAATTAAATTATCTCAAAGTTTCGATAATTTAGTTTAAAATTATTTTAAATATTTATCATTATTATTTAATTTTGAAAGCATGGTTAAAATTTTTGGAAAGTTAATTATTTTTAAAAGTTTGAAATTAAAATTCTCGAAACATTTAATTTTTAAAAATTTTAATGAAATGCATCATTAAGAAATCAATTATTCTTAATAAAATTTTACAAAAGTTTGTGTTAAATGTTAAAATGGATTTATAATTTCAAAAAATTTTAAATTGTAATTCAGTAGAAGAAAATTAATTAAACATTCTGAAAACGTTAGTTTTTTTAAAAGATTTTTTTAAAGATTTTTTTTTAGTTATATTTTTTAATATTTATGTTCATATATTTATTTATTTATATTTTATTGAAATAAATATTCATATTATTAAAATTTAATATTTCATAAAATTGAATTGTAAACAAGTATGAAAGTTGAGACTCTTATTCAACTTATTTTCGAAAATTGAGAATTTTTTAGTATAAACTCTAACTTATTATGAATTTTTATAGTACGAAAAATAACTACAATAAAAAATTATTTTTGAATCATTTTTAAGGTAATTAAATTTTTCAAATATATCTATAATAAAAATTGTTTTGAATAATTGGGATTTTGTAAAATTTAATTGAAAATAATTAATTGTTTTCAAGGATTTTGTGACAATTTTTAAAGAATTAAAATTCCATGTCAAGGTGTTAATTTAAAAATAAAAATTAATGAAAATTAGTATTTAATTTTTAAAAATTTGAAGATTTTTAATTTTTTCAATTATATTTTTCCGTAAATTCAAATGCGTCCAAAAATTGTAACATTTTAGAATTATTTTTAACAATTTTGAAAAAAATTATGTTCAGAATGTTTAATTAACATTCATTAGAAAATTAATAAGTATTTTTAAATTATATAAAAATTTATTTTAGAAATTAAATTATTTTTAAAAAAGTACATTAAAGTATTTATAAAAACTTATTCTTAAAATTGTTTTATTTAAATTTTTTTTAAGATTCAAATATCTTCGAACAATTGTAGTAAAAATTTGTAAAAAATTTACTATTTTAGATTTACTGAAATTTTTGAGAAATTATGGTTCTATTTGTAATTAAAATTGTGAAAAAATTTGATTATTTTTATTTAGGATATTTTTCAAAAATTCAATTATTTTTAAAAGATTTTATCAAATTTTAATTGTTTGGAAATTTTTTATTTGAATGTAATTAAAAAAACTACTATTTTTATAAATATTAAAATTTTGTTCAGAAATTCAATTGTTTTTAGGAATTTCAATAAAATTCAATATAAAATTCAATTATTTTGATAAATAACAATATTTATCACAAGAGTTCAATTATTTTCAAGAGTAATTAAATTGTTTTAAGAAATTCAATTATTTCCCTAAACTTTAATTAAATTTTATACAAAATTCAATTATTTTCATAAATGCCAATATTTATCACAAGGATTCAATTATTTTCAAGAGTAATAAAATTCTTCCAATAAATTCAATTATTTGAGGAATTTTAGTAAAATTTATTGCAAGATTTCAATTATCTTTATAAATAGTAAAATTCTTCGCCGAAATTAACTTATTTTTGTAAATAACAATGATTATTTATTTAATTTGAACGTAATTTATTATTTAGGCGTTTCGATTGTTTGTAAATTTTTCAATTGTATCTAATTAAAGCAAACTGCTAATTTATCTTTGAAAAATTATTCTAAAATATCTGTTAGAATTTATTTTTTATAATTTTTTGAAAATATTATGTCTTAATAACTTTAGAAAAAAACACGGACAGTTACAATTTATTATCAAAACTTGATTTTTTGTATTTAAATAAATGCGGTTTCTAAAAGAACTTTAGGAAAATTATTTAAAATAATCTAGTTAGAGATCAAGTTTATCAAGTTTATTTAGAGAGATCAAGTTTATTTAAAATTATAGAAAATAATTGAATTCTAAAAGGATTATAATGGTAAATTTTAGAAATTATTAAAATTCATAACTGTACATGTTTTTCTGTAAAATGTTATTTTTTTCCTATAAAAAGAATTTGATCGGGGAAAATAATTTCAATTATCATTATATGAATTAAAAAAAAAATGTTCCCAAAAGTTTCGAACGCTCAGATGAATGACAATATTTTTTTTACTTTCTCTAATTTGTATTTTTTCACAAAAAAAAATTTTTTAATGAAAAGAAATTAATTCTAAACTAAATATTATTTAATTTCAAGTACTTTTATTTTTTGGATAGCAATTTTCCAAAATACTTGAGGTAAAAAAAAATTTCGTTCATTTGAACGTTTGAAACTTTAACCACGATTAAAAAAAAATGAATTAGTTATAGTTTGACAAAGTTTTAGAGTAAATTTGAAGTTAGTTATAGATTGACAAGCAGAGCAAATGGTGAAATGCTAATAACTGGTAGATATATTATTAAATTCCACAAAAATGGAAGTGATTACATATTAATTAAAAAAAAAAAAAAAAAATTAGCCAGAGGAGAAAAAAAACCTAATCTTCTAGAAACATTATGAAAATTAGAGAAAAAGGGTTGCGCACATTCCGAAAAGACATTGTAATGTCCCTTCTGTTTCCGCTTCTTTAGAAGCCATCTTAAATTCCGCACCCTCCTCTTCCTTTGCGACCGAGAGCCATGATTCTTTTCTTCTCCTCTGCAGAGACGAATGTTTTGTTCAACCTTATTCCCCATATACGTGCGCGCATATAAACTCGTGTGGTTCACTGCATAGAACACATATACGTGTATATTTCTACGGGAAAAGTATGGGGGTCCAGGAGCAGCTTGGCACTTGTGCAATGTCAGGGGAGAGAGATATGAAAAAGGGGGAGATAATACTTTTTTTTTCTCTTTCTGTTATTTTTTTTTTTCGTTAGACTACCATCGTGTGCTGCATCTTTCTTTGTCCTTTGAGTTATCCGAGATTTCGTCGGAATCCCCCCGTCACTTTTATATGGGTTGTCCTCGGAAATGTGCTAACTTTATGGTTTGAATCAACACCCAAAAGAAGATAAAATCCGGAGAAATAACAAAAGCTAATGTATTCTTTACGTACGTGTGGGTATATTTCGAGAGAGAAATACTTTTGTTTCTATTTTTAATTGACATTTTGTCAACGATTTTTTTATGGACTGCTTTTTTATTTCCTTGTTTTTGTTTTCTTTTTCTTCTCTTTTTTTTACGCTAACTGCGAATTAAGGGCATATTTACGCTTTTGTGCGCACGATCAATGAATTCAATGTGAATGTATACGGTAAAGTTGGATATAATTTATTGTGAGGAATAAATTTCGCGGTAAATCATGACACTTACAATCAGACAATTCTCTGACTTGGTCGGAGGGAATTTTTCCCTCATTATATGTGCGGTATTTCTGTATATGGGACACATTTTCTCCCGAGATGGTAAAATCAATTGAAGGAGAAAATAACTGTTGAAGTTATTTGAATAAGAGATATATTTTATTCTATTGACATTCATTTCGTGTGTAATTGTATATTATTAATTCTTTATTTAAGGGATTTCGTTTTGAAAATTCAAAATGGTATTGTATCGTGATTTTCTTCATTTGACAATTTATTTCCGTTAATTTATTCAGTGAATTTTATATTAATTACAAAGTCGATTGTTTCCTTATTTTAATAAATTAAGAGTTTATATTTGTCGTTTTAATTAATTATTAATAGAAGGGGAGAAGACGAAAAAGTTGAAAATAAAAAAATATCGAGAGTTTAATTATTATTTAATAGAGGTAGAAATTAAAATTATGATAATTTCAGTTATTAATTAGTCGAAGTAGAAGTAAATTGATAAAACTATTAACTGAAGTATAAAAAGTTTGAAACAAAAAATATCATAACTAATTTTTTAATTAATAGAAATAGATTAGAAATAAATGCGAAAAATTTACGTAAAATTTTTTGCGTTTCGACATTTTTTAACGCTTGTTTTTTCTTTTTTCAGGTAAGTGTCCCTTTTTACTATACTCATCCAATTCCTTGCGGTAAGAAATATTTACATTTATTTTTAACTTTTAAAGTGAAAAAAAGACTGGCTGTAGTCGCAGTTGGTCCTCTTTTTTCCAGTTAAATTAACAAAATGCACCAAAACACTTGAAATCATTTAGTTTTTTTTTCTTTAAAAAAACTAACTTACAAAAAGCGACGCATTTTTTATTAATAGAAAAAAATATAAGAAAGTAACTTTCACAACAAAATTATATAGTAACATTTGACATTTGAATAATTATAATAATATTAATAGTAAATTTATTTGTTTAACAATTGTTTAGGAATTTCTAGAAAGATGTACAATTGTAATTTGAAATTCCATAAAATTTCAATTTTGAATGAATTTAATTATAGAAATTAATCAAAAACTCAAGAATTTGAAAACAATTTTCTCGACCTAATGATTTTCGATATTTGCTATTTTTATAAATTTTTCCAAGCGAATTCAATAATTTAAAGAGAAATTGATAAAATTTAATTATTATTTTCATAAATGAAGGACTTTTTTTTAAAAAGAAAATCAATTTTTATAAAATTCTTTTCAGAAATTCAAATATTTTTTATAAATAATAAATTTCTGTTTAAAAATTCAATTATTTTCAATATTAATAAAATTCAACGGTAAAAAAATTGAATTATTTTCCAACTTATTGGCAAAATTCTTTTTAAAAATTCAAATAATTTCTTAATTAATAAAACTCAACGCTGAAATATTTAATTAGGTATTTTCAAACTTATTGATAGAATTCTTTTTAAAAATTCAATTATTTTCATAATTAATGAAAATAAACGCTAAAAAATTCAATTATTTTTAAACTTATTGGTAAAGTTATATTCATAAGAATTAAACACTTTTGTTTCTGATTTTAATTCACGTTTTGTCAACGATTTTAAGAAATATTCAATTATTCAATAAACTATACTTATTTTTGTATTTAAATAATTGAATTTTCGTAGAATTTTTCAATAAAAATTAATTTAAAAAGAAATTTTAGATAATGATTGAATATTTGGAGCAATGCAGGCTGTATTTCTTTGAAATTATTGAATTCTGAAAAGATCTCAAATTAAAATCTTCTAAAATCTGAATTTTATTGAAATTATTTGAAGTTCTCCAAAATTCAATTATTTTTAAAAATTTATGAAATTCTTGGAAAAATTTTAATTATTTTCATAAATTTTCCTTCATTTAATGAAATGCAATATCTTCTATTTTAATAGAATTTTTTTAAAGAATTTAATTAGATTTAAAAAAATGTTAATTAACTTTTTAGCATACATTTTATAATTTTTGTAAATAATAAATGTTAATTATAATTATAAATTATAATGATTTTTTTATAAGCTTCTGTTTTTAGGGATTCAATTATTTTTATAAGTAATATAATTCTGTTTAGAAATTCAATTATTTTTACAATTAATAAAACTCGACCTTAAAAAATTCAACTATTTAAAAATTTGTTGATAAAATTCTTTATGAAAATTTAGTTTGGAAAAGCATTCAATTATTCAATTAATTATTTATTTTTCTATGTAAATTGAATTTTCCTACTATTTTTTAACAAAAATTTATTTAAAAATAAATTTCAGTTCAAATTTTAGATAATAATAATTGAACATTTGGAGCATTATGGGATAAATTTTGACTAATAATTGAATTTTGAAAAGATCTAAAGTTAAAATCGTTTAAAATCCACGAGTTTTCTTGAAATGATTTGCGGTTCTTCAAAATTCATTTATTATGATAAATGTTTAATGAAATTCTTGGAAAAATTACAATCAATTTCCAACAAATGTTGTTAATTCAATGATTTGCAATATTTACAATTTTGAAGAAAATAAAATTTTCCTTAAGAGTTAAATTATTGAAGCAAAATTTTAATAAACTTTTACGCATTCATTTAATTATTTTTATAAATAATAAAGATTTCACAGAAATTCAATCATTTACGAATTAAAATTTTTTTTCGCAATAATTAAATTATTTTCATAAATATTAGGTAAAATAAATTATGAATAATTTAAATAATTTTTAACACAATTTTAATCGATCTACTCGAAAAATGTAATTATTTCATAAAACTTTTATTAAAATTCCTCAAAGAAATTCAATTATTAAAAAATTTGTGTGATGAAATTCTTTTTCTTAATTTTGTATTTAAATTTAGGTTCCTGAAGTTGGCATCGATGTTCAGCATCGAGAAGTATTTATCCTTGTTTTTAGTAAAAAAAATTTTAACTAATTTTACTCCTTTCATTCACCTAAGAAGTAAAAAACTATTTAATAGTATTCTTTTTAACTTAAAACATTGGAAATAATTGTGTGATTTTTTTTTTGGTTTTATGCTGAAAATATTTTTCGATGCTGAGCATCGATGGCAACTTCAGGGATCTTTAAACTTGGAATTTAATTATTAAAAAATTATTAAAAAGTTATTATTAAAATTATTATTATTTAAAATTATTTCCATTTACAATGAAATTGTATTGAAAAGTATAAAAATAAATAAATATAAATTAACAATAAAAACAATAATAATAATAATAATAATAATAGTAATAATAATAATAATAATAATAATAATATTAATAATAATAATAATAATAATCAATAATTAATAATATAAATTAATATAATACTTTTCAATTGATTTCTCCTCGAGTTATCTAATAAAAAATTGATTGAAAATAACTTTGCGGATTAAATTTTTAGATAATAATTGAATAATAATTGTGGCGAAATTTTTTGTTTGATGTTTGAAAAGGTTAGAAAAAGGGTGAAAAATTTGTCTGGAAATCAGGAAATAAACCAAGTTGAAGTCCACAACGTTGATTAACGAAAAAAAATTGTTCACTTAGTAAATTAATTAAAAAGGACGCTGCAATATTGAGACAAAAATATTTAGAAAAAAAGATTTATGTTTATATTTTGATAATAATTATATTACAATTAAATATTAAATTAAAAATAATATTTAGAAGCATTAAAAAATTTGTTTTTTCGTTGATAAACGTTGTGGACTTCAACTTCGTAAAAAAATAAACTTTAGTAGCAAAGTTGAAGAAGAAAAAAGAGTTGTAAAAAGATAATTAAAATTCGTTTAGATAATTAAATCCCAGAGTTATTCAACACGCGTGCGCACACTCTAATTCACGAGTTGCTAACCGCTCACTTTTGTTCTCTTTATTTTTTTCTCGTGTGAGAAATTAGACACTGAGGAATTTTCGGAAATACCAACAAAATGTTTATGGTAGATCTTTGGATGTAAATTTTAAGTGTACATATCCCTTTTTTCGAATGCTGAGGCTGCAGAAATGTATCACAATGTTGATAGTCCTCTTTGTCTCCCCTCCCATCCCCGCCTTGTGTGTCTGGGGTTTTTAAAGTTGTTTCGTGTTGGTCGATGGGTCGTCGCTGCTGGTTCCCCTGGTGCTGGTCCCAAGCAGGGCGGCCGCGCTCGTGGCGGTCAGGTATGCAAGGCTTGCAGACGAAAAAAATCAAAGTAGAAGAAATGAGAAAAGACAAAAAGAACTTACCGCGTGGTGGACGCGAACATGGGAGGAGAGAGAGAGAGAGAGAGAGAGAGCAAGAGAGGAAGGAAAAGACAAAGAGAATAATGTGGACCTGGGTAGCTTGACCCGAACGACCTGCCGGGTCTAAACAAGCGGATGATCGGCTCTCGAAATATCTCCTGCTCCTGGGAACACATTTATGCATGTCCCTGCGCGTCTACCTCTCTGTCTACTGGCTCTTTGGTTCACCACTCGAAAAGTAGTATGAACCATGTCCTTTCATTCACAGCAGAAACTCTTTCATAAACTCGTATCCCACCTCCACCTTATTTCTTGTTGCTTTCATTTCATCATCCCTTTAAAAAAAAAAAAAAATCAACGCGCAATTATGCCATTATGCGCCAAGGAAATTGTTAAATTTTTTTTCTCTCTTTTTTTTTGGGGAAAAAAAATATCTTCTTCCTTTCACGAACCTCAATCTCTGATCAAAAGCATACATGTTCCATTATATTATGTTCAACGGGGATAAAATGGTTCAAATTTAAAAATTTCTTTTTTATTATATATATATAGAAAATTATATTCGACGCTCGCGTTTAATTCGATTAAATTTTTATACAAACGCTGCTGGAATAATGTTTTAAGTCAGAAAGTTCTTCTTTATATGACTTTGTGAGAATTTTTCGGAATTTTTCTATTCTAAATCAATTATTTCACATTTTTCTTCAAATTGATACTAAAGTGGATCAAATTGATGACAAAAAATCCGATTAATTTTTTATTTGACCCATATTTATGGTAACTTAATATTTTATTGCACAAAACAAATTATTTTCGTTGATAAACGTTGTGGACTTCATAACTTCGTTTTTTAATCAACAGTGTTGAATACTATTTTCTTCGCTTTTGAATAAAGACATATTAATAGATTATTATTATTATTATTATATTATTATTATTTTTTTATTTAAGAAAACTTACTAATTCAAGAGTTTATAGAGTTTTTTGTTTTAAATTATCAGTAAAACAAGCATGTTGTCAGTGAAAGCAGAAAAATATATGAGTAAAAAAAAAATTTTTATCAGCAAAGTCGAGAAAGTGACAGAAAAACAATTTTTTTTCATGAAAATTAAGAAAAATGAGACTTTCTTCAACTAATTTGAAAAAATTGCTAATTTTTAGTATGAACTGCAACTTATTTCGATTTTTATAGTCGGAAAAAGAACTATAATAAAAATTAAATAACTAAAATAAAAAATTATTTTTGAATCATTTTTAAGATAATTAAATTTTTAAAATATATCGTTATAATAAAAATTGTTTTGAATAATTAAAAGTTTGTAAAATTTAATTAAAAATATTTAATTTTTTCCAAGTATTTTGTGACAAATTTTGAAAATCAAGTTTTGAAGAGTTTTAATTGCAAATATGGAAACTATAAAGTTCCAAATATATTTCTAAATATGGAAATTATAAAAAATTTTTATAAAAGAACTTTAAATTTTAAATTAAAAAATGAAAATGAATGAAAATTAACTTATAATTTTTTAAAAAAATAAGATTTTTTAGTTTTTTCAATTACATATTTTCGTATATTAAAAAATGTACAAAAAATAGTAACAGTTTAGAATTATTTTTAACAATCTGGAAAAAAATTATGTTCAATATTTTTTATTAAAATTTTTAACAAAATTAATTAGAATTCTTAAATTATATTAAAATTGTTTTAAGAAATTAAAATTATTTTCAAAAAATTACATTAAAATAGTTTTAAAAACTTATTCTTAAAATTGTTTTATTTAAATTTTTCAAGATTCAATTATCTTCGATCAAAGTTAATAAAAATTTATAAAAAGTTTACTATTTCAGATTTATTAAAATTTCTGAGAAATTATGGTTCTCTTTGTAATTAAAATTATTAAAAAATTTTATTATTTTTCAAAAATTTTATTATTTTAAAGATTTTACCAAATTTTAATTGTTTGGAGATTTTTAAATTGTAGGTATAAATTAAAAAAACTACTATTTCGATAAGAATTAAAATTCTTCCCAGAAATTCAATTATTTTCAGGAATTTCAATAAAATTCTATATAAAATTCAATTATTTTCATAAATAACAATATTTATCACAAGACTTCAATTATTTTTAAGAGTAATAAAATTCTTCCAAGAAAATCAATTATTTTTAAAAAATTTTATTTCAATTCTTTGCCGAAATTCAATTCTTACAAATTTTTTTAAATTCTTCCTAGAAATTGAATTATTTTCCTAAACTTAAATGAAATTTTATACAGAATTCAATTATTTTCATAAATGCCAATATTTATTACAATAAGAATCAATTATTTTCAAAAGTAATAAAATTCTTTTATTAAATTCAATTATTTTTAGGTATTTTAGTAAAATTCTTTGCAAGATTTCAATTATCTTTATAAGTAGTAAATTTCTTCGTCGAAATTAATTATTTTTGTAAATAAAAATAATTATTTATTTAATTTGAACGTATTTTTCAATTGTATCTAATTTAAAAAAAGGTTATTTATCTTTCAAAAATTTTTCTAAAATATTTTCAAAGAATTATTTCTAAGAATTTATTTTTTATAATTTTTTGAAAATATTAATAACTTTAGAAAAAAAGCGTATGGAGAGTTGCAATTTATTTTAAAGAAATTGATTTTTTGTATTTAAATAATTGCGGATTCTAAAAGAATTTTAGGAAAATCATTTAAAATAATTGATTTAGAGATCAAGTTTAGTTGAAAATTATAGAAAATAATTAAATTCAAAAAGAGTTATAATTGTAAATTTTAGAAATTAATGAAATTCATCAATTTTACTCATTTTTCGTAAAATCTCATATTTTTCTGTAAAAAAAATTTTGTCAGGGAAAATAATTCTAATATCAGTTAATTTGTTAGTAAAATGTCAGTTAAATTGATAAACTAAAAATTTTGTGATCTCCCTGTAAAGACAAAGTGAAAATCAATAAAACAGATAAAATAGATGATGAAATTGAAAAAAAAGTTGTAAAAGCGCACAGTTTTCCTGAGGATATTAAATTAAGACCAAAAATTGGAGCAAAATGTTGCGAAGCAATGTTTTGATATACATTTTTTGTTTCAATTTTTATATCCTTAAAAAAACATATCTCTAAAGTTTTAAACGTTCAAGTGGACGAAAATTTTTCCTTTTCAATAGTTTTCAATATTATTATCTTTTCTTGACAATTTAAAAAAAATGTAACATAAATATTAAGAAAACAATTCATTTTTAATCTGTAAATTAATATTTTCTACCAGAATTCAAACATAAAAAATAACGTTCGTAAAGTTTCAAACGTTCAAATGAACGTCAATTTTTTTCATGCTTCCTCTAATCTGTATTTCTTTACAAAAAAAATTTTTTTTAAAAGGAAACAAATTAATTCTGCACTAAATATTATTTAATTTGAATTATTTTTATTTTTTTAATAGAAATTTTCTGAAATACTTAAATAGTGAAAAAAATTTCGTTCATTTGAACGTTCGAAAATGTAGTTACTTTAAAAATAGTAATGAAAAGATTTATTCATTTGAATGTTTAGAACTTCATAGGCATAAAAAAATCTGTAATGATATGATCCCCAAGTTTTGACCAAGTTGAAGTTCACAACGTTGATCAACGAAAAAACATTATTCACTTAGAAAATTAATTAAAAACGACGCTGCATTATTGACCAAAAAATTGCAGAAAAGAAGATTAATGTTCTTATTTTGATAATAATTATTTTACAATTAAATAGTAAATTAAAAATAATATTTGGATGCATACAATAAATTTTTTTCGTTGATAAACGTTGTGAACTTCAACTTTGTAAGTTTTGAACGTTCAAATGAACGAAATAATTCTTTTTTGAAAATATTTTAATAAATTACAAATCATAAAAAAATTTAAAAACTAAACTTATACTTTCACAAACTCAGTAATTAATTGGATAGTGAAGCAAAATAACTGCAATAAAATTTATTTTTCGGAAAAAATAAATAAATTGCTTTCATTTGAACGTTCAGAACTTTAGGATCTTGTAATGGGAAAATAATTACATGACAGTAATGATAATGATAATAATTCCCTTGAAAGATAAATCGAATGGGGATTTAAAATACGAATTGCTCGCAGAAATTGAGAACCCCTGGGTAATATACTGTCACTTTTAAAATCACAACCAGCCCCTTATCTTGAATCTGTACAAGCTGCAAAAGATACTGCTGCACCATAAGTAGAAACTTGCTGCAACTTCTTCTATGGAACTTGTGCATACAATCGACGAATCTATGCGCACATTACGCGTTGTCTCTCAACAACAGATTCCTGATTACTGCATCGAATTACAATCGTCGTTTATGTTCTACATTACAAACTATTTGCATTCACCTTCTTCTTCTTCTTCTTCCTCTTCTTCTTTTCCTCCATCAATATAATATATATTTATGCTCTACCATGCGGACAATTTTACTCTCATCCATTCAGTTTATTCGCAGTTTATTCATTTTATTATAACTGTTTATTATTCCAGCGCATCAAAGACTCAATTGTTTCTATAGTTAGTGTACTAGTTATTGGTTACTGTTCAATGTTTCAATAAAGAGGAAACTTTACTCAATAGATTCTCTCTCTCTCTTTCTCTTCCTCTTTCTCTCTCTCTCTCTCGCTCTCTTTCTCTCTTTTGCACAGTCCACTTTCTCATCGAATCCTTATCCTTTTCAATTACTCCTGTCCTCGTTTCAGCTCGCGGTGAAGCCTTTATGTTTCGATTGTTCACTCAACTGTGTCGATTTTAATGAAAAGGTTGTTGGAAAAGGAACTAATGCTTATTCTTTCACGAAAAAAAGGAAAAAAATTTTTCTCCCCTTTTAGAAATAAAAATTTTACTTATTCCTTTTTTTTCCTCTTCTTTGTATTTGCGATGGGTTCAAATTTATTTATATTGAGAGAAGAGTCCGCATATCGACGCCTCTGTGGGTTAAGTGTTTGCTCAAACTCTATGCTTTGAAAATAAAAATGTTTAAAATAGAAGAATAAATAATAGAATAAAAAATAATAATAAAATAAAAAATAAAATATTAATAAAATAAAAAATAGAATAATAATAAAATAAAAATGTTACCAATTTGAGGTCCACAACGTTGATCAACGGAAAAAAATTGTTCATTTAGTAAATTAATGAAAAATAATGCATCAATATTGCCAGAAAAATATTTAAGCAAATAGATTGAAGTTTAAAATAAAATAATAATAAAAATAAAAATATTGGAACAAAAATGTTGGAAAAAAATGTTGTACATTTAAATATTAAATTAAAAATAATGTTTTATTGCATTGAACAAATTTTTTTCGTTGATAAACGTTGTGGACTTTAACTTCGTAAAATGTTTAAGTTTTTTTGTGAATTTGAATTGAATTATTTTTGCCTTTGAATTATAGTAAATAACAGTTATCCACTATAATTAAATAATTGAATCCTTTCGTGGAATTTTATTCAAATTGGTATTGAAAATAATCGAATTTACTTGTTTCCCAAAAATAATTGTATTCTTCAGAAGAATTTAATTATTTATGAAAATAATAATTACTTTCTTAAATTCCACAACAAAAAATTTCAAATATTTTGAATTGATTGATATTTTTGATAATGACTTTTATACATTCTTCCTGAAAATTTCTCGAAATTGGGAAAAATGGGAAATAATTTTTAATTTACATAATCAATTTATTATTCCGTATAGAAGTGGAAAGAAAAATTGTTGTACATTGCTCAAGATTTTTCTTTTGAAAGAAATGCGTCGTAAATCTTGAAATTGGAAAATATTTTTGAATTCTCACCGGGTAGTCGTAAACTCACAGGCAGGACTTACCAAGTTTAACGCTTCCCCGTTTGCACGGCTTAAGTTTACCTACATAAGTTATGTGACAAGAAACTGAACCACGAGTGGGTCGCCGCTTGTTTTAGTCGGGTTAGAATAATTCCCAGCGCCTCATTCGACTGCATGTCAAAATTTATTTAATATTCTCGATTTATTTCCCTATTAATGCGAATTTATAACAAAAAAAAAAATTAACAACAATCTCACATTTCTAAAAAAGGACAAAAAATCAAGAGTGTAATTTAATATTTGTAATAATAATATTAGCAATAAATGTTAAGATATTTATTTAAACATAAAAATAAAATCGTTCGAATTTTTAGGAATATTTGGAAATTTAATTCAAGCGTGTGTGGAAAAAAGGCGAATGAAAAAAAAGTAGTGGCAGTGTAAAAATTTGTAAACTGTAAATTTTACAAGCCGATAGATGGTAATAACAATTTCCAATGCATCTAAAGTGATTGTTTCTGATTTGAATAACGATGGCAATTTACATACTATGGAAAGTTAAACCAGCGTTTGGTCGAAAATCGATAACTTTGAATTTAAATAACGATTACAGTTTAAACATCAAAGCAGAGTCAATTTTTATTAGTTTAGAGAAATTGAACTTTCGGTCTCAATTTCGATTTGAATTTAGAACGCGACGAGCAAAGTAGGAGTGAAATTAAAGACCAATAAGTGAACATTTCTCTTTTCGATGTAAGGGAAATTAAAGTGCAAAGTAGAAAATTAACAAAAATTGAAAAAGTATTAAAGTAAAACAGAAAAAGAGAAAAAGAATAGAAAATAGAAAAGGAATTAAGAACAGTAAATTAATTAAAAAGAGAAAAAAGAATAAAAAATGGAAAGGAAATTAAAAACAGCAAAAGAGTGAAAAATAGAAAGGGAATTAAAAATAGTAAAAGAGTGAAAAATAGAAAAGGAATTAAGAACAGAAAATGAATTAAAAAGAGAAAAAAGAATTAAAAATGGAAAGGGAATTAAAAACAGCAAAAGAGTGAAAAATAGAAAAGGAATTAAGAACAGAAAATGAATTAAAAAGAGAAAAAAAAATTAAAAATGGAAAGGGAATTAAAAATAGTAAAAGAGTGAAAAATAGAAAAGAAATTAAAGGACGAAAATTAAAATTAAAAAGAGAAAGAGTGAAAAAATAAAAAAAGAATTAAAAATAATAAAAGAGTGAAAAATAGGAAAAGAATTAAAAGAAGAAAATGAATTAAAAAGAGAAAAAAAATTAGAAATGGAATTAAAAATAGTAAAAAGAGTGAAAAATATAAAAGGAACTAAAAGACGAAAATATATTAAAAAAAGAAAGAGTGAAAAAATAAAAAGGGAATTAAAAATAATAAAAGATTGAAAAATATAAAAAGAATTAAAAGAAGAAAATTAATTAAAAAGAGAAAAAAATAGAAAAGGAATTAAGAGCAGAAAAAAAGTAAAAATTAAAAATAGCAAAAGAATTAATAACAGTAAAAGAATTAAAAGAGAAAAAAGTGAAAATGAATAAAGAAAAGGAAAAAAAGAACAGAGAAAAATATACTTGCGGGAAAAACAGAGGCGCCAGGATAAAATTGAATTAGTAACGCTTAATGTGTTACACAAGTCTAGTTAGGAGGAGAAGAAGAAGAAGAAAAAAATATTGCAAACAGATTTTTTTCTCTCCCCCATAAGAATATGATTTCTCATCAGAAAAATGAATGGCAGGAAATCCTCTTTACGATGAATTTTCCCCGTAAACAAAAGTCGGAAGCTGACTGAAGATTTCCGTTTCATTGGAGGCAACATCCTTTGTCTTGTATTTCTTCAAGTTTTGCCTGGAAACAAGTTCGGCGGCCGTAGAGAGAGAGAGAGAGAGATTCTCTTTTCGAGTCTCAGGACCAAAATTGCAGAGCCAGCCCAGGGGTGGCTGACCCCCTTTTGCGAATCAGCTGTTCGGCCCACAGTTATATCAGAGAGACGACAAGAAGAGGAGCTCCTCGGGCGGCGAGCCTCAAAGCATACCTCAAAGAGAGAATGCTCAACGAGCAATCCAAGGGTCCAAGAGAGAGAAACAGGAGTACATATTCTCCACTGAAGAGAGAAAGAGAGAGAATAAGATGGTTCAAGTTTCTCAGGGCGAGAGAGAAAGAAGGAAAAAAGAGAGAGAAGAAGAAGAAGAGAGAGGAATGAGAGAGAAAAAGAGAGAAAGAGAGAGGAATGAGAGAGAAAAAGAGAGGAATGAGAGAGAAAAAGAGAGAAAAAGAGAGAAAGGGGGGAGCGAAGACGCGTGGGAGAGTTTGACTCTCGAAAGGGTGGTGCTCAACCTGGGCACACAGGTGAGCGGAAGTAAAGTCTCAGCACTGTCCAGGGTGCTTCGGAAAAATAAAAACGTTTCACGGAAGATGATTATAGACCCCCCGTGAATTAGCAGCGAGAGTTTATGTATTCTCGTATTCGGCATGAAACAGAAGTCGTCTAATAAGTGACAGGCTTGCCACAGGTCAGGCCGAATCAGAAAAAACAAAAATTTCAGAGAATATTCTCAAAATGTACTGGAAAATATCAAACTTCTAAAATTACTCCTACTGATGCTACTATTTTTCGAATGAAACGTTTTAATACCAATTTTATAATGAAGAAATTGAGCTTAAGTCTAAAAAAAATTAAAGAGGATCGAAAAAGGATAGTCTAACTCTAAAAAACATTAAAAAGGATTCTAAAAAAATTAAAGAGCATAGAAAAAGGATAGTCTGACTCTAAAAAATTAAAAAAGATAGAAATATCTAAAAGGAAACTAAATTAAAAATTAGCAGCCCTTTATATTAAATATTCAATTATTATTAAACTCTCTGAACTAGATTATAAATCATTTTTAGCATGAGATAAATGAATCTTAACCCTCCGTCACACACCTTGGAAAAAATTACGACTTTACACACGTTTAGAGGGAATCCCTCACCACATTGTAAAATAAGCGACATAACAACATAAACAAAGGAATCAATATAAATTTAATTTTAACACAAACTTATAAATATGTAGTAAATTATTCTAAATTATAAAATTAATAAAATTAATTTTTAGTCTCAAAAATAAAATTTAATTACACGATTGCACATCTTCGAAGGAATTACACTATACATGTAAAAATAATGTTACATTAACGAATAAGCAAAAAAATCATTAAATAATTTATTTTAATTACATTTATAATATAATTTTGCCATTAGCCAATAGTGGAACAAAAAATATTTTGAAAACTTGATTTTTTTATTTAACATAACCTCACTTTTTCGAGTTTTTTCTGGCTTTGAAGCTTCATAATTAAATATTAATTATGTTTAAACTAAATGTTTTTTTTAGAAATATGTTGAGGAGTAAATTGTCGAAAGGTATAGAGACTGATTTTATTTTGCAATGAGGAAAACAAAAGTTATTTAAAAAATACTGAAACCGAAGAGGGAATCCCTCCCTAGGTGTGTGACGGAGGGTTAAAAAAATAAATTAAAACAATTTTAATAAATAAGTTTTTAAAAATATTTGAATGTAAGCTTTTGAAAATAATTGAATTTCTTAATGTGGCTAAAGTTTCGAACGTTCAAATGAATGAAATTTTTTTGTCATTTTAAAAATTACTATCCTAGAAAGAATAATAATTGAAATTAAACAATATTCAAGTTTAGAAATAAACTAAGTATTACAAAAATAATCCTTCTATCTAAAAATAATTTTCTTGCAGAGAAATACAAATAAGAAGTAAAAAAATATTTTCGTTCATTTAAACATTCTAAACTTTGAGAACATATTTCTTAAAAGAATTTTTGAATAATTTAAAAATTCAAATTAATTTTTTAATGAATAATTATTAAATAATTAAATAATTAATTTAATAATTATTTTCCAAATTGTTAAAAATAATTCTAAAATGCTACTATTTTTTGTAAATTTTTGAATGTACGAAACAATGCAATTGAAAAAACTAAAAATCTTGATTGTTTTGAAAATTAGAAGTTAATTTTCAATTATTTTCAATTTTAACTTAACATTTAAAGAATTTTTAATAACAATTTTTGATAATTAAATTAGTTTCCATATTTGCAATTAAAATTCGTCAAAACTTCATTTTCAAAATTTGTCACAAAATACTTGAGAAAAATTAATTATTTTTAATTGAATTTTACAAACTTTCAATTATTTAAAATAATTTTTAATTTTTATTACAGATATATTTAGAAAATTTAAGTATCTTAAAAGTGATTCAATAATAATTTATTATAGTTACTTTTCGCTCTATAAAAATCAAAATAAGTTGCATTTTATACCAAAAATTCCCAATTTTTTTCAAATAAGTTAAAAAAAGTTAAAACTTAACTTTGTTAAAGTTAACAAATAATTTAAAACTTTTCTTAATTTTTCTGAAAAAATTTTTTTTTATACTCTCGAGATTCAATGTTTGATGAAAAATAATTATAGAAAATTACGAACACCTTGAAATTCAATATAAAGGTGCTATTCTCTTCCTGAGAACGCCAAGGACACCGCTAGATGGCAGTTCAGTTCCTTCTTGGAATTTTGAACTGACATCTGGTGGTGACCTTGACGTTCTCAAGTGGAGAACTTAAATCCTTATTTTCAAACTTAAAAAATGTTTTTATAATTAATAAAATGCAAAACATGTTATTGCGTGCAAAATAATTTAAATTGTTCTTCTAGCGCAAATTTATAATAAATATTATTTATTTACTTTCAATTTTTAACATATTTTATTATTCGGTTGTAAAATTTATCACACGTTCGTTATTTCTAAATAAATAATGTTTACGATAAATTTCAATTCAATTTTATTTGAAGAAATTTTATTTTTTTTAATTTGACTAAAGAGAATTATGAAAATTAATCATAGTTTATTATTGAAAATAATTCGACTCGTTCAAGAATTCGATTACTGATTTTAAAGAATTCAATTTTGACAGAATTTTAATGTAACAATTAATAAAAAATTCCATATTACAAAATATCGAGAAAAAAATTCACTTACCAATTATTTTTAAAAAAACTCTGAAAAATTCAAATTATTTGTGAATTATTTAGATTGCTTAATTAAATTATTTAATTCAATTTTTTAGCCATCTTTCAATAAAATTCTTTAGCGAATTGCATTCTTTTCAATTTAATTCTACTAAAGATCAATTAAATTTGAATCATTATTCTTCAGTCAAAAAATGTACGAAAATTCCAATTTTTGTAAAGAAACTAATATCAATTGATTATTTATTTTAGATATTCATTTAAGTTTCAAAATAATAATATTTTTATTTAAATACTAAGAAAATTCTTTAAAATTGAATTTTCATAAGAATTTCTACTCAACAATTGAAAAATAATTGAATTTTGCAAAAGATTTCTTTTTTAACTGCAATCGATGTTTTGAAAAGTTTTATCAAAAAATCTAAAAAATTATAGTTTCCTTTCTTTTTTGAAAGAAAATTGAATTTAAATGATAAAGAAATGGGAAAAATTCAATTATCATTCAAAAATAAAATGAAGTGAAATATTTTAAAACACAAATTTTTTAGTACTTTTGATAAAACTTTTCGAGATTTCAATTTCAGTTGAAAAAAAAATTTTTTCATTAAATATTCAATTATCTTCGAATTAATAAATAATACTTCTTTAAAAATTTAATTTTTTAAAAATGTTTCAATTTCTTGAAGAACTTTAATTATTTTCAATGTCTCTTAAAAAAAATTTTATAGAAATTAGAAAAGAAATTAAAATTCTGTCTGAAAATCAGAAAATAATTAAAATTTAGTCTGAATATCAGGAAGTAAGTGAAAATTCTTGCTGAAAATTTGGAGAAAAAGAAAATTAAATTTTTGTGGAAACAAAAAATATATGGGGCTAAAGTTTCGAACGTTCAAATGACTGAAATTTTTTTTACCTTCAGCATTTTTGAAAATTACTATCGGAAAAAGAAAAATAATTGAAGTTAAACAATATTTAGTTAAGAATTTATTTGTTTTAATTTGAAAAATAATTTTTTTGTTAATAAAACACAAATTAAAGAAGTAAAAAAATAATTATAATTTTAATTATATATATGTTTAATTAAAATTTGAAATATTAAAAAATAACTAAAATAATATATTATTTTAGTTTTAATATTATATTATTATTTTATTAATAATAACTAAACTATTTTTAAATTTCTTAATACTCTCTCTTGAGACTCTTAAATATATTACACTTTCTCTCAAGGGCTCACTTTCGGTTTTTGCTCATCCCATCATAAAAACGTTGAAAGTGCCACGCGACTTCTTATCTATCCAAGATTGCCGAGATCCTGCTGAGGATAAAGCTCGAGAGGAAGCTTCTTACAACACGTAACACGTGTTCAGGTCAAACTTGACCCGAGAATAAAGTGCAGAGCCCATTCCAAATCTCTATATTTCCTTAAACCATCAGGCAGGAAGTTGTGCCGAAAAGATTCAAAGCCAAAGACGAACCGCACTTGACTCGTGCGCTTTTCAACTTCTCGCAAGAATTTACTTTCATTTCGGGCACAATATATCATGAAAATCCGCCTCTTCGCCTACTCTCTCAATTTTAATCACTGAGAAAAAGAAATCGTTGCTGGGACTTTAAAACTTAAAAGAAAATTTCGAATTTTTTCTCACTGATAATTGTTTTTTATTACTAATGTACGAGATTAAAAATACATAAGTATATTTTTTAATACAATAATTATTGTTATTAATTAAAGGAAGTGAATTTTATTTTTTAATTATAATAATAATAATAATAAATATAAATAATAAAGTAATAAAAAAATAATCAAAATTAAATACACGGAAAAAAACCTTCAACTAGAACAGCGATTACTTTTGCTGAAATAGCGAAAGTATTCGTTGCAATAACTAGAAATTTCGCTAATATAGTGAATTTTATAGTTAATTGTACGAACCTGAAGTTCACAACGTTTTTAAAAACGAAAAATGGAAAAAGAATTTTTTAAAAATTAAATTTATCTTTAATTTTCATGTGCCTTAATTTTTAAGAAATTAATTATCACTAAATATACAATTATTAAAAAATAACATGATTTGAATCAAAAATAAAAATACCGTACCATTATTTTTTTGTATTCGTTTTTAAAAACGTTGTGGACTTCAGCCTCATTTAATTGTTCCAGATGAGGATTTTTTTTCGTGTAATTATAATGTTAATAAATTATTACTTTTATTAATATGTGACGCGATTTGAAGAAAGGGACCTTAGAAGCAAATCACTTTAAGGTTACGTTAGTGTTACTTTTTTGTTGATTAAAAGTTTCTTTTTACTTTTTGCAATGTAAAATCAGTGTTTCTTAAATATTTCAGTTATACTAAAAAGTTTAAAATTAATGATTCACATTAACAGTTAATCATTTTTTTGTAATTACATTTAAAAAATTGCAAACATAACCTATAATTTTTTGCTTCTAAGTTCCCTTTCTTCAGATCGCATCACATGTGATTAGTTTAGTATAATTATTTTTGATAATAATTATTATTTATTATCATTATTATTCAATACAATTATTATTCGTTATAATTATTATTCATTATAATTATTATTCATATTATCATTATTATTCATTATAATTATTATTCATTAAAATTATTATTCATTGTAATTATTATTCATTAAAATTATTATTCATTGTAATTATTAATCATTATAATTATTATTTATCATAATTATTCTTCCCTGTGTACTATAAAAAAATATAAATAGAAAAGTGCGAGAAATAATTTACAACCCCCCCCCCCCCACAAATATCAATTGACTTGCAACTCTCATAATGTGAATTTATGTAGCGTATAAAAGAAGTGTAGAATTTTGTAATAAATTGTCTGCTTGTACACACTTGTAATTTGAATTTTTCACTATTGGTATTTGGTCATTTGTCAAGAACGTGTCCCGTTACGGCAGCAAGGAGCATTCGAATCGAATCGAAGTATAGTATCCTCTTCTCTCTGTGCTCGTCGTGCATACTTATTCCCAATAATCTCTTCGAAGAACGACGTGCACGTGCATTATAAGGTCCTTATAGCAAGTTCAGTTATCGGCTCGAGATTCTCAAAGGGGATAATAGAATGCGAAGAGCAATGCGAAAACTCACTATATATATATACACCTCGTTCCAACATCACAAATTGCAATTAAACTCACGGTAATTATTTTGTAATTCAATTTCCATTGTATCGTAATTTTCTATTCAAATCAATTGATGTAGAAGAAAATTTATTTTTCTATATGGTTAATGTTCGTCTTTGTTCATGTTTCTTTGTTTTTTTGTTCTTCAACATTTTTTTTCTACTTCGATTTTTTCTTAATTTTTCTTCTACTTCATTTTTTATACTTTCATTTTTTTTCTTTATTTTTTGTACTTCAATTTTTTTTTAATTTTTCTTTTACTTAATTCTTCATTTCTTTAAATTTTTAATCCTTCAATTTTTTTTTACTTTTTCTTTTATTTAATTTTTTATTTTTTAAGATTAAGTTCTCCACTTGAGAACGCCAAGGTCGCCACTAGGTGGCTAGAGAAATTCCAAGAAGGAACTCAAGTGCCATCTAGCGGTGACCTTGGCGTTCTCAGGAAGAGAATAGCACCTTTATATTGAATTTCAAGGTGTTCGTAATTTTCTATAATTATTTTTCATCAAACATTGAATCTCGAGAGTATAAAAAATTTTTTTTTCAGAAAAATTAAGAAAAGTTTTAAATTATTTGTTAACTTTAACAAAGTTAAGTTTTAACTTTTTTTAACTTATTTGAAAAAAATTGGGAATTTTTGGTATAAAATGCAACTTATTTCGATTTTTATAGAGCGAAAAGTAACTATAATAAATTATTATTGAATCATTTTTAAGATACTTAAATTTTCTAAATATATCTGTAATATAAATTAAAAATTATTTTGAATAATTGAAAGTTTGTAAAATTCAATTAAAAATAATTAATTTTTCTCAAGTATTTTGTGACAAATTTTGAAAATGAAGTTTTGACGAATTTTAATTGCGAATATGGAAACTAATTTAATTATCAAAAATTGTTATTAAAATTTCTTTAAATGTTAAGTTAAAATTGAAAATAATTGAAAATTAACCTTTAATTTTCAAAACAATCAAGATTTTTAGTTTTTTCAATTGCATTGTTTCGTACATTCAAAAATTTACAAAAAATAGAAGCATTTTAGAATTATTTTTAACAATTTGGAAAATAATTATTAAATTAATTATTTAATTATTTAATAATTATTCATTAAAAAATTAATTTGAATTTTTAAATTATTCAAAAATTCTTTTAAGAAATATGTTCTCAAAGTTTCGAATGTTCAAATGAACGAAAATATTTTTTTTACTTCTTATTTGTATTTCTCTGCAAGAAAATTATTTTTAGATAGAAGGATTATTTTTATAATACTTAGTTTATTTCTAAACTTGAATATTGTTTAATTTCAATTATTATTCTTTCTTGGATAGTAATTTTTAAAATGACAAAAAAATTTCATTCATTTGAACGTTCGAAACTTTAGCCACATTAAGAAAATCAATTATTTTCAAAAGATTACATTCAAATATTTTTAAAAACTTATTTATTAAAATTGTTTTAATTTAATTTTTTAAGATTCATTTATCTTCGAACAAAGTTAATAAATATTAAAATTTACTATTTTACATTTATTAAAATTTTCGTAGAAGTAATAATTTTTTTAAAAATTTAATTATTTCTATTGAGGATATTTTTCGAAAATTCAATTATTTTTAAAAGATTTACCACATTTCAGTTCTTTGAAAATGTTTCAATTGTGTCTAATTAAAAAAACTACTTATGTTTATCTTTCAAAAATTATTCTAAAATATTAGCAAAGAATTATTTGTAAGAATTTTTTTTTATAATCTTTTGAAAATATTAATAACTTCAGAATAAAAACATGGACAGTTACAATTTATTTGAAAGAAATTGATTTTTTGTATTTAAATAATTGCGGATGCTAAAAGAACTTTAGGAAAATTATTCAAAAATAATTGATTTAGAGACCAAGTTTAGTTGAAAATTATAGAAAACACTTGAATTCAGGAAGGGTTTCAATTTAAAATTTCAGAAATTATTAGCATTCATAAATTTTTTTAATTTTCCGTAAAATTATGTATTTTTCTGTGATAAAAATATTTTATCAGGGTAAATAAATTTCACTGTCAATATAAATTGCCAAATAAATTGATATCTAAAATCTTGATTTAAGAAAAAGTACAATTAGTAGACTTTTAAAGAAATAAACAAATTTTTTTTGTGCTAATATATTTTCAAAAATTACAATCCGGAGACAAAGAACAGATTTATTCCGTTAATAATAAAATTGAGATAAAAAGTAAAATAAGGAAGAAAAAATTAAAATGAAATTTAAAGAGTAGCATAAAATCGAAAATAATTAATTCACTCACTTTAAATCACAAAAAAATTGATTGGCAACTAGTAAACTCTCATAAGTAAGTATAAATTATTTTTTTTTAAAAGTTTTTTTTTATAAAATTTTTTTTGTAAAGTAACATTTTTCTCCAGCTACGTAAATGAAATCCTGAATGAAAAAGGCGTGCAAAATCATTACGAAATGAGTTTTACAGTAAGCGTCGCTATTCAAGGAAATATGAATACAAAACACACGCGTCAATAGATTTTTCTCTATATTTCTCCTTGATGTTCAATAACGAGGATGTAAATTGATATCATCACACACTGATATTGAGAAGTCGACTCGCCTTTTTTTTCCTCATCTATAAGCTAAAAGTTTATGTATTTAGTGATTAGGCTCGGTGAGTCGTCATGAATAGAGCCATTTTTGAAATCCTATTGTCCGATTTGCTGAAGCGATGAAAGACTTCTTGAGCTACTTCTTCTTCTTCTTCTTCTTGTTCTGCTTCTCTCTTTCTGATTCTGACTCACAAACCCAAGAAGCAACGAACGTGTCGAATCGATGGACATTTTTATTTATCGTCATTGGACAAGCGTGAGACCACCAAGTGCAAAGTCTATATATGAAAAAAAAGAGAGAAGAAAAAAAAACAACACTATACACTTTTATTCGACAAGAGATTGACATTTTTGCCGTGTATGTGAAAACGCCACCCGGAAATCGTTTTTATTTTTTATGTGAACGAATATTTCTTTCTTTCTTTTTTTTTGAAAAAAGAAAAATCAGTGGTTCGAATTCAGAAATTTAATCACTTAAAGTCTCGTTCGATTTATTATCAGATCTTTATTTGAAATGACAACTTTTATGCTTAACTTTTATGCTTAACTACCCTAAAAAAAAATTTATTTACCTCAGGAGTCAACTGGACTTTTTATGTCCTGATAATTTTATTTGGTTCACAAAAAATAAATTTCTTTCTATAAAATTTTACTTCTTAACTTCCTGTAGTTTATTTTTTCTTTTAATATCATTTTTTTATTTTTAATACTAATTTTGTTATTTTTGTAAATTTTTTTTAAATATTTAAACAGAAGCAAAATTTTCATACTGAAAAATTTAAAATCGAACTAATGGAACGTATTCAAAATTACAGTGAAACGAAAATTAAAAAAGCTTACAAAGAAAAATATTTTTTCCCCTCTAAATCAAATATTATAAGCGTTTAAAATTCCCGAATTCTCATAAATGCAAATTATATACCTAATGGATAAAAATTCAGGTCTATTATATCAATTCGTTTCGCTTCGTTGTTTCTGGAGATTCTTTTCTTCGTGTATATTATTACTTCAGAGAAAGAGAAAGAACTTCAGAAAGAAACGGAGAAAGAGAGAGAAAAAATAGACAGAGAGAGAGAGAGAAAAAAATAGACAGACAGAGAGAGAGTGAGAGAGAAAATAGTGTCAGTAAGACAGAAAAAGAAAGTCAGACATTAAGGAGCATAAAAATTGAAATTATTGATTTTTTATGAGTTTTAAAATAAACGATGCAAGCAGTTTCTTTAAAAGGCCGCTCGCGCACTGGTTAAAGAAAAAAGAGAGAGAAAGAGAGAGAAATAAAAATCAGATAGGGCAAAGGTTAAAAATAAAAATGGGACTCAGAATCGGCAGATGTATAAACAGAGAGAGAGAGAGAGAGAGAAAGAGAGTGAGACAAGTTCCAAGAGTTTGCTTCTTGGGCACATTTTAGTTGCGAGACGTGTGAGGAAGCGAGAGAAAGAGAGGGAAGAGAGGAGATGGTGCGAAAAAAAGGGAGAGAAACAAAAAAAGACAGGGCGTGAACTATACTCAATCCTTGGCGCCAGCCGGGACCTTCTTTTTTAGATTGAGCATACTGACTTCCTTTCGCGAACGTACTTCTTTTCATTCAGCTCCTCGTTTCTTTAATCTTCAACAACAGTCATTTTTTCCCCAAAAATCAAACATTTTTTTCTCCTTAAATACATAAATTATTCCTAATTTGATTGTTGAAAACAAAATATAAAAATATTCATGAACATTTATGTTAAAATAATAAATATATGATATAATAAATTAATAATATTATTAAGAACATTATTATAATAATATTTTTATTTTATTTCGACTTTGTTTCAGCTTTAAGAAGCTACAGCGCCAACTGGCGGTGGCGTCCCTGAACTATTTTTCGGTAAATTAGATTCAACTACCTGATTAGTGGAACCGTATCATAAGCCGATAGTTGACGTCGTTGATTCGAAATTACAGAAAATAGTTAAGGGACGCCACCACAAAGTGGCGCTGTAGTTGCCTGAACTTAAAGAGCATTCAAATGAACGAAATTTATTTATTTCTTCTAAAAATTAAATTTTTATTGCAATTATTTTGCCGTCCTATCTAAAAAATTAGTTGCTCAGTTTCTAAACGTAAAATTTCCGATTTAAAATTTTTTATGATTAGTAATTTATAAAAATATCTTCAATAAAAAATACTTCGTTCACTTGAACGTTCAAAACTTGAGGATCATTAAAGTTAAAAGAATTAAATTGAATTTAAACATGTAGAACAGTGTAAATAATTATTTAAAAAGAATTTTTTATTCAATTATTTTATTGAAATCACTAAATTCATCGAACTCGAAAACCATCGATTAACAAAAGTTATCAAAATGTATACTTTGTTTTATGAGTTATTGTTTGTAGAACTACTCATGTTTGTATAATAAGAATAAAAAATATTGTAAACGTAAAAAATATTTGTTGGTCCTGAAACGGGCCGATTGATAAATTGTGTTGTTGATTTTTGTTATTGCTCTCAAAAGGGCAGATTGTTATTTTCTTATTGGATTTTTTTTTGTAAAACCAATCATTTTAAAAGAAAATAATTATTATTAAGATAATAATAATCGCGAGTGAAGTTTTACAAAACTTAATTTCTCTGGAAATTAGAGAATTTAATTCGATATTGTGTTGTTCTCTTATTTTCTTTTCTTCAAGTAATAATTGATTATGTTTAGTTGAATCATGAACCAAACTTGATACAGTTAACCATATATCTTGATCACCTTTGTGTAAATCGTCACATTTTTCTAAAAGAAATTTTATTTTTTCATGAGTAATGAACAAATCTTTAATATTATTTCTTTGCCGTACAATTTGGACCTCCATTATTAAAAAGAAATTCAAAAAACCAAACAAACAAAGAAATGAAGAATAATTACAGAAATTAGAAGAAATACTAATATTTCAAAAAAAAAAAAAAACCGCATATTTATATATCTGCGGCTAAAAGGTTTGTCCCCCCACCACCAAAAATAAATTAAATTTTTCCAAAAGAGAAGAAGAAAAATTGAAAAAGAGCCCTATTGGTTGATTTTAGCCTTTGGGATTTAAAGTTACAGAAAATAGTTCAGGGACGCCATCGCTAGATGGCGCAGTAAACTTTCATGATTAAATAAAACAATTGAATTAAAAAATCTAACTGTATCAATTTTTCTGTTTTATATTTTTCCATTTAATTATCTTTGTTCTAAATGTGATTACAGAATAAATGTGATTCGAAATAAAATTTATTACATCGCGGTGAAAAAGAAGGCCGTTTTATTAATAGAAAAAAAAGAGTTGTGAATAAATTTGGAATTTAAAACGACTTGTTACGGTATCAATTGCAATCGGGAACTATTAAGAGGTTTTGAGAGAATGGTCAATATTCTCGAACGGGTTTTGTATTAATGCAGAAGAAGCTTATTAATTCGCTGTTTCACGATAGTGACAGCGCCTTATACAAATCGACGTGAAGCTAATAACTGGCGCACGTCCGTCATTAATTATCCAGATCAACCGGTTATTGACGATTCAAGAAAGTCTCTTTGCAATCCAGCAAAAGTATAGCCTCGTAAATCTAATCGAAAGGAAAAATTTTTTTTCTCCCCTTGTTGCACTCTCTTTTCGAAGAGAGAGAGAAATAAATTGACGTATGCGGCGAGATTCTCCCCAAGCACTCTCTTTATAATCGTCGCATGAATATTAATCGCAACAATTATGCATATGGATATATCTGAAAACGTTTTATTAACTTTGCCAATAAACTCGTCAGTCGGAATTGTTTTTTTTTCGTTAGCCAAACATGAATTACTTGTTCTATTTTATTTTCTAATTTTTATTTATTTATCTTTATAGGATCTTTAAAATTCTATTTTTTTCGTTTCAATATTTAAACAAAGAAACTTTTCGCTCGTGCTTTTATTCTTTTTTTCTCGATTCGTCAAAAATAGATCTTAGGTAGGGATTAAAGAAGTGCTTTTTTTGTATATCTATAGGTTTCAAATATCCTTTGAGTTATCGTGAATTTAAATCATTTTTAGTAGATTTTTTGCGACATCAAGGCGGGATGAACACTGGTTAGTGCTTGTGAGAGTTCAAACGAGTTTTCTCGCGTCTTGGAATCGATAGGATCTTATAGAAAACTTTACGCGACTTAACGATCCTTGAGAATCCTTGCGAATCGGCTGGTGAACATGGACCGCCGCCGCTTTGCAATCTTAACTCTTCATCGGGCTTGTTACCATCAAAGTAAAGTGTACCCATAGCAACGATTAGCCATGTTTTGCGCAATTCAAGTTCATGAATTAAAATTTCAAGAGAAAAAATTGAGAGGCAGAAATGCAATGAAAGTTATTTTGATTTTTGGGCAATTTTGCTACGATTGGACGCGAGGGGTGTGAAAATGGTTTTAAAGATAAAAAAAAACAGGGGACGTTAGGTGCAGTTGCTGACGCAAGAGTAGCTAACGTCCCCTCTTTGTTGCTAAGCGCATGCGCGAGCTCCGCGCTTGCGCCACTCTCGTTCTTTGATTGGTGGGAAATAGTGGCGCATGCGCAGTGCTTCTAGTCAGATCGTTGGCGTCTCTCCGCTCAAATCTTGTCCGTAGCGTTCAGAGTTAAAAAATAATATTAAAAAGTGAAAAATAAATCTCGAAACAATATTAAAAAATAAATCTCGAAACAATATTTGCACCTAAAAAATAAATCTCGAAATAATATTTGCAGCTAAATGAAAATATCTTGAAATATTATTTCGACTTACGGAATAAAACGGCAAATAATATTTCGGGTGATAAAAAATCAGCATAAGTAAATTAACAGAAGAGTTTTGCTTTAAATTTATAGCATAAATATATAGTCGTTACCCATATATGGGATTTAGACTAAAAATATAGTATATAAATATTTTTGTTCACTTTATCACCTAAGGGTCGGTCCTGACAAGTCGAGAGTGCAAATTTACGAGCACTGCTCCATTTATATAAATATACACAAACGGTAGTTTTAATCCGCGAATATTTGTCCAGACTTTGCATATATGTACCTACTACATTTTAGAAATATAACTGCGCCGCTATGCTAACATTTTTATTTAATCGTCGCGCACGATAATGAGATTAAAATTGATATAAATGACCTGGATATTCATCTTCCACTTGAGGATGATGATTTAGTTCAACTTTTCCTGATGTGAAATATTTAAATATAGAAATTCAATTGGTTATTTAATTATTTGTTGGCCGTATTTTAGACATGTCACCCGGGTATAAATGTGAAATGTATTTTATACAATTTCGTTTATTTATATATATTAAGAATGAATCGTTTATTAATTTAACAATTTGAGTAATTATTTTTGTAGGCGAGTTGTCAGAGAGTATTGTCAGATTATTGGTTTTTCAGTGAGAATTAATTTTGTTACATGATTTTCATCATCGGAAACTGTTTCATTTTTTTTCAGGAGAGTATTTTAAATTCATTCTAAATTTCGATCGTTTGGTTTAAAATTGTAAAGTGTGTTAAAATGAATATTATATTTACATTTTTATCGTGAATTGTTCCGAAGGAAATGAATTTATTTCTCTACTGTTCTGATGAATTATTTTCGATTTAGTTCATGCAGTTTTTATTTTTGAATCTGTAAGTTATTCTTTTTATTATTTGGTAACCTGGGGAAAAATATATTTGTCTCCTAATTTATTAATTTTATTTGTTTTATTTTTTTTACTTATATTTCGAAGTGAAAAGAATTTTTCCAGGGAAAATAATTCCAATGGCAGTAAATTGTCAGGGAAATTATTGATAAACTGAAACTTGCAGGCCTCGGATATTATGAATTTTACGACTTTTTTCGACTATTTTGATAGAATGTGATTTTTATCGACTTTTATTGAAAAATTGCGACTTTTTCGACTTTTTTTTGCAAATTTTGCAACAATATACCATATTTTTAGTATAAAATGCAACTTATTTCGACTTTTATTAGCATGAAAAGTATAATAGACAAATCTTTGAAAATTTATTTTTGAATAAGTTTTCTAATTAAATTTTTCAAATATTACAATTAAAAAGATTTTGAATAATTGAAATTCTGTAAAATTTAATTCAAACTAAATCATCTACTTAAGTATTTCATTACAATTATTTTCGAAAAAATACATTATGATATTTATAGAAAACTAATTCTTAGAATTGTCTTATCACAATTTTTTAAGATTCAATTACTCTTGAGAATAATAAAAATTTTTATTTTAGAATTTTTTAGAAATCATTTATAATTAAAATTCTTGGAAAAATTTGTTTAATTTTAATTTTTTTTTATTTTTCAAAAGTCAATAATTTTTAAAAAAATTTGTCAAATTTTGAATTATTTTTCAAAAGTTTTACAAAATTTAACTTATATTAAAAAAATTTTTACCAAATTTCAATTTTTTGTACATATTTTAATTATATTCAATTATAAAACTTTGTGGATTTTGAAAAATTATTTAGAAATATTTTTAAAAAGCTAATTTTACGAATTTCTTTATTAAGATTTTTAAACAAATTTTACCTTAATTTAATATCTTTAAAAATGTGGCTTATGTTTCGAACGTTCAAATTTTTAAGAACTTTAATTATTTTTAATTCAATTATCTTTCTAATTTTATAATCTCACTGAAATTTTAGAAAATAGTTTTAAAAAAAAGAAAAATTAATAAAATTAAAGTCAGAAGAATTCCTCTTCAGGTTTTTTTTAGAAATCAGAGATGAAATTAAAAAGCCTGTCTTAAAATAGGAAAAAAATTAAACTCTTATACGAAAATCAGGAAGTAAGTGAAAATTGGAGAAAAACAAAACTAAATTTTTGTGGAAACAAAAAATATATGGGGATAAAGTTGCGAACGTTCAAATGAACGAAATTTTTTGTCACCTCAAGTATTTTCGAAAATTGCTATCCAAAAAATAAAAATAATTGAAATTAAATATTATTTTGTTTAAAATTAATTTGATTTCATTTAAAAAAATTTTTTCTTGGAAAGAAATATAAATTAGAGGAAGTAAAAAAATGTTGTCGTTCATCTGAACGTTTGAAACTTTAGGAACATTTTTAAACAGAAAAATTGACGGGTTAAATTATTAGAAAAATTATATTTTTTTTGTATTTAAATGATTAAATTTCCGAAGAAATTGAAAAAGGATTACAAAATTCATAAGGATAATTGATTTATGAAGATGAAGTTTGGTTAAAAATTGTAGAAAATGATTGAATTTTTGGAAGAGATATATATAGTTTCAATTTTGAGAAATTATTAATTTTCGGATGTTGAAATTTGTTAATTTTTATTTCCTGTGAATAAAGATGTAAGAAGTTTGCAAATATTTATTGAGGAAAATTATACACGTTTTGATTAAATACGAAACTTTGTGACTACACTGAATTAAATAAACGACTTTTTTTTTGTTTTTAATCGACTGAAGCGACTTTTTTTCCTCTTTAAAGTCGATCCGAGGCCTGAACTTGTGAGAAATCTCTTAGCGCATGCGCGCTGATGACGTTCTTGCGCATGCGTCTCTAGAGAGAGAAAGAAGAGGGGACGTTACGTACAGCAGCTGACTCTTTCTAAGTCTTTACACTCGACGCGATTTTATAAAATTCTAATTCGGAAAACGAATAAAATTTTGAAGAAACTATTAATCGTATTTTTAATTTAAAAGACTTACAGTAATTTAAAGTTGAATAATTAAAATAATTTAAAGTGAAATAATTAAAATAATTTAAAGTTTAATGATTAAAATAATTTAAAGTGAAATAATTAAAATAATTTAAAGTGAAATAATTAAAATAATTTAAAGTTAAATAATTAAAATAATTTAAAGAAAGAAGAGAAAATATTGTAAATAGTGATTCGATTTCTGATGCGAGATGAATTTAACTCGCACATGTAGCTTTGCGGCTAAAGGGTGAATTAATGAAGTTTACTTATATTGCAGTCGAATCTGGCAGCTTGAGTGTAAATAATATATGTCTTGATATCACGCGGCGAATACAAGATCAACCTACGCGCGAGAAGCGCCCAGTAGGCTCGAGTTTCAAAATGTTCATTAGTGAAGACGTTACTGTATAAGACACGCAGATATTCAACTGCGGAACGGGTTCAAGTCAGGGTTTCTCAACCAATCCTAAAATTCCGCCTGGCGCCCCCCTGGCCAAATTTCACGTTTATAAGGTCATTGCGTGCTTCTCTTTCACAGATTCCTTCTTTCTTTCCTTCTTTTCACCTTTTTTTTCTTTCCTCTTTTTATAACCGATCTCTTTTATTTGTTTCAGGTAAGTAACCGCCACGTCTCAGTCTTTTCGCACCCTTTTCAACATGCCGTGAGTCTTATCAAAATTTGCTGTTTCCATTATTATCATTGCGTCAATAATATTTATCCCCTTTTTTGAATTAAAAATTCTCCACTTCGTTCTTTTTTCTCTTTTTCATTCTTTCTTTTTTCTAAATTTTTATTTAGACAACAAACTCAAACAATGAGACAAAAGGATTCGAAACTTTTAAAAGGCTACAATTTTAAATTCCTTTTTTGCCTCAATGTAATATTCGCAGAAAAACTGAAATTAATGATGAACAAAAAAATTAATAATCGAAATAAAAATAGCCGACAAGTGACTAAAAATAAAATTTCAGAATTACAGTAATTAATATTGTAAGAAGGGAATTTATGGATTGTAGAGTGGAAGAGGTTTCTTTTAAAATGCATAAAATACAAACGAAATAACCGGTAAATAAAAAAAACAGTGTCCCGCCTCCCAAGGTGGAACATTTGATTAGCATAATTTGATTAGTAGCGATTCTCAAATACATGAGAATGATTATAGAGGATATATTTTTTTAATACATGAAAATCTTATTAGGCACTAGTATATAAAAAGTACTTAACTAGACAGTTTAGATGATTATTAGTTTTGAATGTGTGCTCATCTGAATGCTTAATTTTAAAGGTATCGACAAGTTTCAGGGGGAAAAAAAGAAAGAAAGAAAGAGAAAAAAAAGGTGAAATTAATTAACGTTGCTTTGCGACATTTTCTTCATTTACTATGAGAGAGGTTCACTGAATCTTCAATTATAATAAGTCCAGAGAGCTTTCATCGGCACTGTATATATATATATATATTTAAGTTGGTGCTGCTGGTGTGTTGCCAGCGAACTAGCAATGCAAATTAATCGTTGAGACATCTTAATCTCGGAATATATTTACATAGTAATATTCTACATCTCGCTTCACATTTCACATTCAAGAGGTTTATTCTTTATTTCAATGATGGTTGTCGAATTTATTTCAATTTTTCCCTGCAATTTCCATTTCTTTCAATGAATACCTACTTTTCTGAGTTTTCAACTTTTAAATAAAGAACATTCTTTTTTTTCTTTGGAAAGTTTTCAATTTTTATCGCACGAAAAAATATTTTGATAATACGCGATTGTTTTTTTATTAAAAAATATTAGCGTTTGTCTATTAACCGGGAAATAACCGGGCATTTAATTCGGCCGAGAAAAACCAAAAATTTTGTAACAAACAGATAATTTTTTCACCAAAATTAAAATAAGTTTTATTATTTTAATTTAATTTTTAAAAAATCACTTTTTATTTCAATTTTTATTGATATTTATACTGTTTTCTTAAATAATTAAGTTAATAGTAAAAAATCAGTGAACGATTGAAACATATTATGTAAATATATTTTTGAAAAAATTATGGAATTAATAGAAATATTGTGAAACGCGACTGAAAATATGTAAAAAAAATATGTTAGAGAATTTTATTAGAAAGTTTTTGACAAATAAAATTTTCAAAGTATTATAATTTTACAATTGGATTTTATTTTTATTTTTAGTAGTTAATTAAAAAAAAATATAAACAATCAAAATTGTTTAATAAAATTGAATTTTCGCACCAATTTTCTTCTTAATTCTGAAAAATAAGATTTTTTAAAATTTTTCAATTCTATGTTTTCAAGATAATTTAATTTTTCTAAAGAAATAATTGAAAATTTTTTAACATGATTGTAATTCTCTTAAATTTTTCTAAAAGTAATTGAATTCTTTTAAAGAATTTTATTTTAACTTTTCGCAAATAATCAAGGGAAGTTAGTGACAGAAATTATAATTTTATTTATAATTATAAAGAAAAAAAAATTATTTATAAAGAAATGAAAAAATTATTTATTTAATTTCATTATTTTCCAAATATTCCATTCAAATTACTAAACAAAAATATTATTTTTAAGAAATTTAAAGATTTATTTATGTTCGAAATAAAATTTAGATGTAAATTTGTTGAGAAAAAAATCGGAAAAAAATTAGGACGTGACCGGAAAAATCCGGGAATTTTATTGAATGAAGATAGTAGCCATCGTGGTTTAAATTAATATTAATTTCATTCAAATTAATTAATTAACACAACGAAATAAAGTAAAAATGAAAAAAAATATAAAACAAAAATAAAAAAAATTTACTGTAGAATAGAAATACAGGAAAAACATAAATTGTCTTTTTCATTTACAGTAATTTTTTTTTTATTTCAATTTTTCTGTATTTTTGTTTTACGGTAATTTTTTTATTATATTTTTTATTTTGTCTTTTTCATATTCTTACTTTGACAATTATTTTTCAACAAAATTAATGATCCTTAAGTATTCTGAACGTAAAATTGAACGAAATTAATAGTAGTGATAGTAGTAATAAATTAATATTAGGAGTATAATAGTAGTTTTATAATAAATTTCAAATGGTAAATATAAATAAATAATAATAAATAGAAATGAATAATAAATTGAAATCAATAAGAAACAAAAGTGAATAATAAATAGAAATTAATAAGAAATAGAAATGAATAATAAATAGAAATTAATAAGAAATAGAAATGAATAATAAATAGAAATGAATAATTAGATATAAATAATAAATGAAAATGAATAATAAATAGAAATGAATAATTAGATATAAATAATAAATGAAAATGAATAATAATAAGAAATAAGTAAAAAATAAAAATGAATAATAAATACAAAAAATGTAATAACAGTAGGGGTATAATACCAAGAGAAATTAGTCCATAATTGAAGAATCGATACTTTAGGAAAATTGTTTCACATACAAGACATCTTTTGTTTTCATAAAAAATTTTTTTTTACTTTCGACTCCTCATCGACTTCTGTTAAATTACTTAATTGGATTTTTCATTATTATCATTCGTTATTTACGAGGTTAACGCAGTTCAAGGAGGTCTCGGTAACTACAATTTAAACCTTTGACTTTAAAAAGCACGTTTATTACCAAGCTATCAAGTAATTATAGCGGGATAAAAGTTAATTGCCTCAACAGGGAAGTATAGGAATATTGTGATCGTTTTATGTTTAAGTATATATATATTTAAAAAAAAGTGGATAAAAACTTTCAAATTATTTATATATAATTAATTTTATTATAATCTCGCTGCTTCAACGAGAATATTGTTATTATTATTATTATTACCTATATATTATATTGTGAAGAAAAGTCTCTCTCTTTTTGCGTGGGGTGCGTGAATGTGTGAGCCTTTAAACCGAAAACTTCGTGGGCGATCATTCTCATTCAAGGATATATTGCTATTGAATTCCTTCCCTTGTATATTCAATTTATGTCAAGTAACGAGCAAATTATTGCTTTTCTATTTTTTTGAGAGTTTATCTTCTAATTTTCAATAAACTGTCGTTCAATAAACTTTTTCTTTTCTTTTCTCGTTGTTTTGTTTTTTCTGGTTTGTTTTCTTTTTGTTTTGTTTTACCTGGTTTGTTTACTTTTTGTTTTGTTTTTCCTGGTTTGTTTTGTTTTTCTTGTTTTGGTTAGTTTTTGTTATTTTTGATTTCTTTTTGTTTTGCTTTTTTGTTTTCTTTTTGTTTTGCTTTTTTCTTTTGCTTTTTTGTTTTGTTATTTTTTTTTGTCGATTATTTGCCCGGGGAACAGATTTTTTAAAAAAAATTTGAAAATAATTGAATTTCTGTGATGAATTTTCTTATTTTTTAAGATAATTGAATTTTGCAAAGAATTTTTTCAGAACTTTTGAAAATAATTAAATTTTCATTATGAATTTTATTATTTATGAAGATAATATGATAATTTTGACGAGAAATTTAAAAAAAATTTTGAAAATAAATGAATTTCTAGGATGAATTTTATTATTTATAAAGATAATTATAAATGTATAGAAATAAATAAATAATTGAAATTCTGACAAGAATTTTATTAAAATTCTTTGAAAATAATTGAATTTTACAGAAGAATTTTATTATTTATAAAGATAATTGAATTTTTGAACAGTTTTTTTTTAAAATGTTTAAAAGTAATTGAATTTTGAAGAAGAATTTTGATTTTTATAACAAAAATTGAATTTTTGAACAGATTTTTTAGAAAAATGTTTAAAAGTATAATTGAATTTTGAAGAAGAATTTTGATATTTATAAAGATAATTGAATTTTTGAACAGATTTTTTTTAAATGTTTAAAAGTGTAATTGAATTTTGAAGAAGAATTTTGATTTTTATAAAAAAAATTGAATTTTTAACAGATTTTTTTTTAAATGTTTAAAAGTATAATTGAATTTTGAAGAAGAATTTTGATTTTTATAAAAAAAATTGAATTTTTGAACAGATTTTTTATAAAAATGTTTAAAAGTATAATTGAATTTTGAAGAAGAATTTTGATATTTATAAAGATAATTGAATTTTGGAACAGATTTTTTTAAAAATGTTTAAAAATAATTGAATTTTGAAGAAGAATTTTGATATTTATAAAGATAATTGAAATTTTGAAAATTAAAAAAAAAATTTTGAAAATAATTTCATTTCTGCGAAGAATTTTCTTACTTTTGAAGATAATTGAATTTTGCAAAGAATTTTATCAGAACTTTTGAAAATAATTAAATTTCCATTATGAATTTTTTTATTCATGAAGATAATGATAATTTGACGAGAAATTAAAAAAAATTTGAAAATAATTGAAATTCTGGTTTGTTTACTTTTTGTTTTGTTTTTCCTGGTTTGTTTTCTTTTTGTTTTGTTTTTCTTGTTTTGGTTTGTTTTTGTTATTTTTGTTTTCTTTTTGTTTTGCTTTTTTGTTTTGCTTTTTTGTTTTGCTTTTTTGTTGTGTTATTTTTTTTGTCGATTATTTGCCTGGGGAGAAGTTTCCATTAATCGCGATTCATGTCCCTTGGGGTTTTCTAGCGGAGGATTTTTCCCAGTGTAAATAATTACTTTCGCGAGGATTAAAATTATGTGCAATTTTTAATTTCTTTTTGCAACATTCGGATTATTTATCTGTTTTTTTCACGTTCTCACTGATTTTCCATTTTCATTGGATTTTATTTTTTATTCAGTGAAGTAAATTAAAAATTGTTAATAATGATTAAAGTGTAAATGATTGCAACGAGGATGGTATTAACCTTATAGTCTTGAATCAAAAGATTCCAGTTAGAAAATTCAATTGTCTTCACAAATAAAAGAACATTTCTGTTAGAAAAAAACTGTACCTAAATTTCTGTACTTTAATTCTCTGTCGAAATAATGATTTTCAACTGATTTAAATTGTAAGAGAGCGAATTAATTTATTGTGAGTTCGCAACATTATTTAATGGAAATAAAAATATTGAAGGTTGTGTTTTAAAATTTCTGATTTTCTGATGATTTCGAAGTTTACGAGATGAGGAATAAGAATTTTGAGAAAAATATGGGAGAAATTAATTACATCCTAGTTGTAATGGATGCTTCACAAGTTTTGAATGAAGCGAAAATCACACTATCATCGTTAATTTTTTTTATTTTTTTTTTGGGTGAAAAATTGAATAGAAAACGAAAAGTCCCATGGCTTGTGAAATGGGCCAGATGTCGTGCTCTTTGGTATATATGCGCGCATTTACACGAGGCCCTTGCGTGGTGTTACCTCTCGCACGGAGGTCCAATGTTGGAATTTAAAAACCACCTGCTGCACTGGAATTTTAATTCTTTATGAGTTTTGAGCATACGTTCCATTTGGGTTTGAATGGCTAATAACTCGCGACTTTTTTTTCTTATTTTTTTTTTGCCTTCTTCGTCTCCTCCTTCTCCTTCTTCTTCTCCTTTGTGCCACCGGAAGTAAAAGCAAAACGTGAGCACAGAAAAGAAAGGGAGATGGCAAAACAAAGAGCATTAAGATTATATGCGAGAGATTAGGTGACTCATCGAATATTTTGTATTTATTTATTTTTTTTTTTTTTGGTAAAATGACCGTTTGGAATGGCGCTCTTGATATATACCACCGGGTACTTGTGCGATGTGAATGAAAATTGTGAGATACAAAAGCTATACCTAATTATGATATTACTCATCCTCTTTTATGAATTTTTGATTTTATCACTGCAAAAGCTTGATGATGGCACACTTGTTGTCTGTGCGCAATTTTCACCTTGGGAACAAGTTTCTTTTTTATTATTTTGTGTATTTTGAGAAATTTTTCCCTTTGTTTAATGATTGGAAATTACTAATTTTCAGCATTTGGTAAATTTGTCAATCACTAACTTTTAGCATTTGGTGAATTTAACAATCACTAATTTTTAGCATTTGGTAAATTTGACAATCACTAATTTTTATTATTTGGTAAATGTGACAATCACTAATTTTTAGCATTTGGTAAATTGGACAATCACTAATTTTTAGCATTTCGTGAATGTGAAAATTAAATGCGAGAATGCCTTTTAGAAGAGCTGTTCCTTTGTTTTTAATCAGGAGTAAAAAACGATTCGTTACATTTGCGGAATAATTTCATAAGCATTCAACTGTTAAAAATCGTTTCAACGAACAAATTTCTGGTGCACACACCCGCCTCAAAGCATAATTTCACAATTCAATTGCTAATCTGACCGAAATTTATTCGCAAATTGGAAATTATATTGCGGAAATTTGCCAGTATTGTATATTTAATTTACACTCACAATATGAGAAGAAATATAGACGGATTCAATCACGCGAATGTGTATTTATTATATAGTCCATGTATATTACTATATATATAACTGAATAGGATGGATCAATCAAATCCTTCTTAGGAGGATCAGTATACACTTTACATTGACTATAATCTTAAAAGGCCAAGTTTTTTTTCAATCCGAAGTTTGAAACCCTAAAGGATCCTCATTCAAGTTCAGGATACCTTTGGGGTTTACCTTAATACTATATCCTAGAATTATATATATATATATATATATTATATATATATATATATATATATATATATATATATATATATATATATATATATATATATATATATATAGGTTCACCTATTGGCCAGGATCACCGACAAAAATTTTAGGGTGTGTATAATCGATCCTCGTCGTGGTGTTTCGTTTCGTTTAGTTTCGTGTGCCGAAAATATATATAACCCTCGCAGGACAACGTCGTAGCATCCTGCCTATTGTCAAACTGGTAAAGAATACCGACTAATTATCGTTCCTTCATTCATCATCCGGATATTCTTCATCAGAAAATAATATTCAAAAAAAATTTTTTTTTTTTTTCAAGAGAGGAAATATTTTTGATGGCATCGAAATTTTCTAAACTTTTTTCAATATAGCATGGCTCGGATTGTGCGACTTTTTCGGCTTTTTCGACTTTTCTAAGGAAATGTGACTTTTTTCGACTTTTTTTGTAAAAAGATGCGACTAATAGACTTTTTCGAGATTTTTTTTTTGGTAAAATGCGACTGAAATTTTTTAAATTTTCAGAAAATTAAAGTTAAAGGAAAAAATTTTAGTCAAAACAATGTTCTGTTAAGTTTATTTACAGATTTCTTTCAAATTTTTCAAAAAACCATCAATAACTTCTTTTTTAAATAAATATTTAATTATTATTTTTCCATAAGAATTAAAATCTTTCAAAAGATTCAAATTCAAACCTTTTTGAATTTAAACCGATTAAATTAAATCGACGTCTTCATGTTTTATAATAATTAAAAATGACCGAGTGATAAAATCATTATTTTATATTAGAAGATTTTATAAAAAAAAAAAATTTGAAAATAATTGCATTTCTAGGATGATTTTTTTTATTTATAAAGAGAATTAAAATTTTGATACTAATTTTATTAAAATTCTTTGCGAATAATTGAATTTCAGAAAAGAATTTTATTATTTATAAGAATAATTGAAATTTTGAACAAATTCTTTTTTTAAAAATGTTTAAAAGAAATTGAATGTTGAAGAAGAATTTTGATATTTTTAAAAAAAGTTGAAATTGTGGGGAGAATTTTAAAAAATTTGAAAATAATTGAATTTCTGCAATGAATTTTCTTATTTTTTAAGATAATTGAATTTTGCAAAGAATTTTATCAGAACTTTTGAAAATAATTAAATTTACATAATGAATTTTATTATTAATGAAGATAATGATAATTTTGACGAGAAATGAAAAAAAAATTTTAAAAATAATTGAATTTCTCCGAAGAATTTTATTACTTTTGAAAATAAATGAATTTCTAAGATAAATTTTTTTATTTATAAAGATAATTACAAATGTATAGAAATAAATAAATAATTGAAATTCTGACAAGAATTTTATTAAAATTCTTTGAAAATAATTGAAATACAGAGAATAATTATAATATTTATGAAGATAATTGAATTTTTAAACAGAGTTTTTATAAAATATTTAAAAGTAATTGAATTTTGAAGAAGAATTTTGATATTTATAAAAATAATTGAATTTTTAAACAGATTTTTTTTTTTTTAATGTTTAAAAGTAATTGCATTTTGAAGAAGAATTTTGATTTTTGTAAAAATAATTGAAATTTTGAACAGATTTTTTAAAATAAATTTAAAAGTAATTGAATTTTGGAGAAGAATTTTGATATTTATAAAGATAATTGAAATTTTGAGAATTAAAAAAAAAAAATTTGAAAATAATTTTATTTCTGCGAAGAATTTTCTTACTTTTAAAGATAATTGAATTTTGCAAAGAATTTTATCAGATCTTTTAAAAATAATTAAATTTCATGTTCCTAAAGTTTCGAACGTTCAAATGAACGACAATATTTTTTTTACTTCTTCTTCTAATTTGTATTTCTGTACAAAATAATTTTTTTTTAAATGAAAACAAATTAATTCTAAACTAAATATTATTTAATTTCAATTAGATTTATTTTTTGGATAGCAATTTTCCAAAATACTTGAAGTGAAAACAAATTTCGTTCATTTGAACGTTCGAAACTTCAGTCACATTTAAATTTCTGCATGATAAATTTTTTTATTCGTAAAGATAATGATAATTTGACGAGAAATTGAAAAATTTTTGAAAATAATTTTATTTCTGCGAAGAATTTTCTTACTTTTGAAGATAATTGAATTTTGCAAAGAATTTTATCAGATCTTTTAAAAATAATTAAATTTCTGCATGATAAATTTTTTTTTCACAAAGATAATGATAATTTGACGAGAAATTGAAAAAAAATTTGAAAATAATTAAAATTCTGCGGAGAATTTTATTACTTTTGATAATAATTGAATTTCCATGATGAATTTTATTATTTATAAAATTTTGACGAGAAATTAAAAAAAAATTTTTGAATGTAATTGAATGTTTGCGAAGAATTTCATTATTTTTTAAAATAAATTAATTTTATTATTTATAAAGATAATTGAAATTTTGACAGGCATTTTATTACATTTTTTTTAAATAATTGAATTGAGTCGGTATCAAAACTACACAACATTTTTCATAAAAATGTTACATTTTACAAAAACAAAATAATGTTATTTTAACATTTAACTTTTTTGAAGAAGTTTGTTTAAACATTTATTTTTTATGAAATATAATTTTTTACATTAATAAAAAAATGTAACATTTAAATGTTATTTTGTACAAAATAAATTTGTGTTATTTTATTCATGATTTTTTTTACAAAATTTTTTGTTATATTTTACAAAAAAAATTTGTTATTTTTTACATTTAAGAAAAAAATTTCTCATTTGTTTTTTTGTAGAAATCTTTTGTTTATCTTTTTTTTCACACTGAAAAAAAAGTTCTGGTTAGGGTATATTTAACACGATATTCTAGTTAAAAAAACCAGAATTCTGGTTTTATTGCTAGAATTCTGGTTAACCTTACCAGAAAAGTTCTGGTTAGGGTATATTTAACACGAAATTCTAGTTAAAACTGGGATTTCTGGTAATTCCAACCAGAATTTTTTTTTCAGTGAATAACTTTTTTTTAGTGAAATCAAATATCTCTTGATACATTGAAATCATTTAATAAGTTTCTGAGAAAATAAACTTTTTAAGTAAAAAATTTCAATATTTTCAATAATTAATAACATTATCAAAAACTTTTTTCAGTACACTGAAAAAAAAGTTCTGGTTGGAATGACCAGAAATCCTACTTTTAACTAGAATTTCGTGTTAAATATACCCTAACCAGAACTTTATTTTCAGTGTAACATCTTTTAGAATTACAATATCTTACATTAAATGCGCTATTAAAATAACCCCATTACAGCTAAAAATAAAATTAGAGGGTTTTGTGTGAGACTCAACCATTTAGAAATTTTGACTCCTAAAGATTTCTACAAAATAACAAATGAGAAATTTTTTTCTTAAATGTAAAAAATAACAAAATTTTTTGTAAAATATAACAAAAAATTTTGTAAAAAATAATATGAATAAAATAACACAAATTTATTTTGTACAAAATAACATAAAAATTTTACATTTTTTTTTCTTAATGTAAAAAATTATATTTCATAAAAAATAAATGTTTAAACAAACTTCTTCAAAAAAGTTAAATGTTAAAATAACATTATTTTGTTTTTGTAAAATGTAACATTTTCATGAAAAATGTTGTGTAGTTTTGATACCGACTCATTGAATTTTGGAAAAGAATTTTATTATTTATAAATATCATTGAAATTTTGAACAGATTTTTAAAAAAATGTTAAAAATACCTAATTAAAATTTTGCCAAGCATTTTATTAAATTTTATTAAAAATATTATTCCAGATTGTTTGATGTTAAAGAATTTGTTGGCGAGAAATGTGTTTTTTTACAATTTTGACAATTTCGTGTTTTCTTTTCGACGTTTTTTCCCTAAAATTTCATTCGACTTTTTTCCGACTTTTTCGGAAATTTTATGCGACTTTTCGTGACTTTTGTTGTGAATTTATGCAACTAAAGCGACTTTTTTTTGAGTCTTAAAGACGATACGAGCCCTGTAATAGTTAAAAATCTTTTTGTACATGTGGTTATTTCGTTTCATCAAAAAATTGTTGAAAATATTCCTATTTCTTTGAATAATTGTTTAGAAAATTCGTACAGATAAATTAAAATTTTTCTAGAACATTTTTTTATTTCTGAAGATAATTGGATTTTTCTGCAGCATTTTGTTATTAATGTAAATGATTAAATTTCTAGTTGAAAATATATAATCATTTAAACTTATCTATCTAAATTAACAAGCATCAGTTATAGTCAGTAAATAATCGAGTACGTCAGAAATTAAATTCTTTTCCACAGAATTAATTTCATGAAATAAACTTCATAAAAAATATATTTTAAAAATTAATAGAAAATAATTTATCTTCTCTTTCTGCTTCAAACATTATGCGTAGAGATAAGTTTACATACAGAGCGCACAGGAAGGAATCGTAATTTATTAATATAAATAAATAAATAAATAAATAGGAAAAAAGTGGACAATTTTAAATTGCGATAAAAGTCGAAAATATGTGTGTGTGTGTGATAAATTAGCGAGATGAGTATAGGTTATCAGGTTGCGGGGAATTATCATCGCTCGCGCAGTGTATCTAGAGAGACCGGTGTGCGTGGAAATGAATGAACCGAAAAGGATCGTGGAGTTGCATTTCACCGGAGATGCTACTTTAAGATATATATTTGAAGATGAGGACAGTCGTTAGTGTGTGTTTGCCTGCTTGTCGAGCGCTTCCTTGAACACGTGCATTTTTTACCTACATGGAGGCAAATGGAAAGGGAGAAGCCAGGCAGGCAGGGGAAAGGGGAGGGGATCCTCTTTGTATGAGTGGCACGAGTTCCCCTGTGCATGTGTGGGCGTATGCGAGCAGGTCTGTGAAAGATCGGCAGCTTTGATGTTTTCCCCTGATGTCTACTGCAACAGGCACACATCTATTTCGAACAATTTTCAAAATGTGAGAGTGTATATGTGTGCGAACTCTATACGAAAGCACGAGCGATGAGAGTGAGCAGTGGCTTTGGAATGCACCTTGCACTCAGGTAAACTTCTGCGCAACGGTCCGCACTTAAATATATATATATACACGCAGTTAAATGTGTGCCTGCACTCACTGAAAAATTGCATGACACTTTTTTTTTGACGAAAAAAATTCCATCTTTGCGATCTTGGGTCGAAGCAGAGAAAAATTTCCAAATTCCAGTAAAAACTATATACTTGCCCATGACATTAGCAAATGTACTCTCTTGATTCCAGCACGCAGTAAATCGCGTGAGGTATTAAAAAGTGTTGCAGATTAAATTAACACCAAAAAAGATTAAAATGATCAATTTTAGTGGAATTTTTTACAATGACGTCGGTGAAGTTCCCAATGTTTATGATCAACGATTGAAAGAAAAAAATTATTTTTCTACCAAAAAAAATACTATTTTTTTTGGTAGAAAAATAATTTTTTTCTTTCAATCGTTTCTCTAAACAGGGTTGCCACAAGTCAGGGAGGTCAGGGAATTCAGGGAAAAGTCAGGGAAAGTAAAATTGGTCAGGGAAGTCAGGGAAAAGTCAGGGATTTTTAGTAAAAGTACTGGAAAAAATCAAATTTAAAAATTCATGAAAAAACTCTAAATTTTTTTGGTTTTTTTGTTTGCCTTGTGAACTATAAAAATAACCACGAATTTTAATACAAAACCTTGAATTTTTTCTATTTCAGACACTTATTTCTTTTTAAAGAACTATCATAAAATTATGACTTATAAATTATGTAATTAGTAATTTTTACAATTTTCATAAATACTAGATTGATAAAAGAATTTTAGTTAAAAATACTAAAAAAATTTAATTTTGGAAAAGTTACAAATAATTACAGAAATTCAATTATTTTCAAAAGTAATAACATTTTTCGCAGAAATTCAATTATATTCAAAAATTTTTAAAAATTCTGGTCATTGCAATTATATCTTTAAAAATAAAAAATTTCTTCTCCAAAATTCAATTATGTTCAAAACTTTTTTAAAAATTCTCGTCAAAATTTCAATTATCTCTATAAATAATACAATTCTTCTTCGAAATTCAATTATTTTTCAAAACTTTAATAAAATTCTTGGAAAAATTTCCGAGAAATTCAATAATTTACCAAATTTTTTTATAAATTTCTTTTAAATAAACCAATTATTTTCATAAATAATAAAATTTTCACAGGAAATCAATTATTTAATACAAAAAATTTCAAATAATTTTACGAAAAATATCAATTATTTAAAAAGAATTTTATAAAATTCGTCGCAAGAGTTCAGTTATTAAAAAAAGTTTTAACAAAGTTCTTTTTAAGAATTCAATTATTTTTAGAAATAGTAAAATTCTTCACCGAAATTCAATTATTTTTATAAACTTGAATAAAATTCGTTGGAAGAATTAAATTATATTTTCAAAAGTAATAAAATTCTTCGCAGAAATTCAATTATGTTCAAAAATTTTTGTCAACATTTCAATTATCTTTATAAATAATAAAATTTATTAATATTAATTATTTAAAGAAAATTTTTAAATTCTCGTCAAAATTTTAATTATTGTTATAAATAATACAATTCTTCTTCAAAATTTTTAAAATTATTTTCATGAATAATAAAACTCATCGCAAGATTTTAATTAATTTTGGATACAATATTTTAATCAAATTCCTCGAAAAATGTAATTATTCTTAAAAATTTTATTAAAATTTGTCAAAAGAATTCAATTAATTAAAGATTTGTTGTTAAAATTCTTTATGAGATTTCAATTTTAACAAACATTCAATTATTCAATAATTTATTTATTTTTCAATTTAAATAATTGAATGTTTCTACACTGAAAAAAAAATTTATTTGATTCAAATAACCGATTATTTGTCTATAATCAAATAAATATTTACTTGAATCAAATAATTTTTATTTGAATCAAATAAATTGTATTTGAATCAAATATTTTAGTATTTGAAGCAAATACTAATTAATTGATTCAAATAAAAATTATTTGATTCCAGTGAATATTTATTTGATTATGGACAAATAATCGGTTATTTGAATCAAATAAAATTTTTTTTCAGTGTAGAATTTTCTAATAAAAATTGAGTAAAAAATGAAATTACCAAATTATCGATTTATTGTTTATGAAAATAATTGAATTATTGTGACGAATTTTATTACAATGGTTATTTAAATTATAACAAAACATGAAGAAGGTCTTCTTTATGTTTTGTATTTTGTATTTTTTGTTTTATATTCATATAAATTGTTGAGTTTCAAAAAGGTTTGAATTTGAATGTTCTGCAGAATTTTAATTTCTGTGGAAAAGTAATAATTAAATACTTATTTAAAAATTTAGTTATTGATGTTTTTGAATAATTTTACAATTAATGAAATTTGTAAATAAATTCAATAGAACATTTTTTTTAATATCTAATAATTTTTAGAGTGAATCAGAATATTTTTTATGGCCAGGGAAAAAGTGAGAATTTTGTCTGGAAATCAGGGAAAAGTCAGGGAAAAATAAAATTAAATATTTGTGGCAACCCTGCTAAATCATTATTAAAAAAATTAATCGTACTATTTTCTTTACGAAAATTTATAAAAATTTCCTTTAAAAAATATTTTTTTTTATAATCGATGACTATAAATGTTGAGAACGTCACCAACATTTACAATGAATGAAATATTGGTTTATTAAATTTTTTTATGACCATAAAACATGAAGATATCGATAACTCCGAGTTTTTGACTCGGAGTGATCGATTTCTTCATGTTTTATAATAATTAAAGATGACCAAATAATAAAATCATTTTTTTATATTATAAGAGATTATAATTCTGCAAAATTATTTTCATTATTTCAATTCAATCATGATTTTAAAAAATTCCTATAACTACAATTTTACTTTATATCTATTATTTTTAATACACTGGAAGAAAATGTATATTAAATTTTGTAAAAGTATTTTACAATTCGGGGAACAAGAGCAACAAACCGAAATTTTTATATAAAAATATTGAACTTTAAAAAAATTATGTCGAATTTAGTATAATTATATCAAATATCAAGAATTTAAATTCAATTTTAAATATTTTAATATAGCGTAACTAAATGCTTAAAAAAATTTTTTATATTTTAGTATTTTTTGTATCAAATTTTCGGTTTGTTGCACTTTTTCCCCAAATTGTAAAAAATACTTTTACAAAGTTTAATATATACATTTTCATTCAGTGTAATAATTAATTAACCAATTTCACGAAATTTCAATTATTCCTAAATTCTTTAATTAAATGCATATTAGGAAATAAAAACTTGGAATAATATTTAAAAAATTCAATTAAACTTTATCAAAAAAAAATTCAAAATTCAATTATTTTCAAAACGTTCACTCTACATTTCTTTTAATATTCAATTGCAATCTAAAATTTTAACTCAAATTCATTTTTATGAAATGAAAATAAATTTTTATTAAATAATTCTACAAGAATTTAATTATTTAAATGCAAAAGTAAATAATATATTGAAGAATTGAATGTTTCTCAAAATTCAATTCTCATAAAGAATTTTAGTAACAAATTTTTTAATAATTCAATTCTTTTGTCGAATTTTATTAAAACTTGCATGAACGTAATTACTTTTTTCAAGGAATTCTATTAAAATTGTATGGAAAATAATTGAAACGCTGCGATGAGTTTGAGAATTTTCAAATTTATTCGTTTACTATTCAATTTTACAAAATTTCAATTTTTCGGAAATTGTGCAATTAAATATATATTGAAAAATGAAAACTTGAAATAATTTCAATAAAAATCCTATACTAAACTTTTAAAAAGAATTAATTCTACAGAATTTTTTGGCATAAATTAAAAAAAATTAAGAATTTCACTGATTTTAGTTTGAAACTTTTAAAAAATTTAATTTTTTCTAAAAATCCACGTTATAATTATTCCTAAATTCTATAATTAAATGCATATTAGAAATAAAACTTATTGAAATAATATTTAAAAAAATCAATTAAACTATTTCAAAAATATTAATTTCAAAATTCAATTATTTCCAAAAAGTTCACTCTATATTTCTTTCAATATTCAACTAAAATCTAAAATTTTAACAGAAATTCATTTTTATGAAATGAAAATAAATTTTTATTAGAAAATTCTACAAGAATTTAATTGTTTGAATGCAAAAATAAATAATTTATTCAATAATGCTTTTAATACTTAAGTATAATCTAAAATTTTAACTGAAATTCATTTTTAAAACCGTTTTGGTTAGTAAATTCTACAAGAATTTAATTATTTAAATACAAAAATAAATAATTTATTAAATTCATGTTTCTTGAAATTAAATTCGCATAAAAAATGTTATCAACAAATTTTTTAAACCATTAAATTCTTTGGACCAATTTTAATAAAATTTTTAAAAATAATTACATTTTTCGAGGAATTTGATTAAAATTGCATTAAAAATAATTGAAATTCTGCAATGAGTGAAATTATTTATGAAAATAATTAAACTCCTAAAAGAATTTTATTATTTATAAAAATAATTGAATCCCTGTAGAAATGTTATTATTTATGAAAATAATTGAATCGTTGCGAAGAAATTTATAAAAAAAATTTGTAAATAATTGGTATTAATTTAATCCTAGAGAAATTAAACTGTTGCAGATTATTTTAATCGATTCTGGTATTATTTTAACACCTCACGTTTTACTGTGAGTCAGTTAAAAATCAACCATTCAACAAGTCAGTCCCAATGCTTTTTTGCTTCTGAATCAGAAAAACTGGTTTTTTTGTAACTATTTTTCTTCGTACAAAAACAATACAAAATACATCATATACTTGATTCAAGCACAATTGTTATTACGAATGTTTTACGAACGCATGAAAAATCAAAATACCTCCCAATGACTCATTTTGAGAAAAGGCTCACACAGCGACACTCGACAAAAGAAGAATCTTCAGCTACCTGAACATTGAATTGTTTCATCTCGAAAAAATCTCTCTCCCTCTCTTTCTCACTTTTTGAGCGTGTCTCTCATCTCGAAAGTTCGCCCAAAAAGCGGTGATATAATAAAATCGTGAAATCATAATTTTCACACTGAAATATTTTCCCATCGGTGTACCTGTTCGAATATATACATAAGTGAGGGGGAATCCGGAAAATCCTCATTAAAATTCAAATACTAGAAATGATGGGTATTATGAGGGTTTTACGAGCAACTTATCGCTCAAATTCCCGTATCTTTCGAACGGAGGGACTCTCGAACATGGTGTAAAACCCCAGGGGCGCCATAAACTGTTTGGGCTTCTGAATCGGTTTGCCTCGGATCAAACTGAAACTAAATGTACAAACAATTTCTTGTTTAATTTTGCCAGAAGGAATGGGAGAGGAAGAAAGAAAGGCTTCTACCATCCTTATTGTTTGTGCATTTTTTCAAGAGAAACTTTACGTTACTTAATGGTTGTAGATATTTTTTTGCAGCATTTTGCAAGTGCGATTGTTTGGTTAATCAATCAAAATTAATGAGTGTCAAGCAAAGAGACTATGTTTAAAAAATGCCCCTCAGGAAGGGGTCTAAATTTATGAGAATGTAAAAGCAAATTCAAGCAAAAGAGAAGATTTGTAAAATTGGGGGACTCGAATTCGAAAAATATTTCGAATCGCGTAAATGCAGCGAATCGGGAATAACCACGTTGAACGTGAGACTCAGGTTGCACGAATATGAAAGGTGTATACAACCGTATGAATGAAGAGTAGCTTTCTGTGTTTGAAAGTGTGCTTAAACATGTGAATTTCGTCGAAATTCTTTGTACTTAATTTTTTCCATAGGAGCCGCGCACGTTTTTTTTTTCTTTAGAGAATTTTATAGATGTAGAGCATATAGATAGTGTTGAAACTATTTACCCTAAAAGGCTCTTGAGAAGAGTTCTTTTTTAGTTTTTCCAGCCAAGTGTGTCATCGGCTTAGGCGAAATTGAGCGGGTATTGCTTCTTTAATAGTCGACCCTCATGAATTCTTTCATATAATGCGGCAAAAGTAAAATTGCATCCCTTCGGAAGTTGCTCTCTCTCTCTCTCTCTCTCTCTCTCTCTCTCTCTCTTTTTTCTAAATTCGCTTCTCTTTTATCCACACACATGTTACTCTGCACCTGGACCTGTAACGATGATCAGGCGCAGGTGATAGGCATCTTGGAATGCGTCTGGAAAAAAATCCTTTCTATCGAAATAAGCAAAAAGGTTTTTTATTCTTTTTTGAAATCGATCCAGATTTCTGTTAAATCGCGGAAAAGTTGAATGCCTCCTTTGAGTCATGATCTACTTGATCTTTCTCGACTCTCAAGTGTCTCGGGTTTCTTGCACTTTAAAACTCGGAGTGGTGCGGAGAAAAAATACTTGTACCTTTAATTTTCGAGGACTTGGTTTGGTTCGAAGGAATTAGTGATTTTTAGAAGTGCAAACCCAATTTTCAAACGTAAAAACTAAAGTTCCCACAGTACTATCATTATGCTAGATTGGAACAAACTGTAACAAACTTTAATCAGTTTGTTTGATTATAATTTGTAATTGCAGATTGTAATTGCAGATGTTGGATAAAATATAGCTCGTACTTTGCTTAATTTTGATGGTAACGGTTACTATCTAGATAGCTGTCCGCATTTGTAGCATTAAAGATATGGTCGCATTTGTAGCTTTAACAATTTCAGGGTTGCCACAGGTCAGGGAAGTCTGGAAAAAGTAAAATTGGTCAGGGAAGTCAGTGAAAAGTCAGGGATTTTTAGTAAAAGTACTGGAAAAATTGAATTTCAAAAATTCATGAAAAAACTCTAAATTTTCATGTTTTTTTTTCTTTGACTTGTAAACTATAAAAATAACCACGAATTTTAATTCAAAACCTTGAATTTTTTCTATTTCAGACAATAATTTCTTTTTAAATATAACTTAATTTTTAAAGAACTATCATAAAATTATGACTTATAAATTATGTAATAAATAATTTTTACAATTTTCATAAATACTAGATTGATGAAAGAAATTTAATTAAAAATACTGAAAAAATTTAATTTTAGAAAAGTTACAAATAATTACAGAAATTCAATTATTTTCAAAAATAATAACATTTTTTGCAGAAATTCAATTATATTCAAAAATTTAAAAAAAAATTCTGGTCATTTCAATTATATTTTTAAAAATATAAAAATTCTTCTCCAAAATTTAATAAAGTTCAAAAATTTTTTTTAAATTCTCGTCAAAATTTTAATTATTGTTATAAATAATACAATTCTTTTTCAAAATTCAAATATTATATATAAAAACTTTAATAAAATTCTTTGAAAAATTTCACAGGAATTCAATAATTTACAAAATTTTTGATGAATTTCTTCTAAAAAAACCAATTATTTTTATAAATAATAAAATTTTCACAGGAATTCAATTATTTAATATAAAAAATTCCAAATATTTTTTCGAAAAATATCAAGTATTTAAAAAGAATTTTATAAAATTCATTGCAAGAGTCCAGTTATTAAAAAAAATTTAACAATGTTCTTTTCAAGAATTCAAGTATTTTTAGAAATAGTAAAATTCTTCAGCGAAATTCAATTACTTTTATAAACTTGAATGAAATTCGTTGAAAGAATTAAATTATTTTAGAAAGTAATAAAATTTTTAGCATTAATTCAATTATATTAAAAAATTTAAAAAAATTCTGGTCATTTCAATTATATCTTTAAAAATAAAAAAATTCTTCTCCAAAATTCAATTATGTTCAAAAATTTTTGTCAAAATTCCAATCATCTTGATAGATAATAAAATTCATCAATATTCAATTATTCAAAAGAAAAATTCTTTAATTCTCGTCAAAATTTCCATTTTTGTTATAAATAATACAATTCTTCTTCAAAATTCAAATATATTTAAAAACTTGAATAAAATTCTTGTTAAAATTTCACAGACATGCAATAAATTATGAAATTTTTAATAAATTTCTTTGTAATAATTCAATTATTTTCATAAATAATAAAATTTTCACGTGACTTCAATTATTTAATATACAAAAATTTTATAACATTTTTTGAAAAATATCAATTATTTAAAAAGATTTTTATAAAATTCGTCGCGTGAATCAATTATTTTAAAAAAATTTAACAAAGTTCTTTACAAGAATTAAATTATTTTTATAAATAATAAAATTCTTCACTGAAATTTAATTATTTTAGAAAAGTTTTAATAGCATTTTTGGAAATTTTTAAAATTATTTTCATGAATAATAAAACTCATTGCAGGATTTTAATTAATTTTTGATATAATATATTAATCAAATTCCTCGAAAAATGTAATTATTCTTAAAAATTTTATTAAAATTTGTAAAAAGAATTCAATTATTTATAAATTTGTTGATAAAATTCTTTATGAGATTTCAATTTTAACAAACATTCAATTATTCAAGAAATTATTTTTCAATTTAAATAATTGAATTTTTCTAGAATTTTCCAATAAAAATTGATTAAAAAATAAAATTACCAAATGATCGAGTTATTGTTTATAAAAATAATTGAATTGTTGCAACGAATTTTATTACAATTTTTTCAAATAATTGGTATTTTTTTGAGAAAATTTACCACTTTTAAAAATAATTGAATTCTTGCAAAGGATTTTATTGGGATTTTTGTAAATAATTAAATTTTTGTTGAAAAATTTTATAGTTACTTAAATTATAACAAAACATGAAGAAGGCGATCACTCCGACTCTTTATGTTTGGTAATAATTTTCTTATAAATTGTTGAATTTCAAAAAGGTTTGAATTTGAATGTTCTGAAGTCAATTTTAATTCCTGTGGAAAAGTAATAATTAAATACTAATTTAAAAATTTAGTTATCGATGTTTTTGAATAATTTTACAATTAATGAAACTTGTAAATAAATTTAATAGAACATTTTTTTTGTATCTAACAATTTTTAGAGTGAATCATAATATTTTTTATGGTCAGGGAAAAAGCGAGAATTTTGTCTCGAAATCAGGGAAAAGTCAGGGAAAAATAAAATTAAATATTTGAGGCAACCTTGAATGAAGATATAGTTTATGGGGTAACCATCATTATGTTACCCATAAATTTTTCTGGCGATCTGGAAAATAAAAAGAGAAAAGTTGTTTTGAGCATACTAAAGAGGGGAATTAATCGCCATTAATTGGTAATTAATTCGAGAGAGGTTCTTCGGCGACTAATCGATATTGTTGAATGGAAAAGGGGGAAGAGTTTGGCTGATGGACGTAATCAGTTTGTTGCACACAAACTGTCGATGGTCCTTTGGAGAGGAGGACTTTGGATTTCAACGATCGATAATACCTATCGGCTTCTATTCGATAAGGATCGAGCATGTTACAAGAGAGAGAGAGAGAGAGAGAAAGCAGGGCGCTCGCCAAATGTCACGCTCGCGGTTTCGTGGGCACATATACACAACCGCTAACTTTCGATGTCAGATGGTCACGGCTCATTAGCGAGATAACCTGTAGCGTCGATGCGAACGCCCGGCTTTATTAACAATTGCCATTATATGGTTTTGCTCTCAAGAAATCTTCTTTCTTTGCAGATCTTTCCTTTACAGACTTTTCTTTAAGAGATTTTTGTTTTACAAATTTTTTTACAGATTCTTATTCAACAGATTACAGATTTTACTGATTTTTCTTTTACAGATTTTTCTCCTACATTGATTCTTTCGTCCCTTCAGTTTTTACGTCATTGTCTTTTTACGTATATGGATATATGAGTGAATTTTCTGAAAGTGACATTTTTTATGTCTCAATTAATTTTACAAAATCTACTCTTTAATAATTATAATCAATTTCCATAGTGAAAATTTAGCACTTATTTATCATTTTTAAAAGAAAATTAAATAATTTTATTCAACTTTAATTTACGTAATAACTAAATTACTTTCATCTCCGAAGCCTTTTCAACATGTCTCCAATAGGACTTCTACAATAAAATTCAATTTTTATGGTTTTTTTTCAAATTCTCAGAAATTTTTTAAAAATATTGTCAGAAAGTACAATGTTTTTTGTATCATTATGTGCATTTTAAAAATTTGCAGACCTCACTTTTATTTTTGACAAAAATGTTTAAACTTTGTCTTCGGTTTTAGGTTAAAATTACTTTACAATGATTACTGACATTTTATACTTTAAAAATATCTGAAACAAAATTTTAAGGCACATTAAAATAAAGCTGAGAATCTGACGTTAAATTTTCCTATATTTTATCTACAAAAAGGAGGAAAATTATTGCTGTTATAAATAATCGAAATTTACATTTTTCTCCGAGTAAAAATTAATTTCATCTCCGAAGCCTTCCTTTTTCATAAATAACTGAATGTAGAAGTAAATTTAACGGAATATTTCGATGGTAATATAAAATGAGGGTGTAAGATTTGTATGTTTTACTAAAAAACATATTTTAATTGCGCCCTAATGTATACAAATATGAAAGAAAATTTATTTTTCATCTCCGAAGCTTTTCATCTCTGAAGCCTTTTCCTTGAAATATGCTAGTTATTCTTTTGTTTTTAGTATTTACCTGCATTGTTTTGAAAAAATTAACCCAAATTACCATTAAATCAAATACTTTAAATACATTTATATTTTCATCTAATTGAATACATTTGGTATTAAAATATACAAATTATTAATTTTTAAGCAGTGTGATTTTATTTTCGATTTCGTGAACGCGATATTAGCGTGAATTTTTAATAGAAAAGCTCGCCAATTAAATAAAATTAATTTAATGGAGCAACAATAGTATTTTTCAAATGAAAAAAACTTTAATATTTTTAAGAATTAATTTTGCGCAACCTAAAAATCTTACTCTTGAGTATGAAATTAAGTAGTTTTAATAGAAAAAACCATATGATTGAAGAAAAAAATTAATTGAAAAACTGAAATTTAAAAGTGTCACTTTCAGAAAATTCACCCATATACGTATACTGCCGTCCTGATTTAAAAACACCATAACTACACTTTCGGTTGTTTCGAGATATTTAGCAAAATACGTTTTTATTTATATCTTCTTTAACATAATGTTTCTTCAAAAGGTAATGGTGCTTCTTTACTAATTCGGGTACGCTGAATTTTATTATGCAAAAAAAAAAATTGCAAATTTTGATTGGAAATATGCAAAACTGTAGTTATGCTAATTAATTAAATGAAAAATCGCGGCGATTTCTTACAAAAAAGCATAACTACGCAGTTATGCTTTTTTGTCAGGAGAACAGCTCAAGTACGGTCGACTTTCCTGATGTAGAAGTACACTAACTACAAATACTTAAGAGTTTAGTTTTGAAAAAATGGATTAAAGTGTACAATTTTTTTTATTTTGTGTAATTAAAATGCGTTTTTTAATTTCTAACAGGAAAAAAAGAAAAAACCTGCAGAAGGTAATGAATAACATAATTTTAATTAAAATAAATTAAATTTCATTAAATTCCCTGTTCACCTTTTTAATATAATTAAATGATTAATTTTTAAAACCTTAACAATTTTTTAAAAATCCCATTCAAAGATTAAAATGTTTAAATATCTACTATTGATTCTATTTCGAGGAGATGTGTGTAATAATTTTAAAGTAAGCAGTTATCTTTATGTTCTTTATTAATTAATTAACATATTAATTACTATTATTATGCAAATTACAAAACTTATTTTCAAATATGAATTTTTGAACAATTTCAAAATCAAACTTTAAAAAAAATTCAATTTTTAACTAATTTACTAATTAATTATTCTTGTTTATTACTTTCAAAATTTTGTCGCAAAAATTCAATTATTTTTTTAAAAAGCCAAATCTTTGCAAACATTTAATTATTTAAAAAAAATTTCCCGAAAGAATTGAATGTTTTTTCTTAATTCAGTATAAAATATTTCAAAAATTAAATTAATTTCTAAAATTTTATAAAAGAATTTAATTCAAAGAAAAACATCAATAATTTCTTTAAGATTGAGTATTAATAAATTTGTTAATTACTATTTATTTAGTTTGTTTAAATAATCTTCTGCAGTTTATAAATACAGTCAATTTTTTTTATTGAATTATTGCTAATAACTAATAATTATTGAACTAAAATAAAAAACTATTTAAAAAACTTTTTTCAATTAATTAACCTTAAAAAATTTTATTAAAAATAAAAATTGTTGAAAATAGCTATATTTATTATTAACAGTTTATTTAATAAAAAATATATTAAAATTGAAAAACTTGTTGTTTCAATAAAGTGAATGTAGATATGGTTTTTTTTAAGGAAAGTGTTGTAGATTTTCATGAGATTCCTGACGAAGAAACACATTATGTACTTAGGCCAAAGTCCATAAGGAAAGTAGCCTCTACAGAGCTCGAGTTCCTGATCTCAAAAAGCATAACTACGTAGATAGGCCTTTTTATAAGGAAATCACCGGTTAGACGACCCGAATTCCTTACAAACTGTAGTTAGGCATGTAGTTAGGCCTCTTAATATCAGGATTCGACGGAAATCGATGTAGATAGTGCTTTTTAGTAAAATTAATTCCTAATTAACTCGAAAATTAATTAAGATTAATAATTCTAATTAGCATTGAAAAATTTGTCTTTTTTTGACGAATCCAACGGTATAAAAAACTCATTTTTGATAAAAAGTGTAGTTATGGTGTTTTTAAATCAGGACGGCAGTATAGATCTATATAGTCACTGTAGATATGGTTAGTCATTGCGTATTTTCCCTCCTCTAATGTTTTTCATTTTATGGGTGCTTCTACTTTCAGCTCATCTTTTTTTTGTTCTCCCTCTGTTAATGGCTAAACTAAAAGTTTTGTCGAACCGTGCATTTTCTTTACTTTTATGTATAGACGCAAAAGGGGTGGAGTTATTGTTGAATTAATTTATGTTTAGTACCACGAGTCTCAGATAACGTGCGCGAAAAAAAAACGGTGAAAGAATAAAATTCTAGGTGAAGGTTCTGCTTGAGAGATCCTCATTTTGTATGGGCTCTATATCGTTCCTCTTTCTGTTTGTATGTTTAATAGCTACAACCCGCATTCTTCGGCAGAAATTCTTCAATTTTCAAACCTCTCGACAAACAATATCCGGTGTTTTTTAGCGAGACAACTACTGTATAGGGGTCATAAACGCTGCGATCGTAATTAAGTACTTCAAGAATTCATTTTTATTTATTTTTATTTATTTTTTTTAGGTGTTTTTATTTAGTTTTATTCATTTTTATTTATTTTTATTTATTTACATTTATTTTTATTTATTGTTATTCATTTTTATTTATTTTTATTTATGTTTATTTATTTTTATTCATTTTTATTTATTTTTATTTATTTACATTTATTTTTATTTATTGTTATTCATTTTTATTTATTTTTATTTATGTTTATTTATTTTTATTCATTTTTATTTATTTTTATTTATTTACATTTATTTTTATTTATTGTTATTCATTTTTATTTATTTTTATTTATGTTTATTTATTTTTATTCATTTTTATTTATTTTTATTTATTTCCATTTATTTTTACTTATTTATATTTATTTTTACTTATTTCCATTTATTTTCATTTATTTTTATTCATTTTTTCTAGCAAACATGTCTTGTCTTTTGTTACCAAGGGAAATTTTTGTTTTTTCTCGAAGTCATAAGGGAATTATTATTGTGGAACGAACAGGATAATTTCTCCTTTTCCTCCTCTTGAATTCGTTCCGCATGAAAGGGATGAGAGTTCACGAAAATTCTTCAGCACTTGAAGAGCGGGCGAGAGTTTATACTGATCAAAATTACTCCGTGACAGAGGCAATATGTATACATACACAGTAATCACTAGGTTGTCTCCTTCTACTACGCCCTCACAATCAACAGTTACACCTACATTAGTTTTATCTCCCTATTTCCTCTTCGTCTTAATACATCGAGAAAGGGTGCGGAGGGGAAGTAGGAATGATTCACTAAAAGCAAATTTAGTGATCTCATATATACCACCACCATCATCAACTGCGTGCGCGTGAATATTTGACGGACCGGATGCTGCAATAACCCACCGTTTCCGGACTACTCCATCCTTTGCAAAAATAATATCGGTTCTCTTGTAAATCATCTGAAAGGTGCTCGAAAAATAAGATGATAATGATTCATTTTTTTGTATTAATTTCCGATTTTTATGTGCACAGACTACGACTTTTCTTTTAGTCAGGTTTTAGTCAGGTAAATCCTGAAAAAGTCCGTAACTTTGCTTCAAGTCCGTAAAAGTCCGTTTTTTTCAAAAAAAAAGATCCGTAAAGTCCGTAATTTCATTCAAAAAGAATGAAACGTTCGTAAATTGTACGATATAATTTGGAGAATTTTAAATAAATTACAAATGATTGCAGAAATTGAATTATTTTTAAAAGTAATAAAATTCATCGCAAAAATTCAATTATATTCAAAAAATTTTTTTAATTGTGGTCAAAATTTTAATTATCTTTAGGAATATTAAAATTCTTCTCCCAAATTCATATATTGTCAATAAAAAAAAATAAAAACATTTCAATTATCTGTATAAATAAATAGCAAAATTATTCAACAAAATTAAATTATTTTCAAAAATTTTATTAAAATTCATTAAAAAATTTCAATTGTTTTCATAACTAACAATATTTATCACACGAATTCAATTATTTTCTAAAGTAATAAAATTCAATTACTTTCAAAAATTTTATTAAAATCCATTGCAAAATTTGAATTATTTTCAAAAGTAATAATATTCTTCGCAAAAATTAAATATTCAATATCAACTATTTTTATAAAATTTCCCAAAAAAATTTAATTATTTAAACAAAAATTTAATAAGATTGTACAAAAATTTTTAATTATTTTTAAAAAGTAATAAAAATTTCACAAGAATTTCATTAATAACAAATTTTTTTTTATAAATTTCTTCGCAATCATTCAACTATTTTCATAATTAATAAAATTTTACCGGGATTCAATTATTTTCGTAAATAATAACATTCTTTTTGGGAATTCAATTATTTTTTTAATAGAATTTTAATTTTTGTAATTAAATAATTGAATTCTGGTAGAATTTTTTTATAAACATTGATTTAAAAATACATTTCAGTTAAAATCTTGGATTATAAAAAAATAATTGAATTTGGGAAAATTTTTTAAAATTGTCTTAAAAATAATTGAATTTCTACCAAAAAAAGTTTTATCAAAACTTTTTAAAATGTTTGAATTTCTGCTAAAATTTTAATATTTTTTTTAAATAATTGAATTCTTGCGAAGAATTTTATTTAGACTATTGAAAATAATTGATTCCCTGCAAAGATTTTTATTATTTTACGAAAATATTTAAATTCTTGCGAAAAATTTTATTAAAATTTCTGAATGTAATTGAAAATTTGCTAAGAATTTTGTTATTTTTAATTTCTGGAAAGAATTTTATTAAAATTTTTAAAAATAGTTGAATTCCTGTTAAATTTTTACAAGAGTTTAATTATTTTTGAAAATTTTAATAAAATTCTTCGCAAGAATTCAATTATTTTCATAAATAATAAAATTAAATGCAGAATTTCAATTATTTTTAATACAATTTTAATCGAATTTCTCTAAAAATGTAATTTAAAAATTTTATTAAAATTCTTTAATAGATTTTAAGTATTTGATAATTTATTCATTAATATTATTATGTTATTTATTTATTTGTATTATTTTTCATTAAATAATTGAATTCCAGTAGAATATTCTAATAAAAATTGAATTTTATTTCATAAAAATGAATTTTAGTTAAAATTTTAGATAATCATTGAATATTAAAAGCAATATAGGGTGAATTTTAAAAAATAATTGAATATTTTAATTAATTTTTTTGAAACAGTTTAATTGAGTTTTTTTATACTATTTTCAGTTTCTATTTTCTAATATTTATTTAATAAAAGAATTTAACTAATAATTGAGATTTCGTAGAATTAAATATTGTAAAGAAATGAATTTGAAAATTGTCAAAGAACATTTTCGAAAATTATTACACTGAAAAAAAAATTTAATTGATTCGAATAATAAATCAATTAAATATTTACTTGAATCAAATAATATTTATTAGAGTCAATGAAATGGTATTTGCTTCAAATACTGAAGTCATTGATTCAAATATGAATTGAACCATTTAATTGACTCCATTAAGTATTATTTGATTGAAGTAAATATTTAATTGATAATAGTCAATTAATCAGTTATTTGAATGAATTAAATTTTTTTTCAGTGTAAAAATAATATAAAGAAGAATTTTGGATAAAAATTCTGAAAAATAATAATTGAATTGATAATGATTTTAATTATTATAAATTATTTTTATTAATAATTAATATTAATTATTATAAAAGATGAAGAAATCAATGATTTTGAGTTGAAGACTCGAAGTTATCGACACCTTCATGTTTTATAGTTATGAAAAATTGAATTTGTAGTTTTAAGTAAAAAGTTTTCTTATATTTGATTCGGACTGATTCTATTTTTGTCAGTTGGTCCGTAATTTTTAATTTTTGGTCCGTAAAGTCCGTATTTTTAAATACTTTCACTGCTTCGAGCCCTTACAGTTTTAAGCTTAAAAAAATTGATACGATTTTTTAATTCTGGACAGCCATCATCAAATTAGAAAAGTTGTCTGTTAATTGAAGGGAAAAAAAGAGACCCACATTTTGTCGTAATGAAAAAAAGTAATTTTGGAAAAATGTGAAAATTTTCTGATTCTTGTTTTTGTATAGAGGTATTGGAGCACATTCGTTATCGCTGTATTACGAGAGTAATTAACTTTTTTCCCGTCTTTTCATTGTGTTTGTATAGATATATAGTCGCTGAATAAGCGCCTTTAGCTCAAAAGTATCCAGATACAAAATACAAATGTATCAGTGTGCGGTGTACAGTATTTAGTAATGTGTCTGGTAAAATGTGTATAACGTAGAATTCTCGTGGAACAAAGTTTTGTCTGTGTGTTGGTTTCAACCCGCAGACGTGTTTATCGTCATCGGTGTAAATAGAACGAGTGCGGACGTTGGAGAAATAAAAAAGTTTGTATGCAGTGTGATACAGTGTCCCTAGGGATATCACCGCGGGTTTTGTGTTGTCCGCCTCCAAAAACGTTCGAGAAAGATTGCCAGGTTTATATATACAATGTCAAATATAACTGTATTTATTTGCGCTTCCGAAATTTCTGATCCAATGAATCATCCAAAAGTGCGTAATGGTGGAGATACATTTTTCGAGCTTCCTTCAAACTTTCAATATATAACTGGAAAAAAAACCAAAAGTGGAAAAGTACTCTTCGGCATTGTTATTGTTGGAAAAAGTTTATCTCTTCTTTATCGAGCACTAAATTCATATATAAACTTGGGGAATGTCATACAATTGTTTATGAAAGTTTTTGCTCCGAATAGAAAAATTGCCAAGCGGGAAATTTAGGGTTGATGTTAATTTACCGATACAAAAATGCTATAGGCAAATATTTGGCTGGTACTTTTGTTTCGACGAATTGAAAATAGTGTCTTGATCATTTTTGCATTTTTCAAAAACGGGGCTTTTTGGTTCGCCTTAAAATTTGAAACGCTTTTGGCTTTTGTTGACTTTAATCACTTCCATGTTCGCTCTAAGTTTTAAGATACAATTGGTCATCATTCTCTAAATTTGAATTCGGAACAGTGTTTACTGAACTAGTGACTGACTTTTTGCTTTTGAATCAGAAGATTTTACTAATATAGTCGTTACTTCTAATTTAATAGTTGACTTATTTAATAGTTAACTTTTCTAACAGTTAACTTTTCTAATCGTTAACTTTTCTAATCGTTAACTTTTCTAATAGTAAACTTCTAATTCAAAAGCAAAAAGTCCATCACTGATTAGTAATTCCAATTGTAAACAATTTTACAAACTCGAATTTAAAGAGTATAATGCTCTTTTTTGAACGGAAGGCGACGATTTGCGATTTTCTTGCAGAGATTTGACAATGATGTGATTGTCACGTAATTTAGATTCAATCAAAGTCTTATTTTGTCTGGAGATTTAAAAAAAACCAGCGTCAAGTATCAATTATCTGCGCACCGGAATTGGCCATTAGGCGTGAAAATAAGGGTATGAAAGTACGAAGATTGACACTTATGTACATATAACACTCGTCTCGATTTCATTTGATGCTGGCAAGAAACCAATTTCTCGAGCATTAGTCACAGGAATTTCAGACATTTAGTGAAACAATTGAGCGTAAAATATACGCTAATCTTTCTAATGCCCTATTACCACATGGTAGACAAATCTGATTATAATTTTATTTCTATTATATCAACAATGATTTATTAAAAAATAAAATTTTATATCAAAAATGATTTATTTATTTTTTCACCATTGATTTAGCTGTAAGATGAATGTGCCTTTTCTCTAAGTTTAAAATCAGTGCTGTTTTGATTCAAATCAACTTCCTTTAAATGATGACTTGAAATTCTTTGAATTTAATGATTCCTTTGAATCAGAATTTAAATCAAACTTTCATTAAAAAAAAAGTTTCTTTTACAAGGTTGCCACAGGTCAGGGAATTCAGGGAAAGTTAAATTGGTCAGGGATGTCAGGGAAAAGTCAGGGATTTTTACTAAAAGTACTGGAAAAAATTGAATTCTTAAAATTCATGAGAAAACTGAATTTTTTTTCTTTTTGCCTCGTAAACTATGAAATTACCACAAATTTTAATACAAAACCTACAATTTTTTCTATTTCTGACAATAATTTTTTTCTAAATTACTTAAATTTACAAAACCTGTCATAAAATTAATAATTAATAATAAATAATAAATAAATAATATTAATAGATAATAATTTAATAAAATTAATAATAACTATCATAAATTATGACTTATAAATTATTTTATGAATAATTTTTACAATTTTCATAAATACTAGATTGATAAAAGAATTTTAATTAAAAATGCTAAAAAAATTTAATTTTTGAAAAGTTACAAATAATTACAGAATTTCAATTATTTTCAAAAGTAATAAAATTTTTCTCTGAAATTCAATTATATTAAAATTTTTTTTAAAATCCTGGTCATTTCAATTATCTTTATAAATAATACAATTCTTCTTTGAAATTTAATTATTTTTAAAAAACATTAATAAAATTCTTGGAAAAATTTTACAGGAATTCAATAATTTACAAAATTCTTGATGAATTTCTTCTAAATAAACCAATTATTTTCATAAATAATAAAATTTTCACAGGAATTCATTTATTTAATATAAAAAATTTCAAATAATTTTTTGAAAAATATCAATTATTTAAAAAGAATTTTATGAAATTCATCGCAAGAGTTCAGTTATTGAAAAAAAATTTAACAATGTTCTTTTCAAGAAATCAATTATTTTTAGAAATACTAAAATTTTTCACCGAAATTCAATTATTTTTATAAACTTGAATAAAATTCGTTGGAAGAATTAAATTATTTTCAAAAGTAATAAAATTCTTCGCAGAATTTCAATTATGTTAAAAAATTTAAAAACAATTCTCGTCAAAATTACAATTATTTTTATAAATAATAAAATACTTAATTAAAATTCAATTATTTTTAAAAGTTTTAATAAAATTCTTGGCAAAATTTTGTAGGAATTCAATTTTAATGAATTAATTCAAAATAATTCCATTATTTTCATGAGTAATAAAATTTTCACAGGAATTCAATTATTTAAAATACAAAATTTCATAAAATTTTTCGAAAAATATAAATTTTAAAAATTCTTCAACGAAATTCAATTATTTTTATAAACTGGAATAAAATTCTTTGTAAGAATTCAATTATTTGTATAAATAATAAAATTCTTCACATAAATACAGTTATTTTTATAAAATTGAATAAAATTCGTTGGAAGAATTATTATTAAATTAATTATTATTAATTAATTATCATTAAATTATTATTAATTATTAATTATTATTATTAATTATTATTAATTTATTAATTGAAAATTATTTTTTTTTAAATGTAATAAAATTCTTCGCAGAAATTCAATTATGTTCAAAATTTTTTTTAAAATCCTGGTCATTTCAATTATCTTTATAAATAATACAATTCTTCTTCGAAATTCAATTATTTTTAAAAACTTTAATAAAATTCTTGCAAAAATTTCACAGGAATTCAATAATTTACAAAATTTTTGATGAATTTGTTCTAAATAAACCAATTATTTTCATAAATAATAAAATTTTCGCAGAAATTCAATTATTTAATATAAAAAATTTCAAATAATTTTTCCAAAAATATCAATTATTTAAAAAGATTTTTATAAAATTCGTCGCAAGAGTTCAGTTATTGAAAAAAAATTTAACAAAGTTCTTTTCAAGAATTCAATTATTTTTATAAATATTAAAATTCTTCACCGAAAATTCAATTATTTTATGGAAATTTTAAGAAAATTTAAATTATTTTCATAAGTAATAAAACTCATCGCAGAATTTTAATGATTTTTTATACAATATATATTTTAATCAAATTTCTCGAAAAATGTAATTATTCTTAAAAATTTTATTAAAATTTGTCGAATTAAATTCATATATTTAAAAATTTATTGATACAATTCTTTATGAGAATTAAATTTTAACAAAGAACATTCTATTATTCAATAAATTATTTATTTTTTAATTTAAATAATTTTCTAATAAAAATTGATTTTATAATGAATTAACGGATAATCGATTTATTATTATTTATAAAAGTAATTGAATTATTGACACGAATTTTATTACATTTCTTAAAAATAATTTAATTTTTTTGAGAAATTTTACTGCTTGTAGAAATAATTGAATTCTTGCGAAGGATTTTTTGAGGATTTTTGTAAATAATTAACCTACTCTGAAAAATGTTTTGTAATAATATTCTTATAAATTGTTGAGTTTCAAAAAGGTTTGAATTTGAATGTTCTGAAGTCAATTTTAATTCCTGTGGAAAAGTAATAATTAAATACAAATTTAAAAATTTAGTTATCGATGTTTTTGAATAATTTTACAATTAATGAAATTTGTAATAAATGTAATGGAACATTTTTTCCTGACTATCTAATAATTTTTAGAGTGAATCAGAATATTCTTTAGGGTCAGGGAAAAAGTGAAAATTTTCTCTGGATATTAGGGAAAATTCAGGGAAAAATAAAATTAAATATTTGTGGCAACCCTCTTTTAATCAATTTTGACTTGAAGAAGAACCAACAAAGAATTCTTTAAGGATATTTGAACCATTATGACGTCACAATTTGTTTAAAGCATATATTTTAAACCTGTGATGGCATAATTGTTCAAAATTCTAAAGTTCTGAACGTTCAAATGAACGACATTTATTTATTTCTTCTAAAAATTATAAATTTTTATTGTCATTATTTTGTGTCACTGACAAAAAAATTAATTACTGAATTTGTAAATGTAAAATTTCAATTTAATGACCCTAAAGTTCTGAACGTTCAAATGAACGAATCGTTTTATTATTTTTATTAATGTTTGTATTTTGGTAGAAAATGTTAATTTACAAATTAAAAAATGAATTATTTTCTTAATATTTCTGTTAAATTTTTTTAACTGTCATCTAAGGATAATAATATTGAAGAATATTGGTAAGAAAAAAAATTTCGTTCATTTGAACGTTCAAAACTTTAGAGTCATTCAATTTAAAATTTTTTTTATGATTAGCAATTTGTTAAAATATCTTCACTAAAAAATATTTCATTCATTTGAACGTTCAAAACTTTGGGATTATAATTGTTCAAGGCCTTAAAAATAGTTAAAATAATGTGTACCCAAGTTCTTCGGCTTAATTATGTTAATTTCCACCTATTTCACTAAACCTTCACCTAGTGCAGTTAATTTCAAACACTTTTTTCTCCCCTAAAATGAAAAAAAGGATCAGTTTTGCAGCAAATCGAAAATTTTTTTTTTCGCTTCCACTGAACGATAGACACAAGAACTGATCAATAGTTAAACTTTTACATGACCGCATGTTTTGGGTGCGGGTATGAGAGAGCAAGTTTTCACAGGATGGTAGAGGTGGGGGAGGGGGGGTACTTTACTAGGAGAGCCAAAAGCATTAAAGGGAGTGAGAAGACACATAAGGGTTGCTAGGAGACACCCTTCACTCTCTCATCCACGTGTTACATTGCATTACCCTATCCGACAAGAAGGGAAGCGAGAAAAGAGCGGGTCACTGGATTGGTTGCACGAAGTTACAATTTCCGAGTGAGCCGGCGGGTGTTTAGTTGGAAACTGCGTCGGAACCTGCGGGATGATGCTCCGTGACCTTGAGACGATAATAGGATCTCATCTTGATCTCTTGCACCTCGAGATATATTCAATGAACGATGGAAATCTAACGAGAAACTCTCTCTCATAAAGTTTTTTCTTTATAGTTTTTTTTTTTTTTCGTTTTTGACTCGGCGCTTTCACATCATCATCCTTCGCTCCTTCAGCATCAGGACCAATTTCTATATACTCATCTGACTCAACAATTTTCCGGAAGCGCTTTTTTCAATCAAATAAGAAAAAAACTTTTTACTTCAGCAAATCACGATTCAACGAATACTTGAATGTTGAATATTAAGGAAAATTAGAAATTTAAGGATTCGTTCCGCGAACTTGGATGATGCGAGAGGGAACTTTAAGTAATTGATTAAGTTTTCTTTTTATATAATGAACTTTTTGATTGCATTTGTTTATTTTCATTTTATATAATTATTTATTTCATGGTCCTAAAGTTCTGAACGTTCAAATGAACAAAATTTATTTATTTCTTCTAAAAATTAAATTTTTATTGCAATTATTTTGTGCCACTAACAAAAAAAATTGATTACTCAATTTGTAAATGTAAAATTTTAATTTTTAAATTTTTTTACGATTAGTAATTTATTAAAATGTGTCACGCTCCGAAGAAAGGTACCTAAGAAGCAAAAAATTTGAGGTTATGTTTTTAATTTTTCAAGTAAAAATACAGAAATAAAATCAAATATTAATTAAAAATTATTTATCTTTAAGTCTTCATTATATCCAAAATATTCAATAAAAATTAGTTTTAAATTCAAACAATTAAAAATAAACTTTTAATCAAAAGAAATCTAACACGACATTAACCTATAATTCGTTTGCTTCTTAGGTACCTTTCTTTGGAGGGCGTCACAAATATCTTCATTAAAAAATATTTCGTTCATTTGAACGTTCAGAACTTTAGGATCATTTTATTTCGGGATTGGCATTGAACATTTGAAATTGTTTTTCACTGATTTTCCCTTTTTTGGATAGAATTTGCAGTTGTTTTCCTAAAACTGTTAATAAAGAAAAATTAAAAAGCTTAAAAATAAAATGAAAGACTTTTTAAAATAATTATTTTAACAAAAATTGTGGAAAATTTCAATTATTTAGAAATATTGCAAATAAAATTCTTTAATATTTCAATTATTTTTAATCCAATTTTTTAAAATCCAAGTATTTGAACAAGAATTTTAGAAAATTTTAATTTTCTCCCAAAAATGTAAATAAAAAACTTTAGAAATTCAATTATTTTTGAGGGAAACTTCGAAAATCTCAATTATTTGAAAATTTTTCATAAAAAGTTCTTTAAAAATTCAATTATTTTTAAAGGACTTTTAGAAAATATAAATTATTTTAAAAAATGTTAAAAACTTCAATTATTTCAAAAGATGGTAATAAAAATCTTTAAAAGTTCAATTTGAAGATGGAAAAGAGAACTTTGGAAAATTTGAATTATTTACAATTATTTCAAAAAACTTCTTTAAAAGATCAATTATTTTTAAAGAGTTTTAGATTATTTTTTAACAAATTTTTTGTAAATTTCAATTATTTAACAAAATATTCATAAAAATAATTTAAAATTCAATTATTTATAAATGAAAAAGAGAGTTTTCTTAAAATAATTAATTTTAAAAACATTGTAGAAAATTTGACTTTTTCTAAAAACTTTATAATAATTTCTTTAAAAACTAAACTATTTATAAAGAAAATTAAAAAAAAAAACTTTAATTCTTTCAAAAAATTTCAATAATAAATCTTAAAAAATTCAATTATTTTTAAGAAAAATGTTGATTTTTTCAATTATTTAAAAATTTTTAATAATATTTTTGAAAATTCAACTATTTTTAAAAGAATTTTTTAAAATTTCAATAAAGTTCTTCTAAAAATTAAATTATTTTCAAATTATCAGAAAATTAAAATCAATGCAAAGAAGTTTTTAATAAAATTATTTAAAAGTTTAGTTATTTTTAAAATAATTTTCGAAAATTTCATTGATTTTAAAATATTTTATAAAAATTTCTTTACAAATTCAATTATTTTTAAAAATAGAAGTAAAAGATATTAAAAAACTAGTCTTGAGACTTTATCATCTAAATATCGTCAATTACTTTTCTATTTTTTTCTTTTTAATAAAATTTTTTGAAAATTTGATACTTTAACCAATTTTAATTCAATTTCAATTATATTTATTATCTTTATTAAGATTTTTAAAAATTTTTGTTCTAATTCTGTTGAATTCAATAGAAAAAAAAAATCAATTTTTAAAATTCTTCAATTAAATTTTGTTACTTTGGATTTTTTTTAATTCGAAATCTTCTGAATTTGAAGTATTTATATAACTAATAATTAAAAAAAATTAAATTATTTACCAAGGAACTTAGTGAAAATAATTGTATAAAAATTTAAGATTTCTGTTGCTTGTAAAAAATATATTCATACACTAAGAACCAAAAATTTTAATTAAGAATTAAAAAAAACATTTATAGAAAATTTGGCCTAGTAAATAATTTTAGAATTTTTTTGTTATTAAATATTTGCGTATAATAATTAATATTTTGCAATGATCCAAACAGTGAGAATAAAATTTTTTTAATTCAATTATTATTTAACTAAGTAGTCAACCAAAAAAATATGTTTGAATTAAACATATTTTATAATTGAATTAAACATAATTTTTATTGAATTAAATTTATTTTGTATTGAATCAAAATTATTATGTTCAATTCAAAGATAATTTTTGGTTGACTGTAAAACAAAGATAATTATGTTTGATTCAAGTATATTATTTTCTCAGCAATATTTTTATTATTTTGGAAAATAATTTTTCGTAAATTTAGCCAAGAAAATACTTGATAATAATTTTAGAGACAAAGAAATAAAGAATTTCTTTTTTTGAAATAAATTCCATTTTTCTGTGCTTCTTCGACTTTTCAAGCAATGCTTCCTAAACGTGTTGGGCCATAAAAGAAAAACGAATCTCCGGTCGATAAGGGAACATTTGCTAGGAAATTGTGTTCTGTTAATCAAAGAAAAGGTTTAGTAGCAGCCACGTGCCGTCTTTTTGTTTTATATATAAAAGGGGGATGGACGAGAGAGTGAAGATTCGTTGGATTTTATTGACTCTCTGGTCAATGTACCCGTTAAATCGTCAATCTAATCTTAGCAATCTACAAACAATGATATGTTTGTTTTATCGCGTGAAAATCATTCACAGTTTTATTCGCAGCATTTTTTCCTCTTTTTTTTGAGAAATAAACTTTCTTCTCCAGAGGCTCGATTCATATTTATATACAAATACGTCTCTTGATATCCTCAGTTTTTCACGTAATTATATAAAGTTCACAAAGTTTATCATCAACGTTTCAAAAACAAAAAGAAAAAAAATATTTTAAAAAAAATATTTTGACTCTGAAAATAATATTTTTCTGGTACTTCTTTTGTAAATTGGTCAAAATTTCTTAAAAATTGTGGTAAGAAGATACTTTTTTTTGTTCCGAATGCTCAATTCCCGCGGGAATTAATTTCTAATCACGACGTTGTAGTTCACAATGTTTATAAACGAAAAAATTTATTACAATTATTATAAAAAAATAAAGCAGCAATATTGCCATAAAAATATTTTTAGAAAAAATAGAAGAACCTAAAGTTCCGATCGTTCAAATGAACGAATAACGAAATTTATTTATTTCTTCTAAAAATTAAATTGTTATAACCAAGTTGAAATCCACAACGTTGATCATCGTAAAAAAAATATTCACTTAGTAAATTAGTTAAAAACGACGCTGCAATATTGAGACAAAAATATTTAGAAAAAAAGATTTATGTTTATAGTTTGATAATAATTATTTTACAATTAAATATTAAATTAAAAATAAAAATAAATAATTTTTTTCGTTGATAAACGTTGTGGACTTCAACTTCGTATTTTTATTGCACTTATTCTGCGTTACTATCTAGACAACTAATTACTAAGTTTCTAAACGTAAAATTTTGGTTTTTAAATTTTTTTATGATAATGATTTTTTTATGATTTTATGATATTTATTAAAATATTGTCAATAAAAAATATTTTTTTCATTTGAACGTTCAAAACTTGATGTACCTAAAGTTTCGAACGTTCAAATGAAAGACAATTGTTTTTTTAACTTTTTCTAATTTGTATTTTACTTACAAAAAAAATTATTTTTTAGATTAAAACAAAATAATTCTAAACTAAACATTTTCAATTTCAATTATTTTTCTTTTTTCGATAGTAATTTTCAAAAATTATTGAGGTGAAAAGAATATTTGTTGATTTGAACGTTCGAAACTTTAGCTCGATCAAAACTTGAGGGTGATAAAAAGAAATTGATGTTAAAGCATGTATTTTGAATATACAATAAAGATACTTAAGATTTCTAGTAACTTAGTGAGATACTTAAAATTAAAATAAATACTAATATTAAGAATAAGGTTATTAAGTTATTAAAAAAATATTTTATTAAAAAGTTTTTTCGAGAATTAGATATAAAATTAAATATTAATTTCGTATAAAATTCATTTCATATAGTTTCATATCTTGATTATTTATTATAAAATGAATTATTATTCCGGAACATAGAAAGAGTAATGATTTAAAAATGTCATGAGAAATAAGATGGAAGAATACATAGTTTGGGAGTTGAAATGCAAGTATGTTAATTATTAATCCTAATTGCCTTAAAATATTTTTCTAGATATCTTATGATAATAATTGTTATATGAATAAATAGTGAATTAAAAATAATTTTGGAAGAAGTTAAACAAATTTCTTTCCTTGATCAACGTTGTGGACTTCAACTTCGTTTCAAATCAATATTTTCTGGCTTTTAGGTGAAATTACTACCGCGCCTTATGGAGACAGTTTGGTTCGACAATTTTTGCCACTTGTGCACGAAACACTTGAGCCGAATTTGCATTTGGATCGCAACATTGTTGTCGTATGGAGAAGGATAGGAAAAATGTTGCATACAATTACTAATTTCTATCCGAGGAAGGTTGTTCTCGAAGTTATAATTTATTCAATGATCGAACATTAATTCCGGAAAGAAGTCGAAAAGGGATGAAAAAGGAGGATATTAATTGTATTACATCGCTTTCAATAATGGATCCAATTTGGCGGATACAAGACTTTCCTTTTGGAGCATATTAGATTCCCCTCGATTTGTTACAGTTAGTTGCGCGCTGGGGGAAAACAAAACAAAAAAAAAAGTATGGTCCAGTTTTGGCTTTGAGTTTGCGAGATAAAATCTTGCAGAAAAGAGAAGCGAGAACCTTGCAGCATTTGAAAGGAGCGGAAACTGTTGGCAGGTGATAAAATATAGTCTATTTTGTTCTCCGAAGATTCAAGTGAGCGCGACTGAATGTCAAGTATGGCCCAAGTCATAATTTGCATATACTCCCGCGCCGCATATTCGGTATGAAAAATTGTGTGCGGCGAGGAGAAGCCGACAGATAAACGGTATAATTGAGGTATAGATAGCGAACTGAATCACAATGATATACCTGGCCAGACCTGTGGTGGCTTATGGTTCCGATCTTGTCTCGAATGTAAAACATCACTTCATTGACTGCGGCAAAACAATCGCGAGGCGAATATTAAGTGACTGAAGAAAACAAGTGTCTGGATTTTTAACGACTGTTTTCTTCATATACATAGAGATTTTAAATTCTTTTTTTCGAGAAAAAATCTTTTTTTTTTTGGAATTATTTTCTTGGAGAAATTCAAGTTTTTCTAAAGACTTGTGTGGTCCGGTCGATGTAATTAATGTTATCGGAACGGTCGGTATAACTCAACTCTTGAGGTCGTTGCTTTCCCAGCATGAATCGGACTTTCACGAAACGTCGACGTTGATACAGCAGATGTGCTGTATTTTATTGGCCACCTGTTAGACCATTGTCTTATCACTTCACGTGTTCCCTCCTCTCATTTAGTCCAATTTTTATTTTAATTTATTGTAAGTTATTCAAATTTATGATAAGTTGCTTCTTGAAAACAATTTCATTAAGAAGCACTTCTTCGTATACACTAACTTTTGCCTGTATTCAATCCTCTTTTTCTTGTTCGCAAAGAATTTTTTTGTCGACATTAAGCTTCAAGAAGAATTTTCTCCAGTATAGCAAAAACCAAAAAGATTTAACTAAAAAGAACCAAAAAAAAAAAATGAATAATTACTGCTAAAGATTAAAAAATTTGACCCAAAACAGTTTAATGGAATGTTTCAAAAATCAATCATCGCTAAAGATTTTTTTTTTTAAGTATTTTGAAAAAAATGTGTTTTCACCGAGCTTCCTTTTAGCAGTTCTGATTTAAAGGAGCTTTTTCCGTTTTTATAATTATTCCTTTTTATTATAAAATCGATAAACCTTTCCACCTGTGACTCGACAGGTGAATTAATAGATTTAATACCAAACATATTAATAATTTAATGCCAAACAATAGAATACCGTATGGCGGTATTTTTTTGTAATACCGAAATAGGAAACAATTATAATCCACAAAAAATGCAAGAACAATTATTTCCGTTCATTGAACAACTACATTATTTATTTTATCGATGAAAAATTTAAAAGCTCATTTGGGTGTGGACAACGACGAGGAGAAATGGTCCTGCAACGAATATTGGCATTGAAGATGGTATCTATTGGTTTGCATCCGCAAAACCAGGACACTGGTTGTATGCACAAATGAGCGTAAATTTATATATACAATATACACAAACGTTTGTATTTATATATATATATATATACACCTACCAGCTCAGTGGAAATATTTCCCGAACATTAACCCCTTTGGACCTAAAAATAAATTCTAAAAATGATCCTGCGTTAAAATATCTATCTTCCACAAATCCACACATGGCCGACTAAATTAGAACATCACAATTGATTCCCTCATACTGTGAAATCAAATATATACCTTGCTTGCATGTATATTTGGTTTCTCCATCAATTCAGAGACAAAATAAAATAAATACGGACATGTTTGAAACGAAAGATGAGTCAGTGTCTATAGCTTCTCGACTTTTTCGTCTAAACAGAGAAGAAAAATGTTTATTGTACTAGGCTCACCTATTAGAGTTCAAAAAACACTGGAAAAAAAATTCGATAGAAAAAAAAATGTACTCTCTATTCTCTAAATCTGAATTTGTAATTTTCTACTAATAAAATAGTGCGGATTCGTTTACCAATTTGAATTAGTAACTGTTTTTACTAATTTTTTAGTAGTTTTTTTTTACTAATTATTAGTAGAAAATTTACTAATTTAAAATAGTAAAAAATACGATCTACTAATTGAATTAGTAATTTTCTACTAGCAATTAGTAAAAAACTACTAAAAATTAGTAAAAAAATGTTACTAATTCAAATTGGTAAACAAATCCGCGCCAATTTAAATTTAGAGAGTATATTTAGTGAAATGACAGTGAATTTAATTAACGAAAAAAATTGTTCACTTAGTAAGTTAGTAAACCTAAACCTAAACCGAAATTTTGACATAAAAAAATACTAAACAGTGAAAAAAATGCTATGAAATTTAGTAAAGTTACAAATATTCAAATTCTTGATATTTTATATAATTTTACTAAATTTCATATTATTTTCTTTACTATTTAGTATTTTTTATACCAAAAATAATTGAATTAATTTTAATAATTTTATTAATATTTTTATAATTGTTAATTTTGTTTTGTTTTTGTGTTTTTTTTTATTTTTTTCCAAATTCTGCAAAACTTTTACTTTAATATAATTTTCATTCCATGTATTTCATTAAAAACAGATTGAATGATCATCTATAGAATCATTTTAGATAAAAATTTTTTTTTTTAATTTATATTATTATTATATTTGCTGAAAGTCAGAGAAATCAAGAAAATAGCATTTATTTCTAATACTATTTTAAATTAATTAATCGAAAAATTCAATTATATTTTCATTAGGAATAAAATTCTTCTGGGGAATTCAATTATTTTTGAAAATTGTAATAAAATTCTTAGCATCTGTTCAATTATTTTCAAAAATAATAAAATTAATCGGAGGATTTCAATTTTTACGAGAATTGCTTAAAAAAAGTATAATTATATTTTTTTAATTTAATTTAAATTTCTAGAAAAAGTAAATTATGTAAAAAAATATTTTTTAAAAATTCTTTGGAAGAATTCAATTTTAGAAAAATAATACAATTTTTCAAAAAAAATTTCTTATTGTTTTTTTTTTGGAATCTAATAATAAAACTCTTCTCAAGAATTCAGTTATTTACCAAAATAATTCTTCAAATGAATTCAATTATCAAAGATACATTACAAAATTATTCCTATATAGTAAATTATTTTTAAGCTTTTTTGTAATATTTTTTGTAAACTTCAATTATTTTCATAAATAACAAAATATTCGTTACAAGAATTCAATTATTTTTAAATGTAATAAATTTCTTCTTGGAAATTCAGTTATTTTCGAAAATTCTTATAAAATCATTCGCAATAATTCAATTATTTCTGAAAATTTTAATACAAATTCATAACTATTCAATTATTTTCTTAAAAAATAAAATTCAATGCATGTTTTCAATTATATTTATACAATTTTACAGGAATTGCTAAAAAAAGCGTAATTATATTTAAAAACTTAATTTCAATTCCTCGAAAAAAAGAATTATTTGAAAAAAAATTTTTTATTTACAATTCTTTGGAGGAATTAAATTATTTATAAAAATTTTAGAATTTTTCACGCAAGAATTCGATTATTTTAATAAAATTTGCCACAAGAATTAATTATTTTCGTAAATAATAAAAAATCCACAGACATTCAAATATTTACAAATATGTTATACTTTTCATAGCATAATTATTTAATCATTTTTATAAATAGTAAGATTCTTTTTAGTTTTTAGGAATTCAGTTATGTTCATAAATTTAAGAATTAATCGCAGAATTCAATTTGGAGGAAATAACCAATTTTTTTTTTTTGATAAATTACAAAATTATTCTCGAAAATTCAATTATTTTGAGACATCTTAATAAAATTCCTTGCAAAATTCAATTATTTTTGTGAATAAGAAAATATTCGTTACAAGAATCCAATTATTTTTAAATGTAATAAATTTCTACTTGAAAATTTTTATAAAATTCGTTGCAAGAATTCAATTATTTAAAAAAAATTAATAAAATGGGTCAGAAAAATAAAATGTAAAATGGAATTTTTGTCAGTTTTTTTAAGTGTCCACTATATGATTGGAGTTTAGAGAGAAAGAAATTATTAAGTACTATTAATAGTAGGTACTAACCTACTAACTACTAATAAATATTAATATTAATATTTATTAATAGTACAAACTATTAATATTTTTTAATAGTACTGACTATTAATTAATATTTTTTAATAGTACTGACTATTAATTAATATTTATATTAATATTTTAAAAAATAGTGGTAAAAAATTGAGGAGTCTATTAATAATGTATTTTTTTGGCTTTATTCGTTCAATTTATAAGTGAGGAAATTTAAATTCCTGTTTGAATTGTAATTGTGTTAATGTGCTCTTAAGTGTTAAATATAAACGTGTGTGTGTGTGCGTTCTGAAGCTTGGAATTTGTATAAAACTGATTTGGCGCGTGTAAGCTGTAATTTGCATAACCTGAGTTGTTAGGCAATTAAGTCATCCTTCATTATTCTCGTTGAGTGCTCTTAACATTTTTTGAGTACTCGTTTCCGTCATTCATGGCAACAAGACTTTCAAGAGCATGTGCACGCTTTAAGAGGCATCAAAACCCCGGAGACGATCGTTCACGAAGATAACATTAAATAGCTCCTTCACATATAATAATTCATTCAAGTTGTTTTTTGCTTCCCTCATCTTCTTCATTTTTCTCATTGCGAAAACGGATCATTTCTATTTTATCCATTTAATTCTATTTATTTTTTTTATTTTCTACTTATTTGTTCTATTCTATTTAATTATTTATTATATTCTGTTTAATTATTTATTCTGTTCTATTTAATTATTTATTCTGTTCTATTTAATTATTTATTCTGTTCTATTTAATTATTTATTATATTCTGTTTAATTATTTATTCTGTTCTATTTAATTATTTATTCTGTTCTACTTAATTATTTATTCTGTTCTATTTAATTATTTGTTTTGTTCTATTAAATTATATATTTTGTTCTATTAAATTTTTTATTCTGTTTTATTAAATTTTTTATTCTGTTTTATTTAATTATGTGTTCTGTTCTGTTTAAGTATTTATTCTATTCACTGTTGACATAAAAGTCTCAAAATACAAGATCCTAAAGTTTTGAATGTTCAAATGAACGAAATTTATTTATTTCTCAAACTAAAAAGTAAATTTTTCGTCACTTTTCAAAACATTAATTACTAAGTTTGTAAGTGTATAATTTTGGTTTTTAAATTTTTTCCATGATTAGTAATCTATTAAAATATCTTCAATAAAAAATATTTCGTTCATTTGAACGTTCAAAACTTGGGGATCATCAAAATACAACGAATTGGTACCGAAAATTTGGATTAAATAATAAATTGATGATCCAAATTTTTGGCATCAATAAGATCCACTTTAGTATAAATTTCATACTTTCAAGAAAATTGTGTTCTATTCTGTTGAATTATTTATTTTTTCTATTCTATTTAATTATTCTATTATATTCATCACGAAAATAATTGTTTTGATTTCGTTTTTATTACCACGTTTGGAATCCTCGTGTTTATAAATTAGGTGAGACGTGTTTTTTTTCTGTCAGTAGTTACGTATGGCAATAATTTTTTTCGGATCATTTTTTGGATCAGTCGAAATTCCGTTTGGAACTCGAAGAAAGTCAAATTTTCGCGAAAAGTCCCTTAAAAAGAGCTTCTTCTTTCGTTCGATAAAGATTTGATTTTTTCACACATATTTGGCTAAATTCCAATCATCTGATCGGGAGGAAAAATGTATACATAAAAAATTGGCTAGGATTTTAAGTGCGAGTCTTTTTTCACAGACAAGTGAATGATAATGTTGGAATACTCGAAGGCAAACAAGCAATCGTTCCTGACGAACAGTTTCTCTCTCAGTGTGAAATGAAGCAAACCTAATTTTCTCTTTGGTCTTTTTGCACCCTCTTTCATTTTACACTCGGGAAAGAGAGAATGAGAGATAGAGAGAACGAGAGATAGAGGTGGTGAACAGTTTGTAGTTTGTGAGTTTGGCTCCCGGTCGATCCCCCAAACGCAAGCATACAGATATATTGCTAAAACGTGAGATCTCATCGTTATCAAGTGCGAGGACGTCACGTATGCGTTTGTATATGTATAGGCACTGAAACAGAACACGAGTCGAAAAAGAGATATGTTCTGGTGCTGCTGCATCGTCGCAGAGGGTCGTCACCGTAATAGAGTATAAACTCGTTCGCAACGAGTTCAGATCTCTTCTTTCATCTCGCCAAGCGCACGTCAAACGAATGACTCATTTTCCAAAAGAGAAGAAGAAGTTTCCTACTTATGCGATTTTCGCTTTTTGTTTCGAGGCTTTTATTATTATTATTTCTTTCTTGTTTCATTAGCATTGAAAAATTCAATTATTCAGAAGAATTCTACTCAAAATACGACGTTGAAGTCCACACCGTTTATCAACGAAAAAAATTGTTCACTTAATAAATTTAAAAACAATAAAGCAGCAATTATGTTATAAAAATATTTATAGAAAAAATATAATGATCCCCAAGTTTGGAACGTTCAAATGAACGAAATATTTTTTATTGCAGATATTTTAATAAATTATAAATCATAAAAAAATTTATAAAATGAAATTATACGTTTACAAACTCAGTAATTAATTTTTTTTTGGATAGTGAAGCAAAATAATTACAGTAAAAATTTAATTTTTAGAAGAAATAGATAAATTTCGTTCATTTGAACGTTCAGAACTTTAGGTTATCCTAATATATATTTACGTTTATGTTATGATAATAATTGTTATATGAATAAATATTAAATTAAAAATAATTTTGAAATAAATTAAACAATTTTTTTTCGTTGATCAACGTTGTGGACTTGAACTTCGTCTCAAAATCAATATTAAATAAAATAAATATATTCAGGAAAGTCGTGAAAAAGTCAGAAAATTTTGTCAAAAGTACTGAAACAATATTCAATTTCGAAAATTCATAAGAAAATTCCGAATGTTAGATTCCTCATCATTAAAAAGATATTATTTATTTCAAAATTTTTCTATTTTTCACAACAATTGAACTTTACAGATTTTAAAGATAATTTAAGTTTATGAAAAACTTTAATAATTCAAATTCTTATAAAATTCGTTATATTTTTTAATATACATTTCATTTATTATTAAAAATAATAATGAATTTATAGATGAATTTTACTTAAAACACTAAAAAATTGAATTTTAGAAAAATTATTATAAATCATTGCAAAAACTCAATTATATGTTCAAAAGTTTTTTAATATTCTCGTCGAAATTTCAATTATTTTAAAAATTGTTATCCAAATTTTTGGCAAAATTCAATTATTTAAAAAATTTTTAATAAAATTCTTGCTAAAAATTCAATTATTTTCAAAAATTTTCCTTAATTTCATATGAATTCTATTATTTACAATTTATTATTTACAACTTACAAATTTTTTATAAATTTCTTTCATCTTAAAAATGTTATTAAAAATCGTCAAACGAAATCAATTTCTTCGTATTATTAATGTGGTAAAAAATAATGCCATTTTAAAAACCTGGAAAATTTTCAATTTTTAAACTGAAAAAATCAGGAACTTTCAAATGAACAAATGCCTGACAACCCTGATCAAGTGTTCAACAAATTTCTCAAGCAAAACAAATAATGAAATAAAAATATTTCTGCATAACAGTCAGAATAAGAATAATCGTAATATATTTAAATTATTTGAAAATAACTGAAAATATTATTAAAAAATTGGGACATACAAAAATTGTTTCATAAATTAAAAATTATTATTTTATTTATTTATTATTATAATTTCGATAATATAGTTTTTAACAAACAGAAATTCTATAAATATTTTTTCTAAAATAAATATCAAATTTCTTAATCAAAATTTTTAACAAACAGAAATTCTATAAATATTTTTTCTAAAATAAATATCAAATTTCTTAATCAAAATTTGATTTATAATTTTTTTTTCTACTTAAAACTTGTACTTTGCTAATAAATTGTCATTGTGAAGCAGAAAATGTGCAAAATATTTTCTAATTTTAATTTTCCAACTGTTTTTCAATTTTTTTTTAGAAAAAATTAAAAAAATAATTACCTAGTCCTAAAATGTTTGTTACAAAGTGCTAATTTTTCTGGAAAGAGGAGAAATATTGAAAAATAGCATTAATAATTTTTTTAGATTAATAAAAATAGTTTTGTATTATTTGAAAAATAAAAATAATATTTCTAAATAAAATAAATGAATACCTATTATTAAATTTAAAAAGTACGAGTGAAAAAATGAAGAAAAATAATTTATTCAGTAGCAGAATGATCTGTAGAAAATTAGAAATAAAAATTATTTTCATCGACTCTCTTTTTTTCGTTTCATTTTCATTTCATCTTGTTCTTGAATTTATTGATCGAAATCGCTATATCGTAGTTTTTGATGATGATGGAGGAAAATATATACCTTTCTCGAATAACCGTCCCAGGGGTTGAATATCTTCCATACAGGAAGTGCAAAAAGCTAAAAGTGCAGATGTAGAAGGAGACAAAATAAATAAGTTTGCATCTGTATTTACTCGGGGGATGAAATATTAACACCAATGGATCCATTTATTGGTCCACTAAAACTCACTTCTACATCAGGGTATAATATATCCCTCTTTGTGTTAGCACATACTTTGATTTATCTCCGTTTCAAAACCACTGCGCGCTTCAGGTGACAATTAAATACACATGCGTAAATTTTATCAAAACCTCATTAATGTGAAATCCTCCCTATATATACTCTAGACTAGATGGCAAATTAACGTTTCACGCACTAATTGTCCTCACAATTAAAATTTACCAGTTTCAAAATATACATTTAAATTATAGTTTACAATATTCCGGTAAACCTGAAAATGTTAGGGAATTTTATAAAAATTGAAAAAACCTGGATAAGTCAAGGAATTTTGATCAAAATCCAGAAAAACTTTTTGCTTTCTAATTGTATTTATTGTTGAAATTTAATTTTACTTAAACATTCCAAAATTAATTCAATTTTAAAAAAATTGCATTTACAATTGAATTTATTCTTAAAATTTAATTTTACATTATATTTTATATTTCAAAATTAAACCGCAAGTTGAATCAAGAAAAAAAAATGGTTCACTTAGTAAATTTATTAAAAATGACGCAGGAATATTGACACAAAAATATTTTTTAAAAAATGATGTTTGTATTTTGATAATAATTATTTTACAATTAAATATTAAATTAAAAGTAATACTTGGATGCATTAAATAAATATTTGTCGTTAATGAACATTGTGGACTTAAGCTTCGTAAAATTAATTCATTTTTAAAAGAGTTGCATTTACGATTTTTATAATTAAATGAACTTGAAAAGATTTTCATTTGAAATTTTGTAAAATTTCAATTATAACTGAATTTTATAAGAAATGTTGAAAAACGTAGATTTTCGATAAAATTTTAATAACTAAAATTGTTCTGAAATTAGTTAAATTTTTTAATACAGTTTGAAGTTATTTTTATAAATAATGGATTTATAGAAGAATTTGAGTTAAAAGCAATGAAAGAAATTGAATTTCTGCAGTATTTATAGATATTACTGCAGAAAATTAATTATTTCTGAAAGTAGTAAAATTCCTCGCTGAAATTCAATTATTTCTGAAAGTAGTAAAATTTCTTCTGAGAAATTCAAGTATTTTAGTTTTTTATTTATTCTTCAAAAAATTGAATTATTTTCCAAAATTTTAATAAACTTCTTTTTAACAATTCGATTTTTTTTCAAAATATTTTCAACAAAATTCCTCGTAGAAAATCAAATTATGTTAAAAAATTTACAAAAATTTTAATAAAAATTTCACTTTTCTTTATAAATAATACAATTTTTCTCTGGTAATTCAATTATTTAGAAAAGTTTTAATAAAATTCTTGGCAGAATTTGAATTATTTTTAATATATTTTATAAAATTCATTTCATCAAATTTTTCGAAAACCGAAATTATTCTTGAAAATTTTTCTTAAAATTTGTTAAGACTTTAAGAGGATTCAATTATTATTTAAATTTTTAGAAATAATTAAATTTTCAGAAGGTTTTAAATTAAAATCTTTGAAAATTTGAATTTTTTATACTTTTAACGAACAATTTTGTAGAATTTATTTTTTAAAAAAGTTTACTTGATACTCTTTTACCGTAACTTCTTCAAAAATTATTTTTATCATACGGAAAATTCTGTTTAGAATTTTTAAATAAAATTCTTCTTTAAATCAATTAATTCTAATAATTTTCGAAAAAGTAATTTGACAATTTTCAAATCCTGTTTATAATATTCAATTTTAGGAAATTTTAATTATTCGTATAAATTCTTTAATTAAATATATATAAGGAAATAAAAACTTCAAGTTTCATCTTAAATTTTTAACTGAAATTCATTTTAAAAGTAAATTATTATCAGAAAATTTTTACGAGTTTTTATCAACAAATTTTTTTAATAGTAAAATTCTTTTGACAAATTTTAATAAAATCCTACAAAATAATTATACAGTTTTTGAGAAATTCGATTATAATTTTGTATTAAAAATTTAAAAATAATTGAAATTGTGCAATGATTTTTTGAAATTTTTATTTTTTGGAAAAAATAATTGAATGTTTGTGTAGAATATTATAAAAATTTTTGTTTTTTTGTTATTTACTATAACAAAAATATTTTATTAAATAATTGAATGTTTCTTAAAAATTTAATTTTCATGAAGAATTTGATCAACAAATTTTTTAAAAAAATTGAATTCTTTTAGCAAATTTTAATAAATTTTTTAAGCAATAATTTCATTTTTTGAGAAAAATTTGATAAAAATTGTAAATGTTATTTAAAATTATTGAAATTTTGCCAAGAATTTTATTAAAATTTTTCAGAAATGTTTGAATGTCGGAGAAAAATTTTATTACTTATAAAAGTAATTGAAAATTGAAGACAAATTTTGTAAATTTTTCAACCTAATTGGCTTTTTGCAGAGAATTATATTACTTTCAGAAACAATTGAATTCTTAAGAAGAATATTATAAAAATTTCTTTTTAAATAATGGAATATATAGCTACATACAAAATGCTACAGAAAGCCACAAATGTAGCTACAAAAAAGCTACAGATAGGAAATAAAACCATTTCACCTAGAAAATTATAACATTTTCAAAAACCGGTTTTTGATAAACATTAAAGCTATAATACAACATTCGAGTTGTGCGCGCGCGATAAATGTGCGGATTTATGTGAATTCAAAATCCTCCATCTCTCAATATATATTCTTGAATTATCAGATCAGAAAGATGTATAATTTTATATACACATACAAAAAAAAATCCATATATACTAAATCGAAAACCGCACAGATTGGCGAATTTCTACTTTGGCATCAAATGTTTTCACATAATTATAGACCTTTATCCCTAATAATAATTTGCGTTCTAGACAGGATATTAATTTTTTTTTTTTTGCGCAAACTTTGAGGGTTCCATCCAATTATCCTGAAGCACTCTTCCGTAACACCACACGCGTCATAAACAATGCATTACAAAGAATTTCACAGACTTTTAATTTAACACAGTTTATTTTTATTGCTGAGGAGTAGAAGAAGGGTAATCATAGCTATTAGAAGATGTTACCCGAAAGGTTGGTAAAAAAATGAAAACAGAACGCAAACTCTTTTTTTTCTCTCTCTCTCTCTATACATATTGAATTACGTAACATTTGCGTGTCATGAATATAACATAGTATATAGGCAAATTATTGCAAACAAAGTTCTTGGAAAAAGAGTGTGTGTAACTGACATCATTTACAATTCCAACACAACAAGCAAGCAACCCCTCTTATTCTAAGACTTTATTCTTGCGTGGTATTATGTAGTTTATCTTGGGCTTGAGGAAAAATCAACCCCACATATATGAAATAAACTTCACGTAAAGTAAGATTTATTAGTTTGCCTTTTAATTAATTGCGATACAGTGAAATATTCTGTGACGTGTCTTTAATCTAGGAATTAATGTTTGTATATATGATGATAAACTTGGGTTTGACCGTAAGACTTTCCTTACGGTAAAACCCACAACTTTATCTCGTTTAGAAACATTAAATATTAATTCGCAAAAAGAATAATTTTTCGTTAATTTTTTACACTTCCAGGGTTGTGACTTTTAAAAAAATATTTCCGGCCATAAAATCAATTTTGAAAAAAAAAAAAATAAATAAAAAAAAATAAAATCAATTCAAATATTCAAAATTTACAGTTTTTATACCAAAGTTAAAGTCCACAACGTTGAACAACGAAAAAAAATTGTTCATTAAGTAAATTAAATAAAAATAACGCATTAATATTGACCCAAAAATATTTAAACAAAAAGATTGAAGTTTATGTTTCGATATGAACCTAAAGTTTTGAACGTTCAAATGAACGAAATATTTTTTATTGAAGATATTTTAATAAATTACTAATCATAAAAAAATTTCAAAACTAAAACTTTACATTTACAAACTCATTAATTAATTTTTTTGTCAGTGACACAAAACAGTTGCAATAAAAATTTAATTTTTAGAAGAAATAAATAAATTTCGTTCATTTGAACGTTCAGAACTTTAGGATCTTGTTTCGATAATAATTTTACAATCAAATATTAAATTAAAAGAAATATTTTATTCCGTTAAACAAATTTTTTTCGTTGATAAACATTGTGGACTTCAACTTCGTGTTTTTATGAAAATAATTAAATTTTAGATAAACTTTGTCAATTTTGTTTTACTATTAGAATTCTTTTGCGGAATTTCATGAAAATTAACGTCCCTCATTAATCAATGTCAAATGCACTAATTATCAATACAGTATAATTATTTTTTCCATTTTTCACATTCTCAACTCGACATTATTCAACGCTGTTTATTACATAAGAAGAAAATAACGGATCAGTGGACTGTAATTTACAGACAAGTTGAAATAATTTTTTTTAAAAGTATAATAAAAATTGCAATTTCAGTTATAATATGATTGCATTCGAATCTGTATTGTGTGTGTGTGTGTGTATTTATACGATTATACATGAATACAAGTAAATTACCTAGATAATGAGAATTTTCCCTGACCTGTGACTCTATGATACTGTAATGTATCTTTTCAACTCATTCAAGATCGCTACCCTCTACTGCGAAGACAGATTTATCACGGCAAATATAACTTCACAAGTGGAGTGTGAACGATAAATTGAATTAGGTATCTGCCTTGTAAATATAGCTTTCACTTAATTACATTTTCTATACGTATTTAAGATTAACAATATATATATATATATATATGACGCGCAGTGTTATTAATTTTACAGATTGTAATTAATCTGCGGCTATTAAAAAGTTTATGTATGTGTAAAAAAATAACATTTTTGTATGTATATATATATATATATATATATTAATCACTGATTTATTCCGTAAATAATTTAAATTTAAAAGTAAGTTTAAATCTAAATTTAAATTTAAATCTCAATCTAAATCAAAATTTAAATCGCAGTCTAAATTTGAATCTAAATCTTAATCTAAATTTAAATCCAAATTTAAATCTCAGTTTAAATTTAAATCTAAATCTAAATTTAAATTTAAATCTAAATCTAAATCTAAATTTAAATTCAAATCTTAACCTGAATCCAAATTTAAATCTCAGTCTAAATTTAAATCTAAATTTAAATTGAAATATCAGTCTAAATTTAAATCTCAGTTTAAATTTAAATCTAAATCTAAATTTAAATTTAAATCTCAATCTACATCCAAATTTAAATCTCAGTCTAAATTTAAATCAAAATTTAAATCGAAATTTAAATCTCAGTTTAAATTTAAATCTAAATCTAAATTTAAATTTAAATCTAAATCTAAATCTAAATTTAAATTCAAATCTCAACCTGAATCCAAATTTAAATCTCAGTCTAAATTTAAATCTAAATCTAAATTTAAATTGAAATATCAGTCTAAATTTAAATCTCAGTCTCAATTTAAATCTAAATCTAAATCTAAATTTAAATCTCAGTCTAAATTTAAATCTAAATCTAAATTTAAATTCAAATCTCAATCTGAATCCAAATTTAAATCTCAGTCTAAATTTAAATCTAAATCTAAATTTAAATTGAAATATCAGTCTAAATTTAAATCTCAGTTTAAATTTAAATCTAAATCTAAATTTAAATTTAAATCTCAATCTAAATTCAAATTTAAATCTCAGTCTAAATTTAAATCCAAATTTAAATTACAGTTTAAATTTAAATCTAAATCTAAATTTAAATTTAAATCTCAATCTAAATCCAAATTTAAATCTCAGTCTAAATTTAAATCTAAATCTAAATTTAAATTGAAATATCAGTCTAAATTTAAATCTCAGTTTAAATTTAAATCTAAATCTAAATTTAAATTTAAATCTCAATCTAAATCCAAATTTAAATCTCAGTCTAAATTTAAATCAAAATTTAAATCCAAATTTAAATCTCAGTTTAAATTTAAATCTAAATTTAAATTCAAATCTCAATCTGAATCCAAATTTAAATTTATAAATTCAAACACCAGTGGAAGGATAAACAATTTAATTTCTATTAAACTATCATGAAAAGTTGCATTTGAGGAATAATTTTTTGTCAGTAAGAAATATTGGAACACAAACAAAAATTCGATTGTTTAATTGTAAATAATTTTCGTTTCCCATACAAATTTATTAACCGTTTTGTGTGTGTCTCAAGTTCCCGTGTAATTTATGCGGTGTGTTTTAGTTTGAAATGGGAACGAGAAAAGATGTGAATAAAAGACTATTAAATGTTTGGTAATATAACTTGAAATGTTGAATGCGAAAGCTCAGTATAATGTGAATTGCTGTATTGCTGGCAGTTTGTTAGCGTCGCGACGGTATATAGCGAGACGCCAGGGGTATTTTCCGTCGCGACGCTACTTCCGAGAGACGACTATACGAGCATACATTTTTAGTAAAGTTGTAGTAGTACTGGTCACATAAGGATTCTCTCTTCGCTCACTGAAAATGCAAGCACGAGAGTCGTTTTCTTTTTTCCAAAAGAAACAGCACTTTCTTAGCAATATATAAGAAAACATGCGGACATAAATTGCCCTCTGAAAAAAAAATATTTTTTCTATTTCATTTCTATTTGATTTTCAATTTGATTTTCTATTTGATTTTCTATTTGATTTTCTATTTCATTTTCTATTTCATTTTTTTCTATTTATTTCAACAATAATTGAACATGAGACAAAACGTGTGAGAAGTAAAATAAATTTAAGAAATATTTCGTCTTTTTTATTTCTGAAATTCACATAGTAAATCGTGAGGTATTAAGAAGTAGTGCAGATTAAATTAATAGCAAAAAAGATTAAAATAATCAATTCTGGTGTTATTTTTTACAATGAATGAAATTTTAGTTTATTAAATTTTTTTATAACTATAAAACATGAATATATTGATAACTCCGAGTCTTCGACTCGAAGAGCTCGATTTCTTCATGTTTTGTAATAATTAAAGATGACCAAGTAATAAAATCATTATTTTATATTATAAGAAAACTTCCTCAAAATTATTTTCATTATTTCAATTCAATTATTATTTTCTAAAATTTGTAACTACAATTTTACTTTATATCTATTAATTTTAATAATAATTAATTAATGAATTTCACGAAATTTCAATTATTCGTGGATTATTTAATTAAAAGCATATTAGAAAATAAAAACATCAAATAATATTTAAAAAATTCAATAAAACTTTTTCAAAAATAATTTAAAAATTAAATCATTTCCAAAAAGTTCACTCTATATTTCTTTTAATATTCAATTATATTCTAAAATTTTAAGTGAAATTCATTTTTATAAAATGAAAATCAATTTTTATTAGGAAATTCAAAAAGAATTTAATTATTTAAATGCAAAAGTAAACAATTTATTGAATAATTTAATGTTTCTGAACATTCAATTCTCATAAAGAAATTATTCTTAAAAATTTTTCTTAAAATTTGCTAAGACTTAAAGAGAATTCAATTATTATTTAAATTTTTAGAAATAATTAAATTTTCAAAAGGTTTTCAATTAAAATCTTTGAAAATTTGAACATTTTATACTTTTAACGAACAATTTTGTAAAATTAATTTTTTTAGAAAAGTTCACTTGCTACTTTCTTATTGTAACTTCTTCGAAAAATATTTTCATCATTCGGAAAATTCTGTTTAGAACTTTTAATTAAAATTCTTTTTTAAATCAATTAATTTTAATAATTTTCGAAAAAGTAATTTGACAATTTTCAAATTCTGTTTATAATATTCAATTTTACGAAATTTTAATTATTCGTAAATTCTTCAATTAAATATTCAATATTCAATATCTTCAACATATATGTAAGAAAATAAAAAATTCAAATTTTATCTAAAATTTTAACTGAAATTCATTTTTAAAATCAATTTTTATTAAAAAATTCTACACGAATTTAATTATTTAAATGCAAAAGTAAATAATATATTGAATAATTGAATGTTTCTCAAAATTTAATTCTCATATAGAATTTTAGTAATAAATTTTTTAATAATTCAATTCTTTTGTCGAATTTTATTAAAACATAAATGAACATAATAACTTTTTTCAAGGAATTCAATTATAATTGTATGAAAAATAACTGACACGCGGCGATGAGTTTTAGAATTTTCAAATTTATTCGTTTACAATTCAATTTTACAAAATTTCAATTATTCGGAAATTCTGCATTTAAATATATATTGAAAAATAAAAACTTGAATTAATGTCAATGAAAATCTCATTAAACTTTTAAAAAGAACTAATTCTACAGAGCTTTTTGTTAAAAATTTGTAAAATTAAGAAGTTCAATGATTTTAGTTTGAAACTTTTTGAAAATTTGATTATTTTTAAAAATCCACGTTATAATGCTTTTAATACTTAAGTATAATCTAAAATTTTAACTGAAATTCATTTTTAAAACCATTTTTACTAGTAAATTCTACAAGAATATAATTATTTAAATATAAAAATAAATAATTTATTAATTTCATTTTTCGTGAAATTAAATTCGTATAAAAAATGTTATCAACAAATTTTTGAAATCATTAAATTCTTTGGACGAATTTTAATAAGATTTTTAAAAATAATTACATTTTTCGAGGAATTTGATTAAAATTGCATTAAAAATAATTGAAATTCTGCAATGAGTGAAATTATTTATCACGGTAAATCGTTAGGTATTAAAATAACACCAAAAAGAATTAAAATAATCCAATTTAGTGTTATTTTAATCCATTTTGGTGTTATTTTAATACCTAACGATTTACCGTGTGCGTAGAATTGTATTGAAATTTTTTTTAATAATGGAATTCTTTGGGAAAATTTTATTGAAATAGTAGTTATTGAAAATTATGGGAAAACTTTTGAAAATAATTGAAATTTTAACAAAAATTTGATTGAAATTTTGTAAAATAATTGAATATCAGAGAAGAATTTTATTATTTATAAAGAGAATTGAAATTTTGGAGAGAATTTTTAAAAATTTGTGGAAACAATTGAATTTAGTAACTATCTTACTAAGTTAGTAACTAACTTACTATTCTCCGTGGAGAAGTTAAATTCTAAATTAAATTCTCAATGACTAAAAACGCTCGATTACACTTATATGGGATAATTCAAGTGTATCAGACCGTGATTTTTTATAAACACTACATGAAAGGTCATGCTTTGCACACACGTTTTTGCCTATAACTCTATGTACTTGTAAAACCAACATATCGTTTATCGATTGACCGCACACACCTTAATATTATTATATTATTGAAAAACGAACTTTTATAAAATTTATTTACCATAAAGTCGATGAATGTTCTCGAAATATTTTGCAAATTTTATCACTTATTGAAAAAAGTGTCAGTCAAATGCGGAAAATCCATTAGCTTTTACAAGTACATTATTTTATTATTATTATTATTATTATTATTATTATTATTATTATTATTATTATTCAATTTCTTAATTATATTTATTGGATATAATTGTAAAAAGTGTCAGATAAAAATAAAATATACCTGTAAAAAGTGAAATACTAAAATAATTATCCATTAGAGTTTGATTATACATTCCGCTTGTTCAGATCGATGAAAAGATTATTATGAAACCGTGATTATAAATTTAAAACTAAAATATAGATATAAATTATTTAGTTTATTTAGTTATTAATATTAATCTTTGAAATTAAATATTAATAAATTAATATAGAGATCTTTTTTTCGAAACTCTTTCGTGCGCGCACTTATTCAAAGGATGAAAAATCGAAAAGTTTTTCGAACATGAAATATGGCGGGAGTTACATGGGGAAATTGGAAAATTTCCATGCAAAGTGAATTTTGATATCACGATGTCAATGTTCGGTTGAATATTCCCATGAAGTTATATAAAGTGTAATAAATTAGCATAAGGTATTTTCAAGTTTACTACTACTTTTGGCTATACATCTTGACAAATTGAGTATTACCTCACTGAAAAAACCAAAAGTTGAACAAAATTATATTAAATAATAATGATATCGTAATAAAAAAATTATAATATAGTAATTAAATATTAATACTGTAATAAAATTATAAAGAACTAAATATTAATATTACTATTAAATGTACTATAAATCCAAGGTATCTGTATTATGCAGATTTCCCAAAGGTCCCTAAAAAAATGTATTATAATGAAATATTAATATTGTAATAATTAATAAATAAATAATAGTGGTTCTAAAATTAAAATAATTTACGTATAGAACTCGAATGCGTATGTTAAGAAACAAAAATTGTAATTAGTAGTTTAATTTTGAAATAAATTCCCTCGGTGATTTTTGAAACGGAAATTATTTTCAATGCGGTTGCAATAGCATAAAAATTTAAAGAGATGAAGATCTTAATTGAACACACGTCGATGATAAAAAAATGGAAATTAAATTTAAAGATTCTCCCATTTTTTTCTATTTTCACAACCTTGATAATAAACATTATTATTAATTAGAAATTCTGCAAAATAATTAAAGGTTTGAAAAAAATGTATCACCTGCAGAATTGCATTCTTTAAATAAATTATTAAATTACCAAATTTTAAAAAGTTTGAAACTGAAAATCTCGATTTAGATGGAAATAAAAAGAAACAATTTTCGAAAGGATAAAATTTGTAAAGCAGGAAAATAATTTTTTATCTCTCTCTCTCTACCTGACCAATAATGATTGAGAACGCAAGATTAGCGTATATGTTCTGAATACAAGACAAATATTATAAGACTATAAGTGAATCATAGTTTGAGGAATGCAGAAAGTCATGTAATTCTTTAAGACACTATTTGCAAAATGCAAATATGCATATTATATAAATGGTTCGACATTCTTTTTTTTCGTAAAATAAAAAAAAACCATCGAGATACACCTACTTGGAGAGTTTAAATATTACTTATCAGCTACATTGAATCAACAATTTGTAAATACCTTCTTTAAATTATTATTAAAGTGCGGAATTTTTTCTTCGGTGAATTTTATATTATGAATTTTTTTCTCCATTTTCTTCTCCTTAGAAATATATTAAATTTTCATAAGTGATTAAAATTGAGTAATCAGTTTTAGAAATTAATTAGTTCCAGTGCTTTCTTAACCGAAGCCCACTAACAGGCTTGCCAAACTCGTAAAATATTTATAAAATGAGTTTATTACTAATTACATTTTAGCTTCTTATAAATTGAAATATGTGCTAATTAGGTTAAGGTGAATATTAAATATTTTCTCTGCTCTGGTATTGAGATGTTATTCTATTTAATTTACAGGGTGGTCACGTCATAAATGATGAAAATCATTTTTCAAAACCTCGTTTTTTGGTAAAAAGAATTTTATCAAGGAAAATAATTTCAATGTTAGTGAAATGTGATCCTCAAGTTTTGAACGTTCAAATAAACGAAATATTTTTTATTAAAGATATTTTAATAAATTACTTATCATGAAAAAATTTAAAAATTGAAATTTTACGTTTAGAAACTCAGTAGTTAATTTTTTAGATACTAACACAAAGTAATTGCAATGAAAAATTAATTTTTAGAAGAAATAAATCAATTTCGTTCATTTGAACGTTGAGACCTTTAGGCCTTTAATTGTGAGGGAAATTGATGAACTGAAACTTTTGACCACCTGTATTTAATTTAGTTATTATTTATAACAATTAATTCCTGACTGTTGTGACTTAAATCAGCTTTTGTTTTAAATCACGATTCAAATCAGGATTGCATATAACTTTCTAGAAGAAGAAAAATTTTTCAAAATAAAAAAATAATAAAGAAATTAGACATAAAGACATAAAGAAATTTTCCAATAAAATTTCATATTCGTGTAAAAAAAAAAGTATGAACAATCATCAGATTGTGAAATCACCAATAAAATATCAACTGAACACAGGTGTTTGAAATCCTGACACAGGATTTGGTGGTACTTTAGAAAAGCTTCCTTCGAAATTGGTTTTTCTTTCCAAGTTTTTTTCTGATTTCAAGATTGTGTCCGTACACAAACCCAATACTTTAATCGACCCCCCAGTATACTTTCACAAACATTTGTAAACACACACACCCACACAAACACAAACAATGAATTTAAAAGTCTAGATATCCGGAAAGTTTTTGCCAAATGTTTTTCCCTTCTTTTGTTTCGCAAAAAGGAGGAAACGAGGGAAAAAGAAAATGTTTGCTTATAAAAGCTGAAAGCCGGATTACTTTTCGTAATCGTTATGAAGTAATAAAAGCCATTTTGCTTCCAACTCTTGAATTTTTTAATTCCGTTTAATTCCATGGATTAGTTAAACTTTAAACAAATTTTTTTAAAATTAAAGTTCTTTCCTAATTATAGTGTACGTACAATGTACAATTTTATGTTCGCCTACAGTATGCAATTTAAAATTAATGTTAGAATAATAAAAATTTATAATAAAAATAAAAATTATTAAATTGATAAAAGAAATTAAAAAACCATTGTAATAATTTCGAAACTGATGGAAGAAATTGGAAAAATTATAATAAGAATTTCGAGAATGCTTAATGCTTATGTTACAATAATAAAAATTAATAATAAAAATTATTAAATTGATAAAATAAATTAAAAACCCATAGTAATAATTTCGAAACTGATGGAGGAAATTATAAAAATTATAATAAGAATTTTCGAGAAATTAATGAAATTACAATAAAAATTGTAATATGAGAATTTCGTATTATAATGTATGATAATAAAATAGAAAAGATAATATCGAATATCCGGCGATTGGTTTCAGGTTTGTATAATAATATTCCAACCCCTCTTCTCTTGAAGATATTGGTTCAAGAAGGTTTATATTGCTTATCTACCAATTTCTCCGTCTAAGCTAATTTCATTTTCCAACCCAAGTGTATATATACTCAAGTCTAAAGTCTCTCATCCCAATTTTGTTGAAAACTTTCAAACACAATATAGAAGTAATGATTCATTTCGAGGGGACGATTTATTTTCTCGCGTTCTCTTTTAAGTTTCCTCTCCGCAAAAACCCTTCAAAAAAAAGGTAATAACAGTGAGGTAAATTACCGTGGAAAATATATATCTTAATGACTGCCACAACTTTTTTTCTGGTGTATGTCCGTAAGAAATATATATATATACACTTATTGGAGGATGAAAAAAATTTGTCACAAAAGTATATCGAATTAGTCTAAATGAAAATTTGAAGGTTATTTTTTTTAAAATTGCTATCAATATTTGAAAAATTGTACTCTCTAAATTTTAAATAGTAGAAATTTTGACTGTAATTTCAATTAGTGACTGACTTTTTCCTTTTAAATTGGTAAATTTTATTTTACTAATAATTTTTTGTAATCTTTATTAATAATTTAATAAATTAATATAATTTTATTAGTAAATACACTGAAAAAAAATTTATTTGATTCAAATAACCGATTATTTGACTATTATCAAATAAATATTTACTTGAATCAAATATTTCAGTATTTTGAAGCAAATATCCCAGTATTTAAAGCAAATATTATTTAATTGGTTCGAATAAAAATTATTTGATTCAAGTAAATATTTATTTGATAATAGTCAAATAATCGGTTATTTGAATCAAATAAATTTTTTTTCAGCATAAATTATTAGTGTTTACTAATTTGAACTAGTGATTGACTTTTTGCTTTTGAAATAGTAAATCTTACTATAAGGTCAAATTAAAGGTTTAAAATAGAAATAGAAAAGTTTTTAAAATAATAAGATTCAAATTTTCTACTAAATTTTACTAATTCAAAAGCAAAAAATAGTCAGACATTAATTCAGATTAGTAATTATTTTTAGTAAGTCAAAATTGAAGATTAAATTTGAAGATAAGTTGACAATTCTTGGATTGTTTTTAACAACGTCAAGAAATACGCAAGAAAATAAATTGAAAATGAAACTAAGAAAAAAGGGGGACTGACACTACTGGGGTTGGGAAACTAGGGAACTTTTAATTGCCGGTTGAACTAACAGTCAGAATTCTGGGAAAATTTGAAGATAAATAAAAGTGAAATATATTCCTTTCTTTTACCTATTATTATCATTTTTTTGTTTCTAATTTCTCAGTCATAAATTTTCTTTTTTTTTTAAATCTATTTTAATATTCTACTATACATGACTATAAAAAGTGATATTCTCAGCAGGATAATAAAAAGGTCCTTGAATTTAATTTAATTCTTTTATTATTTTTTATTTTATTATTTTATTTGAAATATTTTTTTCTCTTCAAATATGTAATTTTTTTGTTTTTAACATTTTTTTATTTCTTATCCTTGTTCCTTATAATTTTCTATTGTCTTAACTGATTTTTTAAAATTTTTATTATTTTCAGAAATATATTTTATTTTTAATAATTTTTTATTATTATCAATTTTTCAAAATAAATTATTTATTTATTTAATAATTCTATTTAAATTTAAATATTTAAATATTTGGTATTAAATATTTTAATATTTAATCATTAATATTTAAATATTGAATATGAAATATTTAAAATTTTAGTATTAATAATAATATTAAATATTCAAATTTAAAATATTCTTAAAATTTCTTACATTGAAATAATCTAAAGAATTTTGTCGTTACTTCGATAAAATTTGAATTTCATAAAAAATAAATTTTTTTGGAACTAAAAAAGTAATTTTTAACCAAATGAATGTTTAATGTAATTTATTTTTCGTTTTATAATTTTAATTCTTGAAAATAAATAAATTTCGTTCATTTTAAATTTAATTTGAAATTTCATTTAAAATTTAAAAAATTTTTTTCATTCAAAACTTGAGAAAAAGAAATTTTAAATAAATTTTTATTGAATTCAGTTAATACAATTTCTATCAGTATGGAAATTCTTTTTCATTATATTGTTTATTTTGAATTTTTAATAAATTTTTTTTCCATTTTCAAATTTTTAAATAAACAATAATTTTATTAGAGTTTTTCTGAAGAAATTGAATTCTTCTAACGAATTTTTTTAAGCGTTCTTAAAATTTTTTTACTTTTTTAAAATAATTTTCATTTTAAAACTTTAAAAAGAATTGTATAAAAACAAAGAATTTTTATAACTTTTCAAAAAAATCGTCTCTGTTAATAATTATAATTAAATATTAGATTTTTTAAATTTATCAAAATTGTATTGAAAATAATTGAATTCCTGAGAAGAATTTTATTAATTATGAAAAATAATCTTACTATACTAATAAAAATAATTGAATTGTTTTCAAGTATTTATTAAAGTAAAAAAGAATTTTTTTTAATTCTTTTAAAAAATTTTATTGAAAACTTAAAAAAATTTGAATTGTTTCGAATGAGTTATTAAAACTTTAGAGAATAATTGAATTCCTTTAATTATTATTGAATTCTTTTGAAAAATTTTAATACAAATTCAGAAAAAATTTAATTCTTTCGAAGTGTTTATTAAAAGTAAAATAAATTTGATTTTTTCGAATAATTGTATTAAAAACTTTTAAAAATTTGTAATGTTTCAAATAATGTATTAAAAGTTTAGAAACTAATTGAATTCTTTGAAAAATTTTAAAACGAATTAAAAAAAACATTGCATTTTTTCTAAAATTAATTGTATTTTCTTAAAGCATTTATTAAAATTTTTAAAAATGATTTGATTTTTTCGAAAAATTCTATTAAAAACTTTTAAAAATTTGAATTTTTTCAAATGATTTATTAAAAATTTAGAAACTAATTCAGGCTTCGCACTCTTCTACTAAAAGCTACTATTTGCTACTTTTTTGATACGAGGCTACTTTTTGGCAACTTTTTTGAGCCTAATGCTACTAAAAGCTACTTTTCTCAACAAATAATAGTGTTAAAACTAAAATCGTTAATGAAAAATGACCGCCACTAAGATAATAGAGGAAATAATTTTACCAACATTTACTCTATTGAATTAAACAAATTTTTTAAACATTTTTTCAATTTTTCAAAAAACAATCTTGACTGTTCATAATTATAATTGAAAAATTTGATTAATTCAATTTCATTAAAATTTATTGATACTAATTGAATTTGTCCAAAGAATTTTACTATTTATAAGAGTAATTGAATCCTTCAAAATAATGTTATTACATATTTATGAAAATAATTAACTATTTGCGTAGAATTTTATTAACATTTTTGAAAATAATTGAATTGTGGAGAACAATTTAATTATTTATAAAGATAATTGAAATTTCCGAGAATTTCAAAAAAATGTTAAACATTCTGCGAAAAAATATATTACTTTTGAAAATAATTGAATTATTTTTTTAATTTTATGGAAATTTATGAAAAGAATTGAATTCTTATGAGGAATATTTTTCAAAAAGAATAAAGAAAAGAATATGAATTCTTCAAAAAGAATATTTTTTAGCTTAGCTAAAAGAATCAATTTTATAAAAAATTTTAAAAACCGAAATTCTTAAAATTCATCTGTTTCTACTTGTTTTTCTAGTTTTGCTTCTTTATTTTTGGGTTTTTGAGAACCACTTTTCTTTTTTAATTATCTACATGCTTTGCTAAAAAAACTAATTTTATAAAAAATTTTAAAAACCTAAATTCTTAAAATTCATCTGTTTCTATTTGTTTTTCTAGTTTTGCTTCTTTATTTTTGGGTTTTTGAGAACCACTTTACTTTCTTAATTATCTACATGCTTTGCTAAAAAAAACTAATTTTATAAAAAAATTTAAAAAACTGAAATTCTTAAAATTCATCTGTTTCTACTTGTTTTTCTAGTTTTGCTTCTTTATTTTTGGGTTTTTGAGAACCACTTTTCTTTTTTAATTATTTACATGCTTTGCTAAAAATACTAATTTTATAAAAAATTTTAAAAACCGAAATTCTTAAAATTCATCTGTTTCTATTTGTTTTTCTAGTTTTGCTTCTTTATTTTTGGGTTTTTGAGAACCACTTTCCTTTTTAATTATCTACATGCTTTCCTAAAAAAAATAATTTTCTAAAAAATTTTAAAAACCGAAATTCTTAAAATTCATCTGTTTCTTTTTTGTTTTTCTAGTTTTGCTTTTTTATTTTTGGGTTTTTGAGAACCACTTTACTTTCTTAATTATCTACATGCTTTGCCAAAAAAAACTAATTTTATAAAAAAATTTAAAAACCGAAATTCTTAAAATTCATCTGTTTCCACTTATTTTTCTAGTTTTGCTTCTTTATTTTTGGGTTTTTGAGAACCACTTTACTTTTTTAATTAACAAAATGCTTTCCTAAAAAAAATAATTTTATAAAAAATTTTAAAAACCGAAATTCTTAAAATTCATCTGTTTCTATTTGTTTTTCTAGTTTTGCGTCTTTATTTTTGGGTTTTTGAGAACCACTTTACTTTCTTAATTATCTACATGCTTTGCCAAAAAAAACTAATTTTATAAAAAAATTTAAAAACCGAAATTCTTAAAATTCATCTGTTTCCACTTATTTTTCTAGTTTTGCTTCTTTATTTTTGGGTTTTTGAGAACCACTTTTCTTTTTTAATTATTTACATGCTTTGCTAAAAAAACTAATTTTATAAAAAATTTTAAAAACCGAAATTCTTAAAATTCATCTGTTTCTACTTATTTTTCTAGTTTTGCTTCTTTATTTTTGGGTTTTTGAGAACCACTTTACTTTTTTAATTATCTACATGCTTTCCTAAAAAAAAATAATTTTATAAAAACCCGCCACTGCAGTGCGAGTACAACTCGCACTTGTCCAATTTATTTTTACTATTTTCTCTTTCTTATTTTTGGCTTTACTATTCGTTTTTTTACTATTTTTGTCTTTCTTCTTAACTATTTGTTTTTTCCTATTCTTTTATTACTATTTTTGTCTTTAGTGTTCTTTTTTTAAAAAAGTTTGTAATGAAATTCTTTAATTCTTTTTTTTGTCATCGCGGCTACTATTTCCTACTTTTTTTTGTCATCAAGGCTACTTTTTCCTACTTTTTTTAAACTCATAATGGAGTGCGAAGCCTGCTAATTGAATTTTTTTAATTTAATTCTTTTGAAAACATTTAAATTTGAAAATAAAAAATTTTCTAATTTGCAGAATAATAATAAATTTAATATCACGTTCCGCATTTAATATTTTGCAACATAGATAAAAATGTGTAAAAAGATTTTATGTATTTTTTAAAAAATAAGATATTTCTAAATAATTCTAAAGAAAAAATAAAAAAAATGACACTTTAACAAACAATATATGCTAAAAAGAAGAAAAAACATAAAAGAAAATCACACGAGTAAATCCAGTGGTTTTTGTATAATAATAATAATAATAATAATAATAATAATAATAATAATAATAATAATAATAATAATAATAATAATAATAATAATAATAATAATAATAATAATAATAATAATAATATAAAGAGTTGTACTCGTGAGTTGAAGACTTTCCCGCAAGTGTTTGCTGAAGGAATACTTTCAGGGCCAGGACGCGACGGTCGAGAAGTTCTGCAAATGTAATTTGATTCTCAGAAACAAGAAAGCGTTAGGTACTATACTTCGTGATTGCAATTCAATATTTTTTCCACGTTCTGCGTAAACTATAAAATACTGATCATATTACGGAGTAGGGAATCAAAATACATATAATACTCAGTACTTTGAAGAAGCGAGCGAGAAGGGTGCGTTTTCTTGAAATAGACTCTCTCTCTCTCTCTCTCTCTCTCTTTTCTTATAAACATGTTGCGCTTATACTTTTGCAATTTTCCATCCATGTGAATTGTATATAACTTTTCTCAAGAAAACCGATAATTCAATATTTTACATAAAAAAAAAGAAGAAGAAGAAGAAGAAAAAAAAGAAAAAAAATTGTCTTCTTAATATCTGTGTGTGCTTGCATTAAAAATACATTGAACAGGAAGCATATGTTCTTATGGTAATTAAATTTACTTCATAAAATGTTAGTGTTGCGCAAAACTAACAGCTTCTTCGAAGATCTTCACCCTCTGTTAACTTCTCCATTATCGTTACGCTGTGGTGAACTCTCGGATGAGGGTGCGATAACAATTACGTGTGCTTTTTGGATGGGATTTATTGAGCCTTGAAATAGAAAGAATTGACCTTCCTTTTTCTCTTCCTCTTCTTTAACATGTGATAAAAATTCGAAAAATTTTTGTACGATAAAAAAGGAAATTATTAAAGTTAATTAAGATTAAGATTAGCAATCATTGACATATTTTCCTTATTGAAAATAATATTAATATTAATCGTTAGGTGTTAAAATAACACCAAAATGGATTAAAATAACACTAAATTGGATTATGTTAATCCTTTTTGGTGTTATTTTAACACCTAACAATTTACTGTGATAAGATAATATGATATCTTATTGAAGAGACTAGTTTTCAAAAACGAAAAAATAATTCAGTTGTACAATATATCATTTTTATCATTTTTTATGCAGTACAACTGTATTGTATAAAAATGCATTTTTTCATGAGAAAATGATTAAATTGAAGAAAAATGTTAAATGTTTGTCACTAAAGTTTGTTTTACAATTTTCAGCGAGGGAATTGAAGACATGTGGAGGAATAAGTAGTGGAGGCGAGGTATGCTGTTCGGCGGATATGGAATTGCGACTACAAGCAAGAGCTCGAGATAAACATGAGAAAGCTACAAGAGACACTCTTCATCGACTGCAACTATTGCTCGACACAAGAGGAAAAAGATTTCACAGTAAGTAGATGCATCTTCCTTACAATTTGTCTGCCTCTCTCGATTTAATGGAATTTCATTTTCTACCTCTCTAAATTCAATGTTATTATATATCGTTTTTGTTTGTGAATAATAACTTTGTCTCGAAAAGAAGAATGGAAAAAACTTCAATTCCCATTTTCGCAGACACAAATAATAATACATATTACTCTTTAAATTTTTCACATTTTATTACACTGCAAATATAGAAAATGAAATGAAATGAAATATATATACGGGGATAAATTCTCTTGAATTGTCCTTTGTGTTTCATCGCTGTTTCATCTTCCGGGTTCACAAATTTAATTATCATGTGGAAGCAATTTGAATAATGAATTTTGATCTAAATTCTGTATACCTCGATTAATTCAAATTAATTTTATATTTTATTAATTTTATATTTTTATTATATTTTATATTTCGAGACAAAATTGTTGTTTTGGAAGTGATCAATTTTTTGCAACAACTTTGTCAATTTTCAATGAACCTTGATTTGCGTCAACAAAACTTTATTATCAACAAGTGCTTCAAGTTCGTAAAAGTCCGTTTTTTTTTAAAAAAAGGTCCGTAAAGTCCGTAATTTCATTCAAAAAGAATTAAAAGTTTGTAAATTGTATGATATAATTTGGAGAATTTTAGATAAATTACAAATGATTGCAGAAATTCAATTATTTTTAAAAGTAATAAAATTCTTCGCAAAAAATCAATTGTGTTCAAAATTTTTTTTAAATTTTCGTCTAAATTTCAATTATTTTTAGATAAATATTAAAATTCTTCTCCGAAATTCATATATTTTCAAAAAAAAAAAACTAAAAAACGTCAACATTTCAATTATCTGTGTGAATAAATAGCAAAATTCTTCAACAAAATTCAATTATTTTCAAAAATTTTATTAAAATTTATTAAAAACTTTCAATTATTTTCATAATTAACAATATTTATTACTCGAATTCAATTATTTTCTTTCAATTATTTAAAGTAATAAAATTCAATTACTTTTAAAATTTGTAATAAAATCCATTGCAAAATTTGAATTATTTTCAAAAGTAATAATATTCTTCGCAAAAATTAAATATTGTTCAATATATACTAGTTTTATAAAATTTACCAAAAGAATTTAATTATTTAAAAAAAAAATTTAATAAAATTCTACAAAAACTTTTAATTATTTTTAAAAAATAATAAAATTTTCACAAGAATTTCATTAATAACAAATTTTTTTATCCTCAATTTCTTCGCAATTATTCAACTATTTTCATAATTATTAAACATTGAATTCAACGATCAATTCAGAGTCAGGAATTCCTGACTCGGAATTGATCGTTGAATTCAAGGTTTAATATTTAAAACAACCGAGTGATAATATCATATAATACTTTTATTTTCATAATTAATAAAATTTTACCGGGATTCAATTATTTTCGTAAATAATAAAATTCTTTTTAGAAATTCAATTATTTTTAATAGAATTTTAATCGAATTCCTCGAAAAAATTCTTAAAAAGTTTATTAAAATTCGTCCAAAAAACTTAATTGTTTAAAAATTTGTTGATAAAATTTTTAATAGGTATTGAATTCCAAGAAATATGCAATAAATTATTTATTTTTGTATTTAAATAATTGAATTCTGGTAGAATTTTCTCATAAACATTGATTTAAAAATAAATTTCAGTTAAAATCTTGGATTATAAAAAAATAATTGAATTTGTGAAATTTTTTTAAAATTGTCTTAAAAATAATTGAATTTCTGACAGTAAAAGTTTTATCAAAACTTTTAAAAATGTTTGAATTTCTTCTAAAAGTCTAATATTTTTTAAAATAATTGAATTCATACGAAGAATTTTATTAAGACTATTGAAAATAATTGATTCCCTGCAAAGTTTTTTATTATTTTACGAAAATATTTAAAATCTTGCGAAAATTTTTATTAAAATTTCTGAAAGTAATTAAAGATCTGCTAAGAATTTTGTTATTTTTAATCTATGCGAAGAATTTTATTAAAATTTTTAAAGATAATTGAATACCTGTTAAATTTTTACAAGAGTTTAATTATTTTTGAAAATTTTAATAAAATTCTTCGCAAGAATTCAATTATTTTCATAAATAATAAAATGCAATGCAGAATTTCAATTATTTTTAATAGAATTATTTTAATCGAATTTCTCTAAAAATGTAATTATTCTTAAAAATTTTATTAAAATTCCTTAATAGAATTCAATTATTTTTAAATTTGTTGATAACAATTTTTTATGGGAATTGAATTTTAAGAAACGTTCAATTGTTCAATAAATTATTTAATTGCGTTTTATTTATATTTGAATAATTGAATTCTTGTAGAATATTCTAATAAAAATTGAATTTTATTTCATAAAAATGAATTTCAGTTAAAATTTTAGATAATCATTGAATATTAAAAGCAATATAGCACCGTGAATTTAAAAAAATAATTGAATTTTGTAATTAATTTTTTTAAAAAAGTTTAATTGAGTTTTTTTAATACTATTTTCATTTTCTATTTTCTAATATTTATTTAATAAAAGAATTTAACTAATAATTGAAATTTCGTAAAATGAAATATTGTAAAGAAGTGAATTTGAAAATTGTCAAAAAACATTTTCGAAAATTATTACACTGGGAAAAAAATTTAATTGATTCAAATAATAAATCAATTAAATATTTACTTGAATCAAATAATATTTATTAGAGTCAATTAAATGGTATTTGCTTCAAATACTGAAGTCATTGATTCAAATATGAATTGAACCATTTAATTGACTCCATTAAGTATTATTTGATTGAAGTAAATATTTAATTTATAATAGTCAATTAATCAGTTATTTGAATGAATTAAATTTTTTTTCAGTGTAAAAATAATCGATATAAAGAAGAATTTTAGATAAAAATTTTGAAAAATAATAATTGAATTGATAATGATTTTAATTATTATAAATTATTTTTATTAGTAATTAATATTAATTATTATAAAACATGAAGAAATCAATGATTTTGAGTTGAAGACTCGAAGTTATCGACACCTTCAGGTTTTATAGTTATGAAAAATTGAATTTGTAGTTTTAAGTAAAATGTTTTCTTATATTTGATTCGACCTGATTCTATTTTTGTCATTTGGTCCGTAAATGGTCCGTAATTTTTAATTTTTGGTCCGTAAAGTCCGTATTTTTAAATGCTTTCACTGCTTCGAGCCCTGCGATTGGATTCAACAGTGTCTTTCATTGAAATAGACTTCTTCCTTCAGACTTGAGGGAACCTAAACTGAAGAAGAATCTACAAAAACCTTTGAAACCTAATTAATAATTACAAAATTAGCCCGACATGAAGATAAATTCTTCCCTACCATCCACAACAGTACACTAAAGTATCTTGAGTGTTGAAAACAACAACATTTTCAAACCGACTTTGAAAATGCAGAATTGAAAATTCCTCAAGTTTTCTCAAGCGAAATAAGAAAAGGAAGAGAAGAAAAAAAAGAAATATGCCAATTTCGCACTTATTGGTGGAAATAAATAGCTGGAAGCCACATCTTCTAACGAGATGAGGAAAGTCGGTCTCTTTTCTCTCAGTAGGTATACATATATATACGAAGTTCCTCTCTTTGAAGTGCCTTAAGTGGCGAATACGCACAAGACTTATGGCAACGAAACCTTCGGATAGACGTGTGCAAGTGCGTATATACAGAGCGTTCCCAACTTCCTCTCTGTCAATGCACTTGCGGTCCCTCTTTAATTAAAAAAGACCTCACAAGCTCACTAGTAGAAGAGTCTTGCGGTGTTTCAACATCCACTTCTATCGTGACTGCGTGTAACCACAGGAATCTCTTTTCACCCCCATTTTCATACACACCCTTTATTCCTTTATGTAATACCGACCACAAGGGCCTTGCCTCATGACGGACAACTTCGATTTTACCCTCGAATAACTGACTAATTGAGAATTCCACAATACACAAATCCGTGGAATTTCGCAAAAAAAATGGAAAAATGAAAAAAATTGTTCCCTCACCTCCTATGGCTAAAAGGATTATTAGCATTCTTTCGAACATCTTGCGGATATTAATAATAATATTTGTCTGCCGCAGGGTGAATTATTATCATACTTATTTGACGAACCTGAAGTTCACAACGTTTTTAAAAACGAAAAATGGAAAAAGAATTTTTTAAAAATTAAATTTATCTTTAATTTTCATGTGCCTTAATTTTTAAGAAATTAATTATCACTAAATATACAATTATTAAAAAATAACATGATTTGAATCAAAAATAAAAATACCGTACCATTATTTTTTTGTATTCGTTTTTAAAAACGTTGTGGACTTCAGCCTCATCTTATTTGTCTATTTTAGGCAATTCTTAGTCTATAATTTTTTTTACACAGGGGGAAAAATGTGTGGTAATTTTTATCACTTTCGAAAAAGTCAAAACCCACACTGAGAAAATATTTTGTATAAAGTTTAGTCAAAAGTTGGTTAAAATGGCTACACATAGGCATTTTAATAATGTTTGAAATTCTCTTGTATGGTTATTAAAATGCATTTTCCAAAGAATGTTCGAAGAAAGATACCTAAGTAGCAGACAATTAGAGGTTCTTTTTAATTTTTTTAGTAAAAAATTGATTCAAATTCAAATATATAAAAATATAGGAAAAAATAGGAAAAATAGGTAAAAATATATAAAAATATGTTTTAAATTCAAATGATTAAAAATAAACTGTTTATAATAATAAATCTAACATGGCCCTAACCTAAAATTAATTTTCTTCTTAGGTACCACTATCTATAGTAATGTTCGGTTAAAATTTTCAATTAAAAATATTGCTTCAAAAGTTTCAAATCAGAAAATTTATGATCGAAGGAATTTTTCATGAAACATACAAAATTTGAAAGAATATTTTTTGAATTTTTATTTTCTGTAAAAATTGACAGGTTTTTTGAAATCGATACGTAATTTTATAAAAAAAAACGTCGGTGAAGTTCGCAATGTTTATAATCTACGATTGGAAGGAAAAAAAAAATTGTTCCATCAAAAAGAATAACATTTTTTTGTTCACAAATATTTTTTTTATAAGTCATTATTTAACAGTAAATTAATCGTACTATTTTCTTTACAAAAATTTATTTAAGTTGCTTTAAAAAATAATTTTTTTTAAATACTCAACTATAAACGTTGTGAACTTCACCAATGTTAAAAAAAATGTTTTTGTATCCATAAAAAATTTATGAATGTAAAAATTAATATTTAATTGCTTACAAAATGTTTGGTATTTTATCAAAGAAAAATTGTTTTCAGTTTAAGAATTTAAAATAAATATGATTATTATTAAATTTTATTACACGAAAACTCATTTGATTTTTTTCTAATTTCAGGACAAAAACTTTTTTTAAAAAATGTTTTATCGAATTTTTTTATCACTAAAAAATTTTTTTCAAAATGTTATGTAACTAAAGTTTCGAACGTTCAAATGAACGAATTTTTCTTTCATCTCAAATATTTTAGAAAATTTCTATTAAAAAATTAAAATAAATGAAATTTTATAATATTTAGTTAAGAATTAATTTGTTTTCATTAAAAAAAATCTTTTTGTAGAGAAATACAAATTAGAAGAAATAAATAAAATATTGTCGTTCATTTGAACGTTCGAAATTTTAGGAACATCAAAAAGTTTATGTTTTGAACTTTTATCGAATATTTTGTTCTTATCACTAAAAACTTTTTTTTCTAAAAAGTTTGTGTTCTGAAATTAGAAAAAAAACAAATTAAATTAAAATTAAATAATAATAATAATAATAATAATAATAATAATAATTAATTAAATTTTTATTTTTTTCCGGTTCTTAACCGGAAAACTATTTTTTTTTTAAATATTGCTAACACTTTTTTTTCATTCGTCAATTTTTTATGGATACAAAAACACATTTTCTACAAAATTACGCATGGATTTAAAAGACTATCAATTTTTTAAAAAAATTAAAATTCAAAAAGGGGAAAAATATATTCTGTCCAATTTTTTTATGACCATTGAAATCATTTCAAAGAATTAGTATAAAAATATTTTTTTTGAATATTTAAAATATTTTTTTCATATTGTTGAAAATATAGGTGTAACCTTTCCTTTAAAAGACTAAATTATTTTTAAAAATGTAATGATTGGTGCAATCTTTTTTGTTTTTAATAAATCATGTGTTTAAAAAAATCTTTGTTTTATAATAAAAATGTTAAAAAAATTTACGAAATTTAAAATTAAGGAATTAAATTTTTGTAAAAGTAAATATTAAAACATTTTACATTAAAATATTTAGAATAGAATACTATTTACGTATTTTATAGTTAAAAGGAATAATTCAAAATGTAACTAAATAATTTCTATCTTATTAGTCCAAAAGTAAATTATTCGAATCAAAAACAAAAAAATTTGTAATCTTTCACAATTGTTGCAAAATGAATAATAATTTTTTTTACATATCTACATTTATAAAACTTGTATTTATTTTCTGCGTCTGATTGTCCATGACATTTTCAAAAAATTGCCAGAAATAGCTATGTGCAAAATGAAAAAAAAAATCTCATACTTCAGTCAAACTCGTTAATCTAAGAAGAATATTATTCTTTGAGAGTAAAGAATGATTACCAATTCAGATTTTGCTTTTATGAGTGCCAGAATATTTCACTCAATCTTTATATATATCCACGCAACCCACACCAGTAGGACTTTGATAAATGAGAATTCCATTTATGAACTTTGTTCTGTTTACATTTCGTATTTAAATATACCTACCGTATTTTTCGTTTTTTTTTCTCTCTCTACAGAGGAACGCTCTCCATTGTTGTATAGAAAAAATAAAAAAATAAAATTCAACAAATCTTTTCAATTATTTCGGATTTTAAAAAATTCATCTCACGTTCCTAGTTTTCTGCGCAATGTTCTGAACGTTCAAATGAACGAAATTTATTTATTTCTTCTAAAGATTAAATTTTTACTGCAACTATTTTGCGTTACTGTCTAAAAAATTAATTACTGAGTTTCTAAACGTAAAATTTCGGTTTTTAATTTTTTTTAATGATATATTAAAAATTAAGATGTTAATAATGATAATAATAATAATAATAATAATAATAATAATAATAATAATAATAATAATAATAATAATAATAATAATAATAATAATAATAATTTAAAAAACAAGAGTGAAAGTAAAGGGAAAAATTTACGAAAGACTAAATTTTATGGAAAGACATAATAAGTTTCTGTAAATTTTAATAAACTCTCGCGCTCGTCTATTTCGGGGAAAACAATTATGTTAATTTAATAAATGCTCTAATTCTAGACTGTTGTCTTGAGCGCGGTTGATATTATATATATGTGGTGAATTTTAATAAAGTCAGTGTACCGGAAACAAGGGCGTGAGAAAATAGACCATTCGTGTTAAAATTGAGCAGTTTTCCTAATCTTTTAATCCGAAAAGCAATCCAGTGTGTAATCTGACATGAATTTGGGATTCGGTCGTCCAGTGTGTCCCTAACCGCACACCACGGAAGAATATAGATTACGTTAAGCACATAAGTGCCGTCAGAATTGTGTTCAACCGCATTATGAAAGTTTTGAGGAAATCTATCATCGTTTCTTTTTCATTAAATCGTAATATCAATTAGCTACCATTTATTTATTGAGTCAATTTTTTCTTTTTATTTATTGAAACAATTTTTACTTAATTAAAGTCGTAGGGAATTTTTTTTTATCCTGAACCTAAAGAATATTCTGATTCACTTTAAAAATAAATAAACACTCATGGAAATATTCTATTAAATTTATTAACGAATTTCTTTAATTGGAAAAATTATTCTAAACACTGTAAAAAAAGATTCTAAATTAAAATCTGATTTTGGTATTAAAATAGATCCAAATTACGATTTAGTACCAAAATTAGTATTAAATTAGTACTTTTCTTTTTACAGTGAAATATCAAAAATATACTTTCGATAATAATAATAACAATAAATTATTATTATTATTAATAATACCAATAAATTATTATTAATAATACCAATAAATTATTATTATTATTATTGTTAATAATAATAATTATAATTATAATTATAAAATAATAATTAAAGAATATATTATTGAAAATAAATACTTACTCACTTTTATATATTTTCATAAAAATTAAGATTCATTCAAAGAATTGTTAATGAAAAGCATAAAAATTCAAATTTTCAAAGATTTTAATTTGAAACCTTCTTAAAATTTCATTATTTTAAAAAATTTATTTTTATGCTTTTAATATTCAATTATTATCAAAAATATTAACTAAAACTTAGTTATAAATAAATTTTTATTAGACAATTCTACAAAAAGTCAATTATTTAATTAAAACAAATAATGTGTTGTATAATTTAGTTTTTTCTTGAAATTAACTTCTTAATAAAAATGATATCAACAATTTTGAAATAATTGAATTCTTTCGACGTATTTTAATAATATTTTTTTAAATTACATTTCTAAAAAATTCAAATAGAATTGTATTAAAAGTGTTTGAAATTCCATGATAAGTTTTATTATTTATGAAAATAATTCAATTTTTTCGAAGAAATTGAAAAAAAAATTAGCAAACAATTCACTTCTTTTAAATTTTGTATTATTTTTCAAAATAATGAAGTGTTTGCTTGGAACTTCGTTACAATTTTTTCAAATAATTGAAATATTGCAAAATTATTGTAAATAATTAAAATTTTGACAAGAAAGTTACTAAAATTTTTGAAAATAAATAAATAAATAATTCAATTTCGAAAAAAATTTTTATAACTTTTAAAGAAAATAAAAGTTTTGAGGAAAATTTGACTAGTTATGTATATAAATAATTGAATTCTTAAAAAGAATGTTATTATTTACGGTAATAATTGGATAACTTTAAAAAATTGTCTTATTTATGAAAATAATTGAATTATTACGAAGAAATTTTTTAAAAATACATAAATACTTGTATTTCTGTGGAATTTTTATTATTTATGAAAATAATGTAATGTTTTAAGTGGAATTAAATTAATTTTTTTTAAGAATTAACTTCTTCTGCAACATTGTTGATTTTGCTTTTAAATTGAAAATTTACCTAAAATCTGATAAAAATTTCCGCAAAAATACTTGAATTTTTATGTTGTAGAACTTTATTATTTATAAAGATAATTGAAAATTAAAAAAAAATTAAATTAATTAAATTAAATTCTTAAATTTTTTTTAAGAATTCAATTCGTCTAGAACATTGTTGATTTTACATTTTAATTGAGAATTTGCCTGAAATTTAAAAAAAATTTTCAAAAATACTTGAATTTTTATGGTGTTGAATTTTATTATTTACAAAGATAATTAAAAATTTGTATATTTATCTTTGAAAATAATTGAATTTTTTCAATTATTTGTAAATTGGACAATTTTAACTTTTTTTAAAACAAAACTTTTGTTATAAATTCATTAACATTTAATAATTAATTAAATAAGTATTTAAATTTTAATTGAATTTCTTCAATTATTTGTAAATTGTACAATTTTAACTTTTTTTAAAACTAAAATTCTGTTATAAATTCATTAACTTTAGTAATTAATTAAATAAGTATTTAAATTTGAATTGAATTCTTTCAATCATTTGTAAATTGTACATTATTATTATCTTTAATAATTAATTAAATAAATATTTAAAGAATTTTACTCAGTTTAGAAGAATTTAAATTACATATATTTTTCAAAAATGTTTAAGTTTTTTTTTTAAATTTCTAATTCAATTCATTAAAAATTATAATTTTATATTCAAAATTTTTAAAAAATGACAAAATTTTCCATAAAATATTTTTTTTTGATTTTTGGAAGATGTATGATGATGATTTATTGTGGAAGAATTAACTAAATATGAATGAAAAAATTTTCCAGTACTTTTAATAAAAACCCCTGATTTTCCATCAGTTTAACTGTTTTTGAAATAAAAATTACATTTTTGTTGGAGAATATAGATATTCTGATTACATTTACCCCAAAAGACCCACGAAGCTGAAGTCCGCAACGTTTTTAAAAACGAAAAATAAAAAAATAATTTTTTTCAATTTAAATTCATTTCTAATTTTCATTTGCCTTAATTTTTAAGAAATTAATTGTCACTAAGGATAAAATTATTAAAAAATAACACAATGTACAATCAAAAATAAAAATACCGTACGATTATTTTTTTGTTTTCGTTTTTAAAAACGTTGTGGACTTCAGCTTCATAAGACCCTGTAGTTAGAATAGTTATAGTAAAGTTATAATTTAGTTACTTCGTTACTATTGTTAAAATTTAACCAAGAAGTTTTCAGTTATTAGAGTTTAGAAAAAAAAGTTTTCAGTTATTAGAATTTCCTTGCATTGAGACTTGAGAGTAAGAATTTCTTTCCACCACCCTTTCTTTTTCCTAGAAAAGTACGTTTAAACGGATGTACATTTTGACATTATGATTATATATACAATATTCTTGGTCTAGAATTTGAGGCTTTCTTTGATAATTCAGGTTGTTTTAGTGACTCCTAAGAGGCTTCTTTGAAGCACGTTAGATAGGAAAACCCAAGTCAAGGTTGTACCCATATCCTGGGCGCACTCTGCATGATAGAAGTTTCAGGGGTTCTTCCGGAGTGATACGAGAGAGGGTCTCTCTTCTCTCCTCTCCTTTCCCTGCGCGCACACACATATCCGGTGGTTCAACAAAAGCATTCTTCAGTTACATCACGTTTCAAATAACTATTTATAAGAATTGCTGAAATGCCTCTCTCACATTTTTTCTTTTTCCACGTCCCGCCAATAAAACACTTGAAACAACTTTTAAATTGTCCAATATCAATTTTTTAAGTTACCACATCATTTCTTCACGAAGTCTCTATATCCTCAAAATTGTATTGTTTAAAAATTATTATTATTATTAATTATTATTATTATTATTATTATTATTATTATTATTATTATTATGATTATTATTATTATTATTATTATTATTATTATTATTATTATTATTATTATTACTATTAATTATTATTACTATTAATTATTATTATTATTATTATTATTACTATTAATTATTATTATTATTAATTATTATTATTGTTGTTATTATTCATTTTATTATTACAATTATTATTATTGTTTGAAAATTTATTTATTCATTGTCTACATTTTTCGTTTTTTGAATTTCGCGCCAAAACAGTTCGTAACATTGCCGTCTAGATGGCATGACAGTTCTCTCACAAGTGGAATAAATAGGGTATACCAAAAATTGATTATTTTAGTTGTATTAACTTATTTTTTTCACTCTAATAATTACATTTATTTATAGATTTAATATATTTTTTGTATTTACTATTTTTTTTTATTATTCGACGTTTTAATGTGCAAGCACTTATGTTTTATTTTTGATAACTATTATTTTTGACTAGTGCAATAAAATTCGTATTGAGAGTACTTTGTACGAAAGAGCCATTTGCTACTTAAATAAAAATAAGTAAATAAAATAAATAAAAACAAAATAAATAAAAATAAATAAATAAAAACAAAAAAATAAATAAATAAAAACAAATAAATAAAAATAAATAAATAAAAACAAATAAATAAAAATAAATAAATAAAAACAAATAAATAAAATAATTATAATCCCCTTCTTTAGGGACTTTTCCCAACAAAGTAATTGGGGAATTTAGGAAAATTTTTTTTTCGTAATTTAAATTTACACGACTTTTGCGGCTCTGATGGAATTATTATTAATGATGTAAAAATAATCAGTTTGTAAAATTGGAAATGAGAAATTTGAGGATAAATTTGAAAGGTGCACCCTGTAGATTTTACACGTTAATGTAGTAGGGTGGAAAACGAGATGAGGGTGGTGGGTTGGAGCAATTACGTTGTCCACAGACACCCCAAAGATACCACACCACTAAACCAAACTATAGTGCCTTCATAATGTGTCTCATAGACGTAGACGTATAGCAATAGACGGACACTCTAAACTCAAACTCCCTGAATTGCTGCAGCATCTACTTAAACTTTCAATGAATTTTCACTCTTGATTGTCTGAAATACACGTGCGCAGCGAGAAATTGCAATTGCACGTCAAATGTTATTTGAGACCGTGTAGTTTTCCCCCCAAAAAAATAAAGTTTCAAAAATTTGTTAAATAAACATTCTTTGTATTTGTTAAATTTTTTTCTGCAATTGAAACACTGAAATTGAAATTGAATTCTGAAATGAAACACTTTAAATTATTTAACACTAAACATACTAATAGTTAAATATAATTTAATACTAAATTTTTTGAATTTGAATTATTTTTTAAATTTCCCGTATTTAAATACCTTTTGAATTCGACAGTCTTAGACAATTTAAAATTAAAACACGTACCCTGAAAACATTCAATTTATTTATAAAAAACATTAATTGTGAACCTTCGAAAAGTCAATTAGTCATGATGGTTTCTATTTTAAACTTTTGAATTTGAATAATTTATAAAAATTACAAATTAAATTCTCTGATATTCAATTATTTATGTAAATGTCAGTTTAATTTAAAACTTTTAAACCTTTTTGAATTATTTTCATTGTTTTTATAATTTTCCATTCAAAATTCTTGTTAATTCGATTATCATAGACAGTTTAAAATTGAAACCCCTTGAAAGAAATTTAATTATTTGTACAATTTTGAATCTGAACCTTTGAAAATTCAATTAACCATAGAAATTTTTATTTTAACCATTCAAATTCAATTATTTATAAAAATTACAATTCTTTTGATAAAAATCCAATTCTCTTTGATGTTAAAAACAATAAACCTTTTAAATTTCAATTAGTCGTAGCATTTTGATAATAAACCTTTGAAAATTTATTTATCCATAAAAATTTTCATTTAAGCCTTTTAAATTCAATTATTTGTAAAAATTACAATTCTTTAATAAAAATACAATTCTCTTTGATATTAAAACAATAAACCTTACAAATTTCAATTAGAAATTTATGTTACAACATTTTAATTATAAACCTTTAAAAATTTATTTATCCATAAAAATTTTTATTTGAACCTTTAAAATTCAATTATTTATAAAAATTACAATTCTTTGATAAAAATACAATTTTGTTTAATATTCAAAAACAAGAAACCTTTCAAATTTCAATGATTTAAAAAAATTTCAATTTAAAAACCGCCTATTAATACAATTATCTTAGTCAATTTAAAATTAAAAACCTCTTGAAAAAATTTAATTATTTATGAAATTTTAATTATCAACCTTTGAAAACTCAAATTATTCATAAAAATTTCCATATAAATTTTTGAAATTGAATTATTTGTAAAAAACGCAATTTAAAGTCTTTGATAAAAATTACTAACAAAAAGTTAATTATTCAACCTTTTAAGTTTCAATTATTTTTTATTTATAAAAATTTTAATCGAAACATTTTTGAAATTCAATTAATTATAAAAAAATCAACTGCTATAGCAGTTATTGGAGAGAAAAAAAATTAAATTAAATTAAACATTAAATTACTCTTTTAAAAATTAAATTATTTTTAGATTGTTTAAGTAATTTTCAACTCCTTTAAAATTCAAGTATTCTTTTAAAAATTTTAATTTTAAACCTTTCGAAATCCAATTATTTCTAAAAATTTCTATATGCAACCTGTTGAATTTCAATTATTAATATAAATTTCAATTGTAAATTTTTTGAAATTTAATTATTTATACAAATTTTAACTTGCAACCTAAAGTAGACATTTTTTTTATAAAACTTTTAATTAAAAAAAATATATAAATTCAAATTTTTATAGAAATTCCACTTGTAAAACTTTTGAAACTTATTTTTAAAAATTTCAAGTCAAAACCTTTTGAAATTTAATTATTTAAGAAAATTTAAATTGTAAACTCTTTGGGCTTCAATTCTTGAAAAAAAATTAAATTGTAGACATTTTTAAATTTATAATTTTAAAATGTCAGTTCGAACATTTTCGAAATTCAATTATTTCTACAAATTTTTATATGCAAACTTTTGAACTTTAATTATTCATATAAATTTCAATTGTAAATTTTTTTAAATTCAATTATTTATACAAATTTTAATTTGCAACATATTGGATTTTTTTTTAATTTTAATTCAAAAAAATTAAAAAATCAACTCCACTTGTAAAACTTTTGCAATTTTATTTTTGAAAATTTTAATTCAAAACCTTTCGAAATTAAATTATTTTAGAAAGTTTTAATTGTACATCATTTCGGATTCAATTCTTTAAAAAAATTGAAACTGTAAACATTTTCAAATTCACTTTTTAAAATTTCAGTGCGAACATTTTTGAAATTCAATTATTTATGTAAATTTTAATCTACAATCTTTTAAAATTTCATTTCTGTAAAAATTTTTATTTTAATTGTAAATCTTTTTGTAAATACTTTCAAAGCCAATTTTTTTTTTTTTTTTTGAAGTTTTGATAAAAATTTGTATTTTTATTTATTAGCAATTCTGTAAGTTTGATATTCTTCGAGTTTACTTTTGAGCAAATTCTCTAATTTTTCTCTTACCTTTCATCCTGAGTATAAATGCAGAAATTAAATAAAAAGTAATAAATATTTTAGGAAGACAAAACAAATTTTTTTTACTTCTTACTTTTTTCTATAAAACTATTGATTAAAAAATTTTTCTTGCGTAATAAACGTTCAATAATACACTAAAAATATTTGCAGAATTTTGATTATTCATTTCTGATTCCGCAATTTTTCCTTTCTATTTTTTCCCCTCTTTTTTTTTTGAAATGTTATTTCAAAGGCAAAAGTTCTGACTTTACTTCTCTGATCGACGCTTTTTAATTAAAGAAATTCCAAGGTTTCACCTTTCACGAACAGGTCGAGCCGACAGGGAAATTGGCGTCGGTGTCGCCTCAACGCCGGGAAAAAGGGGGAAAAGCCGTTGTCGACGATAGAAATTAGACGAGATTTCACTAGAGCAGGACGAGCGTTTTGCGCGAATTAAAAGCAGCGGCTGCCGCTGCTACTGCCACGTTAAGTGCTCCCTTTTTGCCCTTTATGCGCTTTGATATCGTCAGACCAGAGTAGTCGGCGATACGTTAGGTATAGTCCTGTCCTTTCACATTTTACCTTTCCCTTATATACAATTTCCTATCTTTTTCTCATTTTTCTCTCCCGTCTCACTTTTTCCCTCCTTTTGTCGTCAAAAAAAAAAGGAAAAAAAGAAGGGAAAAAAGAGAAATTTTTAATCTCGTTCTTCGCACGATGAAAGTGGTGATAAGAAGAGGAAAAAAAGAAAAGAGGGAAATTATATATGTAGGTTGGTGCTTCACGTTTGGGATTTAAGTGTGCGAAATGGAGGCACCATAAGGGTTTATTGTTATCGATGAAAGTAATTTTTCAAGTCTGTCGATTTTACCCGTTTATCAAATTGAGTATTCGGCGAAAATTGCGTATATCGACTTTTTACACATACGGCTGGAAATTTTATTAAAAACATTTTTCTCTTTCGACGGAAAATATAATTTGCTGTATAGAATTTTCGAAAATCGGAAAAAGGCAAAAAACGCTAAACTAATGTAAAAATCTTTATAAATTAGTTAAATTTTTTAATACCGATATATTTAATTTTTTATTAAAAATAATTAATTTATTAAAAGAAATTTAGTTAAAAATACTGGAAAAATGGAATTTTGTAGAACTTTCAATTTACAAATAATTAAAAAATAAAAATTCAATTATTTGCAAAAGTTGTAAATTTTTTTGATTAAATTCAGTTATGTTGGGAAAATATTTTTAAACATTTTGGACAAAAATTTCAATTACTTTTTATAAATAATAAAATTCTTCTTCGCAATTCAAATTTCTCCAAAAACTGTAACAAAATTCTTTGCAAAATTCGTCGAAAAAAAATGCAATTATTTGCAAAAGATGTAAAATTTTTTGCTTACATTCTATTAAGTTGGGAAAAAATTTTAAAACATTCTCGACAAAAATTTCAATTATTTTTACAAATAATAAAATTCTTCTTCGCAATTCAAATTTATTCAAAAACTGTAACAAAATTCTTTGCAAAATTCGTCGAAAAGAAAATTCAATTATTTGCAAAAGTTGTATAATTTTTTGCTTACATTCAATTATGTTGGGAAAAAATTTTAAAACATTCTTGACAAAAATTTAAAATATATTTATAAATAATAAAATTCTTCTTCGCAATTAAAATTTCTTCAAAAACTGTAATAAAATTGTTTGCAAAATTGTTTTTGTTCGCAACGTTTACGATCAACGATTGAAAAAAAAATTATTTTCTACCAAAAAGAATAAGAATTTTGGTTCACAAATATTTTTTTTTTGTAAATTTGTACAGAAATTAATAGAAATTTGTTTAAAAAAATTATTTTCTTTAGAAATTGTTGACTTTAAACGTTGAGAACTTCACCAAAAAAAATTTTTAATTATTTTGCAAAATTTCTAATTATTTTCAAAAATTTTCCAAACGAATGGAATTATTTGGAAAACAATTTTTAAAAAAATTTCTACACAACAATTTAATTACTTTTTATAAATTAGAAAAATTCCACAGGAATTCAAAGATTTTCGAAGTTCTTCGCGTTAGTTCAATTATTTCCGTAGAAATAAAAATAAATAAATAAATTTTCGTCAAATTTTTTGATAAAAATTTATTTAAAAATGATTTTTTGGCAAAACTTGAGATAATAAATAATTGCAGCGTTATATAATTGAATTTTGAAAAGGTTTCAAATTACAATCACCGAAAATCTAAAAATTTCGTACTTTGAATTAATATTTAATATTTCAGTAGAATTAATTTTTTCCATTTGAAACAGTTTGATTCAAATTTTATTGGAATTATTTCAAAGAATATTTTCATAAATCGTAAAATAAAATAAAATAAATTAATTATTAATCAATTAAAACAAACTTCAAAATTTTTTGATTTTTAAAGAAGAATAATTATAATTTTTACTATTTTTATTAGTAAAAAATAATTACCTAAATTTTAAATAAAATTTTTTTCAAAGTGAAAATAAAAAAATGAATTCTTTCGGAAAATATTTCTCTCATCTAAATCGTTGACCATAAAGCGTTGTCAACTCCACCACCGCAATATAAATCCTGCGCGGCTTCTTTTTTTTCTTATTGTTAAAAATAAGATCATCTTTCTCTGACGGGAACAATTTTCTTATATGAATATTACCATTTTTTTTTGCAGGTTATTTTCAAGATCTCTTGAAGTCGAGCAAAGTCGGATTTCATGACATGTTTAAGAAGACTTATGGCATCTTATATGAACAGAATTCCTACGTCTTCACGGACCTTTTCAAAGAGCTGGAAAAATACTACGACACAGGATCGGTAAGCAAAAAAAAATTCATCTCGCATAGATTTGTGGTTTTAGGAGCGGGAAAAATCTTTCTTAACCTTCTATATTACAGTCTTGAGTATTTTTTTTTCTTTAAAACGATTTTTTTCCAAAATGAATATTTTCTTCGTTTTCTTTGAAAATAATTTTTTTTTTCATTAAAATGATTTTTTTAAACGATTTTTTTTCTTCAAAATAGATTTTTTCTTCGTTTTCTCTGAAATTAATTTTTTTTTCTTCAAAATTAATTTTTTCTTTATTTTATTTAAAATTGTTTTTTTTCTTTAAAACGATTTTTTCAAATTAAAATATATTTCTTCGTTTTCATTGAAATTAATTTATTTAAAATTAAATTTTCTTTGTCTTTAAAACAATTTTTTTGGTTCAACATAGATTTTTTCTTTGAAATTAATTTTTTTTCTTTAACATTATTTTTCTTCTTTTAAACGATTTTTTTTTCTTTAAAATTAATTTTTTTCTCCGTTGCCACTAAAATTAATTTTGTTTCTTTAAACATAATTTTTCTTTTCCTTTAAAACATATTGTTTTTTTCATCAAAATTAATTTTTTCCTCATTTTCTTTAAAATGATTTTTTTAAACGATTTTTTCTCTTTAAAATAGATTTTTTCTACGTTTAAATTAAAATTAATTTTTTTTATTTAAAATTAACTTTTCCTTTTCTTTAAAACGATTTTTTCTCTTTTAAGTAGATTTGTCCTTCGTTTTTATTAAAATTAATTTTTCTTCTTCTTTAAATCGATTTTGTTTCAAAATAGATTTTTCTTCGTTTTCTTTGAAAATTTTTTTTTTTCTTTAAAATTAACTTTTCGTTTTGTTTAAAACGATTTTTTATCTTTAAAGTGAATTTTTTCCTCATCTTTTTTTGCAAATAATTTTACGTTTTCTTTAAAATGATTTTTTTAAAACATTTTTTTCCTGGAATCAAATTTTTTCTTCCTTTTCATTAAAATTAATTATTTTTACTTTTCTTGAAAACGATTAATTTTTTCTTAAAAATTATTTTTTTCTTCGTTTTCTTTAAAATTAATTATAAGTTTTCTTTAAAATATTCTTTTTAAACGATTTTTTCTCTTTAAAGTAGATTTGTCCTTCGTTTTCATTAACATTAAATTTTTCTTCTTCTTTACATCGATTTTGTTTCAAAATAAATTTTTCTTCGTTTTCTTTGAAATTTATTTTTTTTTCTTTAAAATTAACTTTTCGTTTTGTTTAAAACGATTTTTTTATCTTTAAAGTGAATTTTTTCCTCATCTTCCTTCCAAATAATTTTACGTTTTCTTTAAAATGATTTTTTTAAAACATTTTTTTTCCTTGAATCAGATTTTTTCTTCGTTTTCATTAAAATTAATTTTTTTTTCTTGAAAACAATTAATTTTTTCTTGAAAACGATTTTTTTTCTTCGTTTTCTTAAAAACGAATTTCATTTTTTTGAAATTACCTCCTTCATTTTCGGAAAATCTAAACGAGAATTTTTTTTAAGTGAAAAAAATTTTCCAAATGGAAATTAATCTTCTTCTTCCCAATATTATTCTTGAAAATTATTTGCGGGGAAAAATACGAGTGTTTTCTGCACTCGGCGGGATTTGAGAAATCAAAACTAAAAGTGTAAGTAAAGTTTAGAGAAGAAAAGTTTATAATTAAATTCCCTTGACATTTCTCAGCATTTCAATCGTTCTATAATCTTTTTGCTCTTAAAGATCCTTTTTTGCATTCGCCGTCAGTACATAACTGGAGCGAACTTTGCTCGTATTTCACATTTTGTTTGAAAGACGGGAGCTGAGAGCGATTGTAAATCAAATTTCACACCAGTTCTAAAGCTCAATTTTCAAAGGCAAATTTCTTCCTTTTTTTCCATATACATAATACTCTTCGCAAAAGTTGTTGAAAAGTATTCAATTCAACTTTATGTCTATTTCACTCATATCATTAAAATAATGTAATATTTCTATCAAAAATTTTTTCTATAAATTTACTAAATTATTAATTTTTATTTCATATTTATAATATTTATTTTTGAAATTATATTTTAGCTCTTTTTTTATTTTTAGTTTTATGATCAAAATTGTAAGAAAGAATTTTTTTTAACTCTTTTTGTATTTTCAAAAAGAATTTTCATGATTAAAATTGTCAGAGAGAATTTTTTCTGCTTCTACATTTTTAGAAGTAAAATACAAAAAAATGTGAGTATTGTAAATTAAACATTTTCTCGGTTAGGAATTAATTGTTTTAATTTAAAAAATAATATTCAATGGAATTCGAATCGAAAATAAAAATACAATCCTTTCTCTATGAGGAAGCAATAAGTGTAGACAAAGGTAGAAAATTTTTTATTTTTCTAAAACTTGTCAGGCGAATACGCAATAATTGGTAAAAATTGACCACTTCCCCTGTGAATTTTAGTAATACGAATAAATTCTTCCTTTTTTTGCCTCTCATTCTCCCATGAGGTTTCTTTGAAAATGAAAACGAATCGTTTCTCAAATATGATAATTGCTGCGAGGGTAATTATAGAGGCATTTCCTTCTTTAATTTCTTAAGAAATATTTTTCCCAGGTGAATCGTTTCATTTGAAAATATATCCGCACTAATATTCATAAAGTTGGAAAAATTCATTATTGAGTAGAATTATCTGTCTTCCCTTTTGCTTTTTATGGTTCTTACTATACTTTTCCGTCATTTTGTCTTCATGCTTGGTTCACCGCAATTATATGAGTTGTGTTGTTCGGGAACCCCCGCTCCCTATATCTCATCGTTTATAATACACAAAAGCTATATAAAAGTATCGCGTGCCAGGGTGAATTTAATCAATGCATTTTCGACGTATATACGCAATCGTCCGTTTCTTGATAAAATTCTTGAATCTAAAAATATCTCCCACTTTTCAGCTCGATATAATGCTATACTATTAAAATTAATACCATGTGCCCCTCTTTATATGGTGAGTTTCATTTCTCCTCCATATAAGTGTATAATGTTTTAATCTCGGCATATTATTTTTCATTCAATATTTTCTACTTTCTCTATATAAGGTTTTTTTTCATTTTTGGAAACTTTTTATCAATTCTTTTTTATTTTATCGTTTTTCATATTTATTTCAACGTTTTTAAATCGTTTTCTATATAAATATTTATCATTGGATTTCCAGTCGAAAAGAAAAGTGATTGATTAAAATTCAAAAAGTGTTGAAATTTAAAAAACGCTGTAATCATTAGAAATGTAAAATCAAACCATTAATCTCTATAGTTTTACTCGATTTTAATTATATTAAACCTTTTAAATCCAATTATTTAAAAAAAATAAATATAAAAATTTTAAAATTTAATTTTAAAAAATTTTAATTCAAAAACTTTTACCATTCAGTTCAAAGCCCTTTAAATTTCAATTATTTATGAAATTTTTAATTTAAATATCTTTGAAATTCAATTATTTCCTAAAATTTTAATTGAAGATTTTTTTAAAATTTAATTATTTCCTAAAATTTCAATTGAAGATTTTTTAAAATTCAATTATTTTAAATTTCAAATTAAAAACTTTTGCACTTAATTACTTATTGACATTTTAACGTTAAATCGATCAAAAGTTCAATTACTGAGAAGAATTTCAATTTAAAACTCTTTAAAGTTTAGGTGTTTATTAAATTTTCAATTGTTAATCCTTTGAAGATCAATTATTTATAAAAATTTTAATTTTTTATATTTGGAAATTTAATTTTAAAAAATTTGAGGACAAACACTTTTGAAATTTAATTATTTATAAAAATTACAATTCGAAGCCCTTTAAATTTCAATTATTTATGAAAATTTTAATTTAAACCTCTTTGAAATTCAATTATTTAAAATTTCAATTTTAAGTCTCTTAAAATAAGTCTTTTAAATTCAATTCTTTCTCAAACTTCCAATTGAAGATTTTTTAAAATTCAATTATTTTACATTTCAAATTAAAAACTTTTGCAATTAATTACTTATTGAAATTTTAACGTTAAATAACTCAAAAATTAAATTATTAACAAAAATTTCAATCTAAAATCTTTAAAATTTAATTATTTATTAAATTTTCAATATTTAATCCTTTGAAGATCAATTATTCATAAAAATTTAAAGTTTTTATATTTGGAAATTTAATTTTAAAAAATTTGAGGACAAACACTTTTGAAATTTAATTATTTATAAAAATTACAATTTGAAGCCCTTTAAATTTTAATTATTTATGAAAATTTTAATTTTAATCTCTTTAAAATTCAATTATTTAAAATTTCAATTTTAAGTCTCTTAAAATTTTCAATTATTTATCAAGTTTTCATTTATATACCTTTTGAAAATTAATTATGTATACAAATTTCAATTGTTAAGCGTTTGAAACTCAAATATTTCATAAAAATTTAAATTTTAAATATTTTGAAATTTAATTTTTAAAAATTTCAGTACAAACACTTTTAAAATATAATTACTTAAAAAATTTTCATTTCTAAACCCTTCAAATTTAAATTACTTATAGAACATTTAATTAAAAGCATTTTAAAAATCAATGATTTCCTAAAATTCCAATTTAAGACTTTTTGAAATTCAATTATTTTAAATTTCAACCTAAAAACCTTTAAAATTCAATTATTTATAAAGCTTTTAATGTTAAACCACTCAAAAGTTAAATTACGGAGAAAAATTTCAATTTAAAACTTTTTAAAATTTAGGTATTTATTAAATTTTTAATTGTTAATCCTTTGAAGATCAATTATTCATAAAAATTTATTTTGAAACTTTTTTTAATTTAATTGTTTTATTAAATTGCGATTTAAAATTCTTTGACATATTTAATTATTTAATATGTCAATTCAAACACTTTTAGAATTCAATTACTTTTAAAAATGTTAATATTATGTTACAATTCAATTACTTAGAAAAATTCCAATTTAACATTTTTCGAAATTGCGATATAAAAATTTTAATTCAAAACTTTTTTGAAATTCAATTATTAATAAAAATCTCTACTTTTAATGTGGCTAAAGTTTCGAACGTGCAAATTAACGAAATTTTTTTCACCTTATGTCTTTTTAAAAATTACTATCCAAAAAAGAAAAATAATTGAAATTAAACAATATTTAGTTTAGAATAAATTTGTCTTAATTTAAAAAATAATTTATTGTCAAGAAATACAAATTAGAAGAAGTAAAAATAATATTGTCGTTCACTTAATCGTTCAAAACATTAGGAACATTACTTTTAAGCTTTATATTTACCTTTGTTTTGTAATTAATTTATTTGATAAAAGAATCTGGGCGAATAAGAATAAAAAGTCATTACTTAAATATAAAATTAAAAAAGCCATTTGTGCCTTTTTCTGAAATAATTTTCATTATAGTAGTAGTATTTTTATTTTATTATTCCTTTTTCCCTGTTATCATACTTAAGGAACAGTAAATGAAAAATAAATATAGAAGTTATAATTTTTTTAATTGTCCCAAAAATACTTTCATAAAATTTGATAATTATTTTCACTCACCGAGTAAAAGAGTAAAAGAGTAAAAGTAGAAAAAAGTGCAAATGATGATAAAATAGATTATAACTAAAGAGGAAGCTGAATTCTCGTGTTTTAAATTTATTTGATTAAAATTTTGCAAAGTTAAAACAAAACTTTTGATTGAATGAAAAGAAACGTGTATATATATATTACCCCACGCTGATAGGAATGTTTCACATGTGTCTCCAAGTGAAGAACATTCTCCACTTTGTGATATGAAGTTGATTGTATTTTAGAACAGTGTGCTTCTGACATTTGAGTTTTCATGCGATTATATATAGTCTACAAGTTTGATAACTATATATATTTGCAATTGTCTGGCCATGTCGTTTCAATACGACAATGTCCAATATTCGTCTGGAATGTGAATTAACAGAGAAATATGCGTATATATTAATATAGTGGCTTGCATCCACTAATTTTGGTTCATGATCATCTCGTAATAATCATACAAGCATAAATCGATTGCTTCAACAGTCGCGCACAAATATCAGAGAAGCTATGAGTATATGTGTGTATTTACTGCGGGAATCACAAATCCTCCTCTTCTGTATATATACATTACGAAATTCCAATTCTAAGGTTGATCAAACATTTTGAAATTCTCATTCGTATGAATCATTTTCTTCATATTTTTGCCCATAAGCAAATATTTTATTTCTTGTTATCTTTTTTTTTTATATTCGCATAAATTTCTATTTATACGGGGTTTTTTTTTTCTTCGAAATAATTTTTCACTTCTTGTTGACTTTTGAAGATTTTTGAAGATTCTTAAAGATTCTTAAAAATTCTTAAATATTCTTAAAACTTCTTAAAAATTCTTCAAGATTCTTAAAACTTCTTAAAACTTCTTAAAAATTCTTAAAAATTCTTAAAAATTCTTAAAGATTCTTCAAAATTCTTGAAAATTCTTCAAATATTTACACTTTAAACAGGGTGGCCATATGTCAAGTAAAATCAGGAAAGTGACCGAAAAAACAATTTTTTTTCATAAAACTTAAGAAAATTGGGACTTTTTTCAACTTATTTTCAAAAATTCTGCAAATTTTTTTTATGAACTGCAACTTATTTCGATTTTTATAGTGCGAGAAATAACTAAAGTAAAAAATTATTTTTGAATCATTTTTAAGATAATTAAATTTTTCAAATATATCCATAATAAAAATTGTTTTGAATAATTGAAATTTTGTAAAGTTTAATTAAAGTTAATCAAATTTTTTCAAATTTTTTGTGACAATTTTTAAAAATGAAGTTTTAAAGAACATTGATTGCAAATATGAAAACTAACTGAATTAACAAACATTTTAATAAAACATCTTTAAATGTTAATTCAAAAATGAAAATCAATGAAAATTAGTTTCTAATTTATCAAAATTCAATATTTTTAGTTTTTTAATTACATACTTCCGTAAATTTAAATACATACAAAAATAGTTTCATTTTTTAATTATTTTTAACAATTTGGAAAAAAAATTATGTTCAAAATTTATATTATTATTTATTAAAACGATTTTTTTCTTTAAAATGAATATTTTTTTGATTTCATTGAAATTAATTTTTTTCTTATTAAAATTAAAGTTTTGTTTTCTTAAAAACAATTTTTTTTCCTTCAAAATAGATTTTTTCTTTGAAATTAATTTTTCCTCTTCTTTCAAGCGATTTTTTTCTTCAAACATAATTTTTTTTTCTTTTAAACGTTTTATTTTCTTCAAAATAAATTTTTCCTACATTTTCATTAAGCTGATTTTTTTAAAACGATTCTTTCTCTTTAAAATAGATTTTTTCTTTGATTTCATAAAAATAAATTTTTGTCTTTAAAATTAACTTTTTGTTTTCTTTAAATCGAATTTTTTATTCGTTTTTTTCAAATTAATTTTACATTTTCTTTTAAATGATTTTTTTTAACATTTTTTTTTCTTTGAAACAGATTTTGCTTCGTTTTCTTTCAAATTTATTTTACATTTTCTTTAAAATGATTTTTTTAAACATTTTTTTTTCTTTGAAACAAATTTTTTCTTCGTTTTCATTGAAATTAATTTTTTTCCTTTCTTAAAAATAACTAATTTTTTCTTCAAAATGATTTCTTTCTTCGTTTTGTTTAAAACGAATTTCCATTTTTTTAAATTCACTTTTTCATTTTCCATGCGAGAATTTTTTTCTAATTAACAAAAAAAATAACATTTCACAATTATTTTTAACAATTTGGAAAGAAATTATGTTCAAAATTTATATTATTATTTATTAAAACGATTTTTTTCTTTAAAATGTATATTTTTTTGATTTCATTGAAATTAATTTTTTTCTTATTAAAATTAAAGTTTTGTTTTCTTAAAAACAATTTTTTTTTCCTTCAAAATAGATTTTTTCTTTGAAATTAATTTTTCCTCTTCTTTCAAACGATTTTTTTCTTCAAACATAATTTTTTTTCTTTTAAACGTTTTATTTTCTTCAAAATAAATTTTTCCTACATTTTCATTAAACTGATTTTTTTAAAACGATTTTTTCTCTTTAAAATATTTTTTCTTTGATTTCATAAAAATAAATTTTTGTCTTTAAAATTAACTTTTCGTTTTCTTTAGAACGAATTTTTTATTCGTTTTTTTTTCAAGTTAATTTTACATTTTCTTTTAAATGATATTTTTAACATTTTTTTTTCTTTGAAACAGATTTTGCTTCGTTTTCTTTCAAATTTATTTTACATTTTCTTTAAAATGATTTTTTTAAACATTTTTTTTTCTTTGAAACAAATTTTTTCTTCGTTTTCATTGAAATTAATTTTTTTCCTTTCTTAAAAATAACTAATTTTTTCTTGAAAATGATTTTTTTCTTCGTTTTGTTTAAAACGAATTTCCATTTTTTTAAATTCACTTTTTCATTTTCCATGCGAGAATTTTTTTCTAATTAACAAAAAAAAATAACATTTCACAATTATTTTTAACAATTTGGAAAGAAATTATGTTCAAAATTTATATTAATAATTTTTAATTAAAATTTATAAAAAAATTAATCAGCATTTTTAAATTGCACAAAAAACCTTTCAAGAAATTCATTAATTTTTAAGAAATTACAGTAAAATATTACTATTTTAGATTTATTAGAATTTTGGAAAAATCATGGTTCTATTTGGAATTAAAATTCTTCAAAAATTTGATTCCCTTTATTTAGAATATTTTTTCAAAAATTTAATTATTTTTAATAGATTTTACCGAATTTCAATTGTTTGGAAATTTTTCAATTGTATCTAATTAAACCTACTTCTATTTATGTTAAAAAATTATTCTAAAATATTTTCAAATAATTATTTGTAAGAATTTATTTTTTATAATTGTTCAAAAATATTATGCCTTAATAACTTTAGAAAAAAACACGGTCAGTTACAATTTATTATAAAAAATTGTTTTTCTGTATTTAAATAATTGCGTATTTTAATAGAACATTAGAAAAATTATTTAAAATAATTGATTTAAGGTAAAGTTTAATTTAAAATTGATGTTCATAAAGTTTTGAACGTTTAAATGAACGAGAATATTTTGTTTACTTCTTCTAATTTGTATTTCTTGACAATAAATTATTTTTTAAATTAAGACAAATTTATTCTAAACTAAATATTGTTTAATTTCAATTATTTTTCTTTTTTGGATAGCAATTTTCAAAAACATTTAAGGTGAAAAAAAATTTCGTTTATTTGAAGGTTCGAATCTTTAGACACATGGAAATAATAGAAAATAATTGAATTCAAGAAAGGTTATAATTATAAATTTTAGAAATTATTAAAATTCACAAATTTTACTCGAATTTTCCGTGTAAAATCTCATATTTTTCTGTCAAAAGAATTTTGTCAGTGGAAATAATTCAGAATTTCAGTAAATTGTCAGGGATATTAATAAACAGAAACTTAAGATTACTCTGTTTAGATGGAAAATTTCTGCCTTGAGCAAATAATTTTTTTGTATTATAAAAAATTTTGATATTGTTTACAAAATGTGGAATAATTTTAAAAAGTCGTAAATTATTTTTCAAGTACCATTAAACGGATTTACTAATCATTATTTTTCAATAAGCACCGCTCTTTAAAGCGTGAATTTAAAAGAACTAATTTCGTGAAATCCATTATATATCGAGATATCTGACACATAATTAATGAGCATGTCGAATTTTATTTGCAACCGCATTTTTGTGGTGCTGCTGCTGCTGGTAGTGTTAATTTTTCTTCATTGTTATAACATCCTTTATATACATTTCATTAATGAGTGAAATTATTCGCGTACGTTCGTGCAACTATTATCCTCGAATCAACACTCATTTATAAAACATCTCTTTAGTATATTGGTGTGTGCGAGCGATTGCAACGAAACCCAGGAGATAAACAGAGGCAACGCGTGTTTCGCATGATTTACAATTTGCCACAACTGGTTTAGAGAAAAGGATAATTCGTTACGTCAAACTAAAATGATGGTTCTGAGTTTTCCTGATGATCGATCATTATATGTTTTCGATCGACTGCCATATTGTTACTGTGAAAAATTTTCTTCTTCGTTATTAATCATATTCATTATTATTCTTATTATAGTAATTAAAAACCACTTTTTCGAGAAAACGAAGTAGTTGATAAATATTTATCGTGTGAGCAAGTGGAAATTTATTTTAATTTAATTCTTTTGGAAATGATGGATCGTGGTAGGAAATTATGAAGCATGAGCTAACAAACTGCTTGGAAAAGATTGAAAAAGATGAAAAATAAAAAAAAATGTTTCTAATTAAAAATATTTACAAATAATTACATTTTTTTTCCTTTTTTGCAGGTTGACTTGGACGATGTGATGGACAATTTTTTCAATACCCTTTATCAGAAGATGTTTACTGTGCTAAATAGTCAGTATACTTTCGATGCAAAGTACTTGGAGTGTGTTGGAATGCACATGAAAGAAATGGGACCATTTGGAGATGTGCCTTCGAAATTAGGAAATCAAGTTAAAAGGTCGTTTGTCGCTACGAGAGCATTCAGTCAAGCTCTCAATGTCGCGGCCGAAGTTCTCAAAAATATGCAAACGGTTGGTTGAAAATACAAAAATTACTTCGATGAAGTTTGCAACGTTTATGATCAACGATTGAAAGAAAAAAATTATTTTCCTACCAAAAAGAATAAAAAAATTTGTTCACAAATTTTTTTTCTGTAAATCATTATTCCAAAAAATTAAACGTACTATTTTCTGTAAAAAAAAATTGCTTAAAAAATTATTTTTCTTCAGTAATCGTTGACTGTAAACGTTGTGAATTTCACCAAGGTCAAAAATTATACTTAATTACGAAAGATTGTAATTTGAATTTTTATTTTCACTCTCATTTCCTCCATGACAGATTTTTATTTTCACTCTTCTTTTCTCTTTGATTTTTTAGTTTGTTTGTGAAAAAAATCTGCGAAGCTGTAAATTGAAAACAAAAATCGATCAAAATGTTCAAAGTAAAAAGTGTAATGAAAATAATTGACCAAAGTAAAAAATGAAAGTGAAAATAAAGATGAAAAAAATGTACCAAAGATGATCCCCAAGTTTTGAACGTTCAAATAAACGGAATACTTTTTATTGCTGATATTTTAATAAATAACGAATCATAAAAAGATTTATAAACTGAAAATTTACGTTTACAAACTCAGTAAAATATTTTTTGGATAGTAACACAAAATAATTGCAATGAAAATTTAATTTTTAGAAGAAATAAATAAATTTCATTCATTTGAACGTTCAGAACATTAGGTTCCTCACAAAAGAGAAAATAAAAATCTAAATGGAAACAAAAATCAGTCAAAGTGAAAATGAAGAATCTAAAAACGAAAATTCTTTTTCGAACCCTACAGTCAAAGATTAAATTAATTAAAAATATAAGGGAAAGAAAATGCAAATTACAATAATTGCAATCAGTGCAGAAAAGGTGTGTGTGTGTGTGTGCTATCTAAGTCGACAGATTATTTAATTTTCATCCTCGTATACGATAATCTTCGTTTAATTCGATTATCGTTTTTGTTCGGGATGAAAGTTTTTATCTTTACGACCTATTCAATTTAAAAGCTTTTAAAGTCAAAGGCTTTTCGTTTAGCAGACTTTTTTTTGTTACTTTTAAACTGGTTATTTGAGACTGTAACTTGTTGAATTTGAAGCTCTCCCTCTATATAGACGGTTGGATGCAATATATGTATATTTATACGAATCACCCTCTTTGTTTATTGTAAAACGGTGTATAGAGCTCTCTTGTCAGTTTATGGGTATATAGGGAATGGAAAAGCTTTCACAGTTTTGAGATATAAACGAATTAACACCGCACGAGTTGAATTGATTTATCTAGACGATAGACATATATGTAGCGTTGAATTATAATATAATGTAATATAATTGTAATAAACTTGTTGTCGCAGCTAAAGCCATCAGCCGAGTGTGCTGCTGCATTAACGAGAATGACGGCCTGTCCGTCCTGCAGCGGGATTCCTGGCAATGTTTTGGCGTGTAGTGACATGTGCGCAAATGTGATGAAGGGCTGCCTCGCACATCACGCAGCACTTGACGCTGAATGGAATCATTTTGTCGGTGAGTTCTTCTCTAATTTTCCATCGCCTATATATACTTTGAAGCAATTAACGATTCTTGAACAAGTGTCTAGATTTTTTTTAATCAAACGCAGGAGTGAAGTTCACGGTATTTTATCATCAACGATTTTACAATTTTTCTAAGGATTGAGAATTGAGTTAGAAAAATTAATCAAAATCAAATAAAAAAATCAATCAAGTAAATTAAAAATCAAACAATCAAATCAATCAGAAGTCAAAATAAAAAACGCAACATTTTTGATTAAGGCAAAACAATGAATTTTATTAAAATGGTGCTTCGTAACATTTTTTATTCATTTCTTTGTCTCAATTTAATATACTTAAAAAAACTGTATTAGTGTAGAAAACCTATTTTTCTGTTGAAATTTTGAGCTTAAAATCTTTTTTCGAAAAATATTCTTTCATCAACTATTAAAAATACAATTTGTTAACAAACAAAAAAATTGTTGTCAATGCTCAGCGTCAAAAAGTATTTTTTTATGGGGATTTCTAGCGATGACAATGGCACTAATTTTACTAATATTTTAATTCAACTGGAAATCTAAAACTCAAAAGTCTTTGCAAAAAAATATTCTTAATTTCCTCTTGTTTTTTTAAAGTACCTTTGGCAAAAAGAAAATTTTCTTCACGCTGATTTTAGAGACCTAAAACTTCTCCTTTTTGGTGTTAAACATATTTTTCAAAAACTTTAAAACCTTGAAATTGAATTCTTCCTGAATTTTGAATTTTATATTACCTGCGGATCTTATTTTTGTTAATTTATGATTCATTTTTAATAATTAAATTCTAGATTAAAATTCTTAGAGTTATTGATTATAATTAAGTAAAAAAAAAATTTTTTTTTTGTTAAAAACCAGTTGCAATTTTTGAATATATTAAGTCATAATAAGCAGAAACTATAAATAAAATTTAATTGAAAAATTATTTAAATTTTATGAAATTTATTTTAAGTTTTGAAAAAAATTAATAAGATTTTATCTCAATTATTTAAAAGTACTTAAATTTGGAAAGCAACTTAATTAAAAATTGTCAAATTTATTGAAAATAGTAATAAAAAATTAATACAAACAATTTTAAATAATAAAAATTATAAAATTAATAGTCAAAATTATAATTCGAAATCCTTTTAAATTTAATTGTTTCCATGAATTTCAAATTAAAATCCTATCAAGTTTAACTATTTATAAAAATTTTATTTCAAAAGCCCCTTCATATATTTAATTTTTTGCATAACATTTCTATTTAAATTTTAAAATCTGTTGAAATTCAACTATTTTTAAAGATTACAATTTAAAATCTTTTTGAATTCAATTATTTAAAAAAAAAATTCTTTGAAATTCAATTATTATTTAGAAAATAAATTAGAATTGTAAAATCTTTTGTAATTCAATTATTTATAACAAAAAGTGCAATTATTTCAAAATTTTAATATTTATTTTTGAAATGTACTTATTTATCCAAATTTCAATTCAAAATCATTTGAAATTCAAATACTTTTAAACATTTTAATTTAAAACCCTTTTGAATTTAATTATTCCAAAAAAAAAATTCTTTGAATTAAAATTAAAATTTTTTGAAATTCAATTATTATTTAGAAAATAAATTAGAATATTGTAAAACTTTTGTAATTCAATTATTTATAAATAAGTGCAATTTTTTCAGAAATTCAATATTTTTTTTAAAATGCAGTTATTAATTAAAATTTCAATTCAAAATCGAAAAATCGTCTGAAATTCAATTATTTATAAAAGTTTCCATTTTAATCTTCTTAAAATTTAATTATTTATGGAAATTTTAAAAGTAATCATTTTGAAATTCAATTTTTAAAAATTTTAACTAAAGCACTTTTGAAATACAATTATTTATAAAAATCTCATTTTAAAACCTTTTTAAATATGTTTTGTATAAAATTTTTAATTAAAAATCATTTAAAATACAAGTATTTAATTGTGAATTTTCGGAAATTTAATAAATTATTTAGAAGAATTTTAATTCTTTAAAGATATTTTTAAAAAAACTAAAATTAAATAAAAATAGATTTGAATAAGTTGTTTAAAATTATTAAAATTATACCAAAAAATAATATCAGATAGTTAATAAATAATTGAAATTGAATTAAAAATAATTGAATTTATCAAAGAATTTCGTTAGAAATTTGCAAAAAATTGAATTTTTAAAGTATTTTATATATTAATTCAATAATTTGGTATATATTTTTTGTAAACAAAAATTTGATTTTTACGGTGTCTATATATTAAAAAAAAAATTATATTGTGACAAACTTTACACGATTATTTATAAAAAAAATCCAAAAAAATTCTTCTATTTGACTTAAATACATTTCTTTCAGTATTGGTATCAGAAAAAAATCAAAAATTCTGTCTGAATATTTTATTTTTACACTGAAATTATTCTATACGAAATTAAATTTTGATACTTTAATAATTAGCCGATCTTCCAGTATACTTATAAAGAATTATTCCTAAATTAAAAAGAAGAAAAAAATTCCTATAAATATTTCTATGTAATAAAGGTCGCTGATCGATCGTTGAAATTAGTCGAAAATAGAAGCCAGACATTTTAAAAGGAAGTGAATTTAATTTTTCAGGCGCCTCAATTAATTTCGTACTATGAGTGCAAAAACGTTTCTTTATTTTTTAATAATTCACTCTGTTTACTTCATTTAAGGCAATCTCTTGCATATTTAATATTTTCAGAGAGTCGCGGTTTCTTTTGACACAATTTGCGACTAAAGAAGACGAAATTTAAGGTTCTTTTGCATAATTTTCTTTATTCGAATAATTCTCTCTTCAATTAAAGAAAGCCAAATGCGATGAGTAACTCTTGATGATAAAAAAGCTTCCAATTTATCTCTTAATTAATATGAGCTTCTCGGAATTTATTAATGGCACAAGATTTAGCCAATGCATTTATACTTGGAAATGGATATTTTCTCTCTCTCTCTCTCTCTCTCTCTCTCTCTCTCTCTCTCTCTCTCTTATTTGCGATTTATATAAAATTCATTATTTCGTGTATAATTAAATTCACTGTTTGTTATTTGTTGTAGAAATGGAAATCTAGATGGAAATGTAATTGAAATGTTTCTGATTTCAGAGGCTGTCAATAATGTCGCCGATCGACTCCTGGGTCCATTTAATATTGAAATGTTGGTGCGGCCGATAAATTTGAAAATTTCCGAGGCTATAATGAATTTTCAGGAGAATAGTCACGAGGTTTCGCAAAAGGTATTCGCTGGCTGTGGACGTCCACAATTGGGGCGACGCAGAAGACGAAGTAAAGATATTGATTTGGAGCCATTGAATTATGATGAAAATTTAATGTCAGAAGATCGTTCCTCGACGGCAGTGATGCTTGATAAATTGGTGAAGGAGATCAAACAGAAAATCAGAGATTCAAAACAGTTTTGGGTTTATTTGCCCTATCAGCTGTGCAACGATGGTCTCGTCGTTCCCCCCAGTAATACCAAGGAATGTTGGAATGGCACACATGTAGATAAGTGAGTATTTTTCTTCTCTATTCGATAATTGAAATCGAAATATTCGTTCCAAAAGTTGCAGTATAGAATTGAATTTTATATTGAAAGATAAATATTTCCCATTTGCATATTAATAATACACCGAAAAAAAAATATTCTTGTTTTAAGAGGACAATTCCTCTTCTAAAATCCTCTTACATTTTATTCTTAAATTAAGAATATTATTCTACATTGGAGACTATTCCTCTACTTTTAAGAGGAATTACTCTTAAGTGGAGAATAATCCTCTTAATATAAGAGGACGTTTTTTGGTCAATATACAAAAGGAAAATATGCATCAAAATAAGAGGAATCCTCTCAAAACAAGAATATTTTTTTTTCGGTGTAATAATAATAATAATAATAATAATAATAATAATAATAATAAATTCAATACCATGTTTCGTGCTCACTCGCGCGTAACATTCGTCAGTACTAATGCCTAATTAAATATATATGTTTGATTGAATAAAATTTCCGTTCAATATATGAATACGTTAAAATTCCTTGTCGTCAAGAATTTTTGAATTGATTTCACGTTTGGAATGTGTTTATTATTTTTTTTTGGCTAAATTATAACTGTTTCTTTTTTAGATACATATATCCAGTGTCTTCGGATGGTGAGACGCAAACCTTAAATCCAGAAGTGAGAGAAGGTGGTCCCAGGCCCGCAATAGTTAGAGAACAACTATTTCAACTAACGACCATTACGAATAGGCTACGCTCTGCCTACAATGGTCACGACGTTGATTGGATCGATACAGGTAATTTGCATTGCAGATTGAATTGATCTTGTCTTGATTTCTGTCCTGGTTTCAACTATCAACAATGAAACAATCCTCTAAACAGCCATTAATTATCAGATTCCTCCGAGACTATATTTTTTTAAACATTTTTTTCAACGGGGAAATTTAATATTCAATTGCTGAAAGAAAAAAAATACAACTATTAACGTATTTACATTTTTCTTTAGATCGTACTATTTTGTTTAGAGAAAAATAATTTTTCTATAATTGACATTTTTTTTTTGCAGAAGAATCGTGGTATGGATCCGGAAGTGGTTCTGGAGACAACGCCGAGGAAGATCCAATAACAGACGACGAGGACGGTTTCAGAGAAGAAGGTTCGGGCTATGATCCGGAACCAGTTCCCGAAGTTCCGAAGAATAATTTACCACCCCTCGTTCATAAGGATATCACACCTCGAGTGGATATTGAACCGAAGACGCCGAGTGTCAATAAAACATCGTCCGTTGACAGTGGTGCGCCGAGGCAGAAGATGTCGCTATCGAGGGCACTGGCGACGTATCTTTTCCCAATAGCTGTTATGTGGTTTGGCGGTTGTCTTACCGAGTGGCTGTGATTTTGTGGATTTTAAATCCACATAATATTGTGTAAATATATTTTTTTTTATTTCGAACTATTTCGTTTCGATCTGATCGAGAAAGCGGACCGTGTACTCAGTTGATTAAAAGTGAACTCGTCGAAATTAAAGTGCCAGTGAATATAATCTTTCTTTTTTTTTGCGAAAAGGAAAACGACAAGAGCTGGCTCAACAAATTTCTGAAGCGCTTCAATATATTATATATACTCGATTTCCAAAGTAAAAAAAGAAAACTTGAGACGATAAAAATGGTACTCCGTTGATTCTCGTGAAAATCGTTAATCTGACGAAACTGAGTATACGAAAAGCAAAAAAACGGGACTGAATATTTATTAAGCGTTCGTTGTGTATTGTATAGTTCTTGATGCGACGCTTGCTGGAGAAAAAGGAAATCGAGAGATGGAAACTTTCTCGTCAAACTGATAATGCGAAAAATTAAAAAAAAAATAGACAAAAAAATTCTAATGCATTGTCAGAATTTCGAGTTTGTTTCTAATCATCGATTTCAACTTTGTAAATAATTTTGGAAGGAGAACTACGAATCGTTCCCGAAATCTTTGGAAGTATTTTAAATTTTTTAAATAAATAAATTTGAAATTAATACTGAAATTTCGACAACGATTACAGCATGAAATGCGGTAGAATTCCTCAAATAGTAAATAGTTTTATTTAATCAACTCGTAAATTATTCTTCAAAAGTATTTTTAATTCTTCTTTTCTTAAATTAATAAAAGTCCAATGATTTTTCGAAAAAAAAAATCCAGTGATTCGAAAAAAAGAAAAAGTCCAGTGAATTTTAGAAAAAGTAATATATTTAGATAAGAATCATTCGTAACTCTCCTTCTTAGTCTTTAGCTATTAGATTTGGTATTTTATTAAAAAATAAATAAATAAAGCGTCAGTGTGGCGTCAGTATGCGGTCGAAAACTGACTCCTGTGATAAAGTCAAATAGTGGTCCTAATTGCGGACTTGACCGTGAAAAATAAAAAAAAAAACTTCCACACCATCTTGACGAAAATAAACTTCGGCATACGATAGATGTCTTACAAATCTAGTGAAATATTAAAATTTAATATTATATATAAATATATAATTATTTGTAATTATATTATAAATATATATATAAAATTAATATAAAAATAATTCGACTACGTTTTAAAATGGTTTTTATCAAGAAACGTACATATTTTGATTCACTTTGTGAATCGACATTTATATTTATAGGATTATCCAATTGAAAACCAAGTCTTTGCCAAACATGTTAGGAAATTAATTTTTCAGAAGCAATAAACATAATATAAATTTTGTAACTAAAAAAAAATCGCGCATCTTTTTCAAAAAAAATTTTATTCACTAAATTTCGGAAATTTTTTTCAAAAAAATTGTATTAAAAAAAACGTATTTATTTTATTCTAAGTAATTTAATTAACTTATTCCTTTTAGGCGTTTATGTATATTGTAATTTTATGTCCTTAAAGTTTCGAACGTTTAGACTACTTCATATTTGAATTTTTATTAGATAAAAAAATTGATAGAATTAAAGAAAAGTTTTCTCTTCATTTTATATAGTAAGGGAAGAATTTGAACGTTCAAAACTTTGGGGATTTATTTTTCTCTCTAATTCGAAACTTTTTATAAATTATACGGTACAATTTGTAAATTTTCATTAATTTCTCATTTAGTTCGTCTTTCAATTATTCACCGGGAGATTAATTAAAATTTCCACTTTGTACTTTGTTTTTGCAAAAATTGCTTCGAGTCAAAAATTATTTTCGAAAATACAGGGTTTTTAAAAAAATGTTTCTAACAAAATGTCTGCATTGTAATAATATTGTACTTGAAAAATGGAAAGTATCGTGCTCCAAGTGTACAGAAATTCATGAACAAATTAGTTTAAAAAAAAAAATAGTGTCGAGCGTAATAGAGGTGTTTTTCTTTTACATTAAAAATAATTCAGTTAGAAATGTAATGTAAAAAGTATAGGTGTTAGGTGTTCCCTTCTAGAATAGACTCGGGCGTTTATTATTTTCTCAACAATTTGTCTTCTTTTCTTTCATCTCCTTTTTTCTATTTTTCGATGGGAAAATTTCCACCCATACACTAATTGTATTAAATTAAAATTAAAAAAAAAATAAATTAAAATAAGTTAACAGAAATAAAATCGAATTAAAAAATGGAAATAAAATCGATCGAAGAAATGGAAACAAAATCAATTAAAGAAATAGAAATAAAATCAAATAAAAAAGAGAAATAAAATCGAACAAAAAAAAATTTAATTAAAAATAAAAAAAATAAAATAAAAGTAGGATTGTAAATTGTTGTGGAAATATTAAAACGTTATCATTAAAAGTGCCCCAGAACACACGAACACATTTGTCTGAAATTAAGAGTGAAACTCGTCGATTTGTCCGATTATGAAATGAGGAGAAAAAAATTGTACAAACAAAAAACTAATTTTTGTCCGATATCAAAGGAAAATTGTCGATTTCTCTGTATGCGTGAATGAATGTTTCAAACATTGATCTAATGATGTTCAAGTACAAAATGGATACAGCGATCCTTTTGTATATTGACGTTAAACGAACTGACTCGTCGAATTTATGTTTGTAAAAGCAGAACTGAAAATGCCTTAAACTCAGAAGTCTTTCTCTCTTTCTTTTTTTTCCAAGGGGAGAGAGGGAATTTCGTTCAATATCCATTGTGCACTTTTTTCCATATTTGTACAACAGGAGTAATTTCAATATTGACCACTTCTTTTTTTCTATCGTTACAATACGATATCAAAAAAAAAAAAAAAAATCGATAACATTCGTCTTGTAACGTTTTCGATCTCGATAAAGTTTACAGCTGGCGCATTTAGAGGCCGATTGTGTGTATTTGTATTACAACAGAGTAAAGTTAGATTTGCCAGCGAGTCAAATATCATTTTGACCACATTGAATGAACGAAATTGTTTTCGTGCAAACAACCTCTCTTTGTGACTTGCACTTTTTTAGTATTTAAATGAATTTCGATACAATTTCGATGAATTTTTATACAAGCGAAATTTTCTTTTTTACTTTTATATCTTATACAATTTTCTTGGATATTTTACTCAATTTTTTCTTATCGATAAGTAGTCTGTCAGTGTTTTTTTGTAAATGTCGAATCTGTCAAGTTCTGAACGTTTACTTTGTGGAAAAGATTTTTTTTAATTTGTCCCTTATAAAAGTTCAGAATTTTCGGGAAAATATTTTATGTAGTTCCGTAAAATTTGGAATATTCAAAAGTAGGAAATTTTTTTTGTTTCAATATTCCGGGAAGAAAAGTAACATAAATTTTTATCTACAGTTTAGAATTCATTTTTTTAACTCACAACGTAATTTCGAAAGAAAACGAATTAAAAAGACATGACAAAAATAGTCCTTCATTTGAATATTCAAAAGTTTGGAAACATTTTCTTAATTAGAAATAAACTCCAAGTTTGCAGTGTTTTCTAAATATTTTACATTATTGAAAATAAATAAATAAATTAATATTTATTAGTAAAACAATTGAAATATTCACGAATTCATGAATTTAAATTACAAATAATATTTTGATTAGCATAAAAGAAAAATGTTATTGAAAAAATTGCAAACTACTTGGAAAAATAGTCTCAGAATTGTAGAAAATTTTAGCCCCTTTTTTTAAATCTCAAATTCAAGTCTGATGAGTCTCTGTTGATTTATAAAGAAACTATGTGTATCCTGTGAATATTTCTGTTACATAAGGAATACCTGATACTGCCTGTACATTGTGATAAAAAAAAAGGGAAACTTGTATAAAAAAACAAAACAAAAAAAAAAAATTGTGTAATGCGTTGTTCCATTCCACTTGCGTGATACGTGGAGACATTGAAGAAATTGTTTAAAAAGTAATTCGAGTTGCGTGAGGAAAGAGTATGTAGTGAACTTTTTTTTGAGAGAAAAAAGTTGTAAATGTAATTTCTTTCTGAAAAAAATAACAAATGTGTGCCATATTTTGTGGCTATTGTTATAAAAAAAAGAAGAAAAATTGAATTCATGCCATGTTATGTTAGTCGAACAGTGAATTTTTTTCTCTTTTATTACTCTGAATAAGGAAGAAAGTCGTGAATATTTAAGGAGCGATATTTTCCTTATAGACTTGTCTCTAATTCTTTTTTTTTCTATTAGAAACCTTGTAAATGTTTCAGAGGAACAACAAATTCCGTGCTTTTTCTATAATGTAGTAGCGATATCAAATTTTATTTAATGATTCAACTTATTGAATAAATTTCAATATTTAAATATTTTTCTGGTGTATTTTATTTATTCTGGAGTGCATTCATATTATTATTATTATTATCGTTATTATTGCTATTATTATACTATTGTTTTATTTTATTAGAAAATAATATTTTTTATATTATTTTTTTTACTTATTTATTTTTTATAATATTTTTAATATTTATTTTTTTTTATTTATTTACTTTTTAATATTTATTTTTTTATTTATTTATATTTTATTTATTTTTATTTAATTATTGATTATTCTGAACAATTTGTTTTTAATGTAAGAAAAGTAGTAAAAAGTATTAAAATAGTTTTTTTACTCCTTTTTTATTTTACTGTAAATATTTTCATTCAAATATTTAATTTAAAAGAGCAAAATTCAAATTTTCCGACATTTTCTGCTTTACCGACAATGGGTACAATCTTCATTATCGACCATTGTTGACAGGTGGCGACAAGGCGGGAAAACGCGAAACTATGATGAGAGAAGACAGACTTCCAACTCCACTTCCAAACAATTATCCCCTTTAACATTACAATACTCATTGTTTACAGTAAATATATTCTTAAAAAAGCACTTTATCAGTGTAAAGAAAATATAGTGACGTGTGAATTCGTGATAAAAGTGACTTTAAAAAATGTGGAATTAACTAAAAAAAGAAAGAAAGAGATTATTTGGCTAGTTCGTCTACTCCTCGTGGCGCTGTAAAGTGAAAAGATGACGTAGTGCGTGCATTGCATTCGAACAGTAATCATATCTATGGGAAGTGTCTCGGTCTTTTGTATTTTTCGCGTCCTTCAATTGAAGAAAAATTCTGTCGCTTGAAGAAAAGTGCCGGTTGTGAAAATTGGTTTTTAAGTGAAGAAAATCTTTATTGACAGTGTTTATTCATATTGGAAAGCCTTGTTGGGTCACGACGCTGGAAAACTTTGGGTGAGGTCTTTTACCGCTCCGGTTTCATATAATGTATTTTCATGCGGATATTTTGAGTGTTTCAAGTGGCCTAGTAGACGAAGTCTTAATTTTACCTCGTGCACGTGTTAACTCGACCTTCCGGACGACGTTCCTTTATAATGTTTATGTTGAGGTTAACTTTTTCTCGCGTTTCGTGCACACATTGCACATTGTCCTAGGTGGAATGTCCTACACGAATTCCAAGATATTGTACAATTTAAAACCTCGTGCACATCTCTCCTTTTATGAATCACTTGGAAAGCGTGACAAATTACTCGAGAGGGCGTCCGCATTGAATCGATTGCATTCACGAGGTTAAATAAACAAGTACTAGTTGTAAAGCATTGTAAAGTGCACGTAAACATTGTGATAATCAACGTGAGCTGATAGTTGTGTGTTGTTGCATCGAATTTGTGCATTCAAAATATCCGCATTGGTTTTTTTTTGTCGAATTTCGTGTTTTTTTCGATATTTAAAAATACTTGGTATTGGAAAATACTTTTCTTGGTCCTTTTTGCCCTAGAGAATGATGGGAATTTCATTATAAAATGAGTCATGGGAATGAAATGATAGTCATGTAAAACATTCCGGATTTAAACTATAGATTTCTGATTGACCTCGGAAACTTGTACATTAACGACATCAAAGGGCTATTGTTACTTTGCCTTTAGATTTTTGACATGAATAAAAAAGTTGAAGTATTTCAAGCGTTTACATTGAAGTAATTAGAGAACTTTTCTTCTTCCAATATGATAGTAATTATGGTAACGTATAATTATCCCGAACAATTGAAATTCATTTACTGAATATAATTCTAAAGAACATTGTAAATTTAATGTAAATAATTTTAAACACATTTTTTCCTCAAAAAAAAAACTTGTGATAATATTGTGAAATGAAAATTATGTAGTTATTTTTATTTTTATTGCACTTCTCGAAAGAAGGAGATAAAATTTGTTATACGGAATTTTGATATTTGGATTTAATTACACTTTGAATTGCAACTGAATTTTTCTTGTGAAGATACTTGAAATTTGCATTTAAAGGGAAATTTCTATTTTTAATCAGTACGTGAAAGAAATTATTTCAAATTCTAATTTATGAGTGAAGTAAAATATGAATTTTAGATTGAGAAAAGATATCAAAGAATTGCTCCTCGTGTAATGTCAATGTAAAAAAAAGGAGTTCAATTCTTTTTTTGCAGATAAAAAAGTAAGTTATACAAATTGCACTTGATTGTTACTATCGGTATTTACATATATGTTAATTGAAAAATTATCCTCAACAATTAGAGTTTAGAGGTTAATTAGTGTAAAAAGTTGATTATACAGAAAGTTGAGTTTTAAATATAGAAACTCGTGTCCGAGTTCACGAATTGTGACTTTTTGTTTGGAAACAGAATCAAACAGATTGTCGACTGATCAGTCGAGTTGAGTTTACAAAAGTTCGTTTCAATAAATTATTATTATACATAGTTTAGAAATAATTTCTTCCACCCTCGAGTTTTATTTAGAAAATAACCTCGCATTTTTTTCCAGTGGTAAAAAAACATTGCGATTTGATAAAAAAAATAGAAACGATTCGAACAAAGTAGAGTGGGAAATGTTTTAATTGTTATTATTGGAGGAAGTAGAGTGGGCAGACAGTGTTATTGAGCGTAATGAATTGAATTTTGAAAGGATTATGTTAGAAACAGTATTAAAAATTAGAGGCCCAAATCGCACAGGTTGAATGTCCTATTCTCGCGTTAAAAGCATCTCTACCTTTCGGGAACCGGTTGGATGAAATCCATGGGAAAATGGTCGGGCATCGTGAGATCCTTTAAAAGGAATCTCACGGGCATAAATATTTTCTCAGGCTCGCGCACAAAACTAACCCCCTTAATCTTTAAAGTGCAACTTTTCTCTTTTTCCGCGCAATTCTATAAGTGTAAAATTGCAAATTTACTTATATTCTCTCTTATTTAAAAAGGACATAAATTTTAATCACCACCATCGTAAACAAAATAACCTCCTCAACTCTGTCTCACTTATACTTTCTCAATTTGCATTAGTCAAACTCTTGACAAGTGGAAATGAAATTTTTCATACATTAAATAACAATCGATCATAAATATCAAGTATTTTAGTAACGACAATGAAAAAAAAACGAAATTGCCTGAATATTTATGCAGGAGAATCGTATAATCATAATTTATTTTGATTTATTGTTTGTTGGAATTTGTAATTTATGTTTAGTATTTCAATTATAATTACTCGATTATAATATTCAATTATATTATTCAATTAAAATACTTAAGTGAAGTTTAAAATCGATTAACTTAAAAATAATGACTCATTATTTTTAAATAAATATTTACTCTGAATAAAATAATTTTCGTGACAATTAAATGGTATTTGTTTGGAAAGACTAAATTTTTATTGGGTTCAAATAAAAGTCTTAAAAAATCTTTAAAATTAGTTCTGTCAATTTCCTTCTTAAATGATTGTTAGGGTATAATCCGCAGCATCCGATTCTAGTATTTAATTATTTTCCCAACTCTGTTCGTCTTTGAGTGAATCTTTTGAAACTTTTATATAATAGTAGATCGCAATTCATCAGTTCTTCTTCAGAATATATTCTTTTTTTTTTTCTTCAATTTGTATGCTTTTGATTTCACCTCACGACTTTGGCTATATATATAGTTTTGCTCCTTGAAGAGGAAGTTTTGTTATATAAAAAGAAGAAACGACGAGAGGCGGTAATTTTATTTTCTGTTAATGAGTGCAACACAATGGAAAATAGGATATAGAATGTCCGATAACGAATAAAAGTCTCAGATAAAAGCGTGTCTATTAAGAGGATAATGAAATTTGAGCTTTCAAGTTATGTAGTATATATATGTGTGTAGTACGTCACTTAGGTTTTCAAGTTTCAGAACAGTTTGAAACTCTATTGAAACCTTACTCGCGGAGAAGATAGGAAACCGCAATCCGACCATTCTTATAATATATACATATATATAGTAGTAGAATGATCCATATTGAAGAAGCATGCTTGAAACTTATCTAAATTACACGCTGTTTACTTCAATTAGAGTTTAAATAAAGGAGTTTAATTAAATTGATTTTCAGGACGGCTGATTTTGGATTCCATAAAATACGAACCTTTATTGTGAACGGAAGTGCGAGGGGAAGAAAAGGAAGAAGGAAACTTTCTAAGGAACTCGAGAGAATTTGTTCTTCGTAAGGATTCAAGGTAACTTTTGTAATTAGTATTCGATTTTTTATTTTTGCGCAAATTTTTACGTTTTTAATAGTTTATTTTTTATGTTTAGTATTTCAGGGTGGCCACATATCAGTAAATTCGGGGAAATGTCAGTAAAACAAAATTTTTGATAGTAAAGTCAGGGAAGTGACAGATAAAACTATTTTTTCAGGAAAATTAATGTTCCTAAAGTTTCGAGCGTTTAATTGAACGACAATATTTTTTTTTACTTCTTCTAATTCGTATTTTATTTACAGAAAAATTATTTTTGAGATTAAAACAAATTAATTTTTAACTAAACATTGCTGAATTTCAATCGTCTTTCATTTTTCGACAGTAATTTTCAGGAAAACTTAAGTTGAAAAAAAAATTCGTTCATTTGAGCGTTCAAAACTTTGATCCCATGAAAATTCAAGAAATTTAGACTTTTTTCAACTTATTTTCAAACATTACGAATTTTTAGATTTTTTTTCTAATGCTGCAACAAACCACAAGTTTTTAGAATAAATTAGGATCCTAAAGTTCTGAACGTTCAAATGAACGAAATTTATTTATTTCTTCCAAAAATTATATTTTTATTGCAGTCATTTTGCTTTACTATACAAAAAATTAATTACTGAATTTGTAAAAGTACAATTTTAGTTTTTAAATTGTTTATGATTTGTAATTTATTAAAATATTTTGAATAAAAAAGTATTTCGTTCATTTGAACGTTCAAAACTTGGGGATCATAATAAATTTCAATTTACTTCGATTTTTATAGTGAAAATGGAAATAAAATTTATTTTTGAATCTTTTTAAGACAATGAAATTTTTAAAATATATCTGCAATAAAAATTGTTTTGAATAATTGGAATTTTGTAAAATTTAATGGAAAATAATTAATTTTTTTAAAAAGTATTTTGAGGCAATTTTTAAAAATCAATTTTGAAGAATTTTAATTGCAAACACGGAAACTAATTGAATTATCGAAAATTTTAATGAAAAATCTTTAAATGTTAGTTTAAAAATGAAAATTAATGAAAAGTGGTGTCTAATTTTAAGAAATTCAATGTTTTTAGTATTTTCAATTATAAATTTTCGTAAATTCACATTCGTACAAAAAATTGTAACATTTTGGAATTATTTTTAAGACTTTTGAAAAGAAATTATGTTCAGAATATTTCATTAAAATTCTTCAAAAAATGAATTCGTTTTTTCAATAATTAAAATTCTTTATAGAAACTCAATTATTTTCAAATAATTATATACATTACAATCTGGAATAAAAATTGTTTTGAATAATTTAAATTTTGTAGGATTTAATTGGAAATAATTAATACTTCTCAAGTATTTTGTGATAATTTTGGAAAATCAAGTTTTGAAGAATTTTAATTGCAAATATGGAAACTAATTGAATTGTAAAAAATTATAATAAAAAATCTTTAAATGTTAATTTAAAAATGAAAATTAATGAAAATTAGTTTCTAACTTTGAAAAGTTCAATATTTTTAGTATTTTCAATGACGTATTTCCGTAAATTCAAATACGTACAAAAAATAGTAACATTTTGGAATTATTATTATTATTATTATTATTATTATTATTATTATTATTATTATTATTATTATGGAATTATTATTATGGAATTATTATTAACAATTTGAAAAGAAATTCTGTTCAAAATTTTGTATTAAAATTCATCAAAAATTTAATTCCTTTTTTCATTAATTAAAATTTTTTTTATAAATTTAATTATTTTTGAATAAAATTATACATTACAATCTGTAATAAAAATTGTTTTGAATAATTGAAATTTTGTGCTAATTTTTAAAAATCAATTTTTGAACAATTTTAATCGCAAACATGGAAACTAATTGAATTATCGAAAATTTTAATAAAAAATCTTTATAAATGTCAATTTAAAAGTGAAAATTAATGAAAATTAGTTTCTAATTTTGAAAAGTTCAATATTTTTAGTATTTTCAATGACGCATTTCCGTAAATTCAAATACGTACAAAAAATAGTAACATTTTGGAACTATTATTAACAATTTGAAAAGAATTTATGTTCAGAATGTTTCATTGAAATTCATCAAAAAATGATTTAGTATTTTTAAATTATACGGAAATTTTTTTAAGAAATTCAATTGTTTTCAAAAAATTACATTTCAATATTTTTAAAAAGTTATTCCGAAAATTTTTTTTATTTTAATTTATTAAGATTCTATTACTTTCGAACAAAGTTAATTAAAATTTATAAAAATTTACTATTTTAGATTTATTAAAATTACGATCGAAAATTATGGTTTTATTTGTAATTGAAATTCTTTAAAAATTTGATTATTTTTATTTAGGATATTTTTCAAAAATTCAATTATTTTTAAACGATTTTACCAAATTTCAACTGTTTAGAAATTTTCCTATTGTATCTAATTAAAAAAACTACTGTTTATATTTCAAAAATTATTCTAAAATATTTTCAAGAAATTATTTGCAAGAATTTATGTTTTATAATTTTTTGAAAATATTTTGCCTTAATGTATATTGTAAAATATTTTCAAGAAATTATTTGCAAGAATTTATTTTTTATAATTTTTTGAAAATATTATGCCTTAATATATATTATAAAATATTTTCAAACAATTATTTGCAAGAATTTATATTTTAGAATTTTTTAAAAATATTATGCCTTAGTAACTTTAGAAAAAAACACAGTCAGTAACAATTGATTATCAAAAATTGATTTTTGTATTTAAATAATTGCTAATTTTAAAAGAACTTTAGGAACATTATTTAAATTAATTTAGAGATCAAGTTTAGTCGTAAATTATATAAAATAATAGAATTCAGAAAGGGTTATAATTGTAAATTTTACAAATTATTAAAGTTTATAAATTTTACTCACTTTCCGTTAAATCTCATATTTTCCTCTAAAAAAAAAATTTTATCAAAAAAAATAATTTCCATGTCAGTAAATTCTCAGGGAAATTGATGAACAGAAATTTGTGTTCACCCTGTATTTAATTTTTATATTTAGAATTTAATTTTTGTGCAGTCGTCCACTTTTTATTTGGGTCAAGATTAGAATCAAGAGTTATAATTTATCTTTAAGAGTTATAATTATCTTTAATTAAATTTTTCTCTTATTGTATAACAGGAAGTACGCGTTTAAACAGGAAAAGAAGTTTTGTTCCTATTATATATACAAGAAGTTTTGGGTACCAAGATACTGCAATTCTATAATTTAATTCAGTGCGAAGCGAACTATATACAAGTTTATTATTTACAACTAAAGTTCGCCATGTTAGATTTCAAAAGGGGAATATTGTCAACCAATAGATAGAAATTTCTTGAATTGAATCTGAGATTCAATTATAATCGGATTTATGGATCTTCTTATCAAGATAAACTTTATCTAGAGTTTGAGAAATCGAAACCACAAAACTGCCGCGCAATACTGACTTCCCAAACATAATAGAAGTGAAAAATGTTTTCAACTTGTTAGAAGCAATCAACAGTTCAACTAAAGCTAAAGTGGTCAAATCGGTCAAAGTTATTCTCTTCAGAGTTTCAAAACTTTGCCAAACAGATTAATTTTTTTTTTAATCCTGCGAAGTCGAATTTTGATAAAGATCGGGAAAATTGTTTAAGTAGAATAATGGGTATTATGAAGGAAAACATTTACTGAAGATTTCTATCTTTATTTTTTTTTTTGAGGGTTTCCCTTATCGTGTGACCCAGTTTGGTTTTTATTTATAAAGAAGGAGAGAGGAAAAAAGTTTGAGTTTGTCATTTTTAGGACAAAAAAAAAATATTAATATTTTTCTTGTTCGTAGTTTCGAATTCAGGAAGTAGAATTTTTTTTCCTTTTTAATGAGATTTTTTATAGAGAATATAACTGAAAAGTCATGCGACGATAAATTTGACCTTTTTTCCCTCATGAGAAATGATGCGGTGGTTTGAGACTCTATATGTAGTTATGCATATATAGCACATTGAAATAATCCAACTTTGTTGAGCAAGGGTTGATTTTCTGTATGTCCGTTTCCTCTGCCCTCACTTTTAACACAATTAGTAACATCACACGACACACCACTTACGTTTACCTAACGATGTTTGACCCAAAAAGGGGTTGAATTTCAGCAAAATTCCCTAGAAATTTTATCACGAAAGTAGGAAACTGTTTAAATTATTCAGCTCGTGAAAATTTATTTCTCTGAAGAGCATACTTCGGTTTTGATGTATTTTAAAAAGAGAGGTCTTTTTTTTTTTGCCAAGCACTAAGTAAGTTCATTGCTATTCAATTTGAAAGTTAACGAGGCACTGAATATTCTGGGCGAAAAAATAAAATTGAAAGAAAGAAAGAAAGATATGGAAAAAGAAGTCATTGTATATAAATTTGTTTGTTAGTTTGTTATTGTTTTGAATTTGCTTTTTTTTGTTTGCGTAAATTTTGCCACTTTTGAAGTGGCCAATAAGCTCTCCGGATATTACTTGGCGTTACCAACACAAATGTAACGGTCTTCCTCCCACAACTTCCGTGACAATTTTTTATGGTTGCAAAGATCACTCAGGTGTGATAGGAAGAAAAAAACGGAGTTTGTCATAATCGTAAAAGAAGATATTGTTAGTTAAATAGCTTAATAAAATTTAATGATTTATTTTACGGGGAACTAGAACTATAATTATTTATTGTTATTCATTGTTAACCGTGTGACTATTGTTATTTTTAAGTTTGTATTTTTGTTTCCAATTTACAAACAAGTGCACACAGAGTGATCGATGGAAAAATATTGTGTTTAAAAATTAAAAAAAAATTCTTGTTTAAAATTTCAAATATAGTGTAAAAGTAATAAAATTCTTCTTCAAGAATCAATTATTTTCAAGAATAGGACATTTATTGCATTGGAAATCTATTTTAAAATTTCCGAAATAAATTTTCAATAATTGGACATTCAAAAAATTCAGATTTGAAAAGTTATTTTTGAATAATTTTTAATAACATTTCATCTAATAAAATTTTTGAAATATACGATTAAACAGATTTTAAATAATTGAAAATTTGTAAAATTTCATTGGAAATAAATAATTTTTTTCATGTATTTTATTATAATCTTTGAGATTTTTTTTTTAATTTAACAATTTGAAAAGAAATTCTGTTCAAAATTTTTAATTAAAATTCACCAAAAAATTAATTCGTTTTTTCATTAATTAAAATTTTTTTTAGACATTTAATTATTTTCGAATAATTTTATACATTAAAATCTGTAATAAAAATAGTTTTGAATAATTGAAATTTTGTGCCAATTTTTGAAAATCAATTTTTGAACAATTTTAATCGCAAACATGGAAACTAATTGAATTATCGAAAATTTTAATAAAAAATCTTTATAAGTGTCAATTTAAAAGTGAAAATTCATGAAAATTATTTTCTAATTTTTAAAAATTCAATATTTTTAGTTTTTTCAATTACATATTTCCGTGAATTAAAAAACGTACGAAAAATAGTGACATTTTCGATTTTTTTTTGTACAATTTGCAAACAAATTATGATCAAAGTTTCTGATTAAAATTCATAGAAAAATTATTTAGTATTTTTAAATGATACAAAATTTTTTACAAGATTCAATTATTTTCAAAAAATTGCATTGAAATATTTTTAAAAAAATCTTATTCTTAAAATTGTTTTATTTAAATTTTTTAATATTCAATTATCTTCGAGCAAAGTTAATTAAAATTTATAAAAATTTACTATTTGAGATTTATTAAAATTTCGATCGAAAATTATGGTTTTACTTGTAATTAAAATTCGTTAAAAATTTGATTATTTTTATTTAGGATATTTTTCAAAAATTCAATTATTTTTAAACGATTTTACCAAATTTCAATTGTTTGGAAATTTTTCAATTGTATCTAATTCAAAATATTTATTTAAAAGATTAAAACTATTTATGTTTCAAAAATTATTCTAAAATATTTTCGAACAATTATTTGCAAGAATTTATTTTTTATAATTTTTTTTATAATATTATGCCGTAATAACTTTAGAAATAAACACGGACAAGTAAATTTTTTTTAAACATATTTATTAACTTTGTTCGAAGATAATTTGAATCTTAAAAAATTTAAATAAAAGAATTTTAAAAAGTTTTTAAAAATATTTCAATGCAATAAATGTTTATTATCAAAAATTGACTTTTTCTATTTTAAAATTTTAAATAATTGTCGATTCTAAAAGAACTTTAAGAAAATTATTTAAATTAATTTAGAGATAAAAATGAGTTGAAAATTATATAAAGTATTTGAATTCAGAAAGAGTTATATGTGTAAATTTTAGAAATGAGTAAAATTTAATGAATTTTAATAATTTCGAAAATTTACAATTATAATCTTTTCTGAATTTAAAATTTAGAATTTATAACTGTTTTAAACATTTTGGAGAAAAAATCAGGTTTAAAATTTTTAATTAAAATTCTTCAAAAATTTTGATAATTTTAAAAAACAAATTTTTAAAACTCAATTAATTTGAAAAGATTTTATCCAATTATTTTTGAAAGATTTTATCAAATTTCAATTGTTTTTTAAAAGATTTGTAAATAATTTTTTATCGTTCTTCAAATCTATTTTTAAGAAAAAAATCTGTCAAATTTCAGTCAGGAAGTAAGAAATTAAATTTTTCGCTAATAATGATTTCATTTTATTACAGATTTAAATTCGCCAAGAAAAATTAAATTTAATAAACTTTTTTCCATCCCAATTATCGTCGTGATTCATTAACTGAATTAAGGAGAGATTAAAAAATTTGGAATTTAATTACCGCCCAAAGTAAATCAATATTTCACCAGTTATTTTAAATTTTATGCAAAATCGAGTATAAGAATATAATTCATTTGAACTTTGATATAATTTCTGATATATTAATTTTTTAGTGAATTAAAGTCTGTAAATTTAATTTTGCCCATGATTAGAAGAAATTGATTTTTTCCTTCTTTTATCTATATTATAGTGCATCTCCAGAGTAGTGATACAATTTGCTAGAGAGGAAAAGAAAGAAAGAAAGAAGGTTTTTTTTTCAAATTATAAATAATAAAAGTAGGTACCTGATATAATATTATAATTTCTTTTACAAATATTAACATTCGTTTAAAGTCTTTCTTATTCCGAGTTGCTGGTTCTTTTTTTCTTTTATTTTCTTATTATTATTTTTTATTGAACAAGTCTCTCCTTGAGGAATAAGAAAAGAAATATGCAGAAAATTCTAGAATATATCTGCAATTCAATCGATTTACAAAAGAAAATGCGAACCAAAGATAACACGTGTGCTCATCCAATCTGCCTTAGTATGTCGATTTCATTTTTATATACCATTCTGAGTTTAAACGTAGTTCTTCTGCTTTCCTCTTTTTATCCAACTGAGCTTCGCCTCTTATTCTATTGATATGATTAGGACATCATTATATCTCTAAGAGCTTTCTTGAGAGTTTATTATCCATTTCAGTATATATCCTGGATTATTTTTCTATATTCCATCAGATTTTATTTAACTTTTATCATTCAGTAGGTAGAGACAATTATTTTTATTTTATTATTTTTCCAATTATTATTTTATGTTTTTATTTTTATTTTATTTTTTGCCTGACTTGGATTAATTGATAATTGTTAATAGTGACCGAGTGATAACTTCAAAAACATAATAATAATTGTTGTTGTTGTTGTTGTATTTTGAAGTGGGTTTATTTTTTCCCTCGAAGAAAATTTTTTGCGTTTTTTAATCTGAGCTTATATTCGGGTACGATTTTTGTTCGTCGAGAATTTTATCCCTTGTGGATGAAGAGACTATTTTTGAATGGAAAATATAAAAATATTTTGTAATTGTTTGGATTTAATTTTGTCTAAAAAAAAATCGGGCGTATCTTGATGTAAACATGAAAAGAAAACAGTAGACGTCACTGCTTGCATAATGGCAACATGCGTCTGAGATGCATTACTATCGGTATGCAATACTTTTTTTTTTTTTTTTTGTAATAATATTTTAATAATAATACTTTTTTTTGTTTTTTTTCCTTCAAACTTGTGAAAATCTTAACTTTTAATTTTTAAATTTATAATTTTACCCGCAAATATTTGACCTTAATTTTAAATATACAAGAAGAATTTTAATAAAATTTTTTAAAAAATCAAGAATGAATTTTTTGAAATATCCACGCGAGAGTTAAAAGAATAAAAGGAGAAGGAACTGTAATTACCACTCGTTTTGAAATATTAAAATTTTTTTTGATATATTCGAATATTGGATTTTGCAATTTTTTATCGCTCGTTTTTTCTTCAACAGCGCACTTGTGAAATATATTGAAGGGCTTTTTTCTCTCTCTTTTTCACGTTTCAACTAAAAATGACGCGCGACAGTCTATAAAGTTCGTTTATAGCCAAGTAAAAAGGTGTGTAATAGAACGAACTTAGAGCAAGACTTGTCGAGTCTCGCACACTCTTATATTGTGCGAAAGTAATTTTACACAATAACTGAACTTTTCTAGTGAGGAAGCAGTATATTGAGTTTGATTTTCTTTAGAGTAACTTTCAAAACATTTATTTCTGCTTTTAATTAAGTTTTTCTATCTCTGTGACTCTCTACGACGACAGAGAGAGAGAGAGGACTCGTTTCTATAGGAACAATAAATTAATTAACCAAGCAAAGTCAATTACAATGAAAAATTTCAACTTCAGTCTGTTTATTAATTATTGATCAACAAAAAGTGAGGGTAAAATTTAAACACAATTTTCTCCCTCACTAAATAAGTAGGAAATTAAATAAAAATTGTGAAAAAGATTATTTTAAATTAGGATTTTCATGTGAAACGTTATTTATTTTGCTGCTTCAAACTTTTGGCAGGTTTAAATGAAAAAACAAACAAAAATGAAAATAAAATGTTTGCCAGTAAAGTCAGGGAGGCGACAGAAAAACAATTTTTTTAGAGAAATTAAAAAAATTCAGACTTTTTTCAACTTATTTTCAAACAATGCGAATTTTTCCATTTTTTTTCAAATGTAGCAACAAAACACAACATTTTAAGAATAAATTGCAATTTATTTCGATTTTTATAGTAAAAATGTAAATAAAAATTATATATTTTTGAATCATTTTTAAGACAATGAAATTTTTTAAATATATCTGCAATAAAAATTGTTTTGAATAGTTGAAATTTTGTAAAATTTAATTTTTCTCACGTATTTTGTGCCAATTTTTTAAAATCCATTTTTGAAGAATTTTAATTGCAAACATGAAAATTTCTATTTTTATAAAATTTAATATTTTTAGTATTTTCAATCACATATTTCTGAAAATTTTAAATATATAAAAAAATAGTAACATTTTCGAATTATTTTTAACTTATTGGAGACAAATTCTGTTCAAAATTTTTAATTATAATTGATCTTAAAAAACATTCGTTTTTTCATTAACTAAAATTCTTTTTAGAAATTTAATTATTTTCAAATAATTATATACATTACAATCTGTAATAAAAATGGTTTAGAAAAATTGAAATTTTGTGCCAATTTTTGAAGAATTTTAATCGCAAACATGGCAGTGGGTGTTAAGAAAAAAAACGCACTTAAAATTTCTTTGTAAGAAAACTAACACTCCCGATTTTTAAATTTAAAAATGAAATTTTAATTTTAAAATCTAATTTGATTATATTAAATTTTTAAATAAATATTACAACACGAAAGAGAAAATTCGAAAAAACTCCTTATTTGTGCAGAAAACTGAAAATGAAAACTGAATTTTTGGTTATATTTTCATTGGGAGTGTTTTTTTTCCTGAAACTTGACTGTGTTTTTTTTCCTAACAACCGTCGATGGAAACTAATTGATGTATCGAAAATTTTAATGAAAAATCTTTATAAATATTAATTTAATTATGAAAATTAATAAATATTAGTTTCTAATTTTTAAAAATTCAATACTTTCTCTTAGTATTTTCAATTACATATTTCCGAAAATTTTAAATACGTACAAAAAACAGTAACATTTTAGAATTATTTTTAACAATTTGTAAAGAAATTGTGTTCAAAATTTTTTCTTAAAATTCATTAAAAAATTATTTAGTATTTTTATATTATACAAAAATTCATTTGAGAAATTCAATTATTAAAATAAAATAAAAATTACGAAATAAAAATTACATTGAAATATTATCTTTGAACAAAGTTACTAAAAATTTATAAAAAATTAACTATTTAAATTTATTAAAATGTCGAAGAAATTTTGGTTCTTTTTGTAATTAAAACTCTTCAAAAAATTGATTATTTTTATTTTGAATATTTTTCAAAAATTCAATTATTTTTAAACGATTACGAAGTTCAAGTCCACAACGTTTATCAACGAGAAAAAATTTGTTTAATGAAATAAAATATTTCTTTTAATTTAATATTTGATTGTACAACAATTATTATCGAAACATAAACATCAATCTTTTTGTTCAAATATTTTTGTGTCAATATTAATGCATTATTTTTATTTAATTTTCTCAATGAACAATTTTTTTTCGTTAATCAACGTTGTGGACTTCAACTTGGTACGATTTTATCAAATTTCAATTTTTTGGAAATTTTTTAATTGTAACTAATTAAAAAAGCTACTATTTATCTTTTGAAAATTATTATATTAAAAAAAATTATTTGTAAGAATTTATTGTTTATAAGTTTATTAAAAAATATTATGCCTTAATAACTTTAGAAAAAAACACGGACAGTTCCAAATTATTATAAAAAATTGATTTTTAGTGTTGAAATAATTGCAGATTCTAAAAGAACTTTAGGGAAATTTTTTTAAAATAATTTGATTTAAAAGTAAATCGCTTATAATTAAAATTTATTAAAAATTTCTTTTACGATAATTTTTTCGATTTCGGTACAAAAAGTATGAAATCTTGTCTTTTTTTCTTTTCAAATTCAATGTAAATTGTGGAAGTTACAATGTATTAAAATTTAACTCCGGAAATTCATAAAGTTTATCATCAACTTATTGGGAACAAAAATATTTTTCTCAGTAAATTTTTGATTGTTTTTTAATTTTTTATTTAAAAAATATTTTTTACAAATTTTTCTCGTCAATCCTTTTTTGGAAAATTAAAAAATGTCTAAAAAAAAGGAATTTTCCTTTGTTTTCTTTTGTGAATATTATTATTAATCGTTTAATGTAGAGGGAAAATATTTCCGTTTATAAGCATTATTAAAATTAAATCTGAAAGGAAAACATAAATATTTCAAGCTGCTATTAACATATGTTGTCTATATATATATAATTAACTTCTCATAGGGATAATAAAAAAGAGGGGTTCCACTACTCAAGTTGAAAGAACTATTCTTTAGTGCGGAAATATTTTCTTATATATATACTTAGAAAAATTGTTTGCCCCTCTTGAAAATCACTCAATTTGATTAAAGATTTATTCACCGTATTAAATGAGAATTTTATTTAAAGTTATGAAAATACGAATAAAGGAAGTATAATTATTATTTAAGTTGTGTAATTTTAATTTTTTCGAGAATTTTTATGTTTGTTAAATATTAAATAATTTTTTTTTTACTTATTAGACATTTATCTCACAGTAAAAATTGTATTATTGACACTATTAATATTAATAATTTTATTATAGAATAATTTCTAAATGTATATTTATTATATTTCACATAGAATGCGAATTTTCCTTTTTATGGTAAACCGTAAATTTTTATTTTTTGAGAAAATCATTTTACTTTCCAAAGACATATTTCGCTTAACGCATCACATAATATAAGCTTCTGCTAGTTTATTGATGATCAATATTCCACGACAGAACCGCTAATGTACATTTAAGGCTGATGGTACAAGATAATTTTCAGGTTCAACAAATACTTCGCATGTTACATATATGAGAAAGGAAAATTTCCAGAAAAAAAAATTGTTAAGAGAATAATAATTTTCTTTTCATCAGAAAATTCTCTTGTAATTTTATCGCACACATATATAAGAGAATAGAGGAAAAAATAATAGTTTTAAGAGAATTTATTTTTCAATTACATTTTTTTCTCCGCTACATTTCTATTGGATTTTTTTTCGAAAATGAAATTGCGTATATATATATATGAAATTGCTTTCCTTTTATACACAGTTTTATTGTTTCATATAAATTGTAAAAAAACGACAAAACAAAAAGAAAGAAAGAAAAATAGAAATAAAAAAATTTGTCCAAATTGATTGAATTAGTTGATTGCGAGATATTTTTGTTTGTTATAAATTTTTTCATCAAACAAAAGTTGAAAGTAATATTGCAATCGTAAAAGAAATGAAAAAAGAAAATATTTATGGGTTCAGAAAGTTACTTTGAGATGAAAAAGTTATTATCAATTTAAAGAGTTTTCTGTGGAAATGAGGGAAAACTTTATTTGATTTACTGTGTATAAATAATATTATTTTTGCAAATAGTGTTGCGGATTAAAATAACTTATAATTGGATTAAAGTAAGACCGTTGCGGCTTATTTTAATCCGTTGCAATGCTCTCTAATCGAGAGATATTTATTTTGATTAATTACTGGGGAATTTGTTTGTTACAGTATTAACAATTTTCAAATGATAATAATAATAATAATAAAATATAATAATAATAAAACATAATAATAATAATAAAATATAATAATAATAATAAAAAAATATAAAAATAATTAAATATAATACTACTAATAATAATAATAATACTAATAATATTAACAAAAATTGTAATAATATTAATAATGATTGAGAATTTTTTTTTGTTTTATGATTATTGAGAAAAATTTATATAAAATATTTTCCGAACGAAGAATAATAACCTGACTCGGAATGATCGTTAAATTCAATGTTTAATATATAATAATAAAAATAATTTGCTCTGAAAAATATTTTTTCTCCTATTCAGGTTGATGATAAACTTTCTGAATTTCTCCACTGTGATTTTCTATTTTAAAAACAATATTTTTTTAAACTTCACCCATTGTAATGTTTCTCATTAAAAATATTTTTAATTGATGAAAAAAATTTGTGTAAAATATTATTCGAACTAAAAATAATAAAAATTTTCACAAAAGAATATTTTTTGCCCTAAAACGTTGATGATAAACTTTGTTAATTAATTGATAATAATTAATTATCCAAAAGCTTTTATCGTTTAAATGAACGAAATTTATTTATTTCTTCCTCAAAATAAAATTTTTACTACAAAATTTTGCGACACTAAAAAAATTCTTTATATAGTTTCTAAGAGTAAAATTTATGTTTCTAATTTTCATTGCAATTAGTAATTTTTCGATATATATTTCTAATAACAAATATTTATTTTATTTGAACGTTTAAAATTCAAGTATTAGGATAATTATGGAAATTTAATAAATTTAATTAATAATTTAATAAATAAAAGTTACATTTTTAATTGTTTTTTTTAGATGCGTTTTTAAATTAATTTTTTTTATTAAAAGATTTTTCTTCAATTAATGTTTTTGAATTTTTTTTTAACAAAAACAAATTTTTCTCATTTCAAAAAAAATCTTCTGCTACTATAATAGGGATTTTTTAAAGTTTCTTTTAAGTTTTATTTTTAATATGCCGATAAAATTGTGTGTAAAGATGGAAAAGAATTCATTAGCAAGCGGAAATCCGGAGACCGGAAATCTACGAAAGGGAGACTCGATTAATTAAGATTCTACAAGAAACACTTTAGAATGCCGCACACGCAAAAGAATCAAACAATTGAAAAACAATGGCCAGTGAATTTTAGAAATTTCGAACCTCGAACGTGTCAATTGAAATACTTTGAGAGAGAGAGAGAGACTATAAATAGAGAAAAGAGAAAAATAATTTCAAACGAAATATAATTTTAATATTATACACAAAGTAAAAACTGTATGGAATTTCTGGGATAACAATTATCGTATAACAATTAGAAAAAAAACAGGAAATTCTTTTTACGATACGAAAATATGACGTAGTTATTAAAAATAAAAAAGAAATGCGCTTTTTATGAGACATACATATAACTTTGATAACAATTCACTACATAATATATAAATTTTTTTTCAAAGCTTTGCAATACGTATATTCTTTTTTTTCTTCTGAAATCCCCAGATTTAAAAGTTTGTTGTTTATGTTCATGGAACGAAAGAATTTTTCTTCTCGGAAACTGAATTTAAAATGAAAAATACTTGAGGCATCTTATATCGTTATATATACATATCAGACAAATAGAGAGATATTCTTGTTTAAAAAAAAAATAAAATAAAATCCGGGAGATGAATGAAAACTCTTTGACCCAAATTGCAATGAATGAATTCTGGGCAAATTCCCTGTGTGTATTGAGTTGTTCATTGCTAGGCGACAGGCGGTCGATGATGTAACAAGTTTAACCATTAAAAAAAATTTTTTTACAATTTTTTTTTTATTTTTATTTTTAAATCTGTCAAAGTATTTTATTCAAGAATATCTCATGCGAGTTTACTGTTTTAGAATATATTGATTAGTGAGCTGTCATTTTGATAATTGGAGAAGATGAAGATTTCTGAATTTTATCCGTGGAAACTGAATGTCAGATTGTAATTAATATTGGTAAATGTTATTATTTTTTGGGTGTTATTTTATATTATTTATCGTTATTGTTATTATTATTATTATTATTATTATTATTATTATTATTATTTCATGGATTTTACACTGAAAAAAATTATTTGATTAAAATAACCAATTAATACTTGTCTTTGTGTTATCAAATAAATATTTATTTCAATCAAATAATTTTTATTTGTGTCAAATGTGGCTAAAGTTTCGAACATTCAAATGAACGAAATTTTTTTTTCACCTCAAGTGTTTTTGGAAATTACTATGTAAAGAAAAAAAATAATTGACATTAAACAAAATTTAGTTTAGAATTAATTTGTTTTAATCTAAAACATAATTTTTTTGTAAATAAAATACAAATTAGAAGAAGTAAAAAAATATTGTCGTTCATTTGAACGTTCGAAACTTTAGAAACATTGTGTCAATTATTACTTAAATTATTATTTCAATTTATATATAAATTATTATTTAAATTAGTATATAAATTATTATTCAAAAATTAGTATATAAATTATTATTTAAATTAGTATTTTAATTGATATTTAAATTATTATTTTAATTCAAAGTAAATAATCCATCAAATAATGAAATTATTTATTGAAATACAATTTATTTGACTTAAATAAAATTTATTCGATTCAAGTGAATATTTATTTGATGAATAGACAAGCAAACAGTTATACTTGAATAAAAAAAATTTTTTCAGTGTATTTTATCATTATACGATGAACTTTATTTTGCTTTTCATATTTTTCATTATTTTTCCTTATTCAAAAAAAGGAAGACTTTATATTTCAGTTTAATTCATCTCTTGAAAAGTGTGTACAAATTGATGACAAAAAGGAAAAAAAATTCATATTCAATAAACCAGATTGTATATAGGAGCAAACTGCTTTCAATATGTCTCACATATTTTTGAAAAGTTGGCGCTTTTACTCCCTTTTAAAAGAAGATTCTGATGAATAAACAAAATGCTGTTAAATAAAAATTCAGATATTAAATTGAATTGCGAAATATGAAAAATTGGAAATTTTTATTTTTATCTCTAGAAAATTGTTATGAGTCTCGTTATTACAAGAAAATGTTTTTACAAAAAAGCCTTTTTACACTTTTTTCATCATTTTACTGAAAAGATGAGATTTTTTTCCAATAAACTGTCTAAAGTTCAAAAAATAGGACAACAATTCTTATTTCGAGAAAATAAAATGAAAAGTATTTAAGAGGTTGTCAAAGAGACGATGCAATTTTTCCATTGAAGCTTTGTGTAAAAATCGCATCGACTTTGACAACTCTTTAAAATGTTTTTTTTTCATTTTCTCGCAAGTGCATTGTTGTCCCACTTTCATTTTTTCATATTTTATTGGGAAAAATATCAACTTTCGAATGAAAGTTTTTCAACTGATTTGAAAGAAGAATAAAAAATGGAAAAACGGTAAATTTTGTAAAAAGTGAAAAATGAGATTCTTTTTTGAAACAAGAGGGGAAAAAGATTTTTGTTTCGAGAATAAGATTTTCGGCATTGAAAAATAGACAAAATTGTTTTTAATTTTTTTCCACTGAAATTTGAACGTTCAAATGAATAAAATTTATTTTTATTTATCAATATTTTGAGAAAATTCGAATTTTTTGAATTTTATTTACTGTAAAGGCGAATTAAAATTTACTTTTTTTATTATTGAGATATTGCTAAAGAACAAAGGGAAGAAACAAATTTTTTTGTTTACTTTTCAATCTTTAAATGACGTAAAATTAATTATTAGGAAAAATTTTCAAAAGGTACAGTGCACTTTAAACTTTTCCGTATAATATTAGAGTGAATTAGAATTTTCTTTAAAACCACAGGCCTATATTAACTCAAAAATTTTATTTTTTATTTTCCTCATTCTTCACTGTTTTTTTAATTCAATTAATCAAAACTTATATAATTTTGCTAAATAAATATTTAAATACTTCATATTTCTTCTTTTACGGTAAATAAAATTTTTTAAATTTCAACTTCTGAAATTTAATGATTTCTAAAAATTAAAAATATAACCCTTCAAGAAATCAGTTATTTTCTACTATTTTTGTACCTCTAAATCACTTATCTACATTCATTTTTAATAGTTTTTTGAAATTTATTCGAAAATTCAAGGTATTTGTTTAAATACAAAAAATCAAATTTTAAAAATAATTTTAACAGTTGATTTTTCTTTTTAATGTAAAATATTAAAAATAATTCTAATAAATTTTTATGTTATTATTTTGTGTATGTATTTGAATTTTCGAAAATATTGAGAATATTGAATTTAAAAAATTTTGATCAAAGTAAATCAGAGAATTACTCTTTTCAAAACTATTTTAATATTAATTTTAGAACTTCATTTTCATTAATTTTCAATTTTATTGAATTGACACTTGAAGATTTTATTTATTAAAATGTTTGATAATTTAATTATTTCAAAAATTTTCAATTGAAAAAATTAATTAAAAGTTATTTTTCAAAAATTGTAATAAAATACTTAAAAAGATGATTCATTTTCAATTATATTTTACAAAATTTCAATTATTCAAAATTGTTTTAATTGTATATTTCAAAAATTTAATTAGAAAAATAATTTAAAAGTAAATCTTCAAAGATTTGTCCATTGTTATGCTTTTCACACTATAAAAATCGAAATAAGTTTGCATTTTATATTAAAAATATGGTAATTTGATGTATAAAAATTAGAAAGAAAAGTTGAAAATGTAGCATTTTTTTAATGTAAGTCGATAAAAGTCGCATTATTTGAAATTAGTCGAAAAAAGTCGAAAAAATCATAATATCCGAGGCCTGAGATCAGGAAATTTTGCTTTAAGTCTGAATTTTGTTTGGAAATCAGGGAAACGAAATTAAATTTTTCTGGTGAACTTTTTTTGACAGCTCTCTGATAAAGTTGATTTTGCGAACACCAAAACAGAAGACGGAGATAAAAATTCGTTTTTAAAAACGTCGCCTTCAGTCTGATATTATATTTGAAAATCAAAAAAAAAAAAAAAGAAAAAGAAAAAAACTAAAATTCATATTGAATTTAATTAAAATGCCTTTTTAATCTCGTGAACTAGGTATGATGGTACAATTTCGCACACAATGTAGCAACAAACTCGTAACCGTGGTTTTATGATAACTCCGAATGGAATAGCAACCAAACGAATTTGCTGGAACTAGGTCGAGAACAACATGTACCCTATTACCTACGTATATGTATAGATATAAGGTTTTCTCTTGTTGACACACACAGTTGCAATCATTGGGAAAAATTCCCTGTTCATTGTTATGAGAAGTGCAATAACCGTCACTGTTATTGCTCGAGAGTGTCCTGCCATTTATATAAACATGTTCCTGACAACGTATTAAATGTATTATACAGCATTGCCAGGCTTATAAGATGATGATCATGATGATAAACATTTGCGCACAAAACGAAAACATTGCCTTAAGCGTTCCTCAATTTCCTCCCTAGAGTAAAGCTTTTGAACAAACATCAATTTCGAATATAGAAAAGTACCAGTAAATTCGCAGGGTGGCCAAATGTCAGTAAAGTCAGAGAAATATCAGTAAAATTAAATTCCTGTCAGTAAAATTAAATTTTTGTCAGTAAAGACAGGAAAGTGACAGAAAAGACAATTTTTTCAAGGCAATTAAGAAAATAGACGTCGGTGAAGTTCGCAACGTTTATGATCAACGATTAAAATAAAAAAAATAATTTTCCAACGAAAAAAAATAATATTTATTCTTCAGAAATATTTTCTTTTGTAAATCATTATTAAAAAAATTAATCGTACAATTTTCTTTACAAAAATTTATAACAATTTCCTCAAAAAAATATTTGTTTTCTAAAATCGTTGACTATAAACGTTGTAAACTTCACTAACGTGAAAATAGAGACTTTTTTCAACTTATTTTCGAAAATTTTTTCTTTTTAGTATAAACTGCAACTTATTTCGATTTTTGTAGTGCGAAAAATAACTAAAGAAATGCTTCTAAAGTTCTGAACCTTCAAATGAATGCCATTTAATTATTTCTTCTCTTCGAATTAAAATTCTATTATAATAATAATAATGTCACTTAGCTTCAAAATATTAATTTTGAGTTTCAAAATATTAAATTTCTATTATGAAGTTTTATTATAATCAGTAATTGTCAAAAATATTTATAATTAAAAAATATTTCATTCATTACGACGTAAAAAATTTAATCACTAAAATTTTACGTCTACAAACTAAGTAATTAATTTTTTTTGATAGTGAAGCAAAATAATTGCAAAAAACTTCAAATTTTAGAAGAAATAAATAAATTTCGTTCATTTGAACGTTCAGAACTTTAGGATCTTCGGAACTTTAGGGACATGTAATAAAAAATTATTTTCGAATCATTTCTAAGATTGTTGAATTTTTCAAATATATCTATAAAAAAAAAAATTGTTTCGAATAACTGAAATTTCGTAAAATTTAATTAAAAATAATTAATTTTCTTTAAATATTTTGTGACAATTTTTGAAAATCCAGTTTTGAAGAATTTTAATTGCAACTATGGAAATTAATTGAATTATCAAAAATTGTAGGAAGCTGAAGTCCACAACGTTTATCAACGAAAAAAATTTGTTTAATGCAATAAAATATTATTTTTAATTTAATATTTTATTGTTCTAAAATTATTATCAAAAAACATAAACTTCAATCTTTTTGTTTAAATATTTTTGTGTCAATATTAAAGCATTATTTTTAATTAATTTAATTAGTAAACAATTTTTTTTTCGTTGATCAACTTTGTGGACTTCAGCTTCCTAAATTTTAATGATAAATCTTTAAATTTATTTTTAAATAAGTTTTCTATTTAAATGTTTAATATATTTCAATTAAGAAGATTTTATTAAGATTTTATTTTGTGACAATTTTTGAAAATCCAGTTTTGAAGAATTTTAATTGCAACTATGGAAATTAATTGAATTATCAAAAATTGTAGGATTTTGAAGATTTGTAAGATTTTGAATAATTAAAATTCTGTAAAATTTAATTCAAACTAAATCATCTTTTCAAGTATTTCATTAAAATTTTTAATAATTAGCTTTTAAAGAATTTTAATTGAAAAGTTAGGAAATAATATTAAATTATTAAACATTTTAATGAATAATTTTCAAATGTAAATATAATAAAAATGGAAATTAATGAAAAATAGGTTTTAACCAAAAGATTAAAATAAGTTTGGAAAAAATAATTCTCTGAATTATTACGTTCTACTTTTTTTAAATTCAATTATTTTAAATATTTCCAAAAATCAAAATTCATACACAAAATAATAAAATTAAAAATTTTCAGTATTATTTTCAACATTTTGGAGAAAATAATCACACATTCGAAATTTTCAATTAAAATTCTTGAAAAAATGTTGTTTTAAATTATTATTATTTTTACTACAAAAATTCTTCAATTATTTTTGAAAAATTACATTAAAATATTTTTAAAAAAATTACTTCTTATTAGAATTGTTTTATAATAATTTTTTAAGATTCAATTCCCTTCGAATAAAGTAAATAAAATTTGTTTTCAACTTACTAGTTTAGAATTTTTCAGAAATTATTTATTTATAATTAAAATTCTTTGAAAAATTTGATTAATTATTTTTGTACTTTTAAAAAATTCAATTATTTTGCAAAATATTTTGATGAATTTGAATTATTTTTCCCAGGTTTTACTAAATTTAAAGTAGTTTTGAAAAGATTTGACCTAATTTCAATTTTTTGGTCATTTTTAAAAATTGTGGAAAATAATTGATTTTTTGAAAGGGTTATGGTTTTAATTTTTAGAAATTATTAAATTTGAGAAGTGTAAAGTTTTTAAATTTTATTTCCCGTGAATAAAGCAGTAAGAAGTATTTGAATATTTATTGAGGAAAATTGTACAAGTTTTGATTAATTTGAATTTTTGTGACAACACTGAATTAAATGAAGGACTTTTTTGAATTTTTTTCTATTTTTAATCGAAAAAAGTGACATCTTTTGTTCGTTAATTAAAATCAATCCGAGGCCCGTATTTCCGAAATTTCAAATACGTACAAAAAATAGTACCATTTTTAGAAGTATTTTTAACCATTTGAAAAGAAATTATGTTTAGAATTTTTAATTAAAATTCATCAAAAAATGAATTAGTATTTTTAAATTATACAACAAGTCTTTTAAGAAATTCTTTGATTTAAAAAAAATTACACTGAAATATTTTTAAAATCTTATTCTTAAAATTGTTTTATTTTAATTTTTTAACATTCAATTATCTTCGAACAAAGTTAAGAAATATAAAAATTACTATTTTAGATTTATTAAAATTTCGGAGAAGTTGCGGTTCTATTTGTAATTAAAATTCTCAAAAAATTCAATTATTCTTAGGATTTTTTTCTCAAATTCAATTATTTTTAGAAGAATTTACCAAATTTTAACTGTTTCGAAATTTTTCAGTTGAATCTGATTAAAAACTACTATTAATCTCTTTAAAATTAATACAATTATTCTCAAATATATTCAACACATTATTTGTAAGAATTTATTTTTTATAATTTTTTAAGAACATGCTTTAATAATTTTAGAAAAAAACGCAAACAGTTACAAATTAAAAAAAATTCATTGTTTGTATTTAAATAATTGCGGATTCTAAATGAACTGTAGGAAAATTATTCAAAATAATTGATTTAGAATCAAGTTAAATTAAAAATAATTGTAGACAATAATTAAATTCAGGAAGGGTTGTACTTGGAAATTTTAGAAATTATTAAAATTTATAACCATGACTCATTTTCCGTGAAATCTCATATTATTCTGTAAAAACAATTTTGCCAGAAAAAATAATTCCAATGTCAGTAAAGTTGTCAGGGAAATTGATAAATTGATAAATTGAAACTTGTAAGTTGTAACCACCCTGAAATTCGGACATTTTTATATTCTTATTTTTTGCCCCTTTGATTTTTTTTTTTTAACGGAAAAATAAAAATGACGAATTCCGATATTGTTTCTCATATGCTCGACTAGTTAACCTTGATTCTTGGATGTTTGGGACATACTTGACCAAGATACGATCGTCGTCGTCATCATCATCATCGATCGATTTGTCACATGTATTTATACGCAAACATGTATAAACCTGTTAATTAGTAATTATCTTGAAGCGACGAAATCTAGAATTACAATTAAATGTTAATTGCGGCGCTGATGTCTTTTCAGAGCAAGCAATTATCCGTTTCATATAATTAAATTCTATTTTAGAATCGAGATAAATATATGAGATAGAAGATAATATCTGCTCGGGAAAGTGTAGCACGTATGTGAGTGTGTGTAGTCTTTAATATTGAGTGGCGATAATCTGCAAGTTTGCACCGTTTTAATGAAAAGAATTTGTCACTTGTTGAATCTCTTTCGTTGAATAATAGGTTTGAAAATTTTACTTTTCAAGTCATTATTGTGAGTATAATGTCTACTTTGGAGTTGATAATATTTCCCACCAAAAAAATAGGAAACAATTTTTTTCTATTTTTCTATTTTCAAAACTTGATGTCCGGATCATTTTAATAATAATAATAATAATATTAATTGTACAATCAAATCGTATTTAACATAATTGATTGTGGCGCGTTTGAGTAATTGTTTCATGCGTAATCTTCCGTTATTAGATTTCTGTCAATTCTCTGCTTTCGTGTGTATTGTGCGGTTGAAACTCGACCATACAATGTGCTTCATTTTGCCCCTTGCAATCCAATTTCAGATATGAATATCAAAATGAAATAAAGCATCAGGCTTTTCTCCAACTGTTGAATTTTTTTTTTATAAAAAAAAGTACTGAGAATATATTAATTTTCCCCAAAATTGTGAGAGAATTGCAAATTACTGTTTTAATTAATTTCGATTCATTGATAATTTATTTTACTTTCCGTTGTTATGATAATATACATGTATATGTTGTCTTTATATAATTAAAACAATTTAAATCTCATTTGAATTGGAGCAAAATTCAATTTTTGTTTAAATCCCGCAGTTGATAATTATATTACCAATATAAATGTGTAGCATTATTTTGATATGTTGCTGTATTTACGCATGTTTCACTCTATTGTTATCAACAAAAGTTCTCATCTGTTCGGGAATGAATGAATAAAAAAATAAATATTTTTTTAAATTGTTTATTTCTTTGATAAATAATTCTAATATAAGGTTTTTTCTTATTGTTTCAGGTGAGTTAAACACAATGCTTCCTGTTGAATTTATTTCGTAAGTACATGTAGAAAAAAATATATTTAAATAAATAAAAATAAATTGTCAATGGTAGTGAAATAGTTTAAAAATTCTGATTCGTTTATTTTATGAAACGTATAAATTTTTATATAAATAGTGGAACAGGGTAACCATTGGTCAGGAAATACAGGAAAAATGTAATTGGTCTGAGAAAAGTCCGGGATTTTTTTCAATTAAAAAAAAATTAAATTTTTATTCTGTTGAAATTAGTTGAGTTTTTTTTACTACTATTGCAAAAATTTTAAAGCAATTCTCGAAAAGAATTCAATTATCTTAATCAATATCAAAATTTTATTCTCTACAGAAATTCAACATAGTTTTCCAGAATTAAATTAAAATTCGGTGCAAAAAATTCAATAATTTTCAAAAATAACAATATTCATCAAAAGAATTCAATTATTTCATGAGCAATAAATTTCTTCTCATAAATTCAATTATTTTTAAAATTTAAACAACTTTTCTTCGTGATTTCAATTCTCTCCATTAATAACAATTTTCTTCGCCGGAATTAAATTATTTTTCAAAAATTTTAAAATATTTCAATAAATTTCTTGTTAAAATTCATTACTTTACAAAAATTGTTTTAAAAATAATAAAATTCTTCTCTAAAATTCAATTAATTTTAAAAAGTTTAATAAAATTATTGTCAAAAATGTTCAATTATGTTAAAAGACAATAAAATTCTTCTTCAAAATTCAACTATTTTCTAAACATTTACATTTTCGTCAAAATTTCAATTATTAAAAAAATTTTTTTCGATTTATAATTTTAAAAATCTTCTATTCGAAAAGGTTTTTGATAAAGTTATACGTAAACAATTAATTATTTTCATAAACTAATAAAATTTCACAGGAATTTAATTATTAAAAATATAATTTTCTTAATAAAAGTTCAATTGAATTTCTCTAAAAATGCAATTATATTTTTACAAATTTTAGTAAGATTCATAAAAAGAATTGAATTATTTCAAATTTGCTAATAAACTTATTTATTAGAATGCAATTTTAAAAGTAAATTCTTCATCAAAATTCAATTATTTCCTGTCAACATTTCAACTGTGTTTAAATAAAAAAAAATTCTTCGAAATTCAATTAAGTTAAAAAAAATTTGTATATATTCTTGTCAAAATTTCAATTATTTTCATAGTTCATAAATAATAAAATTCTCAGCAATTTAATTATTTTTCAAAATTAAAAAAAAATTCTCGTTAAAATTTAAATTATGTTTTAAAATAATAAAATTTTTCTCTTTAATTCAATTATGTTAAAAAATTCAATTATTTTCATAAATAAAAAAATTTCTTAAAAATTAAATTATTAAAAAATTTTAATTTTTTAAATTCTTGTTATATTTTCAATTATATTTAAAGCTAATAAAATTCTTCTCCGAAATATAGTTATTTTCGAAAATTTTAATAAAATTCCTCTGAAAATTTCAATTATTTTTTATAAATAATAAAATTCTTCTTTAAAAATTAATTATTTCAAAAAATTTTTAATATTTACTTTTTAATAAAATATTCCAAAAAGATTTAATTATTTAAAAAGATTTCATTTTATTGAAAATAATTCATTTCTTCCAAATATTTTGTGACAATTTTTAAAAATCAATTTTTGAAGAATTAAAATTTTTTATTGCAATTATAAAAACTAATTGAATTATGAAAAATTTTAATGAAAAATCTTTAAATGTTATTTGAAAAAATGAAAATTAATGTAAATTAGTTTCAAATTTTAAAAAAATTAATATTGATAATTTTTTTAAATACATATTTTCGTAAATTCAAATACGTACAAAAAATAATAACATTTTATAATTATTTTAAACAATTTTTGAATCTTAAAAAATTAAAATGAAACAATTTTAAGAATAAGTTTTTTAAAAATATTTTAATGTAATTTTTTGAAAATAATTGGATTTTTTAAATGAATTGTTTAATTGTTTTTAACAATTTTAAAAATAAGTTTTTTAAAAATATTTATGTAATTTTTTGAAAATAATTGAATTTTTTAAAAGCATTGGATAATTAAAAAATATTAATTAATTTTTAAATTATACAAAAACAATTCAATTATTTTCAAAAAATTAGATTAAAATATTTTTAAAAAACTTATTCTTAAAATTGTGTCATTTTAATTTTTTAAGATTCAATTGTCTTCGAACAAAGTTAATAAAAATTTATAGAAATTTACTAGTTTAGATTTATCAAAATATTCCAAAAGAATTTAATTGTTTAAAAAGATTTTAATACAATTCTACGGTAATGTTCAGTTATTTTCACAAATAATAAAATTTTCCAATGTAATTCAATTATTTACAAATTTCTATAAATTACTTCGCAATAATTCGATTATTTTCATAGACGAAATTATTTTTAGGAATTCAATTTTTTCATCAATAATAAATTTTTTTCTAGAGAATTAAACTATTTTCATAAGTAATAAAAGTCGTCACAGAATTTTATTTACAATTAATGCAATTGAATGCTTGTAAAATTTTCTAATAAAAATTGAATGAAAAATAAATTTTAGTTAAAATTCTAGATAACGAATTACAAATATTTTAGTGTGGATTTTTATAATTAATGGAATTTTGAAAAGATTTTAAACTCAAATCTTTGTATGGAAATCAGAGAAATGTCAGGGGAAATAAATTAATTTCTTGTAGCATAAACTCTACAAAAATAAGCTTCTGTCCCGGGGGAGAATATTCATTTTTTGAGTTCTACATATCTATGTTTTATTTTTAAAATACATTTTTACAGTCGAAAGAATTTTATTCAGAAGTTTCCAGGCAGACGAGTATAATGTAAAGTGCTTTATGATGCAGTTAAAACGACAATGGGCTTTCAAGACAGAGCTTAAAAGCTATAAAATGGCAGATACAATTTTTAACGATGGACTTCAGTAACATGCAAAACATATATATATATATATATATATATATATATATATATATATATATATATATATATATATATATATAACAATTTGATGTTAAGTTTTTTTTTAATACTTTATGATACTCATGATGATGATGATGCAAAATGAATAATTTTTTTTTCGAAAAAACGATTCATGGGCAGGGTTGCCACAAGTCAGGGAATTCAGGGAAAAGTCAGGGAAAGTAAAATTGGTCAGGGAAGTCAGGGAAAAGTCAGGGATTTTTAGTAAAAGTACTGGAAAAAATCAAATTTAAAAATTCATGAAAAAACTCTAAATTTTGATGTTTTTTTGTTTGCCTTGTGAACTATAAAAATAACCACGAATTTTAATACAAAACCTTGAATTTTTTCTATTTCAGACACTTATTTCTTTTTAAAGAACTATCATAAAATTATGACTTATAAATTATGTAATTAGTAATTTTTACAATTTTCATAATAACTAGATTGATAAAAGAATTTTAGTTAAAAATACTAAAAAAATTTAATTTTGGCAAAGTTACAAATAATTACAGAAATTCAATTATTTTCAAAAGTAATAACATTTTTCGCAGAAATTCAATTATATTCAAAATTTTTAAAAAATTCTGGTCATTGCAATTATATCTTTAAAAATAAAAAATTTCTTCTCCAAAATTCAATTATCTTCAAAACTTTTTTAAAAATTCTCTTCAAAATTTCAATTATCTCTATAAATAATACAATTCTTCTCCGAAATTCAATTATTTTTCAAAACTTGAATAAAATTCTTGGAAAAATTTCCGAGAAATTCAATAATTTACCAAATTTTTTTATAAATTTCTTTTAAATAAACCAATTATTTTCATAAATAATAAAATTTTCACAGGAAATCAATTATTTAATTTAATACAAAAAATTTCAAATAATTTTACGAAAAATATCAATTATTTAAAAAGAATTTTATAAAATTCGTCGCAAGAGTTCAGTTATTAAAAAAAATTTAACAAAGTTCTTTTTAAGAATTCAATTATTTTTAGAAATAGTAAAATTCTTCACCGAAATTCAATTATTTTTATAAACTTGAATAAAATTCGTTGGAAGAATTAAATTATATTTTCAAAAGTAATAAAATTCTTCGCAGAAATTCAATTATGTTCAAAAATTTTTGTCAACATTTCAATTATCTTTATAAATAATAAAATTTATCAATATTAATTATTTAAAGAAAATTTTTTAAATTCTCGTCAAAATTTTAATTATTGTTATAAATAATACAATTCTTCTTCAAAATTAAAATATATTTAAAGACTTGAATAAAATTCTTGTTAAAATTTCACAGAAACTCAATAATTTATGAAATTTTCAATAAATTTCTTTGAAATAATTCAATTATTTTAGAAAAATTTTAATAACATTTTTGGAAATTTTTTAAAATTATTTTCATGAATAATAAAACTCATCGCAGGATTTTAATTAATTTTGGATACAATATTTTAATAAAATTCCTCGAAAAATGTAATTATTCTTAAAAATTTTATTAAAATTTGTCCAAAGAATTCAATTAATTAAAGATTTGTTGTTAAAATTCTTTATGAGATTTCAATTTTAACAAACATTCAATTATTCAATAATTTATTTATTTTTCAATTTAAATAATTGAATGTTTCTACACTGAAAAAAAATTTATTTGATTCAAATAACCGATTATTTGTCTATAATCAAATAAATATTTACTTGAATCAAATAATTTTTATTTGAATCAAATAAATTGTATTTGAATCAAATATTTTAGTATTTGAAGCAAATACTAATTAATTGATTCAAATAAAAATTATTTGATTCCAGTAAATATTTATTTGATTATAGACAAATAATCCGTTATTTGAATCAAATAAAATTTTTTTTCAGTGTAGAATTTTCTAATAAAAATTGAGTAAAAAATGAAATTACCAAATAATCGATTTATTGTTTATGAAAATAATTGAATTATTTCGACGAATTTTATTACAATGGTTATTTAAATTATAACAAAACATGAAGAAGGTTTTCTTTATGTTTTGTATTTTGTATTTTTTGTTTTATATTCATATAAATTGTTGAGTTTTAAAAAGGTTTGAATTTGAATGTTCTGCAGAATTTTAATTTCTGTGGAAAAGTAATAATTAAATACTTATTTAAAAATTTAGTTATTGGTGTTTTTGAATAATTTTACAATTAATGAAATTTGTGAATAAATTCAATAGAACATTTTTTTTAATATCTAATAATGTTTAGAGTGAATCAGAATATTTTTTATGGCCAGGGAAAAAGTGAGAATTTTTTCTGGAAATCAGGGAAAAGTCAGGGAAAAATAAAATTAAATATTTGTGGCAACCTTGATGGGGGAAAATTCTTTATGACTAAAATTGTTAGGTGGATGGGAAAATTGAACTTCACTGTTGGGTATGATATGAAAATGCATTGACAGTGGAATTTTTCTTCCTTCTTTTTTTATTATTTTTTCGCTAGGTTGACCCTATTAATTTTCCCCACGTAACAGTGTGTAAGTTGACAAACTAAAAACCATCTACATCCATGTTTCATGCAACCTAGCCTTCGTGCATGCCAAAACGACCCACCACGACACACAAGTTTCCTGCCGGCCATAAAGTACTTTTACGCGTCATTTAATCAAGCTCTTCGATCGAGAAATGTCCTTGCGGAAGAAGCAACGACGTTATTTTTTTTTTGTTTTCTATATCGAATGAAAAAAAATATTTCATAATAAATAAATTGATATAACTTTTATTTCGAAAAGTGTTTTTTTTTTATTTGCGCCACGAGTCTTTATATACAATTTAAACTGCTTTTGATACGGGTAAATTCCATTTTATTGAATTTCTAGTTCGATTATTTAATATAATTGTGTTGAGGAAGAGAGAAAAGTTTTGAAAACGAAGCAAAGCCGGATTTCGAATCATAGAGAAGCAAGTTTTAATATTTCAAAAAAAAAAAAAAATGAAAGGGCTTTAAAAAGCAAAACGTCTATATATTGTGAAACGTTATATCTGAAAAAAGATTATTTCATATTTCACTGATTCTGTTAATGAATAGGCCCTTAATGTGAAAATTTTCGAATATTGAAATTTTTATTATTGGAAAGTGCTTTTAGTTTGAAATATAGATCTATAAAAAAAAATGTGCGGTCTGTGAGTTCATTAGGAACGGAAAATTTAAAGTATTCTAAAAATGAAAGGTGAATATATTACGAATGTGAATATTTTCCATATTTTTTAAAAAACTTTCATCCACATTTTTTCGCATTTCGAATTCTTCGCACTATTGGAACTTTGGTTCGATAAAAAGTTGCATTTTTTTAATTTTCATTCGTAGCTGAAAAAATTTTCAATTCTCGTCGCGCTGATTGTTAAGTTTTGGAAAAATTCCTTCTTCCAATTCAGAAATCAGCGAAACTTGATTTTTTTTTTTTTTGTAGCAAATGTTTCGAACTGTAAAAAAGAAAATAGAAAAGAAAAAGTTGAGAAGTGAAGAGCTTTTAAGCGTATACGGGAACTTAAATGTTTGACTACATGGCTCAGGAGATAATTAATCGATTAGGGACATATTACTCGCGCCCAATATCTTACAAGAAGGCTGTGTGCTTTGATTCAAAAAGGGGCAATTTCATTACAGGCGGAAACTTAATTGACCGCGTAAGTTTCGTCCTCTCATTTTCGCAGCTTCCAAATCCAATCAGAGTGTATCAACAAAAGCGTTTTCAATGAAACCGGAGTTTGAAAACAGCGTTAAGCAAATTTACCGAGATATGATATATAAAGTTATGATAAAATGCGGAGACAAAAGCGTTGGATATTCTGTTTCAGAAAATTAATCTGCGCGAATCGTCGCGCGTCTGTGTATAAAATGTAAAGAAAAAGCGAAAAGAATACTTTTGTTTCGCTTATGAAAAAATTTCTTTAATTTCATTGCAGCGATGATAATAATAATAATAATAATAATAATAATAATAATAATAATAATAATAATAATAATGTTTGTTAATAAATTATCAGTAAAATATAATTTTTGTCTATAAAGTCAGGGAAGTGACAGAAAAACAATTTTTTTAGGGAAATTAAGAAAATTGATATATTTTTAACTTATTTGTGAAAATTGCGAATTTTTAGTAAGAGCTGCAACTTATTTCGATTTTTATAGAGCGAAAAGTATTTATAGTAAAATATTATTTTTGAATCATTTTTAAGATAGTTGAATTTTTTAAATATATCTATAATAAAAATTGTTTTGAATAATTGAAATTTTGTAAAATTTTGTGCCAATTTTTGAAAATCAAGTTTTGAAGAATTTTGCAAATATGGAATTAGAAATATGGAAATTAATTGAATCATCAAAAAATTTTAATGTATAACCTTTAAATGTTCATTGGAAAATGAAAATTAATGAAAATTAGTTTCCAATTTTAAAAAATTTAATATTTTCAGTTTTTTTTCAATTAAACATATTTCCGTAAATTCAAATTCGTACAAAAAATAGTAACATTTTTAAATTATTTTAAACAATTTGGAAAGTATGTTCAGAATGCTTAATTAAAATCCTTAAAAAAATTAATCAGTATTTTTAAAATTATCCAAAAATTCTTTAAAAACATTCAATTATTTTTAAAAAATTACATTAGAATATTTTTAAAAACTTATTATTAAAATTGTTTTTTTTTAAATTTTTTAAGATTCAGTTAACTTCGAACAATAATTTATTTTTAAGTAACTAAATTCTTTAAGAACCATAAAAAATTACTGTTTGTACACTGAGAAAACTGGAGTATTGGACTAAACATCTGGAGGGACAAATGGTTAATATTTGAGAGTTAGCTATTGGATAACAATCTCAATATTCAAATACACCATTGACAGATATTCGGGCCATTTTACTTGGAGGGAAAATGAGTTTATAACAGAGGGACAAATTAACCATCTTGAGAAATCCCTTCCTTATCCGGCGCGAAATGAATAAATATGGCAACCTAACCCCTAAATTAAATACATAAAATGTCAGAAAAATAAATTCGCGCGCATCAGATCGTACACATTTTCTGCGCAACTTTTAACCCTCAAATGTAATGGGAGAGAATATACAAGTAGATTTCCATTATCAATTCAAAATTTATTTTAGAAGGACTATTTAACTTTCTTCATAAGCAAAGCAAACATACACTTTTTGAACCTCTGAATTTGACTCTCCAGTTTTCTCAGTGTAAATTATTTAATAAATAATTTTACTTAAATATATCAAAATGAATTGACTTTTAAAATAGTTGCGTTTTCAATTTTTATAAATAGATAAACATTAAAAGGTTTTAATTTAAAATGTAAGAAAATTTCTATTTGGACAGAAATTAATAAAAACATTTAAAAATCTTAGATTTTTGAAAAATTTGTATTAAATGTTATAATATACATTTCATGAATTATTAAAAAACAAGGATTTATAGAAGAAGTTTAATTAAAAACACTTTTAAAAAATTGAATTCTAGAGGAAGTCACAAATATTTGCAAAAAAATTATGTTAAAAAATCTTGAAAAATTATCTTCAAAATTTCAATTCTCTTTAAAAATAATAAATTTCTTCTGCAAAATTGAAGTATTTTTAAAAATTATTACAAAATTCTAAGTAAAAATTAAATTATTTTCACAAATTATAAATATTTTACAGAAATTCAACTATTTACAAACTTTTTATAAATTTCGTCTCAATAATTTTCAATTATTTTCATAACTATTAAAATTTTTCACAAGGATTTAATTATTTTGATAGAAAAAGGCGACTCCTAGAAATTTAATTACCTTTTGTAAATAGTTGAATTTCTGTAAAATATTTATAATTTGTGAAAATAATTTAATTTTTTTTTAAATTATCCAAAAATTCTTTAAAAACATTCAATTATTTTTAAAAAATTACATTAGAATATTTTTAAAAACTTATTATTAAAATTATTTTTTTTTAAATTTTTTAAGATTCAGTTAACTTCAAACAATAATTTATTTTTAAGTAACTAAATTCTTTAAGAACCATAAAAAATTACTGTTTGTAAATTATTTAATAAATAATTTTACTTAAATATATCAAAATTAATTGACTTTTAAAATAGTTGCGTTTTCAATTTTTATAAATAGATAAACATTAAAAGGTTTTAATTTAAATTGTAAGAAAATTTCTATTTGGACAGAAATTAATAAAAACATTTAAAAAGCTTAGATTTTTGAAAAATTTGTATTAAATGTTATAATATACATTTCATGAATTATTAAAAAACAAGGATTTATAGAAGAAATTCAATTAAAAACACTTTTAAAAAATTGAATTCTAGAGGATGTCACAAATATTTGCAAAAAAAAATTATGTTAAAAAATCTTGAAAAATTATCTTCAAAATTTCAATCCTCTTTAAAAATAATAAATTTCTTCTGCAAAATTGAAGTATTTTTAAAAATTATTACAAAATTCTAAGTAAAAATTAAATTATTTTCACAAATTATAAATATTTTACAGAAATTCAACTATTTACAAACTTTTTATAAATTTCGTCTCAATAATTTTCAATTATTTTCATAACTATTAAAATTTTTCACAAGGATTTAATTATTTTGATAGAAAAAAGCGACTCCTAGAAATTTAATTACCTTTTGTTTGATTTAAAATATTTTAATAATATTCCTCGTAAAATGTAATTATTTTTAAAATTTTTTTAAAAAATCGCCGAAAAAAATTAATTCTTTTAAAATTTGTTGATATAATTCATTATGAGAATTCAATTTGGAGAAAGATTAATTTATTCAATGAATTATTTTTTTTGTTTTAAAATAAATAAATTCTCGGACAATTTTTTGGTAAAAATTAATTTAAAAATGAATTTTTGTTTAAATTTCAGATAATATATAATTGAATCTTCAATGCATTATAACATAAGTTTTTTGAAATAATTTAATTTGGAAAAATGAATTATTTTCAAAAGTAATGTACATCTTTTCCATTAAGTTCCATTATTTTCCAAAAATTGAATAAAATTGTTGGAAAAAATTTAATTATTTAAAAAAATTTCCCTCTATTTAATGATTTTCAATGTCTATATTTAAATAAAATTTTCCAAAAGAGTTCCATTATGAAACAAATTTTGATAAAATTCTTGGCAAAAATTAAATTATTTTCATAAATAATCAACATTTCTGAGGAATTCAATTATTTACAAAAATTTTTGATAAATTTCTTCGCAATTATTACATTAACTTTATAAATAATAAAATTTTTTATATAGGTGGCGACTTTTTTTTATAACTAATCAAACTTCATCACAGAATGTTGTGTATATTTTTGATATGATACTGATTGAATTCCTCGAAAATTTTTATTAAAATTTGTCAAAAGAATTCAATTATTGAAAAATTATTTATTCTATTTCTTGTAAATAATGTTGAAATCCTGTGGAAATTATATTATTCATAAAAATAATTAAATTCTAGCAATTTATTTATTTATTTTTTTTTATTTAATTTTATTACATTCTTTTTAAATATTAAAAAAAAATGTTCAAAAAATTTATGAAAATAAATGGTTTTTTTGTAGAAAAATCCATTTTAGTATGTTTAAAAAAAGAAAAAAATTTTTTATTGTTTTTTTTGTAAGAGAATGTATTTTTGGTGAGTTTCGTTGTCATCGTTGTTTTGTTTGGTTATGTTCACTTTGTCACATGTTAATGAATATTAATTTATTTTATAGAAATTTTATAAAAAGCTCTGAAGATGGTACTCAACATGTACCGAAACGTCAAAAAAAAAAAAATTAAAACTGATCGTTTGACCAAAAAAAGAATTTTTTTTTTATTAAAAAAATTTTTTATCTATTCGCTGTTGAATATTAAAAAAATATTGAATTCTTGCGAAGGATTTCGTTAAAATTTTTGTAAATAATTCAATTTTTTGGAAAATTGTATTGAAATTAAAGTTAAAATTGTTGAAAGTTCGATTAAAAATCTAAATTCCATGTGGAATAAGAAAACTAATTTTTTGGTGCAACCATGAAAAATTTAAAAACAGAAACGCACAGATGGAAATGCATCTGTCTGATATACATCGAGTTTCTATTATTTTGACAAGGAAATTTATAGTTGAAATCTATAAAATCGAAAATTGCTGTCACTGCAAAATGGCGAGAGGGGGGAAAATATATATTTTTTTACGCTACCGTTAAATAAATGATCTCTTTGGCATCTTTTACGAGAGGACGCTCGTAAAAAGCTCTAGGCAAACGTCCCATAGTCTCGTTACGTCTTGCGATTTTCTAGAGCATTTTTCTGTGTACTATCTATATCTAGGCACACTATATACTTTGTGTGTCAAACTGAATTTACAGTTCTCCCTCATATGTATATAAATTTCCCATTATCGATTTTCATTCATAATAAGAAGCCGTCTTGGATTTATATTGTATATATATATATAAAAAAAAGAAAGAAAGAAAAATCCCTTTTATATAAAGAATAATATATTGGTATATAATTTGTTTTTTTAGATCATGTAAACTTTTTACGACTTCCGCATTTTCTCGATTTTCCTTTTTATCCTCTTTTTTTTCTTCTCTTCGCCCCTTATCTCTCTCGCTCTCTCTCTTTTTTTTTCTTTTTTTCTCCCTTATTCTCGCGACACTGCGAAAAATTTTCCTAGAATTCTTGAGTTGGAGGAGAGAAGGTAATAAAAGAACCCAAGTAAGAATATCAGCTTTTATATATGCGATTCTGACATATTTTGTGTGCTCATATAACATCCCCGATATATTTATGTTGTTGGGAGTTTGGGACGAAATGTCACTTTTGAACTAAGAAGCGAAAAGAAGTTTAATTTCTTTTAATTCCGGATATTTTTCTTTGTTTCTTGGAAAGCAATTTAAGAATTTAATTTTAACAACTTGATGGTGTATTTATATATAGACTGAAGGATGGAGGTTATTAAATTTTTTAAAAGGATTTTCCGATTTAGAGACAGTGTAGCTGATGTATTATTTTTATATATTAATGAGATTGAGATCATTAAAAATGAATTTTTCATTTAATATTTATAGAACAAAATTCAATCTCTTTTCTTTTAAATAAAAATTAAATATTTCTCTTAATAGATAATCATTCGGATAATTTTTTTGTTCTATTTTTGACAAATTAACCTATTTAACAAAAAGCCTGACTTTTTCTATTACATGTCAGGAATTTTCATTAAAAATATACTGGAAGAAATTAAATTTTTAAAATTCATAACAAAATTCTGAATTTTTGGATGTTTCTTGTATTCGTCATAAAAATTTAAAAATTACCACGAATTATCATACCAAACCTTCAATTTCTTTCTATTTCTGAGCATAATTTTTTTAAATAACTTAATTATTGAAAAACTATGATTAAATTATTACTTATCAATTATTTAATTTAATTCAATATAACAAAACTAATTAAATTTTTAAAAGAGTTGACATTATATTTTTCATAAACCGATGAACTTTAGAAGTTTTTAGTGTTAAATTTTATATTTCAATTTTGAATGAATTTAATTAGAAATTTTAAGCAAGTTAGATTTTTGAAAAAATTTAATATAATTTAAACTCTTTGGAAATCAGTAAAATTTTTTAATATTTTTTTAATAATTAATTGTTGAAAATAATGGATATATAGGAGAATGTTAGTCAAAAACATTAAAAACAATTGAATTTTGGAGAAACTTCAAACGACTTGAGAAATGCAATTATTTTCAAAAGTAATGAAAATTCTTCAAATAAATTGAATTATTTACAAGTTTTTAATAAATTTTGTTATCAACAATTCAATTATTTCAATAAATAATAACATTTTACTGGGACTTAATTATTTTCAAAAGTCATAGAAATTCTTCAAAGAAATTAAATTATTTACAAATTTTTAATAACTTTGTTAGCAATAATTCCATTATTTCAATAAATAATAACATTTTACTCGGAATCAATTATTTTCAATAGTCATAAAAATTTTTCAAAGAAATTGAATTATTTACAAATTTTTAATAAACTTCTTCCCAATAATTAAATTATTTCAATAAATAATAACATTTTACTGGGATTCAATTATTCTCAAAAGTAATAAAATTTTTCGCTAAAATTCAATAATATTCCAAAATTAAAAAAAATTCTCGTCAATTATATTTGAATAAAAATAATAATTTTATTAAATTCACATTAAATATCATTAAATAAAAATAATACAATTCCTTTTAAAAATTTTAATTCAATTTCAGTTTTTTCAAAATTTTTTATCAATTTTATGATTTTGAATATTTATTTCAATAAATTTTTTCAATGGAATTCAGTTATTAAAAAAATGTTGATAAAATTCTTGTTAAAAATTTTAATTATTTTCATAAATAATCAACATTTCACAGAAATTCAATTATTTAGAAAAATTGTTTAAAAATTTTTTTTGCAATAATTTCATTATTTTTATAAATGATAAATTTTTTAATAGAGGTTTCGATTATTTTCATAAATATTCAAATTTCATTACAGAATTATGTATATATTTTTTTATGTGATATTGATCGAGTTTCTCGAAAAATGTTATTTTTAAAATTTTGGTTAAAATTTGTCGAAAGAATTCAATTATTGAAAAATTTGTTAATAATATTTTTTATGAGAATTTCAATTTTAAGAAACATTCAATTAAATTATTGAAAAAATTATTTATTTTTCTATTTTAATAGTTGCGAATTCTCGTTAAATTTCTTAATAAAAATTAAAAATTTATTTTGAAAATAAATTTAACTCAAAATTTTTTATATTAATTGTTAAAAGCAATAATATTTGTTGGATTTTTGGAAATAATTAAATTTTTTAGTGGTTTCAAATTAAATTCTTTAAAAATTTGAATTTTATCCCATATTTTCAATAAAATGAATAAATAATGAAATATTAATAGTTTTATAAAATTAATTTTTCGAATGAATTAAATTTTGAAGAAATATTGAATTAAAATTTTTGAAAATCTTAATTTTTCTCCCCCTTTTAACTAACATTTTTGTAGAATTACTTTTTTCGAATAATTTTAATTGAGTTCTTTTCAAAATTATTTGAGTTTTTTTCCCCTGTGAAAAGTTGAAGGAAAATGTCAAATTTCTATAAATTCTTGGAAAATTCAACTTTCTTGGTATCTGGCGATCTTAAAAAAATCTTAGAAATCTTTAGTTCTCCTTGATTTTTTCTCACCTTGAAAAGTTGAAAATTCAATGAATTTTAAGGGCATGTCAAAGTCGTTTGGATTTTTACATGAAGGTTCTATGAAAAACTTGTCATAACTTTGACTTTTGACATGATCTTAAAATGAAATCTTGAATTTCATTCTCTTTCTGTCAATAATGGAATTTTTCGGAAAAAAAGTATTTTTTGTTTGTCTTTTATTTAATTTTTCTTTTAAGTAATTAAATTCTTGAAAAAGTTGAACCAAATTAGTGTCTCTAAAGTTTTGAAACTTTTCAGTGAAGAGAAATTTTTCCATTACTTTTTTATTTAATAGAAAAATCAAGAAGTTTTAGAAATTCTGAAATTGGAAAATAATTAGCTGCAACATTCTATATTTTACTATTTTCATTCACTGTCATAAAGTGTAATAATAAATTAATTCAATTAATTAGTTAATGTATAATTCATTTTTTTCTTTTGGTTAATTTTATTTTTTTATTTATATTTATTATATTTGACAGTGATTTTGAAATGTTTCTCAATAATCGAATGACCTCATATAGTTTCGAAAGGCTCTTATAAATCTTGACCAGCATATGAGCAATATCACTCGACACGGTTGCAGGGATTGTGATTAGCCCTCGTAACCTCATGTATTATTTACGATATTAAACTAACTTCCTCTTCCTCTGCTCAACACTGGAAACCTTAATATTCTTGTGAAAACAATAAATTGCCCCATATCCGATTTAAAAGTTCTTTTTCCTGTATTTTAACCCATTCAGGATACATGGATTTCAAGCAGGAACAATCAAGATTTAGTTTGCTAATAACTAGGCCGTAACGAAATTAGATTATGAGAGATGTTTTTTTTCGCTCTCTTTTCATGTCTTAAGTTACAAATCTGATAGCAATCAAAATACATTCATTGACGTAAATGCCAATAGACGTCAATTCAATTTCCTGCTGCTAATTTATTAACATTGTTTATATTAATATAGTTTATTTTATTCAATAAAAAGATCAATTAAGTGGTTTGGTGTTATTGAATTAATATAGAAGTCGAAAGCGGAAATTCGGAGTGAGAGATGTTGAGAGAAAAATTATTTGCTCGATTTAAAAGTTTTAAAAGTTGTCAAATTCAAGTATGGGTTTCGAGAAAAAAATTTATATTGTACTCAGGCTTTAGATAATGATTTTTTTTTACTTTTTTCGACTATTTACAAAAAAAGGCCACTTCTACTGTATTTCAAAAAAATCCAACTTTTTCTTCTTGCAAATTTTACAACAATATACAACTTTTTTAGCATAAAAATAAAATGCATTTTATTTCGATTAAAATAGTATAAGGATAACTATTAATTTTTAAGTAATATTTTTTTAAATAATAAAATTTTCCAAATGTGTAAATTATAATTTTTGAATTAATTAAAATTTTGTCAATTTTAATTGAAATTAATTTGATTCTAGTATTTCTTTTAAATATTTGAGAATTGAAATGTATGGAATGTTAATTGCAAAATTTTAAAATATTGAATTCTTAAACAATGCAGAATATTCAAAATGAAAAGTAATAAAAATCAATTTCAAAAAATTATATTAAAATATTTCTTTAAAATGCAATTGTTTGACATTTTTCGTTGAATTTTTTTAAAATTCAATAAATTATTTTCAATCATATTTTTTCAAAAATTCGCAAATATATGCAAAAAATAATTATACAACATTTTTCTTAAATCTCATTTTTTCTAGAATTATTATAGTAAAATTTTTGAGAAATCAATTATTTTCAGAATTTTTAATTATCAACTTTTTTAAAACATTGCTTTAGATTTTTAACATTTTCAAAAAATTTTTTTTTATAAAATTCAATTATTTTTTTTAGACAAATTAGGATAAAATATTTTAAAATCACTCTAAAATTTAAAATTAACAGTTAAAATAATTAAATTAAAATAATTAAATTTTCGTCGAATTTTCTAATGAAAAGTGATTTAAAATTGAATTCCATTGAAATTTTTTTTAAAAACATTGAAATTCATCCCAGAATGTTATTAAAATTTTTGAAATCAATAATTGAATTCAACAGAAAAATTGAATTATGTTAAGAAATTAAAAAAAAACTTCCAGTTAAATTATTAATTATCTTTTTAAAAAAATCAAATTTTTCTGTTGAATTCAATTATTGTTTTAAAAAATTCAAATAAAATTCTTGGCTAAATTTAAATGTTTTTGAGAAATTTTCTTTAATTTAATGACAATATTTTTAATAACATTTTTATCAAATTTTTCGAAAACTATAATTATTCCTAAAAATTTCATTAAATTTAGTTAAAAAATTCTATTACTTAAAAATTTGTTGAAAATTTTTTTGAAAAATCATTTTTAAGAAACATTAAATCAATAAATAAATTAATTCAGGGTAGTCGCAAGTCAGGGAAAAACTAAAAGTCTGGGAAAAGTCAAGAAAATTTTTAATATTCTGTAAAATTTTTAATTATCTTATTTTTTTTCTTTATAAATAAAATTGTAGCTTAAAAAGCATTATAAACATTTAATCAACAATGTAGAATATTAAATAATTCAAAAAATGGTTAGTCAGGAAAAAGTCAGGGAATTTCGAAAATAAAATTTTGCGGCCACCGTGTAATTATTTTCACATTTAAATAATTGATTTTTCATCTAATTTTCTAATAAAAACTGCTTTTTTATTTAATTTTAACATAAATTTTAAATAAAAATTCAATATTAAAAAGCCTTGCAGTATATAAGTTTTCAGATATGATTGAATTTTGAAAAATCAATTATTTTCCAAACTAATAAATTTCTTGGTAGAAATGCAATTATTTAAAGAAATTGAAAAACATCTAGTTTAAATTTCAACTTATCAATTTATTTAATTAATAAATAATCAAATTTGTATTTTATTAAATTCAATTATTTTCAATATTTTTATGAAAATAATTTATTTTCGCACAAATAAATCGTGCGAACGACAATATATTTTTACATCTTCTAATTTGCATTTATATTTTATTTGCAAAGAAAAAATATTTTTCACATTAGAACAAGTTTATTCTTATTAATGAAACAATATTGAATTTGAATTATTTTTCCTTTTAGTAACTTTTCCCTAAATGAGCAACTTGAGAAATATTATTGTTTTCCCTCTGAAAATTACGCACCATTAGGTATAGGTCATGAGAGTTTTGCACGTGATGTATATAATGTATGTTTGAAACCAGGTGCAGGAGAACTCACGCACTGGCTATAATTCAGAAAGGGGTCTCCCTCTCTCTCTCTCTCTATATAGAGCTCTAATTATCTGAATCGGTTTAGCGATCCAGCACTTGACCTCTCTGGTCAAACTATCTAAATATACTTATTTCTCATGCTCAATTGACATAAATAGTTTAATATACTCCTCACAATGTGAAATTAAAAGTAATTAAACTGATTAAACTTGTTAATATATATAATCCTTTCAATTTGTCTGTCAATTTTTTAAGACTTGACTCTGCAGCTCAAATCTTATTTCTGAAAATTAGTTTTCACTAATTTTTCGTCGTTTTTTTCTTTTTTTTTTACTAAAACTTGCAGCAGGTCTTGGAATGTAAGAATTTTTTCTTTTATTTTTTTTAACATATTTATTATCAAAATTTTGAAGCGGCAAATAAAATGTTCTCAAAATTAGTGTCGATGACATCTTCAAGAAAGTAAAAAATATTTTCTGTCGCTAAGCGACGAAGCAAAGAATTTTTGTACTGAATTGGAAAATAAACTAAGTTCAAGTTTTATTTTCATTATTTTCTTTTATGTAATTACACGATATTCTAAAATGTTAAACCGTCAAATGAACAAAATGAATTTATTTCTTCTTCAAAATAAATTTTTATTACAATAATTTTATCGGACAATAAAAAACCACGTCGAAGTTCACAACGTTTATCAACGAAAAGAAATTTTTTACTAAGTAAATTAATTAATGATTCAATATTGCCACAAAAATATTTAGAAATAAAAGATTGATGTTTATGTTATGATAATAATTGTTATATAAATAAATATTAAAATAAAAATAATATTCGAATAGATTAAACAAATTTTTTTCGTTGATCAACGTTGTGGATTTCAACTTTGTAATAAAGAAAAATTAATTGTAATGTTTCTAAATGTAGAATTTGAGCTTATTAATAATTTATAAAAATGTTCCTAAAGTTTCGAACGTTTAAATGAACGACAATATTTTTTTACTTCTTCCAATTTGTATATTATATACAAAAAAATTATTTTTTAAATGAAAACAAATTAATTCTTATGTAAATATTGTTTAATTTCAACTCTTTTCCTTTTTTCGGTAGGAATTTTCAAAATCACTGAAATTGATACTTTATAAAAGTATTTTGAATAAAAAATATTTCATTCATTAGAACGTTCAAAAGTTTTTGGATCACATAATTACAGCAATTTTTTTATTTAAAATTTAAAATTTTTCTTTTAAACAAAAAGAACGTTTTTTTTCGATACAAAGAAAATGTTCGCCATTCATCCTAAAACGTTGAAAACTAAAAACACTCTTTTCCTTGGGAAAAATATTTTTAAAAAAATATAAAGTCATCGACAATTTTTAAATTGCCTTTCAAATATGGGAATTTTATATTATTTATGTCAGTTTAATTGTCATTGAAGTGGTTTTGAGAAAAAAAAATTCCGTATCTCGAATTGCTATTACTTTTCGTTTCCCAGTAAGTTTTCCCTCTTGAATAATAATTTCAAAGAGAGGAATGTTAAATTGATGATGTAATGGACGAGAATATTGTTAGAGAGGACATTCATCAGTAACGTCGACGAACAAGAGGGAAGAGAAAAACTGAATAAATTATTGGAAAGTTTCTTATGTAATGCATTAAAAGTTAAAGAGTTTCATATCAATGACAATTTTCCTTCTTTTTTTTTGTTTTAAATACTGAAAAAATCCACATGACTATCTATATGAACTCTTTTGATAAAAATTTCTTTATCTTTTCATATTTAATCCTATTAATGAGATTAGGATCATTAAAAATGAATTTTTCATTTAATATTTATAGAAGATAATCCCAGTCTTTTTTTTATTTTTAGAAATTAAATATTTCTCTCAATGATAATAATTATTCGCTGGGTAATTATTATTTATATTTTTTTGTACGATTTTGACAAATTTTTTAATTTATTTACCAATAAAAAACCATTTTTTTCTATTATTTTTCTATTACCCTGATTATACAGGGTTGCCATAGGTCAGGAAATTTGGGAAAAAGTCAGAGATTTTTATTGAAAGGAGTGAAAAACATTTAATTTTTAGAATTATTTATTATTTGAAAATTACGATTTTTTTTTTGGCTTGCATCATAAATTAGAAAATTACCTGAGATTTTAATACAAAACTTTCAATTTTTTTTAATTCTGACAATAAATTCTTTTAAAATCACTTAATTTTTGAAGAATTATCGTAAAATTGATAAAGTATTTCATTTTTTAATACATATTTAAATAGTTATAAACTTAAAGATAATAAATTTAAAGAAGAATTTCAATGGAATATTAAAAAAAATTGAAATTTAGAGAAAATACAAATAATTGAAGAAATTCAATATTACTTTCTAAAGTAATCATGTTTTTTACAGAATTTCAATTATTTTTAAAGGTTATTTTAATAAAATTATCATAAAAAATTCCATTATATTTGTATAAATAATAAAATACTTCTACAAAAGTCAATTATTTTTAAAAATTTGAATAAAATTCTACGCAACGCAAATATTTAATTATTTTCATAAATAATAAAAGTCTTTACAGAAACCCAATTATTTTCAAAAATATTAATAAATTTATGGTCAAAATTTCAATTATTTTGGTATAAATAATAAAAGTTTTCTGCAAAATTCAATTAATTTCAAAAATTTGATTAAAATTATCAGCAAATTTTAAATTTTTTTCATAAATAATAAAACTCATATATTGAAGAATTTCACTTATTTTTAGAACAATTTTAATCAAAATTCAATTATTTATAAAAATAAAATTCTTTGCAAAATTTAAATTATTTTCAAAAAGTTCCCTAAATTTAATGATTTTTAATATCTATTGTACGAAATTATATACAAATTTCATAAGAATAATTGTATTTTAAAACAGTTTCAAATTCAAATTTTTAAGAATCTAAAGTTTTTTACTTTTAATAAACAATTTTGTATAGATTTAATGTTTCTGAAAACTCTAACTAATTTTTTTTAATTTTTAATTTTTTAATAAGTATTTATTTAAAGATTTTTCGAATAATGAAAATTTCGTGAAACTGAGTTGTGAACAAGTGCATTAAAAAAATTCTCAAAAAACGTTTTCAAAAATTATATTGAAAATAATTAATTTGACGAAAAATTTTAGTCAAAAATTTAAAGAAATAATAATCGAATTGAAATTATGTAAGTAAATAATTTTGAAAATGTTACAGTAACAATATTTTTATAATATAAAATAATGATTTTATTAGTCTGTCTTATTTAATTATAAAATTTTTATTTTAATAATTTTGTATTATAAAATTTTTATTTTAATAATTTTCTATTATAAAATTATTATTACAAACCAAATGAAAAAATCGATTTATGTTTTGTAATAAATTTTCTTTCAAGTTGTTGAATTTCAAAAAGGTTTGAATATAAAATTTTTTGAAATCTTTATTATTGTGGCAAAATCGTAATGATTTAATATTTAATAAAAGAAGTTTTCATGCTTTCAATATTTTGATTTTTTTATTTCTTAAAATAAATATTAAATTTGAAGAAATTCGTAGATAAATCAAATGGAATATTTTTTAAGTGTCAAGTAATTTTTAGTGTCAATCAGAATATTCTTTAGAGTCAGAGAAAAAATTAAAATTTTGTGCCGAAATCAGAGACAAGCAAAATTAATTTTTTTATGTCAACCCTACATCGTTGATCATAATTCAGAATTTCATAAAAATTAACTAATTTGCTTTTATTACGAAGTTGAAGTTCACAACGTTTATCAACGAAAAAAATTTATTTAATGCATCCAAATATTATTTTTAATTTAATTTTTAATTGTAAAATAATTATTATCAAAATATAAACATTAATCTTTTTTTCTAAAATTTTTTTCTTAATATTGTAGCATCGTTTTTAATTAATTTTACTAAGTGAATAATTTTTTTTTCGTTGATCAACGTTGAGGACTTCAACTTGGTCTTTTATTTAGAAAAATTTTTAAACTTCAATACCTAACTTTAAATTTCCAGTATTTTTCATTGTCACTTTTCACTTTCATTTCATGAAAAACGTAAATAAAACTAAAAAGTAGTTCAATGTTTATTGAGTCTTAAAATTTTTTTTTTCGTACGTTTGTACGAAGGCTATTTTCATCGATTTAATTCTGGTCGACGTATGTTATGTGCACAGTACGTGTTAAGTATAACAGTAGCTTTATGGACCATAATGACGTCAACGGTGTTCAATCAAAGTTTATATGCATTACCGATTCATCAGAGATTCTCATTCAATCTAATGATAATATAAAATTGAATCTTAAATTATTATTAGAATGAAGTTCAGTCGATATATAGTGGAGACCACTCATTAATAATTCCCTTTGGAATTTTGTCACATTAACTTTTATAATTTTATTGCTCTTCCACTTCACAATTTCCAATTACTGAACTTTCCCGCACCAACATTAATTTTCCACCTCCTCCTCCCCGGTACAATCTTTTTTTTCTCTTCTTCGCTTTCTTTTTTTTCCTCTGAAAGAAATACTGTAAAGGGAAATTAAATACTGGAAAAAAGATCTTTCGAGGTCTTCAGAAAATTCCCTTTGGTACGATGTTATTTATAAGAAAAACCTTTCGTTTAGAGAGAAATTACAAGTACAAATTTAATGTTGAAAGGGAAAAATTAAATTCAATATTTATGTAAGAGTTTTTTTTGGTCTTATTTCTCTTTTGTATGTTGTAGAGAAGTAAATTTTACACTCTTTTGAAGAAGGGATTTTCAATTTTTATAAACAGGAGGAATAATGAATATTTGTTTAAAAATGAAGCAATTGTTATTTAATTACTTTTTTAATTTTAAATAAATATCGAGTTTAATTGAATAGAAGAAAATGTTAATTGCTTTTGGAAAAAAAATATTTGTGAAATTTAATTCTTTTTAAAAATTATGACTGTAATTTTTCTGAAATTAAATTATTTTCTACCATTTTTAACTAAAGTTCTTCTCTAAATTTTTAGTTTAATTGTAAGTTTTTTGATAATTCAATTATTTATTTGAGAAATTATTTTCCTTTATTTATTTGAGAAAAAGGAAAATTTTCCATTAAAGTTTACTCTACTCACATAAAAATCTTTCATCAGAAAATTCTTCTCAGAATTTCAATTTTTTTTAAAAAATTGTAAATTTCATAATTATTTTTAAAAATAATAAAATTGTTTGTTGGAAATTGAATGTCCAAAAATAATTAATTTCTTCAGCAAAATTCAATTATTTTTAAAAATTTTAATAAAATTCTTGATAAAATTTAAATTATTTTCAAAAATTTGTCTCACTTTTATGATTTTTAATATCTATTACTTCAATAAAAATTCCAAAGGAATTCAATTATTTAAAAAGAAATGTAACAAAATTCTATCTAAATTTAAACATTAAATTATTTTCATAAATAATGAAATTTGCATATGAATTCAATTATTTGCAATTTTTTTAAACATTTGTTTCACAAATATTTTCAATATAAGAAAACTCATAGTAACATTTCATTTATTGTTAAAACAATTTTAACTAAATTTCTCAAAATTATTATTAAAAATGTTTTTAAATTCGTCGAATAATTCAATCACATTCAATAATAAATTCACAGTAATTCAATTTTTGACAGATTTTTTAAAAATTTCTTCACAATAATTAAATTATTTTCATTTTTATTTTTAGTCATTTTTATTGCCCAGTGTTTCAATTATTTTTTTTATTAATTTTAATCAAATTTTTCGAAAAATATTATTATTCTTAAACAATTTATTAAAATTTCTCGAAAAAATTGATTATTTAATAAAAATTTATAAAATTCTTGTTGAGAATTCAACTTTATGATACATTCAAATATTTCATAAATTAATTATTTTTATATTTAAATTCTTTCACGGAGAGAAACTAGATATTAAATTTTGTAAAAATATTTTCAAATAGGGGAAAAAGTGGAACAAAGCGAAATTTTGATATAGAAAATACTAAACTTTAAAAAAAGATTTGTAAAATTTATTAAAGTTATATTAGAAATTAATTAATATTCTTGATATTTGATATAATTATACTAAATTTCACATAAGTTTTTTTAAAGTTTAGTATTTATTATATCAAAATTTCGCTTTGTCGCTCTTTTTCCTCAATTTGAAAATATTTTTACAAAATTTAATACATATTCTCTCTCCGTGTTATATTATTATTATTATTCTTTTTATCAATGATTGAATTCTCGTTGAATTTTCTAATAAAAAATGATTGAAAAATAAATTTCATTAAAAATTTTAGATAAAAATTGAATCTTAAAAACATTGTAGAATTATTCAACTGTTCGATTATTTTTAAAAAAAATTGAATTTTGAAAATTCTGTTAATTTTAAATGTAATAAAATTTTTCTTAAAAAGTCAATTTTTTCAAAAACATTTAGTTTCATTTTTAATTGTCGTTGTAAATAATCACATTTAATAATAATAATAATAATAATAATAATAATAATAATAATAATAATAATTCAGTTAAATCCAATTATTTTAATTAATTTTATTCGAAAAATGTAATTGTTCTTTAAAATGTTATTAAAATTTATGAAAAGATTTCCGTTTTTTTATACATTTCTTAGCAATAATTCAATTTTATTTTCACAAATAATATAACTCGTCGCAGAATTTCTAGAATAATGTAATCGCATTCTTAAAAAATTGTATTAATTGTCGAAAGAATATTATTATTTAGAAATTTTTTAGGGTCAGGGAAAAAGTCAAAATTCTGTCTGTAAATCAAGGTGAACCTCAAAAATAAACAAAATTAAATTTTTCTCGCCACCCTCTTTTAGTAATTTTGTTAAATTATTTCCATTATACTTATTGTTATTTATTATTTCTCAAGGATTTTAATTTTCAAAAATTTTAAATTCAAATCTTCTGAAAATTAATTAGTTTTAAATATTCAAATTGTTTATTTATTTCTAAATTCAATTGTTTTTTTAATTATTTAACTGAGATTTTTTTCTCGATTCGAACTAAGATTCTTTTTTTTAAATTAATTGTTTTTAAATATAAATTCAATTTATTAAGAAAATACGAAAAGTGGATTTGAAAATAAAAAACATTTTTAATTCAACTATTTTAATTTTTCTACATTAATTTAATAGTTTTTTGTTTTTTTTTGCAATAAGTGCAAGAAAAATTGCTGTTTTTTATAATTCATTAAATTATGTCGAAAAAAGTTGAGCTTTTTTAAAATAAGACACAATAAATAATGTAGAAAAAGTTATACCATCTAAGGCCTGTATTAATGTTTTTTTTATAAATTTCTTTAAGTAAAATGTATTAAATTTGTAGTTTTCAATTTATTTTATTTTTCAATATCGTATTTGAATTATAAATTCTCTTAATGTCTCGGATTAATATTTACGTCAATATTTTTTTATCTTTTACTTAAAATTTTTCTCCAGTACTTCTAGTATTTTTGACGTTAATAAAATATGGTTTTGCTTCATTTTGCAAACTCTTTAAACTTTTGCTAATTATTACAAGAATGCCTTTGATAGAAAAATAAAAAGAGAAAATAAACTCTTTATCGTCATTGGCAATTGAATTTTGAAAACAGAGATATGAAATTTCAAATTGAAATCAAATCCCAAAGGTTTAATAGTGAGATTATCGGCATTAATAGTTTGACATTATGCATATGGGTTACACACGTCATCAATTACAGTCCTCTGGATGTTACAAATTATTGTAGGTATAGTATTATCGTGTTAAGAATGTGACGAGCAGTTTGAAATTGACATTCATTTCTTGATTAACTCCGCGCAGTGTTCCGAGTGTTCATCTCTCGATAACAAAGAGAAGATTCGACGTTTTACACTTTTATAGTACAGCAGTTGATTCTTTCTATACCATTTTTCTCTCGAAGAAACGTTTCTTTGGACCAGGAGTGAAAACCTGTTTCGAAACACGTCGTTGACGTGAAGTGTCAGTTGTATATAACACTTAAAGTAGAGAGCTTAGATCCTAAAGTTTGTTTTTTTTTCTCGCTCTCTCTCTTTTCACTTGGCAAGCCCTTCGAGCCTCGCGACAGTGATCGATTTTGTGCGACACCTCGCCGAACGGTTCATTGAACGTTGTTGTCCATTCTGTTTATTCTTCTCGACTTGAATAAACAAAAAAATAAAAGAAAAGCAAAGAAAAAGAAAAAGAAAACAGGAAAAATAGAAGAAGAAACTGTTTTAAGCTATGCGCAAGGTACTAGGGTGAAAATTAATTTGGCGTTTTGTTCTCTTTTTTTAGGAGACAAAGATTAAAATTTATCATTAATTAAAAAATTAAAGTTAATAAATAAAGGTTAATAAATAATAAATTAAGGTTAATAAATTCTTTTTTTGTCCTTCAAGACAAGGATATGACTTTTGTGATGTTTTTTACTATTTTGAGAAAAGCTGACTTTTTAAGATCCTAAAATTCTAAAGGTTCAAATGAACGAAATTTATTTATTTCTTCTAAAAATTAACTTTCTATTGCAATTATTTTACTTCACTATCCACAAAAAATAATTAGAGTTTGTAAACGTAAAATTATAGCTTTAAAATGTTTTATGATTAGTAATTTATTAAAATATTTTCAATAAAAAAGATTTCGTTCATTTGAATGTTCAAAATTTGGGGATCATGACTTTTTTGTGATTTACAAGATTTGAACGTTCAAATATGAATAAAACATTTTTCACTAGAAATGTCTTTGTAAATTACCGTTCGCAATCAGAATTAAAAAGTTAATTTTTACACTTAGAAACTTCAGGATTAATTTTTTTTCTAGTGATTCAAAAATTATTGTAATAAAAGTTTAAATTGAAGAGGAAATAAATAAATTTTGTTCGTTGGAACTTTCAGAACTTTAGGATCATGTTTTTAAACTTAATTTTAAAAACTGCACCTTTGGAAGAATTTTAATATTTCAAATGAATATACATTCTTTTCCTGTTTAAATATTTTCAAAAATTATTCGATGTTAAACAATAATAGAAATTTGCCATTTATTTCGTTTATAATTAACTTTTTAAATATCTAACAAAAATATTATTTAATAAAACACAAATTAGAATAAATGGCAGTGAAAATATTAGCCTTCATTTCAACGTTCGAAACTTTAGTTTCAATATTAAAACTTCGGTCTTTTACTCTTTTTCGTCTTTTCTTATTAATTTTGTAACAGAATACATTAAAAAAAATGTTTATTAAATTTTTTGCAGATATTTGAATTTTTGAAAATATGTGATTAAAATTACTAACATTCCATTATAATTTATAATAAATAATAATAATTATAAAATGAGCGAATTAATAGTAAATAATAATAATTATATAAAAGAGCAAATTAATAATAAATAATAATAATTATGAAAAAAATAATTGCAACAGAATTAACATTTAATTTATAATTGTCGAATTAATTAATTAATTAATTAATTAACGTCGAAAAATAATTATAAACTTCAGTGCGAAAATTACAATTTTTGTGATCGATAATAATTGAAAGAAAAAAATTGTTTTTTACAAATAAAAAAATTATAAATTATATACGAAATATTTTTTCATTCACTGTCAACAGTTAATGAAAAAATTTTTTCAAGAAACATTGTGAAATTTTGACGAAGTTTAAATGCAAATTTTGAAAATAAGTGAATTCGCAGAATTTTGAAAGATAAATATTAAAAATGAAATTTGTAAACAGAAATTAGGAAAAATTAAAGTCAAAAAATTATGTTAAGATATTTCTCAAAAAGGAAATTCTTAGAAATTTTTCATTATATTTTTTTTTAATCCAATTTCTTCGATTAATTTCAATTACAAAGTTTCAAATATCTGCATAAAAAATAAGATGCTAAAGTTCTGAACGTTCAAATGAACAAAATTTATTTATTTCTTCTGAAAATTTAATTTTTATTGCAATTATTTTACTTTATTATCCCCAAAAATTAATTACTGAGTTTGTAAACGTGAAATTTTATTTTTTAAATGTTTTCATGATTAATAATTTACTAAAATATCTGCAATAAAAAATATTTCGTTCATTTGAACGTTCAAAACTTGGGGATCCTTAAAAAATGACATAAACATTTATTAAAAAATCTAATTTTTACGAATTATTAATAATATTTTGGAGAATTCAGTCATTTTTCAAAATTTTTAATGAAAATTCCTCAAGAATATAGGATTAATTTCTTTTTGACAAATATTCTTTTAAGAAATTCAATTATTTTCGTAAAATCGAATTTTTTAGTTTTTCATTCCAAATATATCGAAAAAAAGTAAAAAACCCACTTTTTTGGTTTGAAATTAAACTTATTTTGATATTCATATTGTGAAAAATAATTATAGTCTAATTTTAATTGTTTAAAATTATTGTTTCAAATTTTCGAAAGATACAATTAAAAAGTTTTTATTATTTTTATTATTTTTATACTTTATTGGAATTTGGACGATTTTTAATTGCGCTTATTTTAAGAATCATTGATTTCTCAAAGTTTTTAATAAAAAATTACAAATTTGAAATTCATAAGAAGTGTCTAAAATTCATTTATTTATATTTATTTATTATTATTTTATTTATTTGGAATGTTCTGTTAATTATCATTTTTAAAAATTTGATTATCTTCAAAAAAGTAAATTAATTTTTTTCAAAAAACTATTTTAAACTTATTTGGATTATTTTTAAAGTAATTGATGAATTATTTCTTCAATAATTTCGAAAAAATATTTTAGAAAAATCAATTATTTTCGAAAATTTTATTAAAATTCTTGTCAGAATTTCAATTATTTTTAAAAATTTGTTTTAATTTAATGATTTTAAATATCAACAACTATATTTAAAAAAAATATCTCTAGTAAATTCAATTATTTAAATAAAATACAAAGTTCTGAGTGAACATTTAATTACTTTTAGAAATAATAAAAATTCCAGAAGATTAGAAAGAAAGAATTTACATTTAGTTTGGAAATTTGTAATTTTATATGTGAAGAAATAAAGAAGTATTGGTATTTAAATATTTATTTAACAAAATTATTCAATCTTTGAAATTTGGAATACAATTGAATTTAGAACTCAGTGCAAAGATCGCAGAGAAATAAGAAATAGAATTTGCCTGACACCACTGAATGAAATAAATAACTTTTTTTTCGAATACATATCTTTAATCGACTAGAGTGTGACTTTTTTTGTGCCTTAAACTTGATTCGAGGCCTGGATTATTTTTAAAAATACGCTGGAAATAAAATGAGAAGTTTGTGATTTTTAATTTGGTTTCTTCTTTTTTTTGTTACAGTGGAAAAGTGCGGAATCCGAATTTTCGGATACTGGGGAGTCAAATGACTTGGAGGCGACACTAAATCCCGACTTCTACGTGATGGACAACGAAGACGGAGCTGGGAAGCAGCAAAGAGCTACGCGTGTCTTTAAAAAATCCAGTCCCAATGGAAAAATTACTGTTTACATTGGAAAACGAGATTTCGTCGATCACATAACCAGTGTTGATCCGATTGGTGAGTTGTTTCTCACTGTACTTTCAATTTTTTTTTTTTATTTATTAATTATTCATTTATTTGATCAAGGTAACGGGACCAATACTCGACACAGTTTTATAAAATTGAATAGAATTAATAAACAGTATGAATTAATTTCGTAAAATTTTGTTTGACTACTGGTGTCATTACCTAATTTTTCTTTTTTTTCTTTTCTTTCTTTATTAATTTATTTGGAACTGATTTTGATTTTAGATGGAGTTGTATTAATAGATCCGGAATATGTGAAGGATCGAAAGGTGTTTGGCCATGTTTTGGCCATGTTCAAATACGGAAGGGAGGATTTGGACGTTTTAGGGCTTTCGTTTAAGAAGGACCTTTACGTGGCTGTCGATCAAATTTATCCAGTTGTCTCCAAGACGGAACCACCGAGACCACTAACGAGGCTGCAAGATCGTCTTCTTAGAAAATTAGGAATTAATGCATATCCCTTTTATTTCGAATTACCACCGCATTATCCAGCCTCTGTCACGCTACAACCCGCACCAGGCGACACTGGCAAACCATGTGGCGTTGATTATGAATTAATGGCTTTCGTTGGGGAATCTCAAGATTGTAGAATACGTCCACGGTAAGAGTTCAACCACTTCAACGTAAGTTGAAAACTTTACCAAAAAAAAAACCGTTGGAAAAATTCCAGATTAAAAAAAAGTTTTATTTTACTAAAAATATTGTGAAAAAAATTTAATTTTTAGAATTTAAGAGAAAATTCTGAATTTTTGCGTCTTTTTTGTTTGACTCATAAACAAAATTACAAGAGGCTAAAATTCTAAACGTTCAAATGAACGAAATTTATTTATTTCTTCTAAAAATAAAATTTTTATTGCAATTATTCTGCGTTACTATAAAAAAAATTAATTACTTTCTTTCTAAACGTAAATATTTCAGTTTTTAAATTTGTTTTTGATTTGTAATTTATTAAAATATTTTCAATGAAAAAGTATTTCATTCATTTGAACGTTCAAAACTTTGGGGATCAGAAATTACAGCGAATTCTAATAAAAACCATTCAATTTTTTCTATTTAAGACAATAATTTCTTTTTAAACAACTTAATTTATCGATAACTATTATAAAATTATTAAAATATAAATTATTTATTGTATAATAATTTAACTAGAGAATTTAAAACATAAAAGAACTTTATTTACATTTACAATCTTTAAAAATAAATTAACATCAAAGGATTTTAATCTGAAATTTTAGAAAATAAAAATTTTGAATGAATTAAATTTTTTTGAATTATTAAAATTAAAATTTTTCAAAAAACTAATAAATTTTAAAAAATCTTTTAAATTTATAAATTTTCAAAAACTTAGTTAATTCAACAAAATTTTCTGGAATTAGTTAAATTTTGTAATATAAGTTATGTAATTACTAATTAATTATCAAAAATGTTGTATTTTCAGAAGAATTTTAGTTAAAAACACTTAAATAAAAATTAAATTTCGAAAAAATTACAAATAATAGAAATTTTTAGAAATAATTCAATTTTGGAAAGGATTTAAATTCTGAAAAGAAATATATTTAAATATGGAAAATCTGAATTTTTCACACTTTTAGTTAATAATTTTGAAGGAATAATACTTTTGAAAACATTTTCATTTTAATTCTCTTGAATTTTGTTGAATTTTTAATATAGTCAATTATTTTTATGAATTTTAATGAAATTCTTTCTAGAAATTTATTTTTTTTAATAAGTAACAATATTCATCACAAGAATTTAATTATTTTTGAAAATTTTAAAATGAACTCTCGTCAAGATTTCAATTCTGTTAATAAACAAAAAAATTCTTCGCTAAAATTCAATTATTTCTAAAAATTTTATTAAAATTCATATGAAAAATTCAATTATTTTCCAAAATTTGTCTTAATTTCATAATTTGCAATACTTACTATTAAAAAAAAAATTCGCTGGTGAATACAATCATTTAAAAATTATTTTTTAATTCTCTTTGCTAAAATACAATTATTTTCAAAAAATGTATTAAAATTCATGTGAAAATTTCAATTATTTAAAAATAACAAAATTCTTTGACAAAATTCAATACATTTCAAAAATTTTATTAAAATTCTTGTCAAAATTTCGATTATTTCCCAAAATTTGTTTCAATTTAATGATTTTAAATATCAACAACTATATTAAAAAAAATATCCCTAGTAAATTCAATTATTTAAATAAAACGTTATAAAATTCTGCACGAACATTTAATTATTTTTATAAATAATAAAAACTTCCTAGGATTTCAATTATTTAAAAATGTTTAATAGTATTCTTTTTAATACAATTTCAATTGAATTCCTCGAAAAATGCAATTGTTGCAAAAATTTCATCAAAATTCTTGGAAAGAATTCGATTATTCGAAAATTTAATGATAAAATTCTGTAAAGGAATTAAATTTTAAAAAACATTAAATTATTCAACAATGAATTATTATTTATTCTTGTATTCATATAATTGAAATATACAATTTTTATTTTTTAATAAAAATTTATTTAAAATTGAATCTTAAAAATATTATAGCAGGAATTTTTAGAAAATAATTGAATTTTGAGAAGGTTTCAAATTTAAATCTCCGAATCTTTAGTAAAAAATTTTAGAAAATAATAATTGGATTGAAATGTGATGAAAATAATTTCTAAGAATTTACAGTAAAGAATAGTTTTATATTAGTTTGAATTTGATATTTTCGTGACGTAATTTGATTCGTAATAATTTTCTTTTTTTGAAGAAAAGGAAATAAATAAATTTCATTTTTTCGAATATTCAAAATTTTAAGAGCATTAAAAATTGAGTTTGTAAAAAGAATTATTTTTTTTATATTCACTTTTATCTTGTTCCTTACAACTTATTTGAAAATTGAAGCACATTAATATGCATCAAAACCCCAAAGGCCTTACTCTGTTATCATTCTACTGCCTTGCCGTGTTAAATTACTCTTGATTTCATGAGTGGCACACAAACTTCAATGCAGGGAACTGGCGATGACGTTGAAGATATGAAATTATTCCTAGAATCAAAAGCATTTTTCAAATTATTACAATAATTTATTCACTAATCACGTTCGTGAATTCAAATCATTTTCTTTAATTCCTTTTTTTTAATATCACAGAAAAGATGATAAATTTTCAACTTCAATTTTATCTTTTCAACACGCGCATATATAATTTTCAAAGAGATAGAGTATCAGAAATGTTTTGTTTTTTAAACCAGTTTTTTTTTTAAATGTCTTGTTTCACTGTCATAATATGAAATTTTTGTAATAATGAATGAAATATTTTTTTTTTTTTTTGGTTATTTTTTCAGCAACTCGGTGAAACTTGCAATACGAAAAATAATGTACGCTCCGTCCAGACAAGGTGAACAGCCATCGACCGAAGTTAGCAGAGAATTTTTAATGTCGCCAAGCAGGTTACATATGGAGGTATCTCTCGATAAGGAGCTCTATCATCATGGTGAAACAATTTCTGTTAATGTTTACATAGCTAATAACAGCAATCGAACTGTGAAAAAAATCAAGGTGTCAGTGAGACAAATCGCCGACATCTGCCTTTTTTCCACGGCGACCTACAAATGTACTGTTGCGGAAGTTGAAAGCGAGTGAGTATCTTTTATTCTTTTTATACCTCGAATAAATCCAACATCAAGGCGATACAATTTTACACTCAAACTAGAAACTGATAATATTCAGCAAATTATTTTTGCATTAAAAAAATATTTAATTAATTTTAATTTCTGAAGAGGTAATTTTATTAATAATAATAATAATAAGTTCAAGATTAATAAACTTATCAATATTGATAGCAATGAATTTAGTCAAGTTTGCCACAGTAAAGGGAAAACAGGGTTTATATAGGTCAAGAAAGACTGAAAATTCAGGGAAAGGTCAGGGAAAGTAAAATTACTTAGGGAAATCAGAGAAAAGTCAGGGATTTTTACTAAAAGTACTCGAAAAAATGTTTAGAGTCCATAAGAAAATTCTGAATACATTTAATTAATTTACTAAAATAAGAGACTTATAAAAAAAATTTTAGTTCTAAAAATTCTTTGTAAGAATTCATTTTTGGAAAACAATAAATTATTATTTAAAACATTATTTATTTTTGTATTCGAATAATTAAATCCTAGTTGAATTTTCTTGTAAAAATAAAATAATTGAAATTGTTTAAAGTTTTTATTTTTTTCAATATAGATTTAATTTAAGAATTTCCTAATAATCGAAATTTTGTAAAATTGAATTGTAAACAAATGGAAAGGATTTGAAAATTCTCAAAGAATTTTTTCAATAATTATTGAAAATAATTATTGATTACAATAATAAAGGAATTTATAAATAAAGAAGAATTTTATTTATAAATTCTAGAGAATAATAAATGATTTGAAATGATGAAAATAATTTTGTAATTGAAGTGACAGTAACAATATTAAAAAAAGATTCAAATTCGAAATTTATGAAAATCTTAATTTGTATGGAAAAATAAAAACAATTAAATATTTATTTAAAAATGAAGTTATTGATGTTTTCGAATATTTTTATAATTAAAGAAATTCGCAAATAAATGTTATAGAACATTTTTTTGAATATCTAATAATTTTTAGAGTAAATCAGAATTTTCTTTCGGCTCAGGGGAAAAAATAAAAACTCGTTCTTGAAATCAGTGAAAAGTTAGAAAAAGCAAAATAAAATTTCCGTGGCAACCCTGAAAAAGTCAGAGAAGAAAATCAAATATTTTGTGGTAAACCTTTGAGTGGAATTTAATTAATTTTTATCGCACAATGGGAAATATAAAAATAAAAAATATAACTCGTGAAATAAAAACGAATCACTGTGGGGTCAAGTAGAATTTTTTCTCTCGCAAATATTACTTTTCTTATACACATTCAGAGACAATAAAAGTTTAAGCAAAAAAAAATGTATCAAGGGAATAGATCAGAATATAATGTCGTGAAATCGGATATCAAAACTAAATACATTTCAAGGTTTCGAAGTGAATGGATAATAATAATACTTTATCTCTAATGAGGAAATGCTACTGTTTAATAAATTATTATTTTTATTATACAAAAGAAAACTGAAGCTATTACTGATGAAACTTGCAAACTTTTAAATTTGCAATTAACAAGATTGAAAATAATAACAAGTAAACCAAAGTTTGCACAATGAAAATAATTAAGGACAAAATAAAATTTCTCTAAAGAAGTAAAGAAAATTTCTATGAGGAAACTTAATGAAAATAGATGAATTCACTTTATTCGAGAGTTGCATTTCTCAAAGTTGGTTTATAATTGTTTCAAGATTGTTTTTAGACTTCATTAAAATTGTATTCTTGGTTTATATTGCTGCATAGTGTGTTCATAATACAGCGGAGATTTATAGCCAGGGATTTAATATTAATTACTTAATTATTAAATTATTAATTTATAATTTTTAATTTATATTAACATTAACAATTAAATTTAATTAATATTAAATTAATTTCCTCTTCAGTTTTTTTTTAAAATGCGGAAAAATTTGTCGTAATGGAATTTAAATTGATATAAAAACCACTATTGAAGGAACAAAAAAATATTTGGTATGAAAGTTTTGTTTTTCATTTTTTTTTTCGACGGAAAAATCAACATTTCTCGACAGTATAGAATCACTGGGTGGAAAATATTTAATAAAAACATAGGCGAAAATGTTTTTAATTAAAAATTGTTTAATTTAGAATTCTTTATTGATATTATAAAATGTTTGCTTTTAAAGTTTAATTTCGGATTTTTTATTAAGGTTGAATAATATTTTTACTTTAGAATTATTTAATTGAGGTATTTTAGGAAAATTTTGAACGTTCGAATGAACGCTATTTTTATATTATGAAAATTTTTTAAATCCTGTTTTAATATTTAATATCTATTTTACAGTTTCTTCGGAATTAATTGATTAAATTATTTAAAGGTTTTTTGGTCAAAAAAAAGAAAATTAAAAAATAAAAGTATCGTCGTTCATTTGCACGTTCGAAATTTTATAGCAACGTATTGAGAATAAAAATTTTATTTAATATGGAAAATTAAAAATTTCTTTCATTACAAATTCTCGACAGCTATACAGGTAAAGTGTGCGTTAAAATAAACAATAAAAAAAAGTCACGCTCTGCTCTTTTATCGAAGGGTTTCATTAATAAAAATAATAATAAAAAAAAGAAAATAAAAGAGAAATAGGAAAAAGTAGCAAAAAAAAAAAGAAAAGAAAAAAGATTAAACATTGTTTAAGAGTATCGCCACTGTTACGAGGTAAAAACGTATAAAAAAAAGAAAGTAGTGATACAGCGAGGAGAAAATAAAATAATTGATTGGCAGTATAGGGGTAGCGCCAGGATTCACCTTGAGCAAGGTCTTTTTTCTAAAGCCGACTCTTGCCGACAACAAGGACAAACGGGGTCTTGCCCTAGACGGGCAACTTAAACACGAAGACACCAATCTCGCCTCTAGCACCATGTGAGTGCTCCAACATTAGGCACAAATTGTTGGGTTCTAAGAGTGGAAATTGGAAACGGGTCGAGCGCTCTTCGCAATAGGTTTAGCACGCTATCCCGTCGGATTATTGCCACAAGAAATGTGGATTTCAACGAACACTAAAGCTGTCCGACGAAAAGTCGATACCAGAAATTCCTCTTGCCAACATTTCTTTATAAAGGAATTCAAAAAGTAAAATTGTTCCGAGTACTTTTTATTTTTAGTTATCATCAATTTTTGGCCAGAAAAAGAAAGAATTTAGTTTTTGTGCTCTTTTACAATATTTCGTTATAATAATTCTTTTTTAATATTTTAAATTTATTTAATATTGTTAATTTTTTTTAATATTTATAATTTTTTTAATATTTCATTTGTTTTTTTATTTTTATTTTTTCTTTTGCATTTTTTATTTTATTAAAGTTTGAAAAAATTGATTTAAATTATTCAAATGTATTAATTATCTCTCGCAATTATCATGTCTTCGGAGACGTTTATTAATTGATTGTCAATTGAAAGCGAATTCTATTTCAATAATGAACTCTCATTATGTGGAAACAATTTTTTTTTGTATATTTCGAAGAAGATTTTTTATAGTAATAAATTTATAAATAAATTTTTTTTGAAGAATAAATAAAGAAACTAAATTTTATAAGTTTCCTAAAAATGTAAAAAAGTGAAAATAATAATAAAAAATATAGTAAATTTAAAAAATTAAAGAAGTAAACAAAAAAAATAATTTCACTTTCACTATTTTTGTTTTCCGTTCTAACTTTATATTTTATTGTTTCCATTTGCTTGATTTCGTATTATTTATATTTCATTTCTTAAATTACTAAAACTTTATACTTTATTTACTTTTTAAAAAAATAGTAAACATAAGAAATAAAAATTCTGGTAAATATTATAAATATAAATACTGGATAATAAACCAATCGAGTACAAATAAAAAAATTTGGTAAATACAAAAATAATAACAGTAAAAATAAAAAATATTTTAAAAAAATAAGAAAAAAATTGTAGGTTGTCAAAATTTAAATTACCTTCATAAATAACAAAATTCTTTGCCGAAATCCAATTATTTTTGAAAATTTATTCAAATTCTTGACAAAATTTTAATTATTTGCAAAGATTTATCTCAATTCAATGATTTACAATATATCTACTGTTTTTAGAACAAATTTTTCTCACGAATTTAATTATTTAAAAATTCTAAAAAGAAATTTATCAATTTGTAAATAAATAGAAAATTTAAAATAAACAGTAAAAAAATAAAATTTATAAAATAATTTTAAATAAATTCTTTTACAAATACAATTGTTCTTTAACAATTTAATTAATTAAAAAGTTGATAACACTCTTTATCCAAATTCAATTTTGAGAAACTTTCATTTATTAAATAAATTATTCATTTTTGTATTCAGATAATAAATAAAATAATAAATAATAAATAAATATAATAAATAATATTATTAAAATTAATTATAAAAATTTAAGCAATAGAAATTGATTTAAAAATGAATTTATTCAAAGTTTTTATTTTCTAATATAATTATACTTGATTGAAAAATATTCGAATAATGAAAATTTCGTAAAATTAAATTGTTAACAATTTAATTTAAACCTTCTCAAAGGATTTTGTAAAAAATTTTGAAAATAATTGATTTAAAAAAAGAATTTTAGTTAAAAATTTTAAAAAATAATAATTGAATTATTTTTTAAGTGTAAAAATTAAGAATAGCAAATATAAAGTAGCAGTAAATGTAAGAAATACAAAAGTAGGCAAAAAATAGGAAATAATTTCACTTTCAATATTTTTTATTCTTAATTTATTTTCTATTTTTTACATTTAATTGATTTTTTTTGTTCATATTCAATTTTTTATATTACTGTCACTTTTATTCTTTATTTACCTTCTTAATAATACAACAAACATGAAAAATAAAAAATCAAATAAATATTAGAATTAAAAAATATTTTTAATTTTACTTTTTTTCTTCTTTATTCTGACTTTATTTTTTATTGCTTATGTTTACTTCATTTTTTATTATTTTTATTGAATTAACAAGCAGTCGAGAAATGATAAACAATAAAATAAGTACAAAAATAAAAATAGTAAAATTAAAAAATAAACGAAGTAAATGAAAAAAAAAAGTATTTTTACTTAATTTTTTTATTATTTATAATTAGTAAACAATCTAGAAAAGTTAAAAAATAAAGTATAAATAAAAATAATAAAAAAATAAATTAATTAATATGTGAAAAAATAAGGTAAATTTAAAAAAAAATGTTAAAAAAAGTAAAAAATACAGAAAAAATAAAAAATGCAGCAAAAAATAAAAATAGCAAAATAAAGAAATAAGGCAAATATAAAAAAGTTGAACAGAAGAAAGAAATAATAAATTTATCAGAGACCTCAGGAAACTTGTGAGAAAAAGTAAGAGTTTTCCTCGAAAAAGGTAAAAAAGCACATATAAAAAGTTTTAGAAAGCATAAATAAAATAAACTTAAGAGAAAAGAACTTTTGAAAGGATTTGTTAAAGAAATTTCAATTTTATTGAGAATTCCAATATAGAGAAACGAGATCTTTATTGGGCAATTGAATGAAATGTTTATATATGAATTGGAAAGTTCATCGATCCTTTTCCAGTATCCGCTCTAAATAAATGAAAAGAAAAGTAACAATGTAAACATTGGTGGTTGGAATGTTTTTTGTGGTTTTTGTAATTTTTTTTTGTATTTTTTTTTTGTTTTTTTTTGGAGTCTTTAACAAACGGTGGTCTGTAAATATATTTAGATATATGGAACTCGGTCGGTGATGGTTTTTCCCTCATACCTACTATAACCCCCCACCACCCCCAGCCCTTTTTGTCGACATTTTCTATTTGCTCTTCACTTGTCCATTCGCGAATTTCCTACGTTATGTATATATATATATTATACTATTATCACCTTTTGTTTTACTCGCGTCTGTCTCCTCTCTTCTCTCTCTCTGTCTCTGTCTTTCTACGATAAGATGCACAATGTATATTACAGCACTGAAGACATATTCGCCAAACCCAGAAGTATTTTCCGTAGTTATCAGTGTGTAGCTAACAATGTTTACCTTTTGTATTCTCCATTCTAGATAATATCGCGTGTGTATTGTCTCTTCACTGATATTATTTTTTTTTTCTCTTACTTAAAACAAACTTTTACTATTATAACATGAAAGGAAAAAAGAATTCAATTTACTAATGGAAAAAGTTTTCTCGAATAAGAAGTCAATTTTTTTTTTGCTAAAAGTATATGGTTGTGAATTTATTTGGAGAATAGTTTTTGAAGAAATAGATACTTGAGAATAATGTTTGTAAATATTTTTGTAAAAAAGTTAGTGGGAATTTTGTTAATAACTTTGGTGAAGTTCGCAACGTTTATCGTCGACAAATTAGGTGAAAAGTTTGCTTATTTTTACTGCTATTTGAAAGGAGAAATATAGAAAGAGAAAGAAATATCGATTTATTTAGTAAAGGAATAAATATTAAATTCTAAGACTGAATTAAAAAAAGTAACTCTAAATTTGATTATAAATATTTAGACTTACAAATATTGACGAATACCTTGAGATTTAATATGGAGACGCTAATGTCCACCTGCGAACGCCAAGGTCACCGCTAGGTGGCAATTATTTCTTGGAATTTCCCTTGCCACCTGGTGGTGACCTTGGCGTTCTCAGGTGGAGAAATTAACCACTATTTTATCAAAAAATTTATTTCAATAAAAAAAATGTCACACTGTAAGAATAATTAATTTTTTTTATAAAAACTAGAAACAAATTTTCTTATTTTCTACTACAATATTATGAAAGCATTTATATTATAAAAACTTAAATAAAAAAATACTAAAATATTATTTCAACTATTACGAATATTAAAATATTTTTTCATTACACTTTTGACCAATTTTTTATTTCTAACTTCAATTATTTGTGAAAGAACATTTTTATTATTTTCGGTGGAAAAAGTATTTTTTTTTCTCATTACAATTGTTGATAATAAACCTTGTGAACTTCACCCAGCGGTATAAACTATAAATAGCAAATAATTTGTAAATAGTAAATTGTAAATTATATTTTTTTATCTTTAGTAAAGTAATTAGTAAATAAGTACTTTTATTTAAATATTTTTTTCTCTCTAAACTTTGTGTTGAAATTGATCTTTCATTACTTTAATCGTGTTTCTTTTATTCTTTTATCATTGGTACTTCTTTCTTCTTTTCTTATCTTTTAATTTAAGTTTTGGATACAGTTTTAATTAGGATTTGTGTTGGAGAAAAAATGAGCGGATTTAGACAATCAGAGAACTTTTGTTTTCTTTATTTTTTTTTGTTTTCTCTTCTTCATCTTCTTCCTTTTTTTCTCTATCAACGTCTCAGAGAGTTAACGAATGTCGTTGATCCAAAAAGTTTTATCGAAGTGAAAAGCAATAAAATGGAAGTTGGTAATAATTTTCTTAGCTCTCATTGCTCGAAAATAAAATCCCCCTACGATTTATTTCTCTGGGGTGAAACCTTACTATTTAAATAATCATTCGGCAAAAGCCGATATTTATTATTCCGAATCGCATTTCTTATCCTAATGAAAGTAACTTTATATCACCAGAAAAATCTCATTTGGGAAAATATCGTTGATTAAACGGGGAAAATGTTTTTTCGCTGAAAATATTATTTTCCTTTTTTTAATATCGAAATACAATATTGCAGTTTCTATATTTAGTGAGAATGTAAAAATTTTATATATTTTTAATGAAAGAGATTAAATGAGACGAGTTGTGGATTGTATATATATATATATAAATTATAGGATTTGATGAAATAATGTGCGGTGTTGAAAAAAAACTTGGTCATCGAATGATTTTTTAATAATCAGTTGAGAATAATTGCTGAAGGTGGTAATAATTTAAGAAAAGATATTTTTCAAAATTTTACGCTATTAATAAAAATTTAATAATAAGAATTTGAAAATGAAAGTTAATGAAAAGCTTCGAAAAAATATATATTAAAAAATTTTAATATTTCTTGACAATAAGTAATTATTAATTATTTTTCATTGAAATCTTTTAAATTCAATTATTTTCTATATTTTTAATGACATTTTCATATTTTAGACTTTTCAATTCAATTGTGAAGAAATAATTATCGTTTTTTATTTTTAATTTAAGTTCTTTTAAAAACTTGTGCATTTCTTTAAAAAATAATTAATTTTCCGAAAATTATTTAATTAAATTCAATTAATTTTAAAAAATTACCCTAAAATTCAATTATATGAAAATTTTTGAATTATATTAGTGTGTAAATATTATACAGTTCAAAAATCTGTTATCTTCAAAAAAGATAATTTAATTTTTAAGATTTGTAAATCAGTTAAAAATGTCTAAACAATAAAATAATGGAAAGAGATTTAAAAAAAAAAAATTGAAATTATTTTTCGATGAAATAGTTAATAAAAATATTCTTAAATAATTTAAATTGACAAGAATTTTAATTATAAATTTGTAGAGTCATTGAAGTCTCAAAAAATATAATAACAATATTTTTGAAATTAAAATTTAAAAATAAAAATTAATATAAATTACCTTCAAAACATTATAATAGAATATTTATTAAAAAATTAATTTTTACAATTTTTATCATTATGTTTTCTTAACTTCGGCATTTCAACATTTTCAATTACATTACTAAAATAACTACGTTGAAATTTTATTAAAAAATTCTTTTTTTACAATCAAAAATTAAAATTTTGTAGAAATCAGTCATTTTAAAAAATTTTCCTAAAAAATTCTTAAAGCATTGACTCAGTTTTTAATTTGTTAAAATTTTTTTTAAAAATATTAAATTATTTTCAAAGAATTACAATTAAATATGTTACTAATTCTTATAATTTTTATATCATAATTTTTTAAATTTCAATTATTGTTTTAAAACTGAATAAAAATTTTGGAAAAACTATTTTTACAATTTGTAATTAAAATTCTTCAAAAACTTGATTATTTTTCAACATTTTTTAAAGTTTCAATTATTTTAAAACTCTTGACTATAAATTTCAATTATTTGACAATTTTCAATTTTATTACATAATTATAATATTATACAATTGTATAAAAGAAATTTAATTACAATATTATACATGAAAAATCTATTAGTCTTTAAAAATTATTAAAAAATTTTTTTAAGAAAACTGATTTTGAAAATTGTTCATCTAAATTTCCATAGAATTAATTATTTTTAACATCTTTGGTTATAATAATTTTTCAATAACTCTCCATAAACTTTTTTTTAATTCTTATTGAGTTAAAGTTACAATATTTTTAATAATTGAATTTTTTTGGTTAAGTAATTGAATTTTCAAAGAATTTTCAGAAAAATTGGTATTTAAAGTAATTTATTTAGAAAAGAAGCTTATTAACAATAATTTTAGAAAATAGTATTTAATTTTTGAAGGTTCAAAATTTTTATTTTAAATTGAATTTTCGTTTTAGGTTACAATCATTTTTGGAAAATTGCATTTTAGTGTAAATAATTGTATTCTTAAAGAACTTTCGGAAAATTATTAAAAATAATTTATTTCGAAAGTAAATTTATTAAAAATAATTCCAGAAAATAATTTTAAATTTTTAAAAGGGGGTTACAAATATTACTATACAAATATTCATTTTTGAGATTAAATTATTGATTTCTTGAAAAACTTTTAGAACATTAAAAAAAATTGATTTAGAGAAGAAGTTTGTTGAAAATAATTCTCCAACTTTTGTTTTTAAATAATTGTCTTATTCTCAAAGAACTTTCGCAAAAATGATTAAAAATTGAAAAGTTTTTGAAAAATATTTTTAATTTTAGAAAAATATTGAAAAGATTTAGGGAAAAAACTTACTAAAAGTAATTTTTGTAAATAATGTAAAATTTTGAACGAATTACAGTTTGAGAATTACTACTACAAGTGTCAATAATATAGTGGAAAGTAACTTTTTTTTTTTAAATCGTATTTTGACTTTGATGTTTGTCAGGGAGGGTTGCCCAGTTGGTCCAGGATTCACGCTGAGCAAAGTGTTTTCCCTGAGACCTCTTCTTGCCAACAACAAAAACAAATTTGGGCTTGCCCTCGACGGCCAGCTCAAGCACGAAGACACCAATTTGGCGTCCAGCACGCTGTAAGATTGATCATTCGATTCAAATCTTTATCAGTTAAATTTAAAATTTATCTAAAATATAATCTAAATGCCAGAATTCCATCTGAATTTCTAGTTTTCTCCGCTTTCGTTTCATGGGATGTATTATTCTACATTTGTAAGGGGAAAAAAATCAGCATCAACTATTTTGTGTCATTCGAGTATTTTTCAAAATTAAAAATTAAATTTAGTTAAAGAAATTAAAATTAATTATTGAATTAAATTGAAATTAATTGTCAAATTAAATTAGAATTAATTATTAAATTAAATTAATTAAATGAACTATTTTTTCAATTTGAACTCGAACATTCGGTGAAATATTTAATAATGAATAAGTGAATAAATTTTTATCTAAAATTCGACAAAGCTCTCTATGTTTAAATTTAATTTCGTTTTAAATTTGAATTTTTAAAATTTATATTTGGTTTTCGTTTTTAAATATTCACTGCAACTGCGAAAAGATAATTATTCAAATCAACTGAATAGTATCAAACAGCTATTTACTTGGACCAAGAAATTAAAAATAAACAAACTTTTTCAATATTCTGACCCAAGATGAAATATTAATTGATATAAAAATAGAGTATAGAGATTTATCTGCTTTATTCGTGAAAACAATTTTCGAAAATATTAATCTAAACGAGCGTTTGCATATTAGAATGATTGAAATGATTATGTAAAGTCGTTGGGGTTGTAAAATGCATGGAATACATTTTACCACTCTCTTTATAAAGCTTTAAATATTATATCTGTTGGTTTTCATGGGTTCTTACTTCTTAGTTTTCTTATATATATATATATATATATACTTATATTAGCATATCAAAAATTCCTATCCAAATCTCTATTTTGCATTTCACCCCAATTTGTACGGCAGAGATATTATATATAAAGCAATTCATTTCTTTTGAAAGAAAAAAAATTTATTCTATTTTTAAATTCTATGTAAATCGACACATAATTTGAAATCATTTTAATATTAAAATAAACAATTTGCTCTCAATAATACAAAAATGGAAGATGCATGATATAACCTTCGAATGTAGAATAGTCGGAATAGAATATTCAAGTAGGGTTACGGTTAAAAATTTATTTATAAATGTACCGGAATACGAAATAAGTGACTTGGGAAAATTTTAACAGTTTACTGAAAAAGCATTACTCCATTTCGAAGACGAAAATAATTTTCAATAATTTTGTTTAATTTATTTTTCAGTACATTAATTCGTATAAACTTAGTAAAACTTAGTTCTTTATTAAGATATCTACTAAATCAATTTTAAAATATTATTTACTTCGAATATTGTTTGTTTAAAAAAAATTAATTTCAAAAATACATTCTTTGGTTTCAATTAAAAAATATGCTTAAAACAAAAAGTCTACATTTATTTCTATTTTAGAAAAATAATAATTTTTAATAATAATAATAATAATAATAATTATTATTATTATTATTATTGTTATTGTTATTGTTATTATTATTATTTTTAATAATAATTTATTTTTTTTCTATTTTTTATGCTACAAAAGAGAATTAAAAATGTATTTTAATTTCGATTTCGTAAAGGAAATTTTACTGCATGCAGTAATAAAATTTTTTTTTTTTTTTGAAAAAATATACTTAATTACAAAGATGATTTAAATTAAACATATTGTTTTCAAATAAATCATTTTCTCAGTGTACAAGTCGTTAGAGTTGTGAAAAAAATAAAAAAAGTAATGCAGAAGTCACAATAATAAATTGAAATGGAAAAAAATATATTCAGGGCAATTTTTTTTATTTATTTATTAATTTTCTTTTCTGTTGAAAAAAATTTTAGGAGAATAGAGACAATTTTCAGAATCGTAACCCTGACGAATACTCCATAAAATTATCATAATCAGTTAAATGTGCCATGATACACAAATTGAAAAATTATTTACTTATTCTGGATTCTTCATCTCATTAGCTCTCTCGCTTAATGCAAATTTTTTCCATGTTTTCAAATTTTCCTTCTCCTAAAAAACTGTGTGAATGTTTAATTTCGCATAATATTAAGATTTACAAAATGGCTTTAGTATATGCATAGGTTCATTTTCCCCACGTGTCTGTGGCAGACAATTATAAATGTTTTTTTTATTCACATTTTCACGGAATTGCTGGAAAATATTTGTAATACTACATGATTTATTCGCAAAAAGTTTAAAAAAAGGAAATTTCGTTTAACATTGAGATTCATTTAATATTATAAAATTTATTTGACGTGAAATTTAATTAGCATAATGCCCATTTGACATACGAATCACTTGACGTAACTTTCATTTAACATAACAATCACTTGGCAAAAATTTTAGTTTTCGTAAATTTTTTTACACAATATTCAGTCACAAAATTTGACGTTAAGTTTAATATTTATTTAACATAAATCATTTAACGTAAAATTAAATTAACTTAAAATTAATTCGACAAAGAATTCTTTTGTCATGAGAATCACTTGAAATAACTTTTATTTAACCTAAGCATCATTTAACAAAAACTTCAATTCACGTAAATTTAATTTGACGCAGAATTCATTGGACAAAAATTCGTTGAACATAAATTATATTTGACATGAAAAATACGTGATGTAAATTTTATTTTAACATGGAATTCATTTGACATAAAATTTATTCGACTTAAAATTCATTTGACTTAAAATTCATTTGACTTAAAATTTATTTGACATAGAATTCTATTGACATAGAAGTCATTTAACATGATTCTTATTTCATGTAAAATTCACTTGACATAAATTTTATTTGTCTTAAAAATTACTTGATATAAATATTATTTAGCATAAGATTTATTTAACATTAAGCCTATTTGACGTAAAATTCGTTTAAAATAAATGTCATTTGACATAAATTTCAATTGATTTAAATTTCATTCATTTTAATCTTTTAACATCAATTTCAATTGAAATAAAGCTAATTTGACAATTCTTATCTGACATTAAATTCAATTTACAAAAATTTTATTTATTAAAAATTTCAATTGTAATAAAGTTAATTTAACGTAACTCTCATTTGACATTTAAATTCACTTAACAGAAATTTTATTTAGCAAAAATTTGAATTAAAAAATAATTAATTTCACATAACTCTCATTTGGCAATTAAATTCTCTTGACAGAAATTTTATTTGGCACAAAGTTTAATTCAAATATAGTTAATTTGACATAACTCTAATTTGACAATTAAATTCACTTGATAGATATTTTATTTGACATAAATTTTCTTTGCAATAAAAATTACTTGACATAAATATTTATTTGAAATAGTATTTAAAAATTCATTTGGCATTTAATTTTTTTAATATAAAGTATATTTGACGTAAACTTAGTTTAAAATAAATGCCATTTGACATAAAATTAATTGGCCATTTAATGTCAAATAGCATTAATTTGACGACAAAATTATTATAGACAATATTTTTTAATGTAAATTTCAATTTAAGTAAAGTTAATTTGACATAATTGTCATTTGACATTAAATTCAGTTGGAAATTTTATTTGACATGAAAAAATCGTGTCGATATTTTTATGTTAAATAATCTTTGTCAAATGAATTTTGAATTTTTTTAATTAAATTCAATGTTAAATGAATTTTATAGCAATTGATATTTCGGTCAAATGGATTTTATGTTAAATTCAATGTTAAATGAATTTTTTGTTAAATTCAATGTTAAATGAATTTTTTGTTAAATTCAATGTTAAATGAATTTTTTGTTAAATTCAATGTTAAAGAAATTTTATAGCAATTGATATTTTTGTCAAACGAATTTAAAATTTTATGCTAAATGAAATTTATGTTAAATCATTTTCTGTGAAATAAAATAAATACTATGCAAATAATATTTACATAACTTTGTTAATTAACAAAATATTGTAAACATGTTTATTGCTTATCAGAAGATAGTTTTATTTCTTGAGTTGAAGGCAAAAAAGCAAAACTAGCTTATCATTAACCGATCATTGAAACAATTTTCAGTAATTGCGCATATTTTATAAATAAATATTTTCTCTCAAAAATAAGTGTATCTTATAAATAAAAAATTAGTTTGTCCCAAAACGTTGAATTTCTCTGAAGCTTTTAAGGAATAATTAATAATATTATTACCAACTTTCTCAGTAATTTTCGATGAGAGTGCTCCAAAAAAAACATTTAATTATCTGCTAGACTCGCATCTATACTTTATTTTTATTAGTCTTAAATAAAATCACTGACACGTAATGCTGACATTATCAAATGAATTTGCTATTCAACAAATAAAATATGATTTGCACCCATGAATAAAATAGGAAGATTGCATGTCTGAAAAAGAGCACAGACATTAATGTAGTGCGGAGGGTTTTTAAATTCACCTCGTGATATTCAACAAAAAATTTAAGCGCATTTAAAGTGTAATGCCAGTAAAGCAGAGATGAAGGAATCGGAAATCCACATTTTGCATCTACTCTCATTTAAGGATCTGAATTATATAAAGATTCCAGTGAAAAGTTTCATTTACAGAAAATTCACTTTAATCTTTTTCCGTGAAATTAAAAAATTTTCCTTCTTTTTCTTGAATTAGAATTATAACCGCACTTTTCATTATTTATTATTTTTCTAAAGTTAGATTTAAAGGAAAAAAGACCTTTTTTTATTTTTAAACTTTAATAGTGAAAAAGAAATGAATAAAAAATATAACTATGTAAAAAGTTATAATACAATAAAATGAGAAGAAAAAAAATTGAAAAACTTTTCACGTAAATCTTTCAGATTTCTATTTACATATCTCATATTTAACTTATTCATCTGTCATGAATGGTATAGACTACTTGAAAAATATTGAAAGCTCTCTCTCTTTCTAAAAGTCAATCGATTGAAACTTCTTTTTTTTACACAAATTACATTCTTCATTATTTGTCATTCACGCATGAAAATTTAGTAAGCAAGAAAAAATGTTTGGCTTTGCATTTTGTCATTTTAAATTTAAATTGAAACACAAAAAAAACTTGATTTACAATCACGTGGATTTAATTGGGAATTTTATTTATATTTATAGATCTGCAGAATGAAATTGTGACGCGCTCTAAAGAAAGGATTTGTTTCAAATTTCAATTAACCGATTGTGTCTATTATCGAATGAAAATATTTACTTCAATCGAATTTTTTTTATTTAAGTCAATTATTGTAATTAAACAAATACTTTCAGCTTATTTGAAGTCAAATACGATTTAATTGATTTGAATTAAAAATTATTTATTTAAGTAAATATTTAGTTTTCAAATTATTTATTTAATAGTTATTCGAACTTTTGATTTGAGACAATTAAATCGAACACATTTTTTTGAGTAGCTAAGCGAAAAATTGTGTATTTATAATTTTATTTTGTTAATTTTTGGAAGTAAAAAAAAATTTCCACTCTTTTGGATTTAGGAAATAGTAAAGAAGTAAAATTAAAAACGTTTATGATCAACAATTAAATTAAATTTATATTTTTCTGAACTTTTTTCCGTTTCACGTATGTTTTTTTTTACACTTTTCAGGATCATGGTTAATCCCCTTTTTTCCTCTTTTTCACTTTTTTCTTCTCTTAAATTAATAAAATCTCCTAAAACTACATAAAATTATACATATTCTCTACTATTTAAGTTTTTAAGTGCCTGGGAGAAAAAGATTTTTCTTTTTTTGTAAAAACCTTGGGGAAAATTTTAGTTTTACGAAACTTAATATTTGTTTTTTATACAACATTTTATATTATTATTTTCTGAGTTTTTAAATTCGTAAACTTTTTTTATACGAGGGAATGATAAATATAAGATAACTTTTATTAATGACGAAGTGAAAAACTCAAACTTTTTACAATTTATGCTGGCAACTTGTACTGTTTTTTGAATAAATTTTAATAAAATAAATAAATTTAAATTAAATAAAATAAATGTAAATTAAATAAATCCATTTAAATTAAATAAATAAATTGAATTTAAATAAATAAATCTTTATGTTTTATAAATTTTTAATTAAATTTACTTTGAATATTAAAAAAATTTACAATAAAACTAACGACATTTAATTTACAGAGTAAATTCTTCTAATTTTTTTCAGAAATAGTAAAAGTTATTCTGGAAATAACAATTTTAAATTTCTAATTTTACAGTTCCTGGAAGAGATTTTATTAAATTCTCCCGAAATTTACTAATAAATAAATTATAAAATCAAATTATAATTTTATAAAGCAAAAGTAGAATTGTAACAAAAAATTGTATTCAATATTTTTAAAAGTTGCATAATTTGAAAGATAATAAAAACATCGATAATTAATGACAGGATGTATAATTTAGAAAAGTCAGAATTAACGAAGTTAAAATTAAAAAAGTTAAAATTAAAAAAAAGTAAAATAAACTTTAATGTAAACTGTATACCTGTAGATCAATAATTTTTACTTAATTAAAAAATCCCCCTTTTTAAATTGAATCTCCTTTTTAAAAATTAAAATTCCTATTTTTTATTCAACTTTAATGAAAAAACCACTGTGACCTCTGTTTCTAGATTAAAAATGATTCTTTTAAAAATTTTGCATCATGAAAAAACTTTGTTTAAAATTATTTTATATAAAAATGATTAAAATTACCAAAATTATCAAAATCATAAAAAATTTGATCAGAAAAATATTGTTTCCTCTAAATTGTTGATAATAAATGTTGTAAATTTTACAAAATTCTATAATCAACGATAAAAAACAGTAAATTTTTTATACTCAAATTTTTTTAAATTAAAAAAAAATGCTTTACATATAGTTTTTTGATCAATAATATTTTAAAAACGAAATTTAGGAAAAAATTCTATTGTTTTCGTCGAGAAAAAATATTTTTTTAAATTTAAAAAGAATGTAGACTTTTTATTTGTCTGAAATAAATTTTATTTGATTAAAGTAAACATTTTATTTGTGTCGAATTTTATTAAAAATAAATATTCTAGTTGTTCTTTAAATTTGAATTTGCCAAAAATAACTAAGATAGTAAAAAGTCTGGTTTAAATCATTTTTTTTTATGCGTAAAATTAAAAGTACCTATTAAATTAGTAAAAATTCAACTAAAAATAATAATAATAATAAATAAAATAATAATTTATATTTTAATTTAGAGAGTATAATTTTGTTTAAAATAAATATAGAGAAGATATTCAGATATATCTTGTAATACATTTTTCGCGATAATTCAATAAATCAAAAGTTTATTGACTTTAGTTTATTTCCAATATAGAAAAATAAATTAAACCTAATAATAAATGTGATTTGTTTTTCTCGCAATTCCGTGAAATCTGGTGATTATTGTCTACTTGATATAAAACTTTCAACAATCAATTTACTTTTATGAAATACACACGCATACAACAGCCCTTTTCAGACATTTATACGAAATAAATTTTTCAACACCCTGTTCATAAATTTTTAAAAGGGTCAACCATATACGTAATATTGCTGTAGGTTTCACCTCATTTATTTCGGTTTTATTTTCATATTTTTTGACGTCCTCTTTTTTTTATAAATTTATATATTTATTTATTTATTTTCCTCGGAGGAAAATAAAGGAAACACAAAAATGTTTCATTGTTGTGTTGAAAAAAGATCGTTGAAGCGATCATTTTAATATTAAAGCTGAAAGCATGGGAAGCAATATGTACCATATACGTGACCGTGTCCATAATCTCCATCTCTTTTCATATGCATGATACTCTTTTAGTCTTGTATCTGTTTAGCTACCAGAACTTTGCATGATTCTCATATTGCACTGCTTCTGCTGCTTTTTTTTCTTTTTTTTTTTTTTGCTCTAAAGTTTTTCAGAATTATAACGGATTCATTAGGATAATGTACTACACCCGAGACATTATCTTAATAGAGTATAAAAAATCGAATCGAAAATGTAATTTAAAAATAAGTAGGTTAGAGTAAAATTTGTTTCCCTGTGAGTTGAATTTTATTCTGGAAAATTGAACTTTCGTTTCTATTTTTACATTTTCTTGGTTTCAGATAATGAGAATTTTTTTTACACTGAAAACAATTTATTTAATTCCGATAAATTTTATTATTATCAATTTAAATATTGACTTCGATAAAATAGTATTTATTTACATCAAAAAATTATACTCGAACCAATAATTTTAGTATTTGTAAAAAAAAATATTTTTCTAGTAAACATTTGGCCTTTAAATAATTTTCAATGCTTTTCTTTATTGGAAACTTGAAAGAGAATATTGTTTAAACAAAAAATATTAATTTTGTTGTCTAAAAAAAATTTTCAATGTTTCTTTTTTAGAAACTCGAAGAAAAATATTTTTTAAACAAAAAATATTTATTTTTTGTCTTAAATTTTCCGTTGCTTCTTTATCAGAAAGTTAAATAAAAAAAAGGCAAAATATTTTTTTTCTAAACAGACAAAATTAGTAAACGAAAAATATTTTTTTTCTAAACAGAAACAGTAAACGGAAAATATTTTTTTTCTAAACAGAAACAGTTAGTATACGAAAAATTTCTTTTTCTAAACAAAAAATAATTTGTAAACGAAAAATAATTTTTTTTTAATTATTGAAATATATAATTTACTAGAGAATAAAATAAATTCGAATGTTCAATTTTTCACTTTGAAATTTGATGAAAAAAAGTATTAATTGACAGAAATTATTGAACGAAAAATAATTTTTTAAATAATTATTCAAATCTATAATTTATTGGAAAATAAAATAAATTCGAATTTTCTATTTTTCACTTTGAAATTTGATGAAAAAAAATATTAATTGACAGAAATTATTGAACAAAAACGATTGTTTCCCGTGAGATAAATGAGACAATTGATTGGAATCGTTGCTTTTGCTTTTGTTTTTGCACCCATTTATGAAGCATTTAACAATTATATTGCCAATGCTGACTTTTGTAGTTTGCAATAAAAGTGTGACATTTCACTTTTTACTCTTTCTTTCTTTTTTTTCAATTTTTTTTTTATTGAAAAGTGTGAGTGTAATAATCATTTCATGTTGAATGCGCTTTTATGGGGAATTGTGTGGCTTCCATTATATTTGTAGTTATAGAAGTGTTTGCTTTTGTGTGAATAGTCGACATGATAAATTACTGACATCGATGTTTTCTAACAGTTTGACAGATTCGTCGCAACGCGAGAACCTTGGAATTATCGTTCAATATAAAGTCAAAGTGAAACTTTGTCTCGGAGCATTAGGAGGGTAAGTGTAGTTCATTTTTTCCCTCTCATTTTTTTTCTCATTCACCGATTGTAATCTGTAAATAAAAAAAAATTGAAATTAATATTAGAAAAAAATTGAAATTGATAAATCTTGTGTCATTGATGATTGGAATAGAGAAGGTAGTAAAAATTTTGAGATAAGAAAATTTATAATCGTTTTGTAAGATATTTTATTTTTTAAATTATTATTATTAATAATTAGAATTAAAAATTATTTTTTCGTTTAAAATAAAGGAATCTAAAGTTTTATTAACTTACCTTCTTTTTTATTATTTATTAGAATTAATTTTTATTAATTTTTATAATAATAAAACATTTGTTTTCTTCACTGTTTGTCATGTTGAAATGAGAACACTCTCTTCGGTAGTTTGAATTACATGGATTTAATTTGAAATTGTCTCAGGGAGCTGGTTGCTGAATTGCCATTCACTTTAATGCATCCAAAACCGGAAGAGGAAGAGCCAGAGAGGATAGTTGTGGAACCTCCGAGTCCTGTACATAACAACAATGCAAATAATAAAGATGAGAACCTGATTCAGTTGGACGCGTAAGATAAATTTACTGTGTTATTTTTATTCTCTGCTTTTTCCCCAAGAAAATGAATTATTCTCGAAACTTTTCATGAACTGCGTTAATTATTTATCTCTTTCGAGGTGAATTTCCCGAGAAACTTTTCCCAAGAATATTCTAAAGAATTTAGAGAAACATTTATTTTTACCGCGGATAAATATTTTACTTGTCGATTTTTTTTATTTTTATTCTGGAAATTCAGTTAATTTATTCGTAAATTAATTTTAAAAATTAAAAAAAACATTTAAATTTAAAAAACAAATAAGACAAAAATTTTGTTTATTTTTTACAGTGAAGGGGAAGGAGACGACGATATAATATTCGAGGATTTCGCACGTCTGAGGTTGAAAGGAGAAGGCGATGCTTGACCAAACGAACAGAACGGTTGTACCTGTACGGCACGATAAATTGTATTAGTTTTCTCTCTTTTTTTCCATTAATATCAACATTTCAATATTCGAATTCAACGACTGTGGAGAAAACTGGTCTGAAAAACTCAGGTTTCGCCACAATTCAGGTAATCAGATCCATTCAGGAGAGGTTGACAATTAGAAAGAAGACTTTTAATCACAACTTTACAATTCAACAAAAAGAAGAAGAAAAATCCAAAGTAATATTGCACGCAACATGTTATGAAGGATTCTCGAACTAGACTTTAAATCGCTTTTTAAAAATTCAGACAAAACTCTCTGTTTTTTGAAGTTGAAAAATAGTACCTACGTAATATTAAAAAAATTGTTCTGAAAATGGTTCTAAAAAGAATGAAAAATATCAACTCGGAGAGTGAAGAGAAAAATTTTACGGGCAATCACGAAATTAGATTTTATTTTTATTTGGGAGAAAATTTGTCTATTACTAAATTATTTAGTGAGAAGTTTGCCTCTCGAGTTTTTTTTTAATTAATTGAGTGAAACGATATTTTTTTTTGTACATAAAGAAGATTATTGACTAGCACGCAAGGTCTGTGTGTTTAAAAGAATTTTATTTCAGTATTCTTAATATTATTTATAATAAGTAATGTTTTACGCAACAGACCAAAAGTGGCACAAAAAAAAACTTTTAAACGAATTTTTCTTTTTTACAAAAGTAACGGCACAAATTTAAATAAAATAAAAAAAACTGAAAAATATTTTGCAGTCTCGTGAGACTATAAAACATGGCAGAGAATATATTGCCACATAAAAAAGGACGAATTTTAAAATGTATATTGTAAAATGTCGAGTTAATAATTGAAAATGTAATTTTCATTTCTTGACTTGTTGTTCATCGATTGGCTCCCGGTTGTGTTTCGAATATGAAGCTTTTTAATCCCACCGGAAAATCGGGGATTTTACTCAAGCCAACTTTGTTCAAAGTACAAGTGGAAATCCTTTCACGTTCGAATCGGATTAGAGTCTAAATTTTGAAAGTGCTTGCATGCTTTGCCGTTCGAACTTATACCAGTTTACTTGTGATTCAGAACTCGAAAATCTCAAATTGGAGATCGGCCAAGTCTCAAGGCTTGAGTATATTTTTCAAAACGAACAAAAGAAAAAAGAATTGTTTTACAAATAAGAAATGAATTTTTAATAATGGCAATTTTATGAAATAAGTATATGACAACTTGTATAATGTTTCAACGATTTGTTCTCGTCTGTATAATGTAATAGTTCTACAATTTATTGTCTACGGTCACAATATGAGACACGACTGCAGATTAAAATGAAACTTGCTTAAGACTTAGATTTCGTTTCGTTGAAAAACACAAGAAAATTTCACAAGTCAGGGAAAAAAATGAAAATAATCAAAGTTTCGCACAATAGATGAAAATGTCTCGATAAATTTGCTATTAATCGCTCAATTAAGGGATTGCACTTGATACAATAGTTTTTTTTATTAAAGCTTTTCCAATTTTATTTACAAATTTGAGAAAAATAAATATTTCGTTAATTACTTTTTCCTTTCTGACAATTTCCAGCTTTGCTTTAATTAATTTAGAAGATTTTTTATGTCCTCAAAGTTCTGAACGTGGAAAAATGAACGAAATTAATTTTTTTTCTTCATCGAATTAAAATTTTATTGCTTTAAAAAATTCTATAAAATTCTAATGAAATGGAAAAAAGTAATAATGATGATAAAATAAAATTTTAATCAACTTTCTTGTAAATTTTATTGCGTCACGTATTGAAAACAAAAATAATAATAAAATGAAATTTTAATTAACTTTCTTATAAATTTTATTGCGTCACGTAATTAGAAAATAAATTGTAAAGATTCTAAATGCTTTGTTTTGTTTCTGCTTTTTGTGATAAACTGTAATTTTTATTTATTTATTTTAATATTTCTATTGAAATTATTTTTAAAACTGAAGTTTTGAATTAATTGAAAATTCTCAAATAAATTGAATTATTGTCACGAACTTTGTTAAATTTTTCTAAAGGATTCAATTATTTTCAATATAATTTTAATTATCTCGAAAGACATTAGGAATTTTTTAAAAATTCTTCTAAAGAATTCAATTAATTTTCCTTAATAATAACAGTTTTTCGATTATATTTCTATTTCATTAAATCATATTCAATTTGAAAATTAACGAAAATGTTTTTAAATAAATCTAAATATTCTAAAAAATTTCGATGGAATTTTCAAAAGAATTCTTGACAAGGATTTAATTTTCTTTTTACTTTTGACGGTCTGTATTTTTTAAAAATATTTATAGTGGAAAAAAATTTCGTTCATTTTAACGATTAGAACTTGTGAATTTGCTTTTTTAGAAATAATAAAATAAATTTTTAAAATGTTTTGCAGTTTGAAAGTTGTCGTCCTTTTTTTGATTGTTATTTTAAAAATTGTTTACGAAAATTTTCCTTACGAGTTTCCCTTAATGTACGCTTTGAAATGCAATTAATATTTATAAACTTCAACTTTCTTGTGAAGTTAAAGTTACCTGAGTGTAAAGTTTTTAATTGAAAATGCATTTCTGATTGAAACATTCAGTATATCTGATATTAACGAAATAAGAAGCTAAGTTGAGTGAACGCTTTAATGTACAAAATGTAACTAGCAAAGTGTTTTTTTTAAATGTTAATTTAATAATTTTCGCTGAATGTTATATCATGCCGAGTGCTCGCACAATTAAAGTACTTTTTTGTACATTGCTTTTTCATCGCAGTTGAAAATTAATTAATTAAAAGTTAACGCTTATTACATTTATATTTAATATATTTACATTATATTTGTATTTGTAATTTGTCTACGTTGTTTGTATTTGTAATTTGTTCATTCGTCATTATTCAATTCGTAATTTGTTCATTTGTAATTGCTAAATTCGTAATTGTTTTTATTCGTAATTGTTCAATTCCTAATTGTTCAATGTTTTAATTTATTTACAAATTTATAATTTGTCTACTACATTCTTTTGTAATCCGTTTACATTATTTGTAACTTTACGAACGAATTTTTGTCGTGAAAAAAAACTTGATTTACAAATATTAGCAAAAAAAAGAAGAAAAGTAATTTGAATACAAATATACGCTCATCGATTTAAGTCTCGTGTAATTGGTCAATTTTTATTACGAATACGTAAACTTGCAGTCTGATTTTTAAATTAATACTAAAGTTAACTGTATTTTTTTACGCTTAAACGATGAAAAATCAAACTCGAACGTGTCGATAAAAATAAAATGTTTCTCTTTTTCTTGAACCTGATTTTGAAATTTAATTTTCTACAATGATATAAGATAAAATAATATTTAAAAAATATGAATTCAATTTAATATTATACGAAAGTCGTGAAAGTATAGAGGATTAACTAGAGAACAGGGATAATAAAAGAGTTTTAAAAAACCACATTGGTAAACGTCGATATGTATACGTCCAATTTGTGGTTGATTGTAAATTTAAAAAAAAATCATGTACTTTGGTTTATATTCCCTGGAGTTTTGAACGTTTGTATGAATTTTTTTCTTTTCAATTGTGTTATTTATTGGTGAATAAATGAATAAAACGAGAATCAATAAAGTCAAAGTGAAAATGAAGATATTGATAAATAACATTTAAATACTTTGAAAGGGACAATTTATTATATTTTAAAATAATTATTTAGAAATTAAATTACAAAATAATTTTGGTAAATTTCCATAATTCATAATTCATAATTCAATCGTTCAAAACTTTGGAAAACAGTCGATTTATTATCAAAAATGAATATCTACGATGGTTCTTGATTAATAGAAATTGTAGAAAAATAGAACCATTTCAAGTGTAAATGTCTATTTATCTATTTAAGCTAATTAAGAAAGAAATGTATACGCTACATTTTCATATTAATAATAATATCAGTGGCTTTTGACATAATTGCGATATCAATTTTTCGAAAGTGTTTCGTTAAAAATCGAACAAAAATTACAAAAGAGAAAAAATTTGTTAAAGCACGCATATGAGACATAGATAAATAAAAAGTAGTATTTTTTAAATCGTTTTAGTACCTATGGAGTATATTTTAGGCAGAAAAGTAAAGCACTTCTTTATCAATACAAGTAAAATGATTTTATAGAGAAATTTTCAGTCATGAAAAATTAAATATTTAATTTTCTTCATTTATAACTAGAGTTGAAGTTTTTCGAAATTTCTTTTCTTTGTTTGTAATTTTTTTTAACAATGCGAAATTATTTAATATTTCTACATAAATATAATTTAGATAAGAAAATAAACACAATAGAAATATGAACTAAAAATATTTTTTTCGAAAATAGCCGAAAAGAATAAATAAAACACAAAGCGATTACACTTCGCTGAGATAAATAAAAAATTAATCGTTCGAAACATTCCAAGGAAGATAAAATTAAAAGGGTTTTAATTACTTGTATTGTTAACAGATCTACTTTATCTACGAACATATTGCAATGCCAAAGGAAAACTTTTGCTTTAATAGGTACGAAATGTTGTCTAGTAAATGTCCAATTTATTATTTATGTCAATAATATCAAATAGAGAAAACACAAGTCTAACAAAAAAAATGAATAAAATAAAAGTAAAAAAATAATGAGAATGTAACAATGTATGCGAGAGAAGGAAACGAATGAAAGTGTGAATCACAGTCACGCTTATTAATTGTCAATTTTCTAGATATCGAATTTTTTAAAAAACAAAATCGAAAAATGAATATAGAAAATTTTTCTTATATCTCTTTTATAATTAGACATGAAAGAGATTCTAGATTTCTGGATTATAGGCAAATTGTCAATTCTTTCATCATTGAAGTTCTTCAATCCGAATCAAATGAAAGTATTACTTTTTAATTAGAATGAATAATTTAAATTTGCCTTTGGTCCGTAAATCCTTTTTTTCAAATAAAAAAAAAAAAATTTATGTCGAGAACAAATTTTTTCTATGTTCTCAAATTGACCTTTTTTTCGATAAAGAACTATTATTTGACTATTTTTTTAAAATTCTGTATTCAATGAGACTTTGAAAAGTTTTTTTTTTGGAATGAATTTAAAATCGAATTTTTCCACATCTTCTGTACTTTATTGTAATCTTTTATAAAGATTAAAGACTGTTTGGAGAGATTTAAAAGTGTGACTGGAATCGAGTATGTTTATATTATAATATTATGATTGTGAATAATTGTTTCCTTATGAAATAAGTCGTATATAAAGTGAATAATTTTACGGAAAAAAATAATTGACAAGAATTCAGAGATATAGTTGTTGAATTGAAGAAAAAGGAACATTCAACAGAATTCACTGAAAATTATTTATAATCTATATATATATATTTAGTACTCAGTGTAAATTGCATTTAAAAAAAAATACTGAGAACTATCGTTAAATAATCTTTTTTAAAACATTGAGTCCTTGTTTGTACGAAATTTTCAAAAATAAAATTACTAGTTGTAATAAAAAATGACGAGGCGTATATTAACGTGTATAAAAAAATGAAATAGTTAACAATGAAAAAATATATATATATATATAAATAATATATTATATATGTAAAAAATTGTGTATTCTCGTATTATGAATGTAGTAATAATAACTTAATAAAATATGAAAAAAGAAACATTTTCGTTTTTTATTTAATGGTAAAATTTATTTTACTTAAATTATATATTTTTGGGATTAAATTTAGTGTTTTTTTAAAATCAGAATTGTAATTTTTAGCTACTGCAAAAAAATTTGAATGAAAAATTTTGTCGTGGATGTAAATATTAAGTTTTTGAACGTAAGAAGAATATACAAAAAAATTTGCTTAGGAGCACGTTACATATTTATTATTTATACAAAAAAATGTATTTCAAAATACTAATACAATTTTTTGATTTCTAGAAAAGTTAGCAAGGAAGAACCCGATTACTTCTGACGATGATAACTGACTTTCGTTTTTATCATCATTTTAATGATTAGCAAAGAGCGAACATGTGCTGCTTTCTGATGGGAATAAGTCGTCAGCAAAGACTTGCTCTAGTCAAAGCTCAAAGGCACTAGGTACTGAAATTGAATCGCATAATTTTATAATCATAAGAGAAATTTGCACTTTTGATAAAATATATCAACTCGACAACATTCTCCGGACATAATCTCTTAAATTACCAAACGAACGACTAAAAGAACAGAATTTAATTTGAACTTTTAAGAAGAGTAAAATCCACAATCTACACGAATGAGAAACATTTTGGAGTTAATGATTTTCACTGGGGCTAATTAAATGTCAATCTATTTGTGATAATTATTCCGTGAGGAAAACAAGTGCTGAAGAAAAATGGATTGGAAAAGGACGTCAGTGATTCTTTGTTTATTTGGATTTTTGAAAGAATTCCGACCCTCGGAACCTTTTGTAACAAGTTACTTCACAGGATCGTGGAAAAACTTCACATCCGAACAGGTAGAAATTTACATTTCCAGTTCATTTGAATATTCTGTAATAATAATTCCGAGTAACAATTGAACAATACAATTGTGGTAGAGATATTTTTTAATTTTTCTTAATTGTAATTTGTGTTGAAAAAAAAAATGATCGTAGATTGATTTTAATCAGACGTTGAGAGTAATCATTATCAATTAGGGCACCAGTTTTTCTGATTGCTGATTGATTATTTTATAAAAAGAACTCAATTTTATTGCAAAATATATATAAATAAAATGAGAATCTAGATAAAGCAAAATTTAAATTAATTTCTATTTTAATAAAATTTTATTCACAAAGATCTAAATTTATTGACAATAAAATCGTTTGTAATCAACGATCAAAAGAGAAAAATATTTTTCACTTTGAAACCAATGGCAGTTTTTTCATCAATTAACAGAAGTTGTCGACAAAAATCGACGAAACAATAATGAGTAGAATTTTTTGTTTGTAAATTTTTCTTCTTTAAATTATCGATCAAGAAAATGTTAATGTAAAATATTTTTCAACCTTTTTTCTAAAATAAACGAAATATTTTTTTGTGCTCATTTTTAAAAACTAGTAAATTCAATTAAAAAATATTCTAATTGAAGATTAGTTAAAAATTGGGTTTTCAATTGTAAAAAACGATTTTTTGAACAAAATACTTTTTAAGCATTTTTCTAAAATAAACGAAATATTTTTTTGTGCTCATTTTTAAAAACTAGTAAATTCATTTAAAAAATATTCCAATTGAAGATTAGTTAAAAATTGGTTTTCCAATTGTAAAAAACGATTTTTTGAATAGTTACTTTTCAAACATTTTTCTAAAATAAACGAAATATTTTTTGTGCTCATTTTTAAAAACTACTAAATTCAATTGAAAAATATTCTAACTGAAAAATTGATTTTCAAATTGTAAAAAATAATTTTTTCAACAAAATTAAATTAAATTGAAAAGAATTTAAAAGATATTAAAGTTAATTCAATTTTCTTTTTGTCTTTCAGGTCAATCAGGACATTTATCCTTATGGAACGTACAGCAATTTGGCATTCTTAATTTTTATATTCTTGATGACGGACTTTTTGCGATATAAACTTGTTATTATTCTGTGTGGACTATCTGGAATGGCAACATTTTTAACACTATTGCTTGGGAAATCATTAATTGAAATGCAAATAGTGGAAGTTTTATACGGATTATTTATTTCGACTGAAGTCGCTTATTATACGTATATGTATGCGGCGGTGGATAAGACACATTATCAAAAAGTCACAGGATTTACGAGAGCCGCTTTTTTATTCGGCAGATTTTTGTCTGGCCTTGTAGCACAATTAACTGTATCTTATGGATTCTTGGATTACGAACAATTATTGTATTTGACAATAACTGGTATGAGCACTTTATCATTTGCTTTTATCTAAACTCTATTCTATTTTTGCTTTTTGTATAATCTACATATTATACATTCAATGAGAAATATGGCAAATTATATTTTTTTAGTTGCTCAACAATTTTTTTACAATTACAATTTAAATTTATTATTTTACTGTCTTAAATATGAATTTGGGTTTATTTTCTTTTTATGATATTTTATTGACGAAAACTAAAATTTGAATTTATTTATTTTCTTTCAAATTTTTTTTAACGAAAATTATTTGTACACTAAAATTTGAATTTGGGTTTATTTATTCTTTTTTTATATTTTTTTTAACGAAAATTATTTGTACACCAAAATTATTAGTTTCAATATTTCGCTATTTTATTCACGAAAATTGGCAGTAAACTAAAATTTTAATTTCCATTTATTTTTTGCTAAATTCAATTAAATTAAATTTATTAGGTTCAATTTTTTATTCACGAAAATTGTCAGTAAACTAAAATTAAAATTTTTTTTTATTTTTTTGCTAAATTAAATTAAATTAAATTTATTAGGTTCAATTTTTTATTCACGAAAATTGTCAGTAAACTAAAATTTTTATTTTTATTTATTTTTTTGTTAAATTAAATTAAATTAAATTTATTAGGTTCAATTTTTTATTCACGAAAATTGTCAGTAAACTAAAATTTAAATTTCCATTTATTTTTTTGCTAAATTAAATTAAATTAAATTTATTGGGTTCAATTTTTTACCATATTGCTAACGAAATTGTTGGTAAACTAAAATCTTAAATTTGTTTTAATTTACGTCTATTTTGATATTTTATTAACGAAACTTCTTAGCCAAATAAAATTCTTTGTTTGAATTTATTTTTTTTATATTAAATTCTTAGTGAATTAAAATCAGTTTTTTGCTATTTTACAAACGAAAATTTGCTGTAAATTAAAATTAAAATTTGTCTTTTTGTTTGATATTTTTGATGAAAAAATGATGAAAATTCTTAGTCAACTAAAATTACAAGTTTGAATATTTCTTTTATATATTAAATTGTTAGTAGATTTCTTAGTAGCTTTTTTTTTAGTAATTCTTGGTTCGAATAATTAGAGTAAATAAGTAATTATTTCCTTTTTTCAGCACTGGGTCTCTCAACCGTTTGGGCTTTTCTACTACCGGGAGTTAAGGGCTCGATTTATTTTCATCGTATCAATAATAATGAAGACTTAACACTGTCTAATGTTGATGTGAAATTAGAACAGGAAAGTGGATCTCAAACGATAACGAGTAAATCGAAAAATATTTTACTAAAATTGAAAGAAGCGTACGCTTATTTATGGAAGGATTTTCTAAAGGCTTTCACGAATAGTCACGTTGTTAAATGGTCCCTGTGGTGGGCCTTTGCAACTTGTGGATATGTGCAAGTTCTCAATTACGTACAGTTAGTATGGGAGACTGCTTATGAAGAAGATCAAAAGAAGAGATATAATGGTGCAGTTGAGGCTTTATATACAATAATTGGTGAGTATTTTAATACTCTATCGAGTCCTCAAATTTTAAAGATTCAAATAATGTCCTTCAAGCAATTCAAATAATTTCTGAAATTAATTTCTAAAAATAGAAAAAAATTTCTGAATTAATTGGAAATTAAGAAATAAACATTTATTTCTTAATTTCTATTATTTTGTAAATTATAAAAATTTAAATAAAAAGAAACTTAAAGATTTGTAAATTGTATAAATAAATATATTTCAGGTGCGGTGACAGTGTTTGGAGTTGGAACATTACGAATGAATTGGCAACTATTTGGAGAGATAACTCTATCGATATTTTCTATTATAGAAGGTATCTTACTATTTGTGTCTTATAAAAGTTATGATATCTGGTTATTATACGGGGTCTATATTGCTTTTGGTGTTATTTATCATACCGTGATAACTGTGGCCAGGTATGAAAAATTAAAATTTAATTCAGTCGACTCAATTTTCGAAATTAAAATTTTCTCAGCGAATTTTCTTTTTTAAATTTAGTTTCGAAATTTGGAAAGAATTAGAAATCGTAAAATTAGTGAATTTACTGCAAACACTAGTACTTTAAATTTAATTAATATTTAATACTGAAAAATCTATATTAGTAAAATTAGTATTAGTAATTAGTACTAGTTTGAGTATATTAACGTTTAATGACGAAACGTTTTTTACAGTTTTGAAGTTGCGAAACACTTGTCCGAAGACAGTTACAGTTTGGTTTTTGGAATAAACACTTTCCTAGCACTGGTTCTTCAAAGTCTGATCACTTTTATTGTGGCAGGTGGAAATGTTCTCATTCTCGACATCAGGCAACAGGTAAAAAAATTTATTTTTATGTTTGCTGTTAATTAATTTTTTTTACTTTATTTTATGATCCTAATTTTCTGAACGTCCGAATAAACGAAATTTGTTTATTTCTCCTTGAAACAAAATTTTTATTACTATATTTTGCGTTAGTATCAAAGAAATTAACTGTAATGTTTCTAAATGTAAAATTTAAGTTTTTTACTTTCAATGCAATTAGTAAATTGTAAAAATATTTTTAAAAAAATATTTTGTTCACATTTGGGCGTTAAAAATCAAAAAATTGAGTTTAAATTTAAGCTTCTATTAAATTTAATATTTAAAAATTAATTAACTGAAAATCATTGAACTAGTAAAAGAAAATTAACGAATGAGAATTATTTTGAAATCGATTAATAGAATAGAATAGATTAATCGAATTAACAGAATTTCAAAAACTGCAATTTTTTTCTTTTAGTTTCTCGTCTACAGTGGATATTTCGGCGTTCTTGGATTTATTTTCATGATTATGGCCTTCTTCACTATAAGCAATTACTTGAGACAAGGGAGAAGTTTACACTTTTTGCAGCGTGAAAATGAAACGATCAGTACAAGTTGATTTCCAGTTTCAACCGTAGAGGTAATGACATAATTTATCAAAAATTGAAATTCAAAACGTTTATAGTCAACGATCAAGAGAGAAAAAGTAATATTTCACCTTTTTTTACATTCTACTTCTTTAAAAAAGAATACTTTTTGTTTACCAAAACGTAAAATTGTAACTTTTTCTTTCTTAACTTGTTGAGCAAGAAATATTGTAAAACATTTTTTAGCCAAAAATTTAAATAGTAAAAAAATATTTTTTGTTTTCCTAAATTGTCTATTATAAACTATGATTAACAATTTAGAAGAAAAAAATATTTCTACACGAATTTTTAATTGAATTTTTTTTTAAATTCATCTAAAAAAAAGTAACAAAGGAAAATAAACCAAGATAAGTAGAAACTAGAGAGAAAAATTTGAAATCAAAAGAAATTTTTATTCTTTTCTACTTCAAAATTATTTTTTTTTATTAATTGTTGAATACAAACGTTGTGACTTCATTGACGTTTAAAGGAGAAAAATTTAATTTTCATTTAATTTTTATTTAATTTTAATTTAATTAAATTTAGTTTTCATTTAAATAAATTTAATTTTAATTTACAGATTACAGAATAATTTAGAACAGATTTGGAAAGGTTCTCTGAATATGCCAAGGAATTATATTGAAGGAAATGACGTAAATTTACAACGCTTTTGATGTAATTTAGATTTTTCCAGTGAGAGAAGATTTTGTACATTAAAGTCCTTAATCCAAAGGGACTTTATTTTTCTAGCTAATACGATTTTTAAAAAATAGCATAAGAGTGCCATTCGGTTTTACTTCTTTTATTTAATTTATTTCAAAAATGAACTTTTTAAAACGTTTTCACGATTTTTACTTACATTTTTTTAAAAACTTTGTTTTTGAAGTATTTAAAATTCCATTATTTACAGAAAATAAATTTTACCATATTTTTTAAATATCGTCTGTTACCGTGTGAATATTAGAAAAATTTGTCTGATGTTAATATTGTTGTTTTGTTACAAAATAGTATTTTTGATATAGAATAAATAAAATAAGACTGTTATAAATATGTTAAACATTAATTAAAAATTAATAGCTAAAAATCAATAACTAGCAAAATTGAAAAACAAAACTATAATTTACTCTTTTCAAACCCGATGCAATATTGTAATGAAATTTGAATTTCAAGGAGAAATAAATAAATTTCGTTTAATTTGAACTTTCGGAAATTTAAGGAAAAAATTAGTAATGAATAAAATTGAATAAATTTAGTAATTTAGTAACTTTAGTAGCTTCAGTAAAATACAAAATGAATAAAATTGGATACTGAAATATTTAATTGCTTAAAATTTTCTTTTGATATTTTTCGATTATTTTTTGCTTTTTTTTCCCTGCGGGGAGATACGGAAAAATTAAAAGTTATTAAAATTGTAGACAGCTTCCTGGACATTAATGTAGTTGCGGGTCAGATTATAATATTAGGATTGCGACTAATAGAATGCAACGTTGCAAATCAATTGAGAAGATAAGTATCAACGAATCAATCGTTATTGAGCAATGATGAAAATGAACTTGAATAAAGTCGATAGATTATAATATTATTTCTGGATCGAGAAATATTGTAGTGAAAATATTAAGTAACGTAATATTTATTTAAACAGATATTTATCAACGTCAATTGCCTGAAACAATTGCAAATTTGTTTCAAGAAAATATGTGTTATTGTAATAATAATAATAATAATAATAATAAGAAGAATAATAATAATCATAATAAATGACTTGGAGTTTACAGAAAAGTCACTAAAGAAAATAAAGAAAAGAAATATTTACATTTTGAGATTATTTTAGACTACATATCAATTTTCTCCTATTGGATACTGCGAGGGGACAATACAAGCGGAAAAATTCTTCTGTGACATTCGAGAAATGATAATAAAAGAATAGGTGATTGATTATATCTACTTTCAATAAATTCGATTGGAAAAGTAGTAGAAAAAATTGGAATAATAATTTATTCCTATAATAAAAATGAAAATATTTCTCTAAAATCAACCACTTTTTTTATTTGCAATATTTCTATATTGTATTCAATTTTCTATTTTCGAAATTTGTAACTTGTTGTCACTAATTGTGACTTGTAGAAATTTATAATTAAAAAAGTTAAATTATCTGTAATTATAGTTCAGAATTTGCTATTATACTTTTTAGTCAATGTTAATATTTCAAAATTAACTTTTATTATGTAAATAGTAAAATACAGGTATTTTGTATATTTTCGCTTTACTTTGAAAATTTATAATAATTATACACATAAAAGGAGAATATTCACAAAATACGATTGAGAATAATAGCTTTGTTTGTGTAAGTAAAGTTTTCGAATGATATTCAGTCAAAGGTCGATGATAAAAACAGAACCCCCTGCAGATCACTTTATACTCTCGATGGTTAACTGCCTTACAGAGATCCCTTGGTTTCGTAATGATTTACTTATCTCCTGAATGTTTACTCTCGAAAAGCAACTTTTTAACGATAGGAAAAAAGTCACATATTTTTTTTCAATTAAATATCTTCGTATCAAATCGAATGGTGAAAGTGATAATTTAATTTTAAACATTTGACAAGAGTTGCATTCTTTAATTAGGGAATAATTGATATTGTTATTAATTGGGGAGCAAAAATTGTTATTAGAGAAAACTTTTCCTTTTTTACATGAAATTGAAAGGTATATTCGTATTTTTAACATTTTCGCTTGTTGAGAAATGTGACACGTATCAAAGAAACCAAAGGGGGAAAAATTGAGGTTATGTTTCTATTTTTCATAATTCAAATACACAAATTGGATCAAGTTTAAAAAAATTACTTGTTTTATCACATTTACTACTGATAAAATAATCATTAATTCATGATTTTTAGTTAAAAATAGTTAATACGGAACTTTTACTTCAGGTGAAAATAATACAAACATAACCTTAAAATTCTTTCCTTCTCTTGTAGAGCATCACAAATATTTATACCATTTTTGTTTTGTTCGACAAAATTTTCACAAAATTCAATATAAGAATTGACATAATAAGTGATTTTTGCAGAAATGGAAAAGCAGAAAATTTCAAGGCCAAATTGATAATCGTGACGGTACATATACTGTAATTTTTCTAATAAAAAAATGACCAGAGAGTGAAGCAACTGTTTATGTTGGAATTCTCGTGTCGACAAAGAAAAAGAATGTAAGTTTTTATATTTAGTTTTCAAATAGTTATAAACATACTTACATATATCATTGTTTTAAAGCATTTTTCTTACAATGTTAAAACAATTGAAAAAAAACTGTTGTTATGTGATAAAGAACTGGAAATGGAGTAATTACTTCTTCGAGAAATAGAATTTTTATTTTTATTTCTTATTGCAGTGTAGGAAATGTTTTTAAACTATTTTTTTTGATAAAATAGTGTATATTCTGATAAATTGGCGATAATCGATATGTTCAGAGTCGAAAACTACTTTTCGTCACTTGATAATTTGATTTTCGTCAAATCGTCTTTTTGATTTATTTGCAGAGAAAATTTCCACTTTTTTTAACCTAAAAAAATTGTCAAAAAAATTGTTTTCTTTTCGCATTTGGGAGGATATTTTTTGACGCTAACTTCATGTTTCTAGGACAATATTGTCTCAACATTGCAGGACAATTGAAAACATGTGTTATATTTGACCTGTAAAATTGAGATACTTGAAATTTTTTGTTATCAAAAATACTATTGTTTAGGAAAAAATGTAACCTTATCGAATTTTTAATTGAGAATCACAGTTGAAAAATTGAAAACTAAATTGATGAATAAAAAAGAAAGTAGTTTATTCGAAAAACTACATTATTCCCGCCGTAGAAACGCCATCTATTTTCCCATATGATCGATGTTGACTGACAGACAACTTCAGATTAGGCAATTAAATGCGAATAACGATTCCACTGGAATTTAAAGACCAAATAGTAAATAACAGTAAAATCCACCTGTATTTATAATACGTCACTTCCCTTAATGAGTAATAGTTCTAGTCACTGCTTTTTTCATTTGTATATCTTATCATTTTTGTCACAGTTAGCTGTGTTAAAAAAAATTTACGTGTTCTAATCGTTTAACGTCAGTATTACATTTTAGCAGTAAGAATATTTTTATAGGTAAACGTGTGATTTAATTTATTGATTGTTCTTTCTACTGTGCGTGCGGTAAATAAAATAAAGACTGGACAAAATGACAGAACATCTGAACGAAATGTTGAATCACAAATGTCTATGCAAAGGATGTCTTGAAAAGTAAGTTTATTTACTGTGGTAAACATTAGTTAAGAATAATCAATAATGTTTCAATGTCAATTTTACACATAACCTAGTTTCAGTACAAATTTGCACCAAATTTCCATGTTTGCAATGAGAATTTGCAACAATTACAAATGAAGTAATGACAGATTAATTTCGCGGGACTAATTGAAAGACATGTGTACCAGCTGTCAAGCACATATGATTATTTTTCAATGATTGTGCATTGCAAGTTTCCTTTTCGGTGAATCCCCCAAGTAATTATTACTATCTTATAAATGGAATTTTTGTTTTGTTTCGAATTTACCAAATTTATAATTACATTTAAATTTTAAATGTAAATTTAAATGTAAATTTAAATTTTAATTAAATTCAATTAAAATTTATTCAAATTTTCTTTTTGTGAATAACAGAATAGTCTGATATAATGTATGACATGGCAACAATTTTTACCATTAAATAAACATTCTTAAGATTAGTTTACAAAATTAATTATATATATATATATAGAAATTATCAATTTAATTAATTGAAATTTGATTGATTAAACTTTAAACGGAAATCAATTGAAATTAGATAAATCGAAAGTGAATTCTTCTTTTATGACTGCTCAGATTAATAATGAATGTAGGCCATTTATTTTGCACTGTTACTCGGACATTGACTTATTATAGGCCAACTATACACTGAATACAATAAAGTTTCGTTTAAAATTCTTTTATGTGTTCATAATATTTCATTTTTTCTTTCAATTGAAAATACATTCCATTTATTATTTTCTGTGTTCACAATGTTTCTTTTTATTTTGTTACGATTTTTACTAAACTGGTTTTGTTTACGATAATTTTTTCTTATTTAAATTTAACAATGTATAAAGTAAATGTAATATAAGTAAATAATAAATAATAAATAATATATAAATAAAAACACCTAATGAATAAAATACAACATAAAAGAAATATATTTTCGAATTTTTTCGTAATTATTATTTTCGGTTTTAATTAATTAATTAAAATCATAATTTTAAATTTATTTTTAAGTTTTATTTTTTTTATTTATTTTTAGCTTTATTAAAGCTACTTAATAAAATAAAAAAAATATATTTTCAGTCACTTTTTCACTGTTTTTATTAACTTTCGTTTATTTTATTTTTTTTTTTTTTTAATATTCTTATCATATTATCAATTAATTTTTCAATTCGTTTTTCCATTTACCAAACAACCTTGAATGATTCATGTTAAAAATTACTATAATTAAAATAATACGGAATTACAATATTATGACGCACGAATTTCTTAATTTTTAATAAAAATTGTAAAACAGTAATTGCAACAATTGTAAATTTTGAAAAAAAAATCTTTCATTTTTAAGCCTTTATTTCTGTTATATTATGTTTTTCAAGTTCGTCAAATTTTAATTATTGTTGTTGTTATTGGAGGTCAAAAAAATAATTGGACGTTAATTTTCGAGAAAGCATGGAATAAGTTATATTGCTCGCACTTACTGATACAGTCCGAAAGAAGTGTTTAATGAATAATAATGAGGAAAAAAGAGAATATTATCTTAATTACGTCAATTTAGATATTTTATGTGCTAGATGCCAATTATTATCTGTGTTTACATATTTTCGTAAATTATTATAATAATCTCATAATGATACTTGAATAAGGGGATGATGATGATGATGATGATGGATTTTGTCAACAAGGTAACAATTCAGAGTTCATATCAATATTATAGTGCGTTATATTATTATATTTATCAGACATATATGTGGAGTTCATTTCACAATCGTGACGATTTTTTTTCAAGAAGAAAATATCAAACAAAATTTGAAAGTTTTAACCTTAATCTTGCATCGTTATTTACATATATATCAAAATGATCTAGTTTTTTCCCACGAAATATTTTGAATATGAAATCATGTCAAGAGATGATGAAAAATTGGTTGAATCTGACTAAATAAATATAGTTATCTAAACATAAGTTTGTTATCAAAACATATTTTTATAAAAAAAAATTACCGTTAGGAATTTATTCAAATTTCGTTATTTAATTTTAATTTTCAATGCTATTCTTTTTTGATTCGCAATAAATACTGTTTATTATTTTTAATTTCTATATGTTAATTAATTTTTTCCGTACAATGAATATTTTATATTTTGCATTCATTTTAAAAAATGCGATTACATTTAATATGTAATTATATTTTCATAAAAATGACAAATAACAATATAATGATTAATTTAATACTTTTGTTGTTTATTTTTTTTTAATCTAAAATAATAATAAACAAGAAAAGTATTAAATTTTTTAATTTCTTTCCTCTATTTTGAATGTAATGTCGACATTTAACATCTAGAAAGAAATTAAATTGTAATTTTTGGAAATAATGAAATTTCGAACAATTTGAAATTGTATAATTATAGAAAATTTTAATTCTTGTGCGTTAATGGGAAACAAGAATTAAAATAATTTAGTAAAATTAGAGAAGCATTGATTCTACAAAAATTCTACTAAATTCTACTAAAATTCTACTAAATTCTACAAAAATTAGTTTTCTGAAATAAGCTTTCTTTACGATAATCCAATTTTCGAAAATAATTAATAATTAATAATTAATTTGGAAAAATTCCTAAGTAATTGGAAATTTTATTGATGTTTCTATTTTTTAAAGAAATAAATAACAATTTAAAAAAAAATATTCTTGTCTTTGAAAGAAAAATATTAAAAAATTATAATTTGCAAATGATGAAAAATATCGTTTTTGTATAAATTATGGAACTCTAATTTGAATCCTTCATATCAGGGAAATTAATTAATAAACATATTTTTTAGTCACACTATTTAGTAATATTTGTTGCTTCTAATTATCATAATATTAGCCAACAATTCTATGATGCAATTTGTTATCATCGAGTATTATTATTTATAAATTGTGTCATACAATTTCTCAAATGTGCTCTGTTTAAATAATGCAGTAATTTCTATTATTATTATTATTATTATTATTATTATTATTATTATTATTATTATTATTATTATTATTATTCAATACATAAACAATTACAATAATAGACAAAATAATAAAATAAATAATAATCTACAATTAGTATTCTTATTGTTGTTATTATTATTATTATTATTATTATTATTATTATTATTAGTATTGTTGTTATTATTGTTTTTAATATTGTTTTTATTATTGTTATTATTATTGTCAACTACAGTTTCTATTTTAAAAATTAATATTCTACTGATTGTAGAAATACGAAATAATTATTATTTATTACAACTATTTAGTTTAAAAACCAAGGAAATTGTATAGATAAAAGAAAAAAATTGTATTACGTATTCTATTTTTGTTGACTAAAAATTCTTGGCGGAATTTATCGACAAAAAGAAATAAAAAAACAAAGGCAAGATATTAAATTGTTTCTTGAAAATTTTTTTCATTTATATAATTGTAATGCCAAAAAACATAGTAGAAACAATTGAGTCCAAAAAAAAGAGTGAATGAATGAAAAATATTTGAAAGAGAAGGTCATTGGAGTTTTTTATTTTTCTGTATTATATTCGCGTCTCTTAAAAATGTCTCTGATTTCTCTGATTTATATAAGCATCCGCCAGTGTGTGCTCATAATTTGAGCAGGAAAATCAAAAAATAATTATTTTCTTTTATTTACAGGGAAAATTTACTCTCTACGTGAAATTTAAATAATTTTTGTATATCCTCGGAACATTTTTCAAACGAAGAAAATTAAATTTTCCAAGTGAGTGAAATTCTGAGGATTTATATGAAGTGAATTTTTCCTTTTTGGAGGTACAGATATTTAATTATAGAAAATGAATTTATTTTCTGTAATTAAATATTTGTGAATTAAAAATCAAAAGTGCAATTCGAAGAAAGAATTGGAAATTTAAAAGATTTTTTATTTGCATGTATTTATTATAATAAATATAATTTATTACATTTACAATTCATCGCATACATGCCATTAATTGTGGTTTTTAGAAACAAAATATTAGAATTCTATTTGAATTTTGAACCTTCAAAAATTTAGGGACATGATTTTTTCCTTTTTTGAAATTTTGGTGGGTTTTTTTTTAATTTGAAAAGGTGCTCGAAAAATTTTATTTGGTAAAAATATTTACTAATTTGAATTTGTGATCGACTAAAAAGTCGACTAAAAAATCGACTAAAAGCTTTTGTATTAGTAAATTTTACCATTTTTGACTTTTTTATTGTTATTATTATTTTTTTTTTTATTTAAGTGTTAATTCATGATTTTTTGCTTATAAGTAAACTTTTGACTAAATTTGACTAATTTTGTCAATACAATTGAATATACTTTTATTAAACGATCCTATAAAGTTTTGAACGTTGAAATGAACGAAATTAAGATCCTAAAATTCTGAACGTTCAAATGAACGAAATTTATTTATTTCTTCTAAAAATTAAATTTTTCTTGCAATTATTTTGTGTCACTAAGAAAAAAATTAATTACTGTGTTTGTAAATGTAACATTTTAGTTTTTAAATTTTTTTATGATTAGTAATTTACTAAAATATCTTCAATAAAAAATGTTTCGTTCATTTGAACATTCAAAACTTGCGATCATACAAAATTTACTTATTTCTTCTAAAAATTTAATTTTCATTGAAAATATTTTGCTATCCAAAAAATTAATTACTTAGTTTCTAAACGTTAAATTTCAGTTTTAACATTTTGTGATTACTAATTTTGTAAAATATTTTCAAATAAAATAGATTTCGTTTATTTGAACGTTCAAAACTTGAGGATCGTTTTTAAATTATTCTATGACTGAATTAAATGGGTAATTTTTATTGAATCAATAACTTTATTACGTGTGGAATCGAAATTATTAATTTTAATCTAAAAATATTTTTTATTTTCTAATATTTTTTTTCTGTAAATAATATTCTTTTGTTAATCGTTTTCTCAATATAATTCAAATTGGTAGACTTTTTTAGTTTTACAAATTGAAATTTAGGAAAATAATTTTAAAAATCGAGGGTGTAAATTTTCCGTTTTAAAAAAGGCGGAAATGAAAGAAAAATATCGACTTAAACATTTTTAAATTTTAACTTCAAGAACATTTGAAAATTGAGGAAATGATTGTTAGTTGAAAAATGTATAAAAGTTGAAAAAAGAGGTAAAATTTTTCAAAATGACAATAAGGAGGATTATAATAATGAGTAAAATTATACAGTTATATGTAATTATATTTTTGGAAAATTATTATAATTTTCCCGAGAAAATGGTGCAAGAACGTTTAATTTAGATGAAATAATATAATATATGGATGAGACCATAAGGTATAATATATTTATAATATCGAGGGACGGAGATGTATTTAAATGATCTTTAAGACAAGTTTCTGAATATCTTAAGGCAATTGAAGCACATACTCCATAACTACGTTTATAATGGGTTATCATTATATGCCCCTGCGAGTTCGAGGCTGGTTTTTTTTTATCTTGACGTTCATTGGGTGCCGCATATATATATAAGCAATTCCAACTATTTGTCAGCTGTAACGCGACCATTTTTTTTATCTTCGACTCTTGGTTATACTATAAAGCACTGGATTCTCCTATAAACCACAAACAGTTCGAAGACGTCAGTTCAAAGTGCGTAACGTCACCGATCAACAAATTTATCTTTCAATTTCTATATAAACTTCATCGTCAGTGCATACTTACGAAATTCTTCATCTTCACTCCTCTCGATTCGCAATATTGAATTAATTAATTTAAATACGTGATTGTGTTTTAAATTCGTGATTTTTTAAGAAATCAAATTTTTCATCTTGAAAAAGTTTAAAGTTTCATTTTGCTTTCTTGAAATTTTATAAAAATGCCATTTTTGACAAATGAATCGGTGAATGGACATGGACATCTTAAGCGTCCCAATGAAAACGAGTTTTTGCATACACTGGTGAAACATGCACCTCACACTTCGTAAGTTGTAATTTTTCCTTTTTTTCTTTTATCAAATAATGAAGGAATTTTTTTTTTTTTTTCATTTTCTCAAGGTGAAAAAAAAGTACTGTGAGTAATTAAAATTCCTGTTTGGGAGCAAATTAAAAGTAACTGTGTAATTATTGGCTCATTTGGAAGAGAAGAGTTATTCACGCGATTTAGTTTAAATGGAAGTTAATTAATTGCGCAGGTATTTTATATTGAATTAACCAAAAGTTTCCTGCTTTTCTTTCTTTCTTTCTTTTGATCTGAGTATTTATTTCGAGCCGACTCATTTCAACTTTTTCTCAAATATAACTCAAATAAAAGATTTTTCTCAGCGAAATTTTTTCCCCCCACCAATTCCCCCTTTTGAGGAAATATGAAAAAGTTGAAAGTTTTAAGTTCTTTGTAGTTTTTGTAGTCATTTTTTCCAAAAATAGAAGTTTTTTTCAATTGATTGCGAAAAAATTATTTTCTATTGTCTTTGAAATTTGTAAATAATCGTTTATTTTTCTACTGATAAAGGATTTTAATTATTTTTTATCAAATATTGTTTTATTCCTTGTATTTTTGTATTTTTGATTGTTTATATAATTTCAATTATATTTAATAAATTTAAATTTATTAAAATAAATTTATTTATTTAACTTTTTAATTTATTAAAAATTTAATTATATATTTTATAAATTACATATTTTTTCATTCTCTATATTTTTTTATTATAGAATTTTTTATAATTACTAAATTAATTAATTAAGAAAAAAAATTCAATTATATTAAGTATAATAACAATATTGAAGAAAATTTAATTAAAAAACATTTTTGATGGAGATGAATTAACCTAGTAAAAAATTTATTTATTAATATTTATCTAAAGATTTTTTCCCTTTTATTTTACATAGAAGCTTATGCATTTAACATAAGATTTTTATTAAAGAAGTGTTAAATCATCGTGTAACCAAGAAAAATAAAGTTTATGGAATAATATATAGTGTATGTGGAAAAAAGTAACTTTCGTATATAAGCGACGCGCACTAAAGAATATAATTTATTATGATATGAATTTCCCTTTTTTCCACTAACGAAAAATATTCTTTTTTATTATTCATATCTTTATTTTGTTATAGTTTTTTTTTTTACTTCTTGTTCATTCAACCCCTAACTAGTTTATATTTTATGTAAATGATCTCTAATATTAAAGTATTTTTTATTCGTTGCACTTTATAACCCGCAAGTCAAATTTTTAAGGGCGAAGAGTAATTGCTACATAAATTATTTTTTAATATAATATGCATAATTTACAGGAATTTTATATAATATGTAATATACGCATTATACAATCACAGTGCTTTTTTATATTTTGCTTTTAATATTTTGTTTAGTGCGCAGAATTTTTTTTTTTTTATCAAAAATATTAACGCCAAAAATTAAAATAGTAATAATAATAATATTACACTTAAATTATTTTTTATAAATCATACAATTCTTCTCCAAAATTCAATTTTTAATTTAAACATTTTCAATTCAAAAAATTTTTCAATTTTGAAAAAAAAGTTGATAAAATTCTTGGAAAAATTTTAATAAATTTTCAAATATTTTCCTCAGTTCAAAGATTTTTGAAATTTACTGTGTTAATAAAATTTTCTCAAAAAAGTTTACAAAAAAAATTTAATAAAAATCTACTGAAATATTTAATTGTTTTCAAAAATAATAAAAATTTCACAGGAATTCAATTATTCTGAAATTTTTTCCTTATTATTATTCAATTTATTTCATAGACAATTTTAATTTAATTACACAAAAAATGTCATTTAACAAAAAAATAAAAAATAAAATTCGTTGAAATTATTTAAGAAAATTTGTTGAAAAAATTCAATTATTTGTAAATTTATTCACATAATTCAATTGTTTGAAAATTTGTTGATAAAATTCTTTATGAGAATTGAATTTAAAAAAATATTCAATTATCCGACAAATTATTTATTTTTGTATTTAAATAATTGAATTTTCGTAGAATTTTTCCTTGAAAAATAATTAAAAAATAGATTCTAGTTAAAATTTTAAATTGTAATTGAATTTTTAGAAATTATTGAATTTTATAAAGGTTTAAAATTGAAATCTTTAGAAATATAAATTTTTAATACTTTTAACTAACTGTGATTGAGTTTAAAAAATTTTTTTAAACTTTTACATTTATAATAAAATAATATTTAATTGGAGAATTTTAAGTAATCCAAATTTCGTAAAATGGAAATGTATAATAGAATGTATTTAAAAATGATCAAAAAACATTTTTAAAAATTATTTAAAATATTTAATTGATAAAAACTGATAATTGACTTCTTTCGAAAAATTTTAATAAAATTTCTGAAAGTAATTATATTTTTTGAGAAATTCATTTAAAATTTGATTAAAAATAATTAAAACCTAGTGAAGAATATTATTATTTATAAAAATAATTCAATTTTGGTAGCGAATTTTATTACATTTTTGAAAATAATTGAATACTTTTGACTAGAAATTTTGTTAAAATAGTATATTTTGAAAATATTTCAATTTCAGGGAAGAATTTCATTATTTGTGAAATGTAATTGAATTATTGTAAAATCTTTTACAAAATTTTTTGAAAATAATCACATTTTTCGAAGAATTTGTTTAAAACTACAATTAAAAATAATTAAAATCTTGAGATTGTCCTGAGAATTTTATTATTTATAAAAATAAATAAATAATTGAATTATTGCAACGAATTTTATTACAATTTTTTTTTAATGATTGAAATTTAAGGGAAAAAGTTTTATTATTTATAAATAATAAATAAATTTTTGCGAAGGATTTTATTAATATTTTTTGTAAATAATTCAATTTTACTTGTCAAATTTTACGAAAATTTATAATTTTAAAAACAATTAGTTATTAACTATTTCATTAATAATAAAATTCATTAAATTTTTTTAAAATTTCATAAATAATAAAATATTACTACTTTAAATTATTAAATAATTACTAAACACTATTAAATTATTTTTTTCCATCAAATTTTAATTTAGAAAGAAATATCATAATTTAATTAAAACGAATAATGTATAAATTAAATAATATAATAGTAAAGTAAAATAATATAATAATGAAAATATTAACCATTTACAATTGGTATTATTATATTTAATAATTGTTATTGTTTGAGTAATGAAATGGTTCTTTTCATGTCACCACTTGTGATTTGAAGCAGATAGTGTGTAGGGGTTGGAATGACATGAATATTCCACAAATCCACTACGTTTGCATTTTGAGGATAGATTCTGTATTGTGTGTCAATCATCTAAGTTATAATGTGCATTTAACGATAAGAGAAATTTCGAATGGGAAATTTCAATCTATTTCAACAATAATTAGAAAATAGAGGAAAAAAAGGAAAAGAAATTTGGAAAAATAGATCTTCTCTTTTATTTTTCATCAGTAAGAAATAGGAATCAGTGCGCTTTCGAGGTGAAAATTCAAAATTAAAAATTGCAAAAAATGTAAATCCAAAAGTATATCTATAAATATATACGTATATTATATACGAGAAACTTTAATATTACACTCGTAAAGTTACAAGTTTTATGAAAATTAAATTCTATATTTGCATTTTTAGTTCACATTGGGGAATTTTTTTCGCGCACAATGAAACTTTTTTCCTTTTTTTTTCTTAAAAGATAGTTTTTTTCCCTTTAGTTGCGTGACATTTTATGGAAAAAATTGTACCGCGATATGTATATGAATTTTCATATATGTGTTGCGAATTTTGGTTAATATATGTTTACTTGGTATTTCCTTATTAATTCCTTGTGTCTCTGTTTCTCTTTCTCTTTTCTCTCTCTCTCTCTCTCTCGCTCTCTTCATTTGAGATGCAGAATAAGGGTTGAAAGGGGAAGAGTATTCATGGATGGAGTTAATATCTAATGACGTCTGGTATGCATCTTGTGCAGTATAACTGGGTAGATTTCCTAAGGTATACCATTGCGAATATTATTATGGAACAAATCTCATACCCATTTGACGCAATATAACTAGATGAGATCTAATTGAAATGCGTTTAAAGAGATATTTAATTTCAAATTATTCGCTTCAACGATCAAAGAGTTTAGTTTAATTCCTTCTAATGATATCTAATAACTTGGCGAATTGTTTTTTTTATTCTTCGCTTCAAAATCTAACGTATTTTTTTTTGGGGGAAACTTTCAATTACAATCTTTCAATGTTTCTGTAACGTTATATTATAATCGAGTATCATTTATTAAAATTTTAATTTAAAATTTCTATTGAAATTTCAATTTGTCCGAATTTCATTTCTATTGAAATATTAATTTATTTAAATTTCATTTTTATTCAAATTTTAAATTTTTCAATTTTCCCATCTATTAAAATTTATTGTACTAAATTTTAGAACGTTCAATTAAACGGGACAATATTTTTTTTCCTCTTCTAATTTGTTTTTTATTTACAGAAAAATTACTTTTGAGGTTAAAACAAATTAATTTTGCACTAAATATTGTTTAATTTCAAATGTCTTTCATCAAATTTCTTTTATTAAAATTTCAGTTCTATTGAAATTTAAATTTGTCCGAATTTTATTTTCATTGAAATATTAATTTATTTAAATTTCATTTTTATTCAAATTTTAAATTTTCCCATCTATTACAATTTTTTTGTACTAAAATTTCGAACGTTCAATTGAACGACAATATTATTTTTACCTCTTCTAATTCGATTTTTATATACAGAAACATTAACTTTTGAGGTTAAAACAAACTAATTTTACACTAAATATTGTTTAATTTCAATTATCTTTCATCAAATTTCGTTTATTAAAATTTTAGTTCTATTTAAATTTTAATTTGTCCAAATTTTATTCCTTCGAAATATCAAATTATTAAAATTTCATTTTTACTCAGATTTTGAGTTATCCAAATTTTATATCTATTGAAATTTATGTTCCTAAAGTTTCGAACGTTCAATTGAACGGGACAATATTTTTTTCACGTCTCCTAATTTGTTTTTTATTTACAGAAAAATTACTTTTGAGATTAAAACAAATTACTTTTAAACTAAATATTGTTTATGTTAAATTCTCATTCATTTTTCGGTAGTCATTTTCAAAAAAACTTAAGTTGAATAAAAATTTCGTTTTTGATTTTTTAGTGCAGTGAAATTTTTAATTAATCCTAATAATTTCTGTATTGGTCGGGAAAATTTATTATTAAACAAATTTGAAACAATTTTAAATTTAATTTCTTGAAATTTTAACATGTTTTTATTTGAACTTATTTTAATTTTCGTAAATCGTAAGAAAATTAAATTCGTGGTGTTGAAATTTTTGAAATTTCTATCTAAAAATTAAAGAAATAAATACTAGATAGTGCAATTATTTTTTTTTTGGTATAAACATTTTTTATAAAAATTAAAAATTTTTAGGAAAATGAAGATTGAAAGAAAAGAACAGAAAAGTGGAACAAATGCTTTAAATTAAAGAAATAAAAGTCAGATTGCAAATTTAATTCATTGATTTTTTTAGATAATTCAATTTTCTCCAGACATTTGCTTCAAATTGTATTGAAAATAATTTAATTCTTACAAAAAATTTCTTTATTTACGAAAATAATTGAATTTTTGAGAATATTTTTATTAAATTTGTTAAAAATAATTGAATTTTTTCATTGAATTATATTAAATATTTTTTTAAACAATGTTTCAAGAATTTTTCTTTAAATTTTTCAAATAAATTCAATTTTTGCAAAAAATTTCTTTATTTACGAAAATAATTGAATTTTTGAGAATAATTTTATTAAATATTAAAAAAAAATTGAATTGTTTTGAAAAATTTTCTTAAATCGTTTTTAAATAATTCAATTTTTGGGAAAAAATTCATTATTTGCCAAAATAATTGAATTTTCGAGAATAATTTTATTAAATTTGTTAAAAATAAATGGATTTTTGAGAATAATTATATTAAATATTTTTTGAAAATATGTTTCAAGAATTTTTCTTTAAATTTTTAAAACTAATTCAATTTCCGCGAAAAATTTCATTATTTGTGAAAATAATTGATGTATTAAGAAAAATTTTTGTTTAAACTTTTTAAATAATTTAAAGTCTGCGAAAAAATTACATAACTAATTTAAAATAATTAAATCGTTTAGAGAAATTTTACGAAAATTGTATTGAAAGTAATTGAATTTAAAAGAAGAATTTTATTGTTAGTTCAATTTTTTTTAGTTATTTAATTTCGTCGAAAAATTGTATTATTAATGAGAATAATATTGAATTCTTTATAGAAGAATTTTACGTTCCATGAAAATAATTGAATTTGTGAAAATAATTTTAGTTCCATTTTTTAAATAATTAAATTCCTGCAAGAAATTTTATTCCGTACAAAAATAATTGAGTTTTTCAGATGAATTTAATTAATTACGAAAATAATTTCATCTTTACGAATTATTTTGGTTCAATCTTTCAAATAATTCAAGTACTGAGAAAAATTCTATTATTTGTGAAAATAATTGAATTCTTTCGAAAATTCTGACTATATTTTCGAAAGTAATTATTTTTTTTCCATGAATTTCATTATTTATGAAAATAATTGAATACCTCGCGAAAAATTGTATTAAAATTGTATTTAAAAAAATTGAAGTCCTGTGAAGAATTTTATTAAAATTATTGAAAATAATAAATAAAATAAAAAATCTAAAATAAAAAGTCTTAAACAAAAATGTTTCTTAAAATATCAATTATTTTCACAAATAATGAAATTTTTTGCGAAAAATTTTATTAAAATTGTATTAAAAATAATTAAAGTGCTAAGAAGAATTTTAAAAATAATAATAATAATAATCTTAGGTAATTTTTTTCTAGATTAACACGAAATATCAATACCTCGCGAAAAATTGTATTAAAATTTTATTAAAAATGATTGAAGTCGTGTGAAGAATTTTATTAAAATTATTGAAAATAATAAATATTAAAATTAATTAGATAATCTTAGTTAATTTTCGTTCTAGATTAACAGGAAATATTAAAACCTCGCGAAAATTTTTATTAAAATTGTATTAAAAAAAACTAAAGTGTTAAAAAGAATTTTATTAATATTGTTAAAAATAATAAACATAATAATTAATTAGATAATCCTAGTTAATTTTTTTCTAGATTCACAGGAAATATGATTAAAAGAAAAGAAAGAGAAAAAAATAATCGTACTTTTGTAATTAAAGAAATTTTCAATTTCTTTAAAAATTTAAATTTAAATTATTTTGTCGAATAAGAAATGAAAGGAAAAGAGAGAAGAAAAAAATGTGAGAAAGAGTGATTTGGTGATAATATTAAAAATAAGATGATTAATTTGCTTTTCAGAGCTGATCTGAGAGAGAGAGAGAGTTTATTCATAATATACGTTAGGACTAATGCATGTATCAGCAAGTGCACGTGTTACAATCCGTTTGTATGCAAGTCTGCCGAGTGCGTTCTGTTTCGAAGCATGATTTGTAATACCTATATATACGATGGTCGCTTCCCTTGTTCAGCTTAAACTATTGCTATATTTGTGCTCGTTAGCACGTATCACGAACAAATTATATATCATCGATTTTCCACAACTATTTCTCCGCAAATCCGACATTTAATGAAATGCGCTCCTCAAAATTTATTTATCAAAAAATAAATGCCAAGCCGAGTGCAGATTTTATATTTCAACCGTTTTTCAATATGCAAATCTCCTCCCCCCCAAACAATATTCTCCAATTTTCTTTTTCTATCATTTTCCAAATATAACCGAAATTGAAAATCTAAATAACAATTTACTTAATAATTCTATTTTATTATCTATTACTATTCAATTTTATACTTTCATATGAATTTTATTGTTTTCAAGTGAATTTTTACCATTATTATTATATATAATAATCGTGGTGATTCAGATTTCCGGATCTCTGTCCACACCTGAAGTTAGTTAAAGTTATTCTTTTGTTTTTTATACGTTTTGATAGAAAATAGAAATATACATATATATACATTATAATAATTTCTTGAAATATTTTATTATTTATTAAAATAATAATATTCTTGCAAAGAATTTTTAAAACAATTTTGAAAATAATTGATATTTTCTGAAGAATTTTATAAATTTTTAGAAAAATTGACTTTTTTTTGAAGAATTTCATAATTTATGAAAACAGTTAAATTTTTTTGGAATATTTTTCTATTTCTTTAAAAATAATTGAATTCTTGCGAATAATTTTTTTTTAAATTTGGAAAATAATTGAATTTTTCTGAAAAATTTTATAAATTTTGAGAAAAATTGACGTTTTTGAAAAATTACATTTTTTCTAAGGATTTTGTAATTTATGAAAATATTTGAATTCTTTCGAGAAATTTTATTAATAATTGATGAAAAAATAATTCAATTACTTTCGAAGAATTTTATTATTTATAAAAACAATTTAATTCTTTCAAAGAATTTTATTAGTTAGGTAAATGATTAAATTCTTGCGGCGGATTTTATTAAAATTGATGAAAATAATTGAATTTTTTCCTAGAATTTTATTATAACTTTTTTTGAATAATTGAATTCTGTTTGGTTATTTTATAAAAATAGTAGATATTGAAAATCATTGAAATGTGAAAAGTTTTTAAAGATAATTAAATTTTACAAAGAATTCTATTAAAAAATTTGTCAATAATTGAATGTGGGTGGGAAATTTTATTAAATTTTTTTTGAAAATAATTGGATTTTCCAAAAAAACATTTTATTATTTATGAAAATAATTGAATTCTTGTCAACGATTTATTCGAATTTTTTTAAATAATGGAATTTCCAAGAAGAAATTTATTACTTTTAATAATAATTGAATTATTGTGATAAATATTGTTATTTATGAAAATAATTGAATTTTGAAAAGAATGTTATTGAAATACCTCAAAATAATTGAATTTTCGGGAGTAATTTTACTAAAATTGTATTTAAAACAATTAATTTCTTTCGAATAATTTCATTAAATTTTTGAAAATCATTGAATTATTGCGGTAAAGTTTATTAAAATGTTTAAAAAGAACTGAATTTCTGTTGAAAATTTTATTACTTTTGAAAGGAATTGAAATCTTTATAAGAATTTTATGAACATTGGTTTAAATAATGAATTTTTAAATGTTATGAAAATTTTATTAGTTTAAATAATTGAATAAATTCTTGTCAAAAACTTTATTTGTGAAAGTAACTGAATTTTACGATTATGAAAATAATTAAATTCATGCTTAGAATTTAATCAAAAATTTTTTTGAAAAAATGGAATTTTCATGAAAAATTTTATAATTATTAAAAGTAATTGAATTATTAGGAAAATAAAAATTGTATACAATTTTATTAAATAAAATTGATTTTTTTCAATATTAGCGAATTAAAAGTAGTGGAAATTCTCTAAAAAAATATTGTTTATATTCTTTGTTCGGAAAGTTAAATACCTATATATAGCTGATAATTTTTTTTACCTTCTCTATTCTTTAGAATAATTAAAATTTTCGTAATGAATTTTTTTTTTAATTTAGGTATCAGATAAGAATTTTTATGAAATTAAATTTTTCTCGTACAAGAAAGTTTAATTATTTTCAATTTTGAAAATCTGATGCCAAATTTGAAATTAGTATCGAAGTTTGTTAAAGTTTTTTTATGCACTTTAAAGTTTAAAAATATAATATATATTTTGAAAATTACTTAAATTAAAATGACTTGAAATTGTTTACAATAAACATAGTAGCACAACATTCCCGCGCGCCTGCGCGCGGATAATTCGGCTAGTTGTAAATATTTTTCGAAACAAAATTCAGTAACAGAATTCAATAATAAAAATTAAATAACGTAAATAATTAAATGCCTAAAAAGCTTAAATTAAATTGCTTTAAAAGTTTATAATTTTTGTTAAATTAAATTAATTTAGTTAAAGAAAAGAATTAATTAAATTGCAAAATTTGAATATTTTTGATTAAAAGTTGGTAATTTTTGTTTCAGATATACATTTGAAGCGCTACAAGAGAGCGCACAATATCTTTTGGACCGGGTACCATTCATTCCGAAAATTGGAATAATATGTGGATCCGGAATGGGTGAGTGTCAATTTAGAAAAGTTTTTTTTTCATTTTTCATTTTCATTTTTGTAACGATAAAAGAGAAGAGCTTTAAATGCAAAAATTCCATTTGCTACTTTTGGGCTTATTGCGCGAGTGACGAAAATGAATTATATTCGTCCTCTTTGATATCGCATTCATTTTATTTGGTACACGGAGAGAAATGATTGTTACATTGGCATAAAGAACAATCGAATTGTTAATATAGAATTTACAAATTTATTTTGTTATTCATTTTGTTATTCATTTTGTTATTTATTGTTATAAATTTAAATCAGTTAAAATTTGGAAACTATACACTTGAGTTAGTGACTAATTTTTTTTGCTTTCAAATCAATAAAAAACTTTACTTGACTTATCGGAAAAAGATTTTTCTACTTTGTTAAATTAGTAAATTTTATTTAAACCTGTATTTTTAAAATCATTTTTAAAATCATTTTAAAAATAAATATGTAAATTTATAAATAAATTTTTAAAATCGTTTATAAAATAAATACGTAAATTAATAAATAAAATTTTAAAGTCATTTTAAAAATAAATGTATGTAAATTAATAAATAAATTTTTAAAATCATTTTAAAAATAAATATATGTAAATTAATAAATAAATTTTTAAAATCATTTGAAAGCAAGAAAAAGAAGTTATTGATTTTAATCTATGCTCGCAAAAATTTCTTAACGATCAAATGAACGAAAGGAAGAAAAATATTGTTGCAAATAAATTTTAGTATTCTATTTTAATAATTTTTCTCCATTTATCAACATTTTTTTTTCTTGCAATTTTTGTCAGAGGAAAAACTAACTAATAGAGAAGACGTGATTTTTCATTACTTATGGCATTGCATGATTATTTTAATATGAAAAAAAATCATACGTTACATGCTCTGAAAAATAAGGGATATAAGTAGCAAAAAATTATTCGTTATGTTTATGATAGTTTTAGGTTTTAATTAAAATAAACAAAAATCTTTTTTAATTTATTTTACAATCAAGAATAATTTTCAAAATGTACATTTTGAAATACAGAAAACAGAAATATTTAATTTAATACGAATCATTTTAAAAAAATGCTCTCAAACTTGTTCTCATTCTCGATTGTTTAAAAAATTATATTCTATAATGGTGATTAATTGTTTATAAAAATTTGACAAAACTTCATCTTTTAATCAATGGTTTTGAATAATCTTCCAAAAAAAGTCTTCTAGAATTCAATTATTTAAATGCAATTTTTAAATTATTTAAACTCAATTTCTTTTTAATAATTGTGACTCTCCATAGTTTTTTTTCTCAAGTTATTAAGGTATAATATTTTTAAAAATTATAAAGAAATTTTTATAAATAATTTTTAAATAATAGTCAAAAATAATTTTTGAACGATAATAGTTTTTAAGATTGGAAAAATTTCCAAACAATTAAAATTTGGTAAAATCTTTAAAAATAATTGATTTTTTGAAAAGTATAAATAAAGATGATGAAATTTTTGAAAAATTTTAATTCAAAATTTTAATAAATTTGGTAAAATCTTTTAAAATAATTGAATTTTTGAAAAGCGTAAATAAAAATGATGACGTTTTTGAAGAATTTTAATTACAAATTGGACCGTGATTTCTCAGAAATTTAAATAAGTCTAAAAAGTAAATTTAAAATGTTTTAAAATTATTACAAAACAATTCTAATAATTAGTTTATAAGTATTAAAAATATTGTAATGTAGTTTTTCGAAAATAATTGTATTTTTATAATTTAAAGAAATTTTGCAAAATTTAAAAAACCTAATGAATTTTGTGATGAATTTGAATAAAAAATTTGCAACATTATTGTTGCTTTTACCAAAATGTTGAAAATAATTCTAAAATGTTATTTTATTGGAAATATGTAATTAAAAATATAAAAACTGTTGAATTTTAAGAAATGAGAAGCTAAATTTCATGATTATATTTCTCTTTAAAGATTTTTCATAAAAGTTATTGATAATTCAATTATTTTCACTATCTAGAATTAAAATACTTGAAAAGTTGATATTCAAAAATTGTAACAAAATACTTGAAATAAATTAATTATTCTCATTTAAATTTTACAAAATTTTAACTATTCAAAAGCAATTTTTTAAAGATTAGTGCACTTTTTTTTACTAAAAATTGTAGTATTTTGTTGCAATGTTTTGGAAGAAAAATCAAAAACAGTCGCAATGTTTGGAAATAATTTTGTTTCTTAAAAGAATTTTTGTATAATTTAAAAAAGAAAATAAAGAATTTTTTGATGAATCTTAATTAAGAATTTTTAACATGATTTCATTTTTCCAAAAAATGTTTAAAAAAATTCTAAAATGTTATTTTTTTGAAAATATGTATTTAAAAATATTAAAACTATTAAATTTTAAAAAATTAGCAGCTTGTTTTCATTTTTTAATTTACCTTTAAGGATTTTTCATTAAAATTTTTGATGATTCAATTATTTTCAAAATTTGCAATTAAAATTCTTGAAAAGTTGATTCTCAAAAATTGTAACAAAATGCTTAAAATAAATTAATTATTTTTATTTAAATTTTACAAAATTTTCTACTATTCAAAAGCTATTTTTAAACGTTTTCCTTATTATTATTTTTCGCATTATAAAAATGAAAATAAGTTGCACTTTTTTACCTTAAAAATTGTGGTATTTTGTTGCAATGGTTGGAAGAAAAGTCAAAACAATCGCAATTTTTCAAAATAATTGTGCTTCTTAAAAAATTTTCGTATAATTTAGAAAAAATCAAAAGAATTTTTTAATGAATCTTAATTAAAAATTTTGAACATGATTTCTTTTTCCCAAAAAATGTGAAAAATAATTCTAAAATGGTATTTTTTTGGAAATATGTAATTGAAAATATTAAAACTGTTGAATTTTAAAAAATTAGAAGCTTGTTTTCATTTTTTAATTTACCTTTAAGGATTTTTCATTAAAATTTTTGATGATTCAATTACTTTTAAAAATTCAAATTAGTTTAATTCAATTAATGAATTAATTGAAATCTCTCTAATTTAATTTAAAATTCTTAAAAAGTTGATTCTTAAAAATTGTAACAAAATACTAAATACTTGAAGTAAATTAAATTTTACAAAATTTTAACTATTCAAAGGCATTTTTTTAAAGATTTGTTTATAGTTATTTTTCGCATTATAAAAATCAAACTAAGTTGCACTTTTTTTACTAAAAATTTTGTTATTTTGTTGTAACTTTGAAAGACAAATAAAAAGTAATAAAATTGAAAACAATTTAACTTAATCGTCTTTTTATGACATTTATGATCTTCTTCTAGTGTTTAGCTGCTGTTGTTTCTACTTAAAAGTTGAAATAAATTTTTCAGCTCTTTAGAATGTTCATTAGAAACACCTCACCAACAATTTAGGTTATAAGCAGTCCATAAAAAATAATAAAATTGAAAAGAATTTAATTAAAACTTCTGTTATTAACAATTATCATCTTCTGCTAGTGTTCGGCTGTGGTTATTCCTACTTAAAAGTGCTTAAAAGTTACAAAAAAGTTTTGTGTCCTTATATATATATTTGAAATGTTGTTCAATAACATCGAAGTAACAATCTAGGTTACAAACAGTCGAAAAGAAATAATTAAATTGATAAACTTAGTTATTTGACTGAAATAAATTTTGTCTCTGTTTAATCCTCACTATTTTTGCTACTTGGATCCCTTACTCAAGAGCCACAACATAACATAGAGGAATAAAATAAATTCTTACAAATAGTGTGGGAAATAAATAATACCTAGTTAATAGACAAAAGGGATTGAACGCTTCTCTAGATAGTTGTGTTTTTCTTTGATTGTCTTGAACAGCCGGAGAATCTGAACAAAGTGAGTTGTGTCCAGGTTCAATAGCAGACTCGCTCACGGAGAAGCAATGCTTTCCCTACGAAGAGATCCCGCACTTTCCAGTTTCAACGGTGAAGGGTCACGTTGGACAGCTGGTCTTTGGTTATCTCGAGAATGTCCCAGTCATGTGTATGCAGGGGAGATTCCACTACTACGAGGGCTATCCACTTTGGAAGGTATGTTTCACGTTAACAATATCGTCCCAAACTCTTGCGCGGATAACAAAGCTACTTTACCTCTGAGAAATTTCCTTCCCTTCCAACACTACCAACTATATATATGTATATGTATATACATCCATAGAATCAGATTTCTCTGTCTGACTTAAACCATTCGACCAGAAACTTTACTAATTTGCGAGTATTTACGCTGTACTCGAAAAGCCGAGAACAATTGTTAACAAAATATCACCTCTCCAATCTACCTAATTGGATTATTTGCCCTTCTGCCTCTGATTCATTCAATTCATCGATGCGATTTTTGTCCCAGTTACTACATTTGCTGGAAAAAAAAGTACAATAGTTATATACACGTGACGAATACGTTATATGTTGCACTAATTAGACTTTAATTACCATTGCGGAATTAAATCTTTGGAAATTATTATTATTATTATTATATATAATAATCGTCGTGATTCCAGATTTCCGGATCTCTGTCCACACTTGAAGTTAGTTATACTTATTCTTTTGTTTTTTATACGTTTTGATAGAAAATAGAAATATACATATACATATACATTATAATAATTTCTTGAAATATTTTATTATTTATTAAAATAATTAAATTCTTGCGAAGAATTTTGAAAACAATTTTGAAAATAATTAAAATTTTCTGAAGAATTTTGAAAAATTTTTAGAAAAATTGACTTTTTTGTAGAATTTCATAATTTATGAAAACAGTTAAATTTTTTTGGAATATTTTTCTATTTTTTTTTTTTTTTGTAAATAATTGAATTCTTGCGAATAATTTTTATTTAAATTTCACTGTTACTTAAAAAGTATCAAATTGCAACGAATTGATCTCAAAAAGTGGATCAAATCATCATTTGATCTCAATTTTTTGATCCTTTTGATGTATTTGGGGATCACTTCGACATTATTGGAAAAACAGTGTTGGAAAATAATTGAATTCTTGGGAAGAATTTTTAAAACAATTTGGAAAGTCAATTTTAGTAAAAATGGACTTTTTTGAAGAATTTCATAATTTAAGAAAATAGTTAAATTTTTTGGAATATTTTTCTATTTTTATTGGTAAAAATAATTGGATTCGTGCGAAGAATTTTAAAAAAATTTTGGAAAATAATTGAATTCTTGGGAAGAATTTTTAAAAAAATTTGGAAAATAATTGAATTTTTCTGAAAAATTTTATAAATTTTGAGAAAAATTGAATTTTTTGAAAAATTACATTTTTTCTAAGGATTTTGTAATTTATGAAAATAATTGAATTCTTTCGAGAAATTTTATTAATAATTAGTGAAAAAATAATTTAATTACTGTTGAAGAATTTTATTATATATAAAAATAATTTAATTCTTTCAAATAATTTTATTAATTAGGTAAATGATTAAATTCTTGCGGCAGATTTTATTAAAATTGATGAAAATAGTTGAATTTTTTCCTAGAATTTTATTATAAATTTTTTTTGGATAATTGAATTCTGTTTGGTTATTTTATAAAAATAGTACATATTGAAAGTCATTGAAATTGTGAAAAGTTTTTAAAGATAATTAAATTTTACAAAGAATTCTATTAAAAAATTTGTCAATAATTGAATGTCGGTGGGAAATTTTATTCAATTTTTTTGAAAATAATTAGATTTTCCAAAAAAAACATTTTATTATTTATGAAAATAATTGAATTTTGAAAAGAATTTTATTGAAATACCTCAAAATAATTGAATTTTCGGGAGCAATTTTTTTATTATTTAAAAACAAATTTTTATTAAAATTATATTAAAACAATTAATTTCTTTCGAATAATTTTATTAAATTTTTGAAAATCATTGAATTATTGCGATAAAGTTTATTAAAATGTTTAAAAAGAATTGAATTTCTGTTGAAAATTTTATTACTTTTGAAAGGAATTGAAATCTTCATATGAATTTTATGAACATTGGTTTAAATAATGAATTTTTAAATGTTATGAAAATTTTATTATTTTAAATAATTGAATTCTTGTTCAAAACTTTATTTGTGAAAGTAACTGAATTTTACGATTATGAAAATAATTAAATTCATGCTTAGAATGTAATCAAAAATTTTTTTGAAAAAATGGAATTTACAAGAAAAATTTTATAATTATTAAAAGTAATTGAATTATTGGGAAAAATAAATTCCATAAAATTTTGTTAAATAAAATTGATTTTTTTCAATATTAGCGAATTAAAAGTAGTAGAAATTCTCTAAAAAAAATATTGTTTATATTCTTTGTTCGGAATGTTAAATACTTATATATAGCTAATAATTATTTTTACCTTCTCTATTCTTTAGAATAATTAAAATTTTCGTAATGAAGTTTTTTTTAATTTAGGTATCAGATAACAATAATTTTGTGAAATTCAATTTTCCTCGTACAAGAAAGTTTAATTATTTTCAATTTTGAAAATCTGATGCCAAATTTGAAATTAGTATCGAAATTTGTTTAAGTTTTTTTATATACTTTAAAATTTAAAAATATAATATATTTTGAAAATTTAATTCTAATTAGTTTTTTAGTTATGTGTCATAATAAGTATTTCCTTAAAAATTACTTAAATTAAAATGACTTGAAATTGTTTATAATAAACATTGTAGCACAATATTCCCGCGCGCTTGCGCGCGGATAATTTGGCTAGTTAATTAATTAATTGTTAATCTTTTTCGTTCAACGTTTTTGAGATTCGTTTCCATTTAAATTCTTTTTCGTTCGTAACCAAATTTTTTTTTTTATACAATTGTTTTTGAAAACAATTTTTGTTTTTAGAAATTTTTTGCGGCGAAACAAAATTCCTCTTCAAAGAAGAAAAAAGACTAAGTTGAAGTCCGCAACGTTTTTAAAAACGAAAACAAAAAATAATGGGACGGTATTTTTATTTTTTATTGTAAATAATGTTATTTTTCGACAATTAAATCCTTAGTAACAACTGATTTCTTAAAAATTGAGGCACATGAAAATTAGAGATGAATTTTATTTGAAAAAAAATCTTCTTTGATTTTTCGTTTTTAAAAACGTTGCAGACTTCAACTTAGTCTTTATTCTTCTTTGAAGAAGGAATTTTGTCCATTCAAGAGAAGATTTAACTGTACTGAATAAAAAAAATTCTTTTCTATTATCTAAATCAAAAAGCTAGGAATTTAATACAGTTAGTATATTTTTTTAACCCCCTTAAATTAAGAATCACTGAATTTTTGCTATGAATATAAACGAAACTTTTGAAAATAAATGAATTTGAAAAATTATATCGACAACATCCCAAAAATTTCAATAATTTTTCATTTTACCTATTCTATTCAAAGAAGAATTTTATTAAAATTAAATAAAATTTTTTCTTAAACAAATTAAAAGTCTATTTGGCTCTGAGACAAATATTTCTTTTTATTATAATGTTTTAAATTTTTTAATTAATTTAAGTTTTTTTAAATAATTCAATTCTTTTCAAAAAATTCTTCGCATTTTTTTTTAAATATTGGTCTTTTCAAAAATAAATTTAATAAAATTAAAAATTTTAATTAAAAAATCAAAAAGTAATTGAATTTTATAATTTTGAAGAACGTCTTTCTATAGTTATAAAAATAATCACCTTTGTTAACAATTGTAATTAAAAGTGTGATTATTACATTTTATTAAAATTGCAGGAAATAATTAAAATTTTTTCAGATTTTTATTACAATTTTTGCGAATAATTGAATTAATTTGAGAAATTTCGTTAAAATCAGGAATATTAAAAAATAATTGAATTTTTGTGAAAAATTGTTATTTCTTCCAAAAGTAATACAATTTTTAAAAAGAATTTTTTATTAAATTGAAAAAATTGAATTATTTTCATGAATTTTATTAAATTTTTTAAATAGAATTGAATAGAGAAATCTTATTAATATTTTATTGAAAGTAATAATTAAATTTTTCCGAAAAATCGCAAAAATTTTGACGAAAATAATTAAATATTGCATTATTGTAGAAGAATTTCATTATATGTTTAGAATTTAATTCAGAATTTAAAATTTTTGCAGAATATTATTATAACTTTTCAAAGTAATTAAATTTTTTTCAAGAATACTACTGATCTTTTTTCGTAAACAATTAAATTGTTTTTGAAAAAGTTCTTTAAGTTTTTGTGAAAATAAGGAAGTTTTTTTTAATTATTTTACATTTAACTTTAAAATTAATTGATGTCGGTGAAGTTCACAACGTTTATAATCACCAATTTAGACGAAAAAATTTGGTTTTTTTTTCGAAATTTGTTCATATTTTTGCACAAAAATACTTTTGTGTGTTTTCTCATGAATAATTTGAAATAGAAAAATTTCTGAACAAAACATTTTATTGTTTTTTTTTCAAGAGAAATGTTTTTTCTTGGAAACGTTGATAATAAACGTTGTGAACTTCACTGACGTTATTAATTGAATATTACAAAGAATTTTATTCAAGTTTTTTTTAAAGCTCGTTGAAAATAATTGAATTCATGCGAAAAAATGTATTTTTTAAGAAAATAGTTAAATTATAAAATATTTTCTAAAACCATTTGAGAATAATTGAATTATTTCTAGAATTTTATTAGAATTTTAAAAAATAAGTGGATCCTTTTGAAAAATTGTATTTAAAATTTTTGAATTTCTAAAAGTTTAATTTTCAAAGTTTTGATTCAATTTTGGTGCAATTTTCAATTAATTCTAAATTCTATTGGACAAATAATATATCTACGTAATAATTTTGAATAAAAGGTTTTATTAAAATAAATGTGTAATAAAATAAATAATAATAATAATTATTATTATAATAATAATTATAAATAAAATAACATAGTAAATTATTTTCAAATGGAAATTTGTTTGGTAAAATATTGCTTTTATAGATAAAAAATGAATTGCTACTAAACATTTAATTAACATTATTTTTTTATTTTAATGAATTTTCAGTATAATAATTTTTGGAAATACTAATAGATTTTTAGATTCTTTAGAAATATTTTACCAAAAAAAAGTATTTTGTTTATTTAAAAGTTTAAAAATTTGGAGAAACTATCGATAAAAGAAAAATTAAAAATTATCAGCAAATTCTGTCTGACTATAGCCAGCTTGTTCCTTTTAAAAAATTTAAATTGACCTGCAATTAAAATAACAAGAATTAAAAATTTATTACACTTACATTTTTGTTTTTCGAAAAATCTATAAGAATAAAAAAAGTTGAATTGACTTTTTAAATTATGTTTTTAGAAACATAATATATAAAATTTTTTTCTCTCTTCCTCTCTCTCCCTCTGTTCGGAATAAATTTTTATTTTCAGAGAGGAAAAATTTACATTGAAAAAAATGATTTTCTATGAATGAAAATATTGTAAAAAGTTTGTATAATTTGCTTATGCAGTGTGCTATGCCCGTGAGAGTAATGAAGCTTGTTGGTGTGACTCATTTAATTGCAACGAATGCGGCCGGGGGTTTGAATCCCAATTACAAGATCGGAGATATCATGTTGGTGAAGGATCATGTAAACATGATGGGATTTGCTGGCAACAATCCACTCCAAGGACCAAATGACGATAGGTAAGCCAGTCATCTATCAATTAGAAATTACATTTTTAATTAATTTTTTTTCTCTTCTAGAAAAATCTATATTTTCTTTTCTTCTATGATTGTATTTTCTTCTATTACGTTTTTCAATGGCATTTATTTCATTATTTATTTATTTCTTTACTTCTATTACATTTTTCAATTGCATTTCTTTATTTATTTCTCAAACATTTTTTAATTGTATTTTTCTATTTTGGTATATTTCTATTTTTCAGTGGCCATTTATTTATTTATTTTTCATTAAATTCTTCTATTTTAATTTATATATTCTTTTGATTTTAATTTTTTAACAGCATTCAACATTTTTCTCTCTATAAATTAAATTGTGTTACCTCATTGTAGTTGAATTATTTATTTCAACTTTCATTAATTTAAAGTGTAATTTGAGTTTTATTTCTAAATCAGGTCAAGTGATATTTCAAAGCAAGAGCTTTACAAATAGAATTCATTCTTGCAATTTTCACATTTAAAAGAAAATACATAGACATAAAATATACATTCAGAGATTTCTCCCTTTTTCATTATTTACACATGTAGAAAATTTTTTTAATATTAAAATAGTGTTTACATTTGTCTTCTGATGGGAAAAATGGTTCAATTGTGTCGCTCTTCAAATAAAAGGAATAATCTAAGCGGTAAAAAAATACAGATTATGCTCGTGATAATTTTGTTCTGATTAAAAAATTCTTTTTAATTTTTTTAGACTTGAAGACTATGTTTGATTGAACATTTTGGATTGAATAAAAAAAATGGAAATTCAAATAAATTTAAAGGGAACTTTAATTGAAATAATCGTATATATATAAATCTGAATTATAATTCAGATTTTTTTTTTTCACTATAGTGAAAAGTTGTTGACTAGTTTTTAGTAATAATTATTTATACTGATAGATTTTTCTTTCCTTCGATAAAATTTTAGTAAGCGAATTTTAAACTTGTAACGAATTTTTAAGTTCAATAGTTTTCAATTTTAAAAATTTAATTTCACTAAAAAAATAGGAAAAATTTTTCAGATTTCGGTCATTTTTCTCTAAAAACTTTATCTAAACTTTTAAAGAATTTTTCAGTTCAACCATTTTCAATTTCGAAAAATTAGTTCTAATTAAAATTAGTGAAATTTTTTACTAATTTTAGTTTTTTTTACTACAAATTTAGTAAACAAATTACCAGCTTTTAATGAAAATAATTGAGTTCTACTGAAAATTATTTAAAAATGTAACTCATTATGGTCATTATTCTCTAAAAATTTATAAAACACAGTTTTAATTTTTAAAGAGTTTTTTTTTTAATTTTTTAATATAGTTAAATTTTACTGAAATTAGTCAAAATTTTTACCAATTTTAATCATTATTCACTAAAATTTTAGTAATGAAATTTCGAACTTTTAAAGAATTTTTAAGTTTAATAATTTTCAATTTTAATAAAAATTAGTGAAAATGTTTACTAATTTTAGTTATTTTTTACTCAAAATTAAGAAAATTAATTTCGAATTTATGATCCACAAGATTTGAACGTTCTAATGAATGAAATATTTTTTTTCAGAAATATTTTTATAAATTACTGTTCGGAATAAAAATTAAAAACTTTAATTGTGGTCCTAGAAACTTAATATTTATTTTTTTTTATAGTAACACAAAAATTATTGTAATAAAAATTTAAATTGAAGAGGAAATAAATAAATTTCGTTCATTTAAACGTTCAGAATTTTAGGATCATTCCAATTTTTAAAGAAAATATTTTAATTCGACTAAAAATGATTCGAACTTTAACTAATTTTACTAATTTTTGGATTAAAATTAAAAGTAACAGTTTTTAAATTTCAAAGAAAAAGTTAAGTTCTCCTAAAAATTAGTGGAAATTTTTACCAATTTGAGTAATTTTTTACTCAAAATTCAGTAAAAGAATTTTTAAGCTCTAAAGAAAATATTTACACTTTATTGCATATGAAATTGAATTTGTTTCAATAATTTAATTTTTAAGAAACTTTCATAAAATTATGAGTATAAATTATTTATTGAATTATTGAATATGTGACTTAAAAATTCAAAAAATAATTGAATTTTAAGTTAGTTGCGTTCAGAAGTTTTATAATTATATAATTGAATTTTAGAAGAATTCAAATTAAAAGTTTCTGAGAATCCGAATTTAATTTAATTTCTCTAAAACCTCTTACGTTAAATTAAACTATTTTTAGACCTGATAAAAAATTCATTTTCTACATTTTTAGTGAAAAACACCTAAAATTAGTTGAATTTTTAAATTATTTTTAGTCGAAATTTATTTAAAAATTTTATTTTAGAAGATGTTGGATTTAAAATCAACAAAAAGTTCCAATTCTTCAGAAAAAATTTTTCCTATATTCAGGAATTAAATTTTATTTTCTGAATTTCATTTTTTGAGAATGTTCCTAAAGTTTCGAACGTTCAATTGAACGACAATATTTTCTTTACTTCTTCTAAAATATATTTTATTTACAGGAAAATTATTCTATAGATTAAAACAAATTAATTTTAAACTAAATATTGTTTAATTTCAATTTTATTTCATTTTTCGGCAGTAATTTTCAAAAAAAACTTAAGTTGAAAAAAAAGTTCGTTCATTTGAACGTTCAGAACTTTAGCCCCATTTTTGAGACTAAATAAAACTTCCGACAGAAATTTGTGTAATAAAAAAAATATTGCTCACAACAATTTAGAATTGAATTTTATTTATAAAATATTTATTCATAATTTTATTTGTAAAATATTTATTCATAATTTTATTTGAAAAATGTTTATTCATAGTTATATTTATAAAATATTTATTATTATTATTTTTATTGAATATTTATAATTTTATTCGTAAAATATTTATTCATAATTTTATTTGTAAAATATTTATTCATAATTTTATTTTAAAAATGTTTATTCATAGTTATATTTATAAAATATTTATTATTATTATTTTTATTGAATATTTATAATTTTATTCGTAAAATATTTATTCATAATTTTATTTTAAAAATATTTAATCATAATTATATTTATAAAATATTTATTTATAACTTTATTCGTAAAATATTTATTCATAACTTTATTTTAAAAATGTTTATTCATAATTATATTTATAAAATATTTATTATTATTATTTTTATTAAATATTTATAATTTTATTCGTAAAATATTTATTCATAATTTTATTTTAAAAATATTTTTCCATAGTTATATTTATAAAATATTTATTATTACTATTATTTTTATTAAATATTTATAATTTTATTTGTAAACTATTTATTGATAATATTATTTTAAAAATATTTATTCATGGTTATATTTATTAAATATTTATTATTAGTGTTTTTATTAAATAATTATAATTTTATTTGTAAAATATTTAGTCATAATTTTATTTATAAAATATTTACAATTTATAATTTTATTCACGAAATTAGTTTCAGTGCGTGGAAGATTGAAAATTGGAAATTCGTATTTAAGAAGAAATTCTCCATTAAAGAGCGGAAATTTTATCTCAACTTTCGAATTGAGAATCACTCAGTTGAAAGATAGAAAAAGATGAAATAGGAAGAAGAAGAAGCAGGAGATGAAAAAAAAAAGAAAAATAATTAATTTATTTCATTAGAATAACTTCTTGAATCGGATTGATGAACTGTTTGCACGACATAAAGAAGCTGATTGGCGTATTTACTTAAGAGAAACTCTCTCGCGCACTCCCGTTTCTTTTACATTTCTGACAAGGTGACGTACCCACGTTACCACCTCGTTTTCACCTTTTCGCAATTTTCCAAACCCTGACTTAACTTGCGAGCTCGAGCTTTGGAGCTTTTCGCAGAGTTGCTGCTTCTTCTTTTTCTTCTTTTTTCTCTTCTTCTTTATCCGTTTTCTGTTGTCACTTGGCCCAATATTAATGGACTTTACCATCTCCCATGTTCTCTCTCTCTCTCTCTCTCGCTCTCTTTTCAGTTTATTTCACGTTTTTCCTCTTCCACCGGGAATTACTCTTATGAAACCTAAGGGGTGAGTTTACCAGCTTTTTTACTTTCAAGAAATAGGCTGCATTTACTCACCCGCAAGTATTATTTTATTCTTCTTTTTTCTCCTTGGAATTAATTTCACAGTATCATTCGCAAATTGTAATTGATTATAAAAGTAAGGAGATATGTTGGTTGCTCTTAAATATTTGTAGAATTTTTTGTCGAGAGCTAAGTGAAAATATAATACTTGTGAGTTGAAATTATTTTTCACTGGAGAGAATATTTTTCTTTTCATTCATTCATTCCTTCTTTCTTTCTTTCTTTCTTTCTTTCTTTTATTTCTCCTCCCTTTTTAACTGATTTATTTGCAGTTAATCTTTATTTGCAGTTAGTCTTTATTTGAGAAAAGGAAAAAATTTTCAGAAAATAAGAATTCTCTCTTGAATTTATATACAGTAAACTCGGATATATAAAGGTTTGGGAATAAAAAAAATTTATTCGAGAGGAAAAAGTAAAAGTTAGTTTCTCTGGGGGAAAATTGAAAGTTAATTTAATTATTTTAAATTACGGTGAATATGTGTGATGAGAAATTTGCGAGAGATTTTTTTCTCGCGTACTTTTCTTTCCAATTTTCAAAAGTGATTCAGCGGATTTTTATTTTTTTTTTTTCGTTTCAGATTTGGTCCCAGATTTCCACCCATGAATAAAGCTTACAGCACATCACTTTTGGAAATTGGTAGTCAGGTCGCGGAGGAGATGGGAATTGCCGATATCGTTCACAAAGGTGTCTACACGTGTCTAGGAGGTCCTAGTTTTGAAACCGTTGCCGAATTGAAGATGCTTCGAATGGTGGGAGTCGATGCAGTTGGTAAGTTTTATTTTTTTTCCTCCATTTTACCCAAAAAAAAGGGGTGAAAAAAATTCAAAAACACAAAAAAATAGTTCTTATAAATTATGTAATTTTAAAAGGTTTTGAATCTAGAATTTTTGAAAAACCATGATCTTAAAGTTTTGAACGTTCAAATGAACGAAGCATTTCTTATTGAGGATATTTTAATAAATTACTAATAATAAAAAAATTTAAAAACTAAAATTTTACATTTACAATCTGAGTAATTAATTGTTTTGTTAGTGGCACTAAATAATTGCAATAAAAATTTATTTTTTAGAAGAAATAAATAGATTTCGTTCATTTGAACGTTCAGAACTTTAGGACCTTGAAAAACCTAATCCTATGAAAAAATAATATTGATTAAATATTTATTTAAAAATGAAATTCTTGATCATGAATAATTTTCCAAATTAAAGAAATTCGCAAATAAATGTAACAGAACATTTTTTTTTTGAGTCTCTAATAATTTTTAGAGTGACTCGGAATGTTCTTTAAGTTCAGGGAAAAAATTAATGTTTTGTTTGGAAATGAGGAAAAAGTAAGAAAAAAAAACTTAAATATTTGTACAAAAATTGAAAATTCCATCTGAAAATGAGAGGAAAAGGAAAATAAATTTCACCTAAAACTAATAAATTTCATTAATCATGTATTTATATGCTTTTGTTGGAGACTGTATAACAAGACAAGAATCTTTAAACAAAAACCTTTGATCTCCATTGTAAAATTACAACTAGCATATGTATAGTTAACAGATATAGTAACTAATGAAGCAATTAATTATTCTGATCTGAAAATAACAAACAAAGCAATTTCCCGTTTATCAGCGCGATAAATATAAGTTTATACATGTTTCAGATTCATCAAATGAAAATCTTTTAAAATATTTAATAGATATGAAATATTCATGTGCATATTTTATGGATAAATGTATGCTCAATATCTATATCGAGTTTTTGATATACGTACAATACACACATTTATCCATAAATAAGTGTACTTTATTTTTTTTTTTTTAATAAAATAACTATCTGTACAAATATTTAATTCATCGTCTCATTTATTTCTGGTTCTATCTAGTTGATATTGAATCCCAGATTTTTTTTTCTTGAATTAATCATGTTTACGATTGAATAATTTCTCTCAACACTTTATTAATTAAGATACATTATCCGCTTGAATGATAATAATTTACTGAAAATAATTTTTTACTCTAAATTAGTCTGTAGTACCTTTCGTATTTCTGGAAATATTTCAATATTTTTATTTGGAGTTTATTAGTTTTAGAGTTTATCATTTTTGTCTGTTGAGTCTAAGAATAGTATTTTATTTATTTACTTTGCAGGGGTCGGATTGTACGACTTTTTCGACTTTTCTAAGGAAATACGACTTTTTTCTACTTTTTTGTGAAAAGATGTGACTAATTGACTTTTACGAGATTTTTTTTAGTAAAATGCGACTGAAATTTTTAAAATTTTTAGAAAATTAAAGTTAAAGGAAAAAGTTTTAGTCGAAAAAATTTTCTGTTAAATTTATTTACAGATTTCTTTTAAATTTTTCAAAAAAAAAAAAAAACATCAATAACTTCTTTTTTAAATAAATATTTAATTATTATTTTTCCATAAGATTTAAAATTCTTCAAAAGATTCAAATTCAAACCTTTTTGAAACTAAACTACTTATAAAAAATTGATATAAAACATGAAGAAATCGATCACTCCGAGTCTTCGACTCGGAGCAATTGATGTCTTCATGTTTTATAATAATTAAAGATGACCGAGTGAGAAAATCACTATTTTATATTATAAGATTTTATAAATAAAAAGAATTTGAAAATACTTGCATTTCTAGAATGAATTTTTTTATTTATAGAGATAATTAAAATTTTGATAATAATTTTATTACAATTCTTTGCAAATAATTGAATTTCAGAGAAGAATTTTATTATTTATAAGGATAATGGAAATTTTGAACAGTTTTTTTTTAAATGTTTAAAAGTAATTGAATTTTGAAGAAGAATTTTGATATTTTGAAAAATAGTTGAAATTGTAGGGAGTATTTAAAATTTTGAAAATAATTGAATTTCTGTGATGAATTTTCTTATTTTTTAAGATAATTTAATTTTGCAAAGAATTTTTTTAGAACTTTTAAAAATGATTAAATTTTCATGATGAATTTTATTATTTATAAAGATAATGATAATTTTGATGAGAAATTTAAAACAAATTTTGAAAATAATTAAATTTCTGCGAAGAATTTTATTACTTTTGAAAATAAATGAATTTCGAGGATGAATTTTATTATTTATAAAGATAATTGAATGTTTGAACAGATTTTTTAGAAAAATTTTTTAAAGTATTTGAATAACAGAAAAAATTTTATTATTTATAAAGATAATTGAATTTTTGAACATATTTTTTTTAAAAATATTTAAAAATAATTGAATTTTGATATTTATAAAGATGATTGAACTTTTGAACAGATTTTTTTTTTTTAATGTTTAATAGTAATTGAATTTTTATGAAGAATTTTGATATTTATAAAGATAATTGAAATTTCGAGAATTTAAAAAAAATTTGAAAATAATTGAAATTGTGCGGAGAATTTTATTAGTTTTGAAAATAGTTGAATTTCCATGATGAATTTTATTATTTATAAAATTTTGACGAGAAATTAAAAAATAAATTTTTAATGTAATTGAATTTTAGCAAAAATTCGTATTATTTTTGAAAATAAATGAATTTTAGAGAAGAATTTTATTATTTATAAAGATAATTGAAATTATAACAGGCATTTTATTAAATTTTTTTGAAATAATTGAATTTTGGAAGAGAATTTTATTATTTATAAAAATAATTGAAATTTTGAACAGATTTAAAAAACAAATGGTTAAAATACCTGATTAAATTTTTGCCATGCATTTTATTAAATTTTGTTAAATATTATTCCAGATTGTTTGATGTTAAAGTATGTGTTGGTGAGAAATGTGATTTTTTTACAATTTTGACATTTTCGTGTTTCCTTTTTGGCGTTTTTTTCCTAAAATTTCATTCGACTTTTTTCCGACTTTTTTGGAAATTTTATGCAACTTTTCGTGACTTTTGTTGTGAAGTTATTTATAGTCAACGATGTTAAAAGAAAAATATTTATTAAAGGGAATTTTTGTAAATTTTTGTAAAGAAAATGGTATGATTAATTTTTTGAATAATAATTGCCAACAAAAAATATTTGTGAACAGAAAATATGATTTTTTTTAGTAGGAAATAATTATTTTCTTTTAATCGTTGATCATAAACGTTGTGAAATTCACCGACGTATTTATGTTGTACTCCAGTGACAGAAAATTGAAATTCATTTGTTTTCTTTTTAGGAATGTCAACTGTTCACGAAGTCATCACCGCCAGACATTGTGACCTGACCGTTTTCACTTTTAGTTTAATAACAAATATCTGCGTGACGGATTATGACGATCATAGTGAGGCAAATCACGAGGAAGTTATAGACGTTGGCAAAAGCAGACAACCCGTTCTTCGAGATTTCGTTCGACAAATGGTTCTTCGCTTGGAGGATATTATAAATAGCAGTTCGAAATAGAATTTTATGTATAATAGATGAAGAATCTCCGTCATTAGTGTCAATTTTCATGCTTTTCTCGAATCTTCGCTTTTTTTCCCCAAAAAGAAATGAAAGAAAGTTGGAAAAATTGCTGCGAATCGAAATCAAAAGGTCTTTGAAAACCTTTCATCGTGAATGAAACAACTTTAGCTCATTTGAAATCATGTCGATTTCTGCATAATAGGTATTTATGGAATCGTTTGTTCTCGCATAGTTTCTCTGATTTCTTTCATTTAGAAGAATCTATCCTCTCGAGTTAATAACAAGTAATCAAATTGATTATTATCAAAGTGTCTTAAATGTTTCGAGAGCAATTAAGAATCAAAAGGAATTTATAATAATCTTGTTTATATTGAGATGAAAGTCAAAATAATTCGAGTGAATAATTGTTCTTCAATTTAATTGAATTGGGAGGTGAAAAAAGGAGTAGGACGTTTTAAATTATGACAATTTTTTGCAAATATTTTATTAATTACGAGATTCAAGTTTGTAATGTTTTTGAAAAGCCAAAAAAAATATGATGATTTATTTTCTTTTCAAATTCATCTTATTTTTCAAAGTAATTATTTTTTATCTTATTCGAGTTATAAATTGTTAAAAAGCTACGAACTTGAGAATTAGAGATAAAAACTAAAAAATCGTTTTTTGTTTTTCAAAACCGTTTGTGGACTTTTGCTTCGTTATTAATTAGTAAATATCGAAATATTAATTACGTTGGAAAATATTTTTACTTTTTGCACGTCGGTGAAATTTACAACAATTAAATAAAACATATTTTTCACAAAAAAACTAACCTTTTTGCTTCAAATTTTGCTTTCAATAAAAAATAGTGAGAAGAAACTTCATTAATATTTCTCACGCAAGTTAATAAATATTTTTTCAACTCGTTAATTATAAACGTTGTAAACTTTACTGGAGTCTTTTTCCAAACTTTGGACAAATTTCTACTTTTCGTTCATTCAAAATATTTTTATATTGTTTGGAATACTAAATTGAGAGAAAGAATTATAAAAAAATCTAAGTAATTAGAAGAAAAAGCAATCACTGAAATATTCATCTACTAAAAGAAGAAAAAAAGAACAAAATATAAAATTTAGAAAAAAATGATTAATATAAAATAAAAATATTATAGGTCCATAAATATTGTACCAAAAATAGTAAATAATATTCTACTGTTTGTGTAGAAGAGAATACTTCGAAAAAGTAAAAAAAAAATGATTTTTCCATCCAACTAAAAGAAAACAGTTTGATTTGGATTAGATTTGAGAAAGAAAAATGAAGCGCAAAGTTTGAAATGTAATGTAAAGTCTAACATATTTGAAAAATTACAAGGGAGAAAAGAAAAGTTTAGGAAAAGAAGGAAAAAAAAAGTTTAAGAGCAGTTAAAAAGTAATGAAGTAAAAGGGAAGAGGTGCTCGTATATGGGGAAATAATTCCAAGTCGTGACACGTACTTGCAAAAGGCTCAGACTTTTATGTGTTCCTTTCTGAAACGTCTGACGTTTCAGAGTGTTGAAAACGAACACTGTTCTCAACTTTCGAGTGCAAAGAAATTTTTCAGTCACTCAAACAATATTTCCCAATACATTAACAACTGACAAAGTATAAATACATGAATGTCTATTTTTTTTAATCTATATTCTTTGACAAAAAAATGCACCAAAAATAAAGAAATAAATAAATAAAGCGAAATGTACCTTAAGAAAGTACTGAAACAATTATATTTACAAATTTCAAAGAACACTATTGCACTCAAAATAAATCTAAGTATTATAATAAATAGCAAAATATAATATTTATAATACACTTATTTTACTCAACTTTTTACTTAGGTCTTGTCTTTTATGTTAGACTTGAAAAATCTACGTCTATTGTATTTTTGCGAAAGTCTAAGTTTCATAAAATAAAGTTGCACTCAACGCAATTTATATTTTTTATTCAATTTCCCTCGTCATAGAAAGTTATTTTCTGTAGGTAATTTATATATATATGAATCTAGAGAATTGCAATTTAATTATATGATTTAATGAAGAAGAAATGAGACAGAAAAGGGGAAATTAATTAAAGTGGGTAAATTAGTGAAAAGGTGGAAAGTAATTTAAATTATTAAATAGGATTAATTAGATGTCATTTTTGTTAACAAGTTTTGCGTATAAATAGACTTTAAAAAAAAGTAATTTCAAGATAAGTGGCTTCTGCTACTTAATTAAAATATGGGATTAAAGTACAGTTATTTTTTTTAAATATCAATAATTAATAATTGAAAATTTAATTTGATTTTTTATTTTTCTTTGACAAAAAAGGAATCACAAGAAATATCGGAAAAATGAAAAATTATTCGGAAGATATTAATTTTAATAATAAATTCAATTGAAAGCTTGACAAGAACTTTATTAATATTTTTCAAAATAATTCAATTACTTCGAAAACTGTTCTCAAATATTTTAAATAATTAAATTCTTTAAAAATATTTTATCACAAATTTTATGAAAATAATTGAGTTCTCTCGAAAAATTTTATTAATTTTAAAAGAAATTAAAGTTTTTTCATAAATAAATGAAATACTCTTATTAGGAGTTTTAATAAAATTTTTGAAAGCAATTCAAAAAACAATTTAAAGAAATAATTTCATTCCTTACAAAAATTAGACTAAAAGTTTTAAAAATAATTGAATTCCAGGGAAGAATTTTAATACTTTTGAAAGTTATTGAACACTTATTAGGAGATTTAATATAATTTTTAAAAACAATTCAATTGTAACGAAGAAATGAACAGTTACTAAAATTTTTAAACTAAAAAAGTTGTATTGTTCTTAAGAATTTTATTATCTTTAAAAATTGAAAATAATTTAATTTTTCCGAAGAATTTTATTAATTATAAAAACAATTAAATTCTCGCGAAGAAATTAATTATTCTTTAAAAAATAATTGCAAATCTAATTTTTGTTTATAAAATTTAAAAAATTTAAATACAAATATAATTTTTCTAATAATTGTAATTTAAAATATTGAAAATAATTGAATTTTACAAAGAATTATTTTCAATCTTCTTCAAATAATTAAGTTCGTTAAATATTGTAATTAAAATTATGATTATTGAATTTAATTATAATTTTTTGAAAATAATTGAATTTTTCACCAAATTTTATTACAATTTTTGAAAACAACTAAATTTTTTCTACCAATAATTGAAATCTTGATAAGAAATGTAGAAAAAAATTTTGAAAAACAATTGAATTTTTTTCAAAGTATTTGAATAAAAAATTTAAAAAATAATTGAATTGTTTCCAGAAATTATATTAAACTTTTAGTAAAAATAATTTCATTTTTTCTTTTATACATTTTATTAAAGTAATTCAAAACCTAGTAAAAAATTTTCTTATTTTTGAAAATAATTAAGTTTTTGCGAGAAGAAATTCATTAAAATGTTTGAAAATATTCAAATTGTTTCAAAGAAATTTAATAATATTTTCATAAAAAATTTTAATATTTCTTTAAGATATTTAAGTAAAATTATATTGCAAATAATTTTATTTTTATTAACAAAATTTATTAATATTTTCGTTAAAATTTAAATTGTCTCGAAGAAGTTTATTAAAACTTTTAAGTATTTGAATTTCTTCGATAAGTTAAATTACTGAAAAGAATTGATTTTTTCAAAATTCGATTGATTGCTTTTCGGAAATAATTGAATATTTCACAAAATTTTATTACAAACAATTTTTTTAAAAGTAACAGAATTTTTCTAACAATAATTCAATTGTTGGGAAGAAATTTATTAAATAAAATTTTGGAAATAATATAATTATTTTAATTTTTTGAAGGATTTATTAAAGTTTAGAAAATAATTGAATTCTTTCCAAAAAATTTATTATAATTCCATTCCCAATAAATTAATTTTTTGCGAAGAATTATACTATTTTTATATAAAAATAATTGAATTCTTGCGAAAATTTTTATTATTAATAAAAAGAATTGAATTCTTGTCTAGAAATTAATATTTCTTTCGAATAATAAACAATTATAATAATTTTTGTATTTAGTAATTTTTAATTTTCTAATCTGATATTATTTAAAAACTGAAGCTAATTTTTAAAATAAATGAAATATTTTGATGTGGCTAAAGTTTCGAACGTTCAAATGAACGAAATTTTTTTTTCACCTCAAGTGTTTTTGAAAATTACTATGTAAAGAAAAAAAAATAATTGACATAAAACAAAATTTAGTTTAGAATTAATTTGTTTTAATGTAAAAAATAATTTTTTTGTAAATAAAATACAAATTAGAAGAAGTAACAAAAATATTGTCGTTCATTTGAACGTTCGAAACTTTAGAAACATTATTTTGTAACTTGTGAAATTATAAATTGATTTTTCGCGCGCATGGCATTTGTTGGTAATTGATAATTTAATTTTACTTTTCCGAAATATCGAGCGAAAATAATAAATTATTTAATACACAAACTAATTATTGTTATTTTCTATAAGGCGTATAATGGAACTTTGTTTTTTCATAACAACAAATTTATTCGTAAATTATAAACAAATGCAAGCATTGTAAATTAGAATTTAAAATTTAATGAAAAATTGTTGAATTAATTTTTTCTTAAATTGAAAAAGCGATTTTCTCTCTCTCTCACTCACTCTCTCTCTCTTTGCTTTTCATAGTGATCTGAATTGATTTGTCACAGGTTTTTTTCATGGAAGGATATCTCGGCCTCGTAACTGCGGGAGGGTTATTCCTCGCTCCTCATTCCAGCTTCAATTTCGCTCCTTTCGCTTCGTTACTTTCATCTCGTTTCCGCGCTTTTCCATCGTTAATGCATCGACCTTCGCCTTCGATAAATCCCCCGAGGAGGAACCATACGGCCGATTCCGTAGTCTTCTCTCCACTTTTCCTCCTTTAAACCTTTCTTCTCCCCCTCCGTTATTACCCTCGTGAATTAAATTATGATTTGACAGGTAGAAAACTTGGCTTCAACGCCGACGACAAAGAGAATAAAATGAGAAGATCCACTTGGAGATTTTCAGGAAATCGTCTCATTAGGAATGCTTGTGAAAAAGAGGAAATAATCGTTTTGTCCTATCGCCGGAAGTGCTATTGCAAAGGTTTAGACGCTGAAGAATGGCCTCTTTGTTTCTCCTTGCACGCAAACTATATACTGCCACAAAATAAGAAGGGGGAAAAAAAATTAACGCAAAAAAACAGGTGAGGAGAGAAAGAAAATGTTTCTAAAATATTCTTTTATAAGTTTTTTTTTATTCCTTCTATTTATTTATTGCCGACTGTATTTTGTTCATTTTTATTATTTATTAATAAATTATAATTTATGAAATATTTATTTTTTATTTATTCCTAAATTATAATTTATTAAATATTTATTTATTATTTAATAATACATTATAATTTATGAAATATTTATTTTTTATTTATTCCTAAATTATAATTTATTAAATATTTATTTATTATTTATTCATAAATTATAATTTATTAAATATTTATTAATTATTTATTTATATTTCTAATCACTGTTCTGAACGTTCAAATGAACGAAATTAATTTATTTCTTCTAAAAATTAATTTTTTATTGTAATTACTTTGCTTCATGATCCAAAAAATTAATTACTTTTTATGATTACTAATTTATTAAAATACCTTCAATAAAAAATATTTCGTTCATTTTGAATGTTCAAAATTTGAGGATCATAATTATTTTTGTTATACAGCCAACCAGAAACTATCTTTGAATTAAACAAAATAATTTCTATTCAATGCATAATAAATTTGATTCAATAAAAATTATGTTTAATAAAATTATAAAATATGTTTAATTCAAACATATTTTTTTGAATGACTTTTTATTTTTGAATTAAAAAAATTTTTTTCTCTGTGATATCCGCAAAAATACTGTGAACCGTCTTTTGTCAAAAAAAAAAATGATAAAAATATAAATTTTGTAGAATGTATTTGTCTATATCTTGTTTTAATTTATTATTTATAAAAAATAAATTATTAATATTTAGTAATGATTTACTACTTATTTATATTTTCTTCAAAATAAAATTTTTCTGAAAGAAACTATGTATATACATTTTTCAGATTCTAATAGTCACTATTTTGTTTTAATTTATTAATTACACTAATTTATATTTAAAAAACCCCGTTTTCTTATTATGTAAAAACAAAAAGATTTTTTTTGAATTATTAACTAAGAATTCAGTAATCGAATTTCAGGGAAGAGTTTTATTATTTTTTCAAGAAGAATTTTATTAAACTTTTTAAAAATAATTCATTTTCAACGAAGGCTGTTAGTAACATTTTTTTTTAAGTAATTGAATTTTGAGTAAAGTTTTATTAAAAAATTGTATGAAATTAATTGTATTCTTACGAAGAATTTTATTAATTAGAAAAGTAATTCAATTGTTCCCATAAATTCTATTAAAATTGTAATCAAAATGATTGATTTCTTTTTAGAAATTAACAAAAGTGAAACTAAATTGAAAATAATCGAATTTTTATGAAGAGATTTATAAAAATTTTTGTAAATTGAAAACATTCGAAAAATTGTATTACAAATGACTTAAAATAACTGAATTCTATACTAAAGAATTTTATTATTCACAAAAATAATTGAATTGTTTTTAGCAATTTCATTATCTTAAAAAATAATTGAATTCTCACGAAGAATTTTTAATATTGATTAAAGTAATTGAATTGTTTACAAAAAATTTATTAAAATTGTACTAAAAATAATGCAATTTTTGGAAATTAATAAAAGTGAAACTAAATTGAAAAAACTTTAATTTTCATTAAGAATTTTATTAAAATTTTTAAAAATAATTGAAAAATTTCAAAAAATATATTATAATTGACGTAAAAGTAATTTCCAGGTATGAATATTATTATTTTTAAAAATTATTGTTTGATTTTTACAGAAACTTTATTTAAAATTAAATTTTAAACAATTGAATTTTTGTAGAGAATTTTATTAAATTCGTTGACAAAAGTTGAAATGTTCTTTACAATTTTATTATCTTTAAAAATAATTAAATTCTTCTCAAGATTTTTATTATCTTTAAAAATAATTAAATTCTTCTCAAGATTTTTATTATTTATGAAAATAATTCGATTCCTGCGAAGGATTTTATTTGAATATTTGAAAATAATTTAATTCTAGAGAGTAATTTTATTATTTAAAAAAAAATTTAAATTCTTACGAAAACTTTTATTTTTTATTAAAAATAATTGAATTCTTGTGAAGAATTTTGTAAAATAGTTTGAAAAAATAGTTGAATTTTTTGAAGAATTCTATTAAATTTTTATTAAATTATTAAATGATAATTATTTTTTTAGCAATTTATTATTCATTTAATTTATATTTTGCAAGAAAAACCTTCTTTTGAACAAAATTTTGTCTAAAACCTTTTTTTACTGCATTTTTTAATTTACTATATTTTGCAAAAGACGGGTTTTCAAGCAAAGATAAGAGTCGAAATTTTTGTGACTACATTTTTTCAAAATGTTGATAAAAAATGTAAAAGCAGAAATTAAAAGAAAAAGTTTAATAATTTTTGTAAGTTTTATTATTATTATTAATTTTAAAAACAATTTGAATATTTATAAATTTAAATATAGAAGTGAACAAAAGAAAATATTTTATTTTAATAAACATAATTATGAGGTAAATTTTTCACCCGGAGTTAATCTTTCATATTTTTATTTTTACTTTTTCCAGCTTCATTTTCTGTATTTTCTGTTGCATTTAAACACCCATTCGTTAATTACATTTCATGGAAATATTAAAATAATTACTTTTTCAATAGTTATATTTTAATTTTATTCATTTTTTTTCCGTTGACTGAACTCGACTTATTTTGCTTCAATATTTTTTGTACAAAAACAAAAGTCGATGTGTTAACGTTAAAAGCTTTGTTTATAAAAATTATATATTGAAAAATTTTTATGGATCTATTTATTCATTATTTAGTATTTAATTATTGTATTTTTTTATTGTCATTTATATATATTTATCAGTCATTTATATTAGAATTTACATAATCTTTTTTTTACTATTTATTTAAATTATTAATTTGTTAATTAAATTAATTTATTGACAAAATTAATAAGATTTATTAAAAAAAATAATAAATTTTGTATATATTTTTATAAAAAGAGTTTTTTAGTAATTGTTTAGTAATAATTTATATTTAATAATTTAAATTGTTTATAAAGATTAAACAATTCGTATTTCGCTGAATAAACAATTTTTTTCACTTTTGTAAATAATAAGTAAAATAAAATACCTAAGAAATAAAAATAAATAATAAACATAGCAATAAATTAATAAATTTTGTAATAATTTACAAAAAAGAATTTTATGGAATTATTTACATATTTAATTATTTGATTTATTTACTGAAAATTAAGTTTTTGTTTTTCATATTCAGTAAATGTTACAGGAAAAAGAATTTTTTCGTAATTATTTAAAAATATTAATATAAATTATTTATAAATATTCAAGAATTTTTGTTCACTAAATAAATTTTTGTTACTTTTATAAATGATAAATAATTTAAATGACAAATAAATAATTAACAATGAAATAAATCAGTTTTTTGAACATTCAAAAAAAAAATAATTTTCTTATAATTTATAAATAATTAATATTTTTATGAAATTATTTATTATTTTAATCATTATTATGATTATTATTATTGTTATTGTTATTCACTATAATTTTTTATTTATTTAATTACAATGTTGATGTTATTCATGAATACCTATTAAATTTATTAATCATCATTGCGAAGAGAAGAAATTTTCGTTTTCAAAGGAATTTAATTTTTTTTTATTTATTTAAAAAATTTCTCCCAACACGTTGTTATTGAAATTTTTAAAAGTAATTTTAAAATTAAATTTTCAACAAACACCTATACTGTGAAACGTTTATTCTCTCTCACAAAAGGCAGTGATGTATATCGGGTTGCCTAATGCACACAGGGATTTAAATTGAATATTTCAATAAACGGAAATTATTATTAGTGTTCTAAATAAATAATGAAAAAAATTCCCAATTAGATTTTTCTCAAATAAGAAGACAATTTAGAAAGACAAATTCAAAAATGACATGAGAAAAAATTTCAAATTTGAAAATAAAGAAACAAGATGGAACCAGTATTTAGAATATTTGTAAACGTCCGTTAATTTCAAATTTTTATCGATAATGTCACTGCGAAATTCAGCGAAAATAGTATTTCTCTAAATTCAAAACGAATGCGACTTTAAAGAAATCAAAAGAAAATTAATGAAAATATTTGTAAACAATAATAAAAATGACAAAAAATTTCATCCCTCTTTTTAAATCGATATGATAGAGGTGGTAAATAAAAGTTGCGTATTTTGCCGCTTGGAGCGTGAGTGTGGCGCGCATCCCCCTCCAGTTCTTAAAGTTTAAGTCTCGAGCCGCCAGTTTAGTTCAGTGTATCTCGTGCTCTCGTGTTCGTTGTTTGTGCTGAATATAATCATATTTTTTTTTCAAAAAAAAAACGTTTATAACCCCATTCGTCGTGTGTCATTTATAATAAACCGGCGATGTGACCGGCATTAAAAAGTGTCTCGCGTATCGTAAAATTTTTGGACACAACTGTCCATTGATTCAAGTCAGCAGAATTTCTCTCATTCTTTTTTGCATGTGAAACAAGTTTTTAAAGACAGGTGTACAACTTTACCTTTGCAGTGTCAAAGAGGCACACACGAGTTTCTTCGTGAAAAGTGAAACTCCTGCGAGGAGATTTAAAATTTAAAAAACCACTCATTACCGTTGGAGTGAAATTGAATTGTTTTTTTGGCAAAAGAAAACATCCGTTCTACTTCCAAAATAAGAAAGTGGGAGAGAAAACAATTTTTCCCGTATATTTGTCGTAAAGTCTTTAAATGGAAGGTGGATTTATTCATTCTTTGCCGCCGAAAGATAACAATAATCGTCGTTCTAACCTCAAAAAATCGGAGTACGTGAAATGTTTTTCTTTTGGCGCGATAACACACGGGTAATGTTATGACTGAGTGTGATGAAGTTAGTGTTTTAGTATAACGAAGGGGTGCCAACAGGAAATAAGTGTTTTGGGGGAGTGATTAAAAAAAATTATTCGAAGTGGAGATTTATTCGTCGTGATTTATTCTTCGAGATTCAGGATTAAAAGAAGTGAATATTTTTTTTTTTTGGGATAAAAAAGAAACAAGTGGGATTTAAGGGAAATGTCACGAAAATTGAAGGAAGAAACGGTGACGGGTTATGTCATTGGCTGGAAACTGGACCGTGGAGCTTGTTGATTTTTATTTTGGTCAATAACACACAGATGACGTGTGTCAACATCTGAGAGAAATTTTTGGGAAACGTGTGTCGAACGCGAGAGAGCAAGAAGGATAACCTCTCTCTCTCTCTCTTTCATCTCCACTGCTAAGCGGAAGTCATATGCTCATACACGCACGTAAAACGGTAAGTTATAAAAGGCATTTACCCCACACACAATGAAATCTCTGGGAGTTCTTTTGTTGAATTTAGAAATTTATGTCCCACAACTTCCTTTTTCCGCTCGTTTATTATATGGGCTCACAAAATGCTCATGTTAATAATTCATACACAAATATTTTGATTTTGATATGAATACATGATAAGTTTCATATTTAATTCATAGAATTCTTGTCAATTCGGTAGTGTCCTTGAAGTTTGTATAGGCATAATATTTACGTTTTCTTTGATATAGTTATCGAATATTTCCAAGTAGTCAATTTCTTTTCTTTTTATTAATCTCTACTTTTTTAGAGTTCTTATCATTTAAAATTCAATTGATATATTCAGAATGTTTTATTAATACCAGAAGTTAATTATTCGCAATTCAAATGTGTGTCAAATTCATTTTTAAACGAAATTCAGAAAGGTTCGCTTAAATTTTTTACATGACAATTTTTAATTTATTTGGAAAAAATGTTAAATATCCGTTTTCATTTCTCAAAAAAAAAAAAGAAGTGGGAATATTAAGAAACGATGAGTCTCAAGGGTTTAAACGAATATTGTATAGGATTGAAGTATTTTGATATCACTTTCGCGATATTTTCCCAATGCGGAATTTTTTTTTATTATTCATTTTTATAATCGTTATGCAGCTATACGTTTTTCACGTTTCAATATACTTTAAATGAATATTTAAACTCTAAATCTAAATGGATGAAAGAGAACTGTTTAAATATTAAAATCAACATAAATCCAGGTTGAATGCACTCATAAATGTTCACTTAAAACAGATGAAACTCTTACATTATATAGTATATGAAAATGTTTTATATATTTTAAAGGCAAAGTAAATTGTGCGTTTTATCATTTCCAGTCTATTGAATAGTTGGATTTACCGTGTAGCTTTAAAACGTTTAATACTTGGAGTTTATTTTATGGTTAATTTTTTTACAAGGATTTTTTTTTGAATTTTTTTTTTATATTTTTGTTGTTGTTGTTGTTGTTGCTATTTATGTGGAAAAATGCGCGTTAAATGTATTTATTTTACTACTATATTAATTTTTCTTTATATTCTAATATAATTTAAAAAGAGAATTTTCATTTATTGAATTTCGTAATATCGAAATTGGCAATTTAATGCGATACGTGGATATATGCGCGGAATATATCAAAGTATATAATGAACTCTAATTTTAGGACAGAATATGATTATTATCATTATCTTTGGTTCTATGGATTATTAAAATCTTCTATGATAATAATAATAATATTTAATCTATTCGGTAGATCATACGGAAATCTCATAAATTCTATATTAATTTCAAATCCGTATTAGTTCCCTGAAAGACAAAGTATTATTCTAAAAAGTGGATTTTAGGGGATAAATTTTTAAATTAAAACTTTTCTACTCTAATTCCGAAAATTAGATTTCGAATAAATTTCAGATTTTCATTAGCTGTTTTCATTTATCGTTCCTTGCGGATTATAACTTTTTTGATGTTTTTCGACTGTTTTTAAAAAATGCGACTTTTCTTCATTCTTTTCACAATTTGCTACTTTTTCGATTTTTTTTATTCCAACCACTGAAACAAAATACCACATTTTTGGGCATAAAATGTAACTTATTTCGGTTTTTATAGTGAAAAAATTATTGTAGGCAAATCTTTCAAACATTATTTTTGAATTCTTTATCTAATTAATTTTCCGAAGTATAAAATTATACAATTTTGCAATATTTAATAATAATAATGACATCTGATTAATTTATGACATTTAATTAAAAATAATTGTTTTGTTCAAGCATTTTATTACAATATTGTAAAAATGAACTTTTCAAGAATTTTAATTCTAATAATTTTTATGTTCCTAAAGTTTCGAACGTTCGAATGAACGACAATATTTTTTTGCTTCTTCTAATTTGTATTTTATTTACAAAAAAAAATTATTTTTTAGATTAAAACAAATAAATTCTACACTAATTATTGTTAAATTCCAATTATTTTTCTTTTTTTCGACAGTAATTTTTAAAAACCCTGACGATGAAAAAAAATTTTCGTTCATTTAAACGTTCGAAACTTTAGCCTCATTAATTTTTTTATTCTATTTTTCTAAAATTCAATTATTTTCAGTATTTTCAATTACATATTTCCGAAAATTCAAAAATATACACAAAGTAATAACATTGAAGTTCTTTAGAATTATTTTTAACATTTTGGAGAAAACAATCGTCATCAAAATTTTTAATTGAAATTCATTTAAAAAATAAATTAGATTTTTTAAAATTATACGAAAATTATTTAAAGAAATTTAATTATTTTCGTGAAATAATAAAATTTTTTTAAAAAATAACTGATTCTTAGAATTGTTTCAATTTACATTTTTTAGATTCATTAAAATTTCTGAGAACTCATGTTCATAAATTTATTTTTAGAAGATTTTAGCAAATATAAATTGTTTTTAAAGGAGTTTATCAAATTTCAATTGTTTAAAAATGTTTCATTTGTAGAATTAAAAAACTATGATCTTTTAAAAACTATTTAAAAATATATTTATTGTCCTAAAGTTCCTAAAATTCTTAACTTTCTAATGAATGAAATTTATTTACTTTTAGTTCAACTTAAATTTTTATTACAATAATTTTGCGTTCCTCTAACAAAAACTTAAATTTTACATTTATTTTTTGTTTGTTTTTTATTGCAATTAGTAATTAATTTATAAAAATTTTGTTTATTTCAACGTTTAAAAATTGATTATCAAATATTTTAAAAATATTAATTTAAAAAATGTCTTTATTATAATTTTTTGAAAATCTACCTTAATAACTTTAAAAAACACGTGGACAGTTACAATTTTCGTAAAAAATTGAGTTTATGTATTTAAATAATTGAATTCTCGAAGAAGTTGCGGATAATTATTGATTAAGAAATGAAGTTCAGCTAAAAGTTGTAGAAAATAATTGAACTTTGGAAGGGTTTTAGTCGCAATTTTCAGAACTTATTAAATTTCAGGAAGTTCTAAACATAAATTTTTTAAATTTTACTTTTCGTGGAAAAACAAATTAGAAATATTTGAATATTTATTTAATAAAATTATTCAAGCTTTAAATATAATTTAATTGGAAAATCAATGAAAGGTCAAGAAAATACAAAATACGTGGGCGAAGTGTTTACTTTTTTGATCCAAAGATTCGAAGAAATCGAAAAAAAAGAAATTTTTTACAGAAAACAACATTTTCGTTAGAAAAATTATTTTCTTGAATTTTTGATGAAATAATATTGTTAAAAAAATTATCCCCAAGGTTTTAACGTTTAAATGAATGAAATATTTTTATTAAATATATTTTAATAAATTACTGATCATAAAAAAATTCAAAAACTAAAATTTTTCGCTTTACAAACTCAGTAATTAAGTTTCTGGATATGGAAGCAAAATAATTGCAATAAAAATTTAATTTTTAGAAGAAATAAATAAATTTCGTTCATTTGAACATTCAGAACTTTAGGATCTTTAAAAAAAATTTTTTATGCTAAACAGTTGAAAAGAATATTTTTTCTATTAAATCACTGTGTTGTTTTTTTTTCTTTTAATTAATTAATATAAAGTAATTTTTTAATAAACAAATTTCACCAACATATAAAAATCGTTAACTACTTTTATTTACTATTATAAAACTAAAACTCTTGCGCTTTTTCCGATAATTTATTATCACACATTTTTTTTCATAAAACTATAAATACGTAATATTGTATAGTATAGTTTAGAATGTGTGTTAAAAAAATGATGTAGAGATTATTGCTTAGTTTGTTTATAATGGGAGAAGTTTGGAATTGGTTGCATGACTTAATACTTTTTAAATAATCCCTCAACAAAATAGAGGTTTTTCATTCTAGTTTGCGACCCCGTTAAGGCCCCTCCTTCTCTTCTTATTTACTTCCATTACTTGAGGTAGGTCGTGCCTTGGTTCCGCATGAGATGCCTTCGTTAAAAACATACACGTATAGCCGGGTGGATAACGAGGTGATAAATGTACGCCAAGTTTCATTCTTTTTAAGTACTGTGCCGACAAAGAATTAAGGAATGCAAATTATTAAATTATGCGAGATTAAGAAAAAGAAAAAGAGAGAGTGCAAAAAAAAAATTCCATTTGCGTAGATTTACTTCTTTCCACAGTATATATAACTTTTTATCAAGACGAATTTTAATAACGAGAAACTAGCAAAAATGAATTTCAAGCGAGTGTGTTTGAAAGTCTTTCTTTTTAAATGTACACAAATTTTTTAATTAAAAATTGTAATCTGAATTTTGTATTTATTTTTTTTAATTCTATTCTTATTTTCTATTTTTCTACTTTGTTGTTTGTTATCATTTATAAATACTTTGGAAGGTTTAGTGATTTATTAAGTCCCTGAAGTTAGCGTCAAAAACTTTCAGGGCCACTAATAATTCTTTTATTCAAACGAGAAGCTAAATTAATTTTAAGACTCTTTTTTTAAATATAAAATCGAAGAAAAAGTTTTTTTTTTTAAATGTGATTTTGGAAAAAATCATATTCTTCAAGTTAGCGTAGTTAAGCGATAGTAATTAACAAATCTTTTTTTTTTAGTGAAACTTTAAGTACATGATAACTAAACAATTAGTTATTATACAAATTTCCGTTTATTTCCATCTTGAGGTACATTTTAATATATTGCAAATGCAATACATTGCTGTAAAAAGTTTATTTTCCCTAGCAATTTCTTTTCCTTATATACTCATTTGTTATTCAAATTATTCCTGCTAGGAAAAATTCTTTGTTGCCGACGACAGCCTTCAACTGACGTCGCGCTGTTCAGATTATAATTGGAATTTCAATACAGCGAGAAAATTTTAGTTTAAAAGTTATTTAAAATAACGGTCATTTGACTATGTATTCGATAAAGTATTTATATGAATGAAATTAGTTTACGTATGTAAAAAATTTATGTCTGAAAAATAAAATCGATTCATTAAAACTAAAAAAAGAGAGTGCAATCGAAATTGAATATTTGTCTCATCAGCATTTTTTTTTTATTGACTATAGCATTAATTTTATTTGAAAACAAATCTTGTTTGCATAAATATATTAACCGTTATGTAATTTGCTTTGATTTTTTTTAATTCGTATTTCGGTATATTATATAATGAAATTGTAAAGAAGTCCTTTAATTTAGGTCAAGAAGTTTTTTTCACTCAACTGAAGGAGTAAAACAATTGACGATTTTAAAATTCTATTCAAATGTCATTAGTTTAAATAAATTGTATTTGTGTAAATGTATTTTCTCTTTCCGCTTATAATGACATTTAGTTAATTAAATAACTTCATAAGTAGATAATTACTTTAGTCTGATATAAAGATAATTAAAGTTAATTTCGTTCTCTCTGTTGTGTTAATAATTGTGCTTTTCCATATACGAAGGTATACACATGACGCATTAAAAAATTATAAAAATAACTTGTTTATAAACAAATTACTATTCATTGAAATCCAATACTATAAATAATTTCTAACAATAGTTTTTTTTGTGAATAATTTCATTTTTGAACAAGTTTCACAAAATTATTACTAAGCCCTGAATTAAGGAATAATTTTACTTCAATGTTTCAAAATTTGCACAAAATAATTGAAATCCCCAAAAAAAGTTTGAAAATGCAATTAAAAAAAGATTGCATACTTTTTTTTGATAAACAAAAGAGTGGGGAAAACAAATTTATCTTCTATTTGGACATTTGTGTAGGGGGAGAGAGACAGAAACTTGTTTGCCAGGCTTGATTAATAGAAGTTACAATAGAAAAAAATTTACTTTTTTTTTCGAACCGATGATATTTGAAGAATGAAATAGTAAATTTTGAATGAAATTTTTTAGTGTTGTGAATTACAAAGAAACATTCGGTGTATTTATTTAAAAATTAGTGTTACTGTTAACAGTGTATGTACATGTATTTCATTAACAAGGTAACGCATCATTCATCAAAATAATCCTCTTAGATAAAAACAATATATTGATGATTTGGTTGAATCCGGATATCAAGTTTGTAACCAATTGACATTCCATTGTTTACAATTTACTACGTGACTGTGGACTAATTTTAGATTGAAGCTTCTACATGGTATGTTTGATTGATACTAATTGAGCGACGACTGTTTTATGCGATAGGTATAGTACTTCACAAGTTTGCTATGCTATTGAATCAGCCATTAGTGCATCTAGTCTCTATCAGTTCGCAACTATATAGGCACGTGGAAATACATTAATAGAGAAGAAATATTTTATATAACAGAGGTAAATTAATCAAAAAAACTTCTAAAAACATCCTTTATTTCCCTCACAACTGCTTTTCTTTTTGAAAAATTCTTTACGGCTTTAATGCAACTGTTTTTTCTCCACGTAAATTTGATTTAATTGTTTGATAATAAGATTTAATTTCTAAAAAGAGCTATTAATAAATGTGAAGCATATTGTATTATTATGTAATCCGGACGAGTTGAGGGACCATAAGGACGTGGTAATAATTTCTTCAGTCGTTTCTCATGAAGCCCCACCCTATTTTGTAACAATAATCCACGAATTGCTTCCACTATGTCCTTTTCCCCTGGGTGATTCAACTTCTCTTGCGCAGAGAGACTAATTCTCGAGAACAAATACTTTAATTATAACGTCCTCAAGCCTCGAATGTGCAATATGTTCAACTCCAACGATCGATACTTTGATTAAGAAAGGTATTATAATTATATCACTATGCTCTGTATATGTATGAACTCTTGATATAGATGGTTGACATAACATAAATAGGTACATGTTGATACAATATACGTACTTCGTATAATTTAACAACGCGGTACTCAATTGACACTCTGCACACTTTACTTCAATTTTGTGATTGTGAATTTTCCTTTTAATTATAGGAATATCCCTTTTAGAATGAGATTCATTTCACTTCCGTTTTTTATTTGATGTGTGAGACCCTTTGGAATCACGAACTTGAAGTCCGCAACGTTTTTAAAAACGAAAAATAAATAAAACAGGTTTTTTTTTAAATTAAAATTCATTTCTAATTTTCATGTGCCTTAATTTTTAAGAAATAAGTTGTTACTAAGGATTCAATTAAAAAAAACTAACATTATTCACAATCAAAAATAAAAGTATCATATCCCATTATTTTTTTGTTTTCGTTTTTAAAAACGTTGTGGACTTCAGCCTCATTTGGAATCGTGTACAAGTGTTCGTTTTCGGTGAAAGGGTCATAACATCTTTTTACTTATGTATTATTATCAATATTATTTTACTATTATTATTATTATTATTATTATTATTATTGTTATTGTTATAATTATTGTTATAATTATATCGTTACTGTATGGTATAAATTCTACTTTTTGTATTTTCTTTCTGAAAGTGCACTTATAAGGGAACATTTGTAGATATATGGAATACATGTGTCTTTTCGAGACGGGGATGCATGAAATTTCTTTCCTATATCTACACATTTATAAAAGTGATGCACATTCGAAAACGGTGTTACGAGCGCTGTGAGTAGCTTTCTATGACAATATAAATATCACTGGTTTTTCTCCTTTTCTTTTTCTCCGTGTGCGACTGTTTTCTCCATGTAAAATATATTTCCATATAAACCGAATGTAACATCCTAAGTACTTTTGTACACAAATGCTTAAATGTCTTCCACTAAGTTTTAATTTATTTTTTGTTTCTAAGATTTAAGAATGCACTTCAAAAATCAATAATTTAAGGTGAACAAATTTCGTCCAGAAGGTTCAGAACTTTGAGCAGGATTTTTTTAATAGATTCAAAAACATAGCGGAGCTTGAAATATATAGAAAATTGCATTGGCGATCATAAACGTATAAATATAAATTAAATGATACGCGGAGCAATATGTAAAGGATGATATGAAGTTATATTGAATATAATTGCGATAAAATATATGGTCCATAAAAGTAATTTATTCCAAGTATTAATGATAAATTCAAAATGAGTAAAATTTAGTCATCGCAAGTATAGAAATAATCACGAATGATAATTTTCCTCTCCTCTCTTGGTTGTGTTCCCTATACACGGATAGGAATTAATGTATCGAAGCATGGCGGAAAATTACACCTCGTTGCTTAATTTGCGGAATTGTTCAAATGTGCGAAATTCTCTCGTTAAACTTCATAATCCTCGTTAATCCAAAGGTCAATGTCCCATCCTTTTTCACTGAATTTCACTCATCGCTTGACGAATATATGAAATCTATATGGATCCTCTACTGCCTCCTTTCTATATGACAATGAGCTCGTTTCATATTAACACACAAATATTCGAAATCTTTCTTTGTGAATTAATTCATATTTTATTCTCCATTTTAGAAAAAAAGTAAGATTCGTTTTGTGTATGTATATATATATTTTTTTGTATTCTGATATTGGAACTATAGTACTATTATCGTTTCGAACGTAAATTATGATATGGAGACCAGTGCACGCGGTTACCCATTATGCATTCATATTAAATCGAGAATTTATGCGAGTTCATCGGTATGGAGCTCCATGTGCGTTCCTAACCTCTATAGCACCAGGTGTGAAGTAATTTTTTTCATCGCGTATTTTCGCAATAATGTGCTTTGGGAAAAGCCGTCTTATTTTTCAAACTTTTTGCCTACATTTTTTTTTCCCAATGTTAATTTTATCTGGAGAGTACTCGACAGAATTTCAATTTTCAAAAGCGAAATGGGTTTTACAAGGGATATAGAATTATTCGATTTCCATTATTGAATAAAGTCTTATCAATGGAGAGAATGCGCGGGATATATAATAAAAAAGAACATTGATTTATTATCTATTTTATATTAAGTTCTGGTTATTAATTTTTTTCGCTTTTTTTTATTCTTTTCGACATGAAATTACTTTTACAAGAGATGATTATTACTCTAATGTATTTTCAAAGTGGATTAACGAAGAGGGCTTTCAGCTTATTCCCATATGTGTGTTACATAACATGATAAAAATGTGTAGTTTTTAATGATTTTTAATAGAATTTTATTTTATTATTTCTTAAAGAAAAAATACCTGATGGAGTAGTTTGATTTTTAAAATTATATTATATTTAATGATGAATACATAGCGTGGCTTAGGTGCCTGAATAATTTTTCGACATTCATAGTCGATGCTAAGTTTAGGGACATATTTTTTTTTTCTTTTCTGTATTGTGTATTTTTTCTATAATTTATAAAAGAAATTTATTTTATTATCTATTTCAGAAAAAATATATTATATTCAATGATGAATAATTAGCACTGCTGAGGTGCCTGAATAATTTTTTGACGTTGAGAGTCGACACTAACTTCAGTGACATAATTTTTTTCTCTTTTCTGTATTGTATGTTTTTTTCTATTATTTATAAAAGAATTTTATTTTATTATCTATTGCAGAAAAAATATGAGCCTCTGGAAAGTAAATCCACATATAAAAATTTATTAAGTCATTTTCATTGGCCTGTAATATCTAAAAAATTAATGCTTTAAACATCAATTTTAACCAAGCTTATCTTTTGAAAACAGAAAAAATAAATTCAACTAAAATTTGTATTTAGCAGATTAATTTTTGGCATCAGGTATTAATGAAAATGTTAGTACAAATTTTATAGGTGGTTTTACTTTCCGGAGGCTCATAGTAACGAAGTAATTTGATTTTAAAAATTATATTATATTTAATGATGAATAAATAGCACTGCTAAAGTGCCTTAGTAATTTTTCGACATTCATAGTCGATGCTAAGTTTAGGGACATATTTTTTTTCTTTTCTGTATTGTGTATTTTTTCAATAATTTATAAAAGAAATTTATTTCATTATCTATTTCAGAAAAAAATTATATTATATTTAATGATGAATAATTAGCACTAACAAGGTGCCTGAATAATTTTTTGACGTTGACAGTCGACACTAACTTCAGTGACATAATTTTTTTCCCCTTTTCTGTATTGTATGTTTTTTATATTATTTCTAAAAGAATTTTATTTTATTATCTATTGCAAAAAAATATGTAAGGAAGTAATTTGATTTTCAAAATTATATTATATTTAATGATGAATAAATAGCACTGTTAAGGTGCCTGAATAATTTTTCGACGTTCAGAGTCGACGCTAACTTTAGGGACATAAATACTTATTAATCGAGAAGTAATACTGTAATTAACATAATCTTAAATTTCTTGTCGCGTTAGTTCTCTTTTAACTTGAATCGTCACAAATTTTATTTTTAATTACGATTTTCGATAATAATTTCGAAATATGAGTATTGCCTTATGTAATTGAATCAGTTTTTACGGAATGCGTTTCATTGAATCGAATGTTCTTAATATGAAGCATAGGGTAGTTATAAAAGTAATTTAATATTTTCCGTAAATTTTTTCCATTTTTCTCGCAAATGCGCGTACAGTGACGTAATTCTTGAATAAAGGAGCGACATACTTGTGTCAAATATCTCGATAGCAATTAATTTCTTCTCGTCTGTGCAGGCATGAACCTTACTGGAATCAATACATACATATTCATTATGCATATTTTACCCACGCGTCTCTCACGACTTCTATTTGCGTAACATTACAAGTAGGAGAATGGACAATTGAAGTTTCGTTTCAAATATCAGATCAGTTTCTAATATCGAGGCATAACTTTAATTTTTTATTTTTTTAAATATTGTTTTAACATTCGATTATTGTTGTTGTGTAATTAAATTTCCGCATTCTTTTTTGATTTTTTTTTGTTATTGAAAATTAATTATTCAATCAGTAAGATTTTAAAACGGTTATTTAAAAACTGAACAAAATAGATATTGTATCCCTGAATTGTTTTCACTTTAAATGAAATAATGCTCATCAGTTTGATGTAAAGAGAAACTTATTCTATGTTTCAGCGTGCAGTTTGCGAAGAAATCGAAATGGTGGAGCTAAGTAGCAGTGGTCAGCAAACAGCTGTAGGCGTAATGGGACTTGAATCGGTGATATCGGCAGCGACATCGTCGTCCTCATCGTCGACGACAACAACTGTCGCCTCATCGTCGACATCGGGTCGTGCGGGCATTCTCGAGACTCAAGTCAGGGGACAATGGTATCGTGTATTTGTCTCTCTCGAGGATGATTATTTAACGATTTCCCTCGACGATAGCTGTGACAATCCAACTGGAATGAATGGCAATATAAATAATAACAATATTGACAGTCTAAACGATCCCGATGTTCCGGACTCGGTGGCTAATCAAACAAGAATAGTGCGCGTTATGAAAAGTGATAATAATGGTCTTGGAATATCCATTAAGGGCGGAAAGGAAAACAAAATGCCCATTCTCATATCGAAGATCTTCAAGGGAATGGCGGCGGATGCCACGGAACAACTCTATGTTGGTGATGCCATTTTGGCAGTTAATGGGGAAAATTTACAGGACGCAACACATGATGAGGCTGTCAAGGCGTTGAAGCGGGCTGGCAAGGTCGTCGAGCTTGAAGGTTAGTGTCAATTTTGGCTGTTAATTTTGATTGATAGGAGTGGTCAATTTTATTAAAACTGTCAACTTAATTGTGATTACTAATTACTTCGGGTATTTTTATCCTACTTTATACAGTTTCTTGTTTAATTTCGATCTTATTGGTAAAGTTTTTTTTTTAAATATTAGGATTGCCACAGGTTAGGGAAGTAGAAATAGAAGATCGAACTTTTATGGCAGCACTGAATAAAAAAAGAATTTTTTCTTATCATTAATTGACTAAACGGATTTTGTTGCGCCTTAAAGTAAATTCAAACCTATGAAAGCTTCTTTCTATTTTTGTGCAGCTATTTCCACTTTATACGTAGTCGATAAAACAGTTTTATCAGTTTTCAAAGATGTCATATTATTTTTAAACACCTCTGCAATAATTAATTTAGTAAAACCATCGATTTAGATTATTGAATTCTTTATGATATTGTCTGAATTAAGAAAAATTTTTTACGAAACAAAAATGTTTTTTAAAAATATATTTCAGTAAATTATTATTTTTCCTTATTACTTCTCAGCTAATTTGTAGATGAGTTTTTTTTTAATTATCAGCGCGTGACTTTTGGCTTTTTATTTTTAGATCCAATTCAGCTTGTTATAAAATTTTTTCTCTTTCTCTCTATCCCTTTTTATTGAGACTGATGTAAAAGTCCGAAGTCACCCTGAGGTATGAATAAAAAGTATGACTGAATTGAAAAGCTGATTCCTTGATAACTTATTTCATTGAAAGAAATATTATCTCTAGAGCTCATTTGATATAGACGGAAGTTTGAAGACCTTTTCTTCTCCAATGAAAATATTGAATGATGGATTTAAGAAAACTTAGAAAAAGAGGTCGTTTCCTCCGAAGGTCCTCTAGTTTTTTTCATTGAGGCGTATGGAAAAAAATTTCTTATTACCCACGGCGCGGAAAGTGAAAAGTTTGTTTTAACTTAGTAAGTTTGGTTTTAATTAAAGAGAAAGAACAGGGCATCAAAGATCCTGTGAATTTCGATCGTGAAAATCGCCCAGGGAATGGGAAACTTGCACAAGAATCAATTCCCTTTTATTTCCGGATTTCTACCCGTGCTGTTTGAATAAAGAATAAATGAGTGGAAAAAAAGTATATATATATAGAGAGAGAACGGAGTAAGAAAAGTGCTCGAAACATTAACATGGCTCTTAATTCTCCTTGGTTTTAAGTAAAAGGGCGTTAAATGCAAAGAATTCTTAATTTTCCTTTAAAAAGAAAAGGAAGAAGGAAAAAAAGAAACGAATCCTTTTATTTCCGTCATTCACCTCTTATGGGTTCGTTCTTTCTTATATAGATCTGAATAAGATTTGAGTATCCTGCTCTGGTCGTAAAAAACTTTTAGTTGGATTAATACAACCCAGGTATCTTGTTCGGAATAGTTTCTTCGTCTCTTTTTTGCTTCAATTGAAGTACGAAATTTTCGGGTTCTAGGAACTTTCAAGGTATTTAGTTCGCAAAGTTGAAGAAAAAAAGAGAGGGACTTGCTTTTTTTCTATCAAAAGTTTTAGGAGTAACTTGGGGGTGAAAAAAAAGTTTCCAGTAAAAATTCCATAGGTAAATTAAATTCCTTCAGTTAATTGAAATGTTAAGCTTATTAAAATAATTTTAATGGTGTCAGGGTTCATGGACTGTCGCCTTTTCACCATTTTTTTATACTTTGTCACCTATTTTTATAAATTTTGTAAAGTTTTTAAATATTTCTATTAGCAAAACTTTAGATTCTAAGAATATTTAATTAAATACTTTGAATTTAACTCCAACAATTTTTTTTATATTTTTAATTCAAATTCATGTTCAAATATAAATTTAACAGTTTTTGGAAATTTTCCATGTTTACAAAATTCGAAATGTTTACAAGAACTCTTTTAAAAGATTAAATTATTTTAAGAAATTTTTCGAAATTGAATAAATTTATAAATTTATTTTAAAAAATCAATTACTTGAAAAAATGTTTATAAAATTATTCAAAAAATTCATTTACCAAATAAGATTTTAATAAAGTTCTTCAGGAGAATTCAATTATTTTCATAAATAATATAATTTCTCTTAGGTACTCAATTATTTTCATAATTAATTAAATTTAACTCAGAATTTTAATTATTTTTAATACAATTTTAAATAAATTTCTCAAAAAATGCAATTTTTTTAAATCTTACTTAAATTTTTCGGAAGAATTTGATTGTTTTTACAAAAAATTGGATATAATTTGTTTAATAAAATTTCCTAATTATTTTAAAAAAATATTTAATTGAATTTCTTGAAGGATTTTAATTATTTTCAAAAATTTGAATTAAATTGTTCAGAAAAATTTAATTATATTTTCAAGAATACTAGTAAAGCTATTTAAAAGATTTTAATTTTTTGAAATATTCAATTGTTTAATAAATTATTTATTTAATTAAATACTCACAGAAAAATCTAATAACTCTCTAAATTTAAATTAGTAAAAATTTTCACTAATTTAAATCAATGATTTTTTTGCTTTTGAATCAGTAAATTTTACTAACAAATTAGTTGAAATTACTATTTATTAGTAAAATTCACATTCAAAAAGCAAAAAGTCAATTAATATTTAAAATTGTTCTAGGAAGTGCAATTATTTACAAAAATTTTGTAATAAAATTCTTGGAAAAAATTTCAATTGTTCTTAAGAATTGTCTTCAATTCAATGAATTCTAAAATCTAGTATTTTAATTTATATTTTACTTTAATTTTTTTATCAGAATTTAGTTATTTAAAAAGACTTTTGACAAAATTCTTTGCAAAAATACAATTATTTTCAAAAAAAAGAAAAGTTTTACAGGAATTCAATTAACAAATTACGTTAGTGAAGTTTACAACGTTTATAGTCAACGATTTTAGAAAACAAATATTTTTTTGAGGAAATTGTTATAAATTTTTGTAAAGAAAATTGTACGATTAATTTTTTTAATAATGATTTACAAAAGAAAATATTTCTGAAGAATAAATATTATTTTTTTTCGTTGGAAAATTATTTTTTTTCTTTTAATCGTTGATCATAAACGTTGCGAACTTCACCGACGTCAAATTTTTATAAATTTCTATGCAATAATTAAATTATTTTTTTTAATAATTTAATTAAATTATTATTTTTTAAGAATTTAATTATTCTTAAAAACTCATCGCAGATTTTTAATTATTTTTAATACAATTTTAAGTGAATTCCACAGAAAATGCAATTATTATTGAATATTGTATTAAAATTCTTCTAATGAATTCAATTTAATTTTATAATTTTCTTGTATTTCATAACTGAGTTCTCGTAGAACATTCAAATAGTAATTGATTTGAAAAGTAAATTTCATTAAAAATTTTAGATAATAATTGAATATTAGATGCGTTATAGTAAAATTGTTTGGAAATAATTTATTTTCAAAAGATTTTGATATTGATATGATCCCAAAGTTTTGAACGTTCAAATGAACGAAATATTTTTTATTGAAAATATTTTAATAGATTACTAATCATAAAAAAAATTTTTAAACTTAAATTTCACATGTACAAACTCAGTAATGAATTTTTTGTTAGTGACACAATTATTTGACACAATAAATTTATTTTATTGATTCTAATAAACTTAATTATTTAATCCGAATGATTCATTATTCAAAGCAAATACACTATTTTATCAAGACAAATAAAAAAATATTTCAATCAATTAAATAATTATTTGAAACGAAAATAATGAAATACTTGAAACTGTTCATTTATTTATTTCACTTAAATATTTTATTTATTTAATAAAAATAAAAAATATTTCGACAAATAAATGTGTTATTTGGATACGGAATATATGACATTGGCATTCATAAAGTAGATCAGCCCGAGTTCTCACTGAGTCTTAGTGGCCGTGTGGCTTAAATAGGTGCGTTTATAGGCTTGCGGTCAGCGTTATGGGCGGGGGAACGTGAGTTCGATTCCACATGCGAGCGAATGTTTTTCATTCTTCGTTTTAAGCGTTATATAAAATAATAAAATTGTGTGTTGTGTTGTGAATAAAAATTGTGTGAACATGTTTATAAATAATGTCGAAAGTCTGTTAAAAAATCAGTTAATATGTATATTATAATAAATAAATATAGTATAATAATATATTAATAAATTTAAAAAATACTAAATATTTAAAAAAAAAATGTTTGTATTGAATATGGAATGAAATAATTTTCATATTTGATTCAAATAATTATTTATTAGCTTGAAATAGTACATTTATTTGATTTGAATAATTTAAATAATTGATTCAATTAATTATTTATTGGTATGGAATATTCCATTTATTTGAATTGAATAATTTGTATTTGATTCAAATAAATAGTTATTTGATGCGATAAAATCAAATATTTAGGTCAAATAAATATGTATTTGGTTCAAATACACATTTTTTGGATTATATCCAAATAAATGATTTATTTGGATCAAATAATTTTTGTTTGATTCAAATAAATTTTTTTTTCCAGTGTATTAAAGAGTAGATTTTGTAAAATTAATCGAGACATCAAAAATGTCACTTTCAGAAAATTCACCCATATATTTTTAATAAGCATCGTTTTAAATTTTCATAAATTATTTTTTCGAGGATTACCGCAAGAAGTCGCATTTAGTAATAATTGCATCGAAATTCTTTTTTGTTTACGTACAATATATATATATATATATATATATATATATATATATATATATCTATCTCTCTTTCTATCTATGCAATATATTATATATAAATATATATATATATATATATATATATATATATATATATTTATATATAATATATTGCATAGATAGAAAGAGAGATAGAGGACAGGTTGAAAGACCTTATATTGTTTTGATTCTTTTTTCTTCTTTGCCTTCGATTTGTATGCGTTCGATTCCCGTAGTGATTTCAACTCGAGATAAAATTATATTAAAAGGAGCCCTGGAAATCAGGTTGAAAAGTTTGCATCGATAGTGAGGAGAAAACTGTTTCTTTTTAGTGTACTTTAAAAGGCGTAGCTTTCAACTTTGCTTCTTTTTAGTTCTTATGAATATCTCGCTTCAAAGCTCTTTTGCTCTTCAGATTCCTTTGTGTGTGTGTGTGTCTTCTCGTTTATTGTTTTTCGCATGAAATCTCTCAGGTTTGCTAAGCTTGTGTGTAAAACGATTCTCATATATGTACATTTGACAATTCTAGCTTTTTTTCTATTTTTTTTTTTTTATTTTTTTTGTGCGTTTCTATATTTTTTCTATGCCTTTTGCTTTTTTTTTTGTTCTTTCGAGCATTTGGCATATTTCTCGCTATTGAAATGTTTGAGATTCGTATACATCATACTTCAAGAATAGATTCACCTGAAAGTGTTGCAAATGCTGATTACTTTTCTAAAATAAGGTCGGCACTTGAAAATTTCAAGTAGAAATTCCAAGCTGTAGAGAAAATTCTTTCTATTTAAATCTTTTTGCTACTGTTTGTGAAGCTGGAGGGAAAAAAGGAATAATATGAGAAATATTAAGTTTTCTTTCTTTCTTTCTTTATCTTTTTTCATGGAAGCAAATACTCTCTTTCACTCTCGGAGAGAGTTTATGTAATCATTTGATAGAATTTACTTTTTCATTTAAGTGGAAGGAGTTTCGTGCCTTAAATTTTTGAAGTATATGAATTCGTAAGGTAGATAAAATTCAAAAGTGTATATAGGCGTAGGCGTTCTGTGACATACAGTTTGAGAGAAGAGAGGAAGAGAGACGACGAGAGAGTAAGTGCTGAGTCGATTACTGGTTGACCCCGCTCGAGGCTGACTTCTTGAAAAGCGAAGAGCTATTGAGGAGAAGAGCCTGGTATACATAGTGTACGTTTTAGGTTTGAAAGCCATTCCACCAAATATGAATCCTTTTGCAATAATTTCTGTAAATATTAGTTATAAACTTATAATTTGGAAATTATCAAATTGTATCATCGATGTACGTATAAAAATTTGATATAAAAAGAGTTGCGACAAAAATTTTCATTCTCTTTTTAGGATCCCCAAGTTTTGAACGTTCAAATGAACGAAATATTTTTTATTGCAGACATTTTAGTAAATTATTAATCATGAAAACATTTAAAAAATAAAATTTCACGTTTACAAACTCAGTAATTAATTTTTGGGGATAATAAAGTAAAATAATTGCAATAAAAATTAAATTTTCAGAAGAAATAAATAAATTTCGTTCATTTGAACGTTCAGAACTTTAGCATCTTCTCTTTTTCTTGATTTCTAGTCAGAATTTCATCTTTTTGCCTCGGCACTATGTCAATTTTTTAAACAATTTTCGTAAATATATTTAAATTTATTTGAAAAATCTTTTAAAAATCTTTAAGGTAATGTAGTTAAGTTTTTTTAATAATTTTTTTTAAACAGTTTTAAGAAGAAAGAAATTTAAAAAATTTAAGAAATATAAAAAATTGGTAAATAATCGAATTTATATGAAATTGAGGAAAATTTTTGAAAATAATTTAATTTTTGACAAAAATTTTATTTAAAAATTTTTAAATAGATGAATTTTGCCAAAAATTTAGTTATCAATTTTTAAAATAATTGAAATCTCGATGAGAATATTAAAAAAATGTTATTGTGTTTTTGCAATCATTTATAATTTTTTCAAAATTAAATTTTTTTAGTGTTTCAACTGAAGTTCATCCATAAATTCATTATTTTTAATAATGAATGAAATATATATATTAAAAAATATAACAAATTTTATAAGAATTTAAATTATTAAAGTTTTTCATAAATGTCACTGTCAACTTTTTAAACAATTTTCGTAAATATAATTAAATTTATTTGAAAAATCTTTCCAAACATTTTTAAATTAATATAGTTAAGTTCTTTTTAATAATTTTTTTTGAAAATTTTGAAAATATTTTAAATTTACAAAAAAATTTTATTAAACCTTCTGTGAAAAATTGATTTATCAGAAAAAATTTATTATAAATTTTGTCGAAGAATTTTATTCAATTTTAGGAAATAATTAAATTCTTTTGTGAAATTTTATAGTAAAACTGTTTCAAAAATAATTGGATTGCTGCGAAGAATTTTATTTATTTATAAAAATAATTGAATTCTTCCGAAGAATTTTATTATTTTTGAAAATAATAGTTCTAATAAAATTGTTGAAAGTAAAGAAACAAAAATAATTAATTATGTACTTATAAATTTTGCATCTGAAATTATTAAAAAATTCATGTTTATATTTGAAAATATAATTAGGTTTCGTGTTTTTAACTAAATTTTGTTTGAAATTCAATTATTTGTTTCTTTTTTTTAATATAATTACTTAAAATATTATGTCTCTAAAGTTTTGAACGTTTAAATGAACGAAAATTTTTTCCTTTTCAATATTTTTCCTTATTATTATCTTTAAATAATAGTTAAAAAAAATTTAACACAAATATTAAGAAAATAATTCATTTTCTAATTTGTAAATTAATATTTTTTCCCAAAATTCAAACATCAAAAAATGTAACAAAAAAATTCGTTCATTTGAACGTTCACAATTTTAAGGGCATAAAATATTTAATTATTTTAAAAATTTTTAATAAAGTTAATAAAGGTTTATAATAATAAATAAATTTAATAAAGGTTAAAGTTTTGAACGTTTAAATAAACGAAATTTTTTTTAAATTACTGTCGAGAAATAAAAGATAATTGAAATTAAACAATATTTAGTTTAAAATTAATTTGTTTTAATCTTAAAAATAGTTTTTCTGTAAATAAAAACAAGTTAACGTAAAAAAAATATTGTTGTTCAATTAAACGTTCGAAACTTTAGGAACATAATTTTTAACTAAAATATTTCGAAAATTTAATTATTTTACAAATTGGTAATTGAATTCTTAATAATATTAATTGTTTTCAATATGATTTACTATAATTTCTTCTAAAGTTGAACTTTTATAAAAAAATTTAATTTACATCTATTAATAAAATTAACTAATTGAATGAAGAATTACAATTTTTATTTCCAACTCTTTTGAAATTAAATTATTTTCGATGCAAATTTAAACCTTTTCATGGCATTTGTGACTTTTATTATAAAAGTTAATTATTATAGTTACGTTTATTATAAAATTTTTTTATAAACTTAATTTTTTTTAAATCTAATGAAATTTTTTATTTAAATTTCAATTTTCGACATTAATTTTGTTTAGAATTAAAGTATATCTTTAAAAAATACTTGAATTAAAATTTCTTGAAACCTAATTTTTTCAGGATTTAGATTAAGTTTTTTTAGAACTTAACAATTTTTTTTAAATAAATATGTCATTCTAATTAATTTTGTCGCAGCAATTTAAATAATTAGAAATTAAAGTTTAAATATTTTTGAGATTAGTAAATAAATTAGTAAATAATTGCATTTTTCAAATGTAATTAATAATTATTCTATTTATATTAGTTAAAATTTATTTATATTAGAAAAATCAAAGTATACTGAATTAACATTCATGTGATTGAAAATTGTTTTCCAACATCAAAAACTTGATTTTTAAAAATAATTATCAAACATTGATATTTTTTCCGTACTTTTTTGTCATAAAATTCCCCCACATATTTCCCTGACTAATTACATTTTCCCTGACGTTTCCCTGGCCTGTGAAAACATGCATATTCTGATTCAACTGACAAATCGATATTTGTCGAATGAATATAAATTTCTCCTCCTCCTTCTTTTAAAAAAGGTATTTTTCTAAAGAGCAATATTTCCTTTTTCAAAAAATGGAAAATCTCTTCAGTATTTTTTTTTTGTAATCCACGTAATGTTCTCTTAAAGACATTCGAAGTGAACAAATTTTTCTTTTCCGAAAATATTCCAAAGACGGCAAGAATCTTTTTTAACCATTTTTTCATAATCTCGTAAGTTTTGCCGCTAGACTTTTAAAAAAAAAAAATTCTTCGAAAGTATGGAAAGCTTTTTTTTGTGACAGGATCTTCTCTGGTTTTTTTTCCAAAGTTAAAAATTTGATATTAAGTTGAATTTTCAATTTTTATGACCGATTTTCCGCGGTAAATTTCATAACTACGCAAATGCTTTTAGAATTTTTCCCATAGGTAAATTTACTTGGAAAATTGCATTCACGCTTCTATTTTTTTTTTGTAAAATTCGATTCTGCATTTTTATGGCTATGGCAGAAAGAGGGAACTCAAGTGGAAAATACTTTAATGTATGTATATCACAGTCAGCAATGTCAGCTCCGGGGATGTAATAGATTACTTAAAGATTTTCATCGAGATTCTCGGACCTTTTTATCCCTCTCTCTCTCTCTCTCTCTGTCTCTCTGTCTCTTCTTTTTCTTCTTCGTGGAATTCACGCTGCTGGACCGTCGTCCTTTTTCTTTTTACACTTACATTCAGCGACCTCATTTCGGTTAAAGTTAAAGCTTGATTCTTCTTGGAACTTCCGGTTTCATGGGTTATGGTGCTCGACTGGCGAAAAGACCGCGTTACCTGTTACGAGTTCGACGGAAAGCTCGTAAAGCTGCTCCAGGAAGTGTAGAAAGTCGAATAGCTCTTCTGCTATTTCGTCCTCCCCTTATATTTTCTGCCATTTCATAATCTTTTTATTCGTCTGTGTGTGTGTGTGTGGGGGAAATATTTCCCTCAATCCTATAATTTTCTCGATATCCGACTGCGAACAATTGAAACTATTAGTTATCGAAACGACATTGTTAATTTAGCATTTTTATTTTGACGAAAAGAACAAATTTAAATTCTTTTTTTCTCTAAAGTAAATAATTAATAAAAATATCTATTTTTCTCTAAAGTAAGTAATAAATAAAATAATATCTAATTTTCTCTAAAGTAAGTAATAAATAAAAATATCTATTTTTCTCTAAAGTAAGTGATAAATAAAAATATTTATATTTCTCTAAAGCAGAGGGTGTCTACTAACCGGTAAAACCGTGAATGAATCAAGAATTTTATGCCAAATTGGGAATTTTTACATCAAATTAAAAAAAAATTTATTATTTTAATTTGTTTTTAAAAATCGCTTTTTATTTCAATTTTTATAGATACAAAACTTTTTTATACTGTTTTCTAAATTTGAACTAGTTAACAATAATTAATTTGATAGTTAAAAATCAATCACTGATTTAAATATAGAGAATGTAAATAAATTAAAAAGAAAATTATCCAATTAATAGAAATTTTGTGAAATTCAACTCAAAAAATTAAATTTGTTAAAGAATTTCATTAGAAACTTTTTAACAAATAGAATTCTTAAAGTATTTCAATTTAATAATTGATAAATAATTGAATTTTATAAAGAGTCACATTTTTATGTATTCATATTTCTTAGTGCGAAGATTAGTAATTAAAATTTCTATTAGTTCATTAAAAAAAAAAAAAAATACACAATTCAAATTTTTTAATGAAATTCAATTTTCCCAAAGTTTTATTTGAAAATTCTGAAAATCAGATTTTTAAAATTTTTCAATTATATTTTTTCAAGACAATTGAATTTTTACAAAACAAATAACTGAAATCTTTTGAAATAATCGAGATTTCTTTACATTCTATTAAAAATAATTTAATTCTTTTAAAGAATTTTATTTAAATTTATCGAAAATAATCAAGAAAAGTTAGTGACCGTAATTATAATATTATTTTTAAAATATAAAATCCCTCTTAAAGTTTTAAATCAATTTTTCGCTTCTAAAAATTAACATTATTAGTAAATAATTAAAATTATTGAACTTTTCTTAAATTTTTATAATTTTTTATTTCTGAATGTTTTATTTTTCTTTTTATTTCTTGAGCAAATTAAATTTTTACTACTTATTAAGTAGATAAATAATCAATTATTACTGCTTAAAATTGTTATGAATTTCAATAAAATTCTTCACAAGAATTGAATTATTTTCATAAATTCATCAATTCTTTGTACTATTAAATTACTTTTATAAATAGTAAAATTCTTTACAGAAATTCAATTATTGTCAATATTATAATTTTAATAAATTTGAAAAATCAAATTTTCAATTAAAATTATTAAAAAAATAATCATTTCTGAAAAACTTAACTCGTCAAAAGAATTAAATTATTCATAAAAAATCGAATACAAATTTTTAAAGCCATTTATAGATTTATTTATGTTCGAAGTCAAATGGATTTAAAATTATTGAGAAAAAAAACGATGAAAAATTATGACAAAACCGGGAAATAACTACACTGAAAAAAAATTTATTTGATTCAAATAACCGATTATTTGTCTATAATCAAATAAATATTTACAATAATCAAATAAGTTTTATTTGAATCAATTAATTAGTATTTGCTTCAAATACTGAAATATTTGATTCAAATAAATTGTATTTGAATCAAATATTTCAGTGATTCAAATAAAAATTATTTGATTCAAGTAAATATTTATTTGATTATAGACAAATAATCGGTTATTTGAATCAAATAAATTTTTTTTTCAGTGTAAGAATTTCGTTAAACGAAAATAGTAGACACCCTGTAAAGTAAATAATAAAAATATTTATTCTCCCCTAAAGAAGAATTTTAATATTAATAGCGATATATTGATTCTAGTCAATATTAACAAAAAAAGAACTAAATTCTCTCAAATCTGGGGAAAAATATGCGCGAAAAGAACTCTCTCTCTCGGTCGTGTCGTATCTCTCGAGACTCACGACAGGAATTTTTGTCTTTTCTTTTCAATACCTTTTTCTCGATTCTGCATTCTGGTATAAATTTCGAATCGAATTTTCCATCGAAACAAAGTTTACAACAGATTTCACTTAACTTATCACATGTCACACTTAAATTTTTCATTTCTTTTTCTCGCCACTGACACATATATAGAATTCTTTAAAGTGACACAGAGAGAGAGGCGAGTAAAAAAAAAGTAATTTTTGACCCTGTAAAAGTACAAAAAAACTTTATGTTTGAGAATTGGGTGAGAAAAAAGAAAATCGTACCAAAAAGTGAGTTTGAAAATTAACTCTGGCTTTACATCTCATCCCTGGCTATATGTAAGCCCTTTAGGACAATTCATAATCAAGGACACGCGATATTTCATTGGAACTGAATTTTCAAGATCCATACCAATAGATATTGGTCTCGAACGGCAATAGATAACTGCGCGCATACGGGAAAAGTCACGCAAAGTGAAGCGATAATTTTACCTTCCAACCCAACTAAAAGTTCATTTTCGAGAACTAATAGAAGAATCTAGACAAGTTGAAAGTATATATAGAGTGGGGAATTTTCGAGGAGATTATCCAGGAAATTTCATTCATTATTTTTTTTAAAAGAATCATGAACCCTATAATATTGGGTTGAATGTTGAATCAAAGAGAATAAAAGGATTATTTAAATTTTCCACTATACAATCGAGTAGTGTATGATTTTATATGTTGGGGAAAAAAAGAAGGGTAAAAATTTTCCGTAAATATAATTGAATCTCTTTTTTTTTACTTTTTTTTTTGTAATTTTTCCCAACACAATGGAACATTTATGATTCTATAAAAACATTATTTCGGAAATATAAATTCATCTACACAATCCTGTAATTTCGCATTCATACTTTTTTCGCGCAGTGAATGAAACGAATTAATTTTCGCAAATTCTAATAAAAAAGAATGATGAATACTTTTTTTTTAAGCATGGAAAAAAATTCTATGGGATTTTTTTTTGTTTGTTAATGATTTACAAAAACAAGTTCGTGTATGAAATGAAATAGTTTTCTGTAATTTAAAAAAATGTTAGTCTTTGACAATATTTATTTTTCTTTATACAAAGCTTTGCGAGGGAAAAATGTAAATTTATTCTTATTCATTTTTAAGTTCAGTGAAGTTTATAACATTTATGGCATCAACGATTGAGAGAGAAAAAATTATTCAGCTTTTGAATCACGGTTGAAGATAGTTTTAAAAATATTTACAATAATTAAAGTTTTCAGAAATTTGAATTTAAAAAATAAAAATTTTTTTTTTGAATTAAAAATATAATTCTTCCAACATTTAATTATTATCTAACAATTTTAACTGAAATTTACTTTTCAAATTCACTATTATTTCTATTTCATGTTTCTACAGTTTTGAACGTTCAAATGAACGAAATTTATGCTTTTTAATTTTTATTCAAATTAGTAATTTTTGAAACTATGATTAATAAAAAATATTTCGTTTATTTGAACGATCAAAACGCAAAGATCGTGTTATTTAAAAGTTTTACGAGAATTCAATTATTAAAAATAAAATAGTTATTGAATAATTAAATATTTCTTGAAAATTTGAAATTGAATTCTTGTCAAGAGTTTTCTCAAAATTTCTTTAAATAGTTAAATTTATTGTAACAAACATTTTATTACAAAATTTAAGAATCTAAACTCAAGCATTTTAGTAATTTAGTAATTTATTTATTTATTTATTTAAATTAAAGTTAATTTCAAATTTAATTTCATTAACTCTTAAGAATATTTTTTCGTGTTGTAAAGTAATTAAAGATGACCGATTGATAAAATCATTATTTTATCTCTACTGAAAATTTTTCAAAATTAATTTCATCATTTCAATTCAATTATTTTTAGAATTTTTATTTAACTACACACAAAGAATTGGATTTCAAACCTACTCAAAATTAAATTCTAAAAAATATTAAATATTTGAGAGTTTAATATTCAATTATTATTATTATCTGAAATTTTGACTAAAATTCATTTTTAAATAAATTTTTATTAGAAAATTCTACGAAAATTCAATTATTTAAATAAAAAAATAAAAAAATAAATAATAATTTATTAAATAATTTAATTCTGATTAAAATTGAATTTTCATAAAGATTTTTTTCCATAAGTTTCTGAGTAATTGAATTAATTACAAGAATTTGAATACAATATTTCAGAATAATTGCATTTTTTTAGAAATTCAATTAAAATTGTTTTTAAAATAATTGAAATTCTATACAACGAGTTTTGTTATTTCTGAATTAAATTAAATTTCTAAAAAGAACTTTATTATTTATGAAAATAATTGAATTATAACGAAGAAATTTATGCAAAATTTGTAAGTAATTAAATATTTATTTAAATGTTTACGCAAAATTTGAATACATTTTTTTTTAATAATTGAATTTTTTTAGAAAATTTTTGAAAATAATTGAATTTTAGAAGAAAGATTTATTATTTATGAAGATTAATGAAATTTTGACGAGAAGAAAAATTTATTTGAGAATTTTTAAATACAAATAATTGTTTACCATTGAATTTTATGAAATTTATCGCCAAATTTTTGACTAATTGAATAATTGAATTTCTAAAAAGAACTTTAATAATTATAAAGATAATTTTATTATTGTGAAGAAATTTAAATAAAATTTGTATATTATAATTATAAACAATTAAATGCTTACGTAGAATATAAATTATGAATAAAATGTTTATTTAATAATTCAATTATCTAAGAAAATTTTCTGAAAATAATGTAATTTTGGAAAAGAATTTTATTAATTAATAAAAAATAATAATTTTGACGAGCAGACATTATTTAGAAAAATAATTAAATTATTGTGCGAAGAAATTAATAAAAACTATTATAAACAATTGAATTTCTGTGGAATTTTTTATTTTTAAAAATAATTGTATTTTTACGAAAAGTTGTATCAAAAGTTTTTTTAAATAATTGAATTCTCTTTTGAAATATTTTATTAAAATAGTAGATATTGAAATTCATTAAATTTTGATTCAATTTTCGTAAATAATTGAATGTTTGCCAAGAATTGAAATGAACGAACTTTATTTATTTCCTCTTCAATTTAAATTTTTATTAAAATAATTTTTTGTCTCATTATAAAATAAATTAATTATGAAGTTTCTAAATGTATTATTTAAGTTTTTAATTTTTATTGCAAACAGTAATTTATAAAATATATATTTTTATTTAAAAATTTTTTTTATATGTTATTTTTTGGATTTATAATTTTAGCGATTTGTAAAATATATTTAATAAAAAAATACTTTCTTCATTTGAACATTCCATATTTGCAATTGTTTGTAACTTCTCTAAAATTATTCATATATTTAATTTTTATTGACAAAATTGAATAAAAAATGTTTACATTCTATGATTTTTAAAAAATGCTAATTTTATTTAAAAAAAAAGTAAGTTAGAAATTAGAAGCGTGAATAGTTTCTAGTAAAAGAGTTAAAAAAATGGTAAATTATTTTACTATTCTTTTTTTTTGGGGGAAATTTTTCGAATTCCCTCTTTTGGAACTGAAATATTTGAGAAACACTATTCGTAATATTCCAAAGCGGGATAAATTTTGAATTCATATTGCATGTGTGGAACATGAAAGGTGAAGAGTGTCACGTGCGCGGGGCGGTTCTCTTAGAAACCTCTAATTGGAATGCGTAATTTTAACCAGGCATTGTTCTCTATATATGGCTTTTGGTTATATATGTCGGATGACGGATGACGCTCAGAATCCTTGCGGAAATTGCATCTTAAATCCATAGTCCGGAACTTTCTCTTCCTTATATCAGGATATAAGACACATTTACGATCCTAAATCTCTTCTCCTCGTTTTAAACAAAAATTGCTATTATCTTCTTCTCCTCTTCTTGACAAATTTTTTTTTTTTTTATTTTTTTTTTGTTGATAATATCAAAGAAAATATTTATCACTAAAAATTACAACTGTCGAGACTATGTTTATAAATATAATTATTTTCTTGTGGGGTCATGTGACATTGACTGATGCAAGAAGTTGTTGCTTAATGACGCAACGATTTTTTTTTTAACAAAAAAAGCAAAGTATGAATCATACAGACAATTATCGCTGCAAATAACTTTTATGACAGATGCGAAATTTTAGATTCAGTTACGTGATTTTCGCTCGATGTTGACTTTGCATTTTGTAATTAATACAAAAAATAATAAATTAGTGTTTGATATTGAATTACAACGATGGAGTTTTTTTCAAAGTTTATAATTAATGATTTGAAAGAGAGAAAAAGAATTATTCTCTACAGACTTCGATGTTTAATTTAAAACTATATTTTTTAATACAAATGTTAACAATATTAAAAATCATTAGCAATTTTTAATAATATTAAAAGTTCTAAAAAAAATTAAAAATATAATAATTATAATTAATTATAATTATAATTATAATAATAGAATCAGAACTACACTGATAAAAAATTTTATTTGATTCAAATAACCGATTATTTGACTATTATCAAATAAATATTTATTTGATTCAAATAAAAATTATTTGTTTCAAATAAAAATTATTTGTTTCAAGTAAATATTTATTTGATAATAGTCAAATAATCGGTTATTTGAATCAAATAAATTTTTTTTCAGTGTAGTTCTGATTTTATTATTATAATTATAATTATAATTAATATATAATATTCTATTTTCATTTCTAAAATTTTATTTATGGAAAATAAAAATATAATAATATAATAATATAATAATTTATAATAATTAATAATATATATATATATATATATATATATATATAATATATATTATAATTAATAATATAATAATTATAATAAAATATAATAATTTACATTCTGTGAAAGTTGAAGAAAAGGTGAAGAAATAAATCAATTTAGATTGAATAAATAAAATAATGTTCATATTCCATTATTAGCAATATTTGTCAATTGTCAACAGTCACATTTTTCCCAAGGAGATAAAAATTTACAAAAAAAAAAAAATATATTTAATGCAGTAGTCGTTAAGCAAACTACGGTTTTAAAAAAAAGTGTTCTCTGTGTATACACAAGCAGAAGAAATTGGAAGAAGTGAAAATAAGGTTGACAAGACTTTTCCCACACAGAAAGCTTCAATGTTATACGCAAAACAAGGAAATACATGAAAAGTGGAGGGAAAAAAATAGAAACATTGCTGGCATGCAAAAATAATGAAAAAAATTCCAGAAATGTATACACAAAGACTTTAAACAAAAACAGAAAAGGAAAATAATATTTAAGCATAACGATGTATTACAAGGCAACTATACTGCTGGAAATTAAGGGAGAGAAAAATTCTACACATATTTTTCAAATATACAAAGAAAAAATTTATAATTTTCCATTTTTTTCCACCTTATTAATTTTTTAATAATTTTTATTATTTTTTTAATAACTTTTATTAACTTTTAAATAATTTTCATTAATTTTTAAATAATTTTTATTCATTTTTTTATAATTTTTTATCATTTTTATTAAATTTTTATAATTTTTTGTAATTTTTATAATTTTTTGTAATTTTAATAATTTTTTAATAATTATTATTAATTTTCAATGTCATTTACCTGTCATTGAGTAATAAATAAAAAAGAAACAAATATAAATAATGCAATTTCGCATAGAAGGAACAATAAGTCTTTGTCATTATATAACTCCTTTTTTTCTTTTTCTTTTTTTTTTCGTTTTTGAACGTGTGAGTAAGCGAATCGATAAATCGACGGTAACTCCATACACTTAGTTTGCTCACAGCGATAAATTCGCATTTGTGCGAATCTGAGCGATATTTTTGATTGGGTAAGAGGCATCAGAAATCAATTACACTGGTTTGACAGTGATTGAAATAGAAACTGAAACAGCAGCGAGAGGATTTTTATGCTATCGTGGTAAAAATATTTCTCTCAAAACTTCCACTGTGTGTGTATTTATATACAGATATACAACAAAAGTCGTTTTAAATAAATGAAAATTAATTTCCAAAGTTTGCTTTCAGCTTAATCAATGTCAAGAGTATTACTCAAATAGAATTTTTATTAAAAAAAAAAAAAAGTTCGTTTCTAACTAAACTAAATTATGAATACGTACAAAAATTACAATTAGATAAAATAGATTAAAATTAATGACCCGCAAATTTTGAACGTTCAAATGAAGGAAATATTTTTTGTTACAAATATTTTCATGAATTAATGATTGGAATAAAAGTATCTTTATGTTTTGAACGTTCAAATGAACCATTTATTTTTTATTTAAGTTATTTTAATAAATTACTTATAAAAAAAATTTAAAAACTAAAATTTTACGCTTAGAAACTTAGTAATTAATTTTTTAGATAGTAACGCAAAATAATTGCAGTAAAAATTTAATTTTTAGAAGAAATAAATAAATTTCGTTCATTTGAACGTTTAGAACTTTAGGCTTTTGGAATAAAAATTTAAAACTTAAATTCTACGTTTGAAAAGTTTAAAAATTAATTTTTTTTGATAGTGACTCAAAATTATTGTAATAAAAATTGAATTTATTTGACGAAAAATTAAATAAATTTTGTTTATTTGAACGTTTAAAACTTTAGAATCATAAAAATTACAATGATTAGATGTTTTCGAAATTTTTATCTTTCAAAGCAAGGAAATTTATTTATTTTTCCTTTTAAATTTAAATCTTATAATAATATTGCGTCAAGTATTGAAAAATTATTTATAAAGTTTCGTATTTTTCAATTTGTTGTCGATTTTTTAAAAAAATAGTAATTTTTGATGCTTCTAAAGTTCTGAACGTTAATATGAAGGGATTATTTATATTTGGATTTTGGAAGAAAAAATTAATTTACAAATTAAAAAATAAATTATTTTCTTAATATTTGTGTTATATTTTTTTAAAATGTCATTTATAATTAATCAATTATAATATTTTTCCTTTGCGATATTTTTGAATATTATTATATAATAATATTCAAAAATATCGCAAAGGAAAAATATTATAATTGATTAATTATAATAAAAAATTAATAATAATCATAAATTAATAGTTAACTTAATTGATCCCTAGAGTTCGGATAAGTCGTAGTTTTTGTCCATTATCGCAATTAAGAAATTTATTTAAAACCTTTAACGAAAAAATTTGCCCATATTGTCCAAAATAATTACAAAAAACTATTTTATCTAATAAAATGTAAGTTGAAAGAAGTCAAAAAAAAAAATATGTAGGGAAAAACAAAATTAATATTTTTAAACTTATTTAATTTATTTTTGTTTTTTTTTGTTTTTGATGCGACGTCGGTGAAGTTTGCAACGTTTATGATCAACGATTGAAAGAAAAAAATTATTTTCCTACTAATAAAAATAATATTTTTTGTTCACAAATATTTTCTTTTGTAAATCATTATTAAAAAAATTAATCGTACAATTTTCTTTACAAAAATTTATAACAATTTTCTCAAAAAAATATTATTTTCTAAAATCGTTGACAATAAACGTTGTGAACTTCACCAGCGTTTTGATGCGTGACACGAAAATAATAATTATAATAAAATTTAAATTTAAAAAGAAAATTGAAAAAAATGTTGTCCCTAAAATTTTTAAGAGTTTAGAGAGGTAAACTTTGAAACTTTTAGGGACATTATTTTTTATTTTGATTTATTAAAAAAGTTAATTTTTCCGCATTGTACTTTATACGTGTGTATATACTCACATGGAAATTAGTTTTTGATTTATAGTTTTTAAACTGTGAGCGAAGGAAAATATAACATTTAAATATTCTTTGGAGTTTCGTATTTAGATCATTCTTTGATATAAAATAAATACATAATGGGAAGCATTTTTTAAATCGAGTAATTTATGACTATTGTACAGTTTGACCTTGTTTTAATCTATAATCTCCCCTCCTGAGTGTATCGCTTATCATTTTTTATGTACCTATGGAGAACTATAGAAAGAGAAAAATTACCCCTCTATAAGGAGGGGAAAATCTAGACTTAATGTGTTCAGTTAATTAGGACGAAATTAGGTTTGTTAGTAATGTTAATTAGAAATATTTTAATTGATAGTGAACATTTATTTTAATTATATAATTTTATTATATGAAAATTACAATTTTGTTAAATAATTGAATTTAAAAATGTCTAAACTTGAAACTGTGATTAAAAATTGAATTTAAAATGATCAAAATTGCCATTTGAAACAGAATTGAATTTAAAAATGTTTTAAATTCAAATTTTGACAAAAATTTGAATTTAAAATGATTAAATATTTAATTTTGAAAATAAATTGAATTTAAAAATGTTTAAAATGGAAATTTTTATTGAAAATTAAATTTAAAATGATCAAAATTAAACTTTGACAAATAATTTAATTTAATTGTATGAAAATTATAATTTTGTTAAATAATTAACTTTAAAAATGTTTAAAATTGAAAATTGAATTTAAAATGATCAAAATTCAAATTTGAAAAATAATTGAATTTTATTGTATGAAAATTATAATTTTGTTAAATAATTCAATTTGAAAATGTTGAAAGTTGAAATTTTGTTCATTAATTGAATTTAAAAATGTTGAAAGTTAAAATTTTTATAAAAATCCAATTTAAAAATGTTTAAAATAGAAATTTTTATTTAATATTTAATTGACAATTATTAAAAACAAAATTTGAACAATATTTGAATTTTATTATAGGAAAATTACAATTTTGTTAAATAATTGATTTTAAAAATATTTAAAATTGAAATTTTTATTAAAAATTGATTTTAAAATGATAAAAATTGAAATTTACAAAATAGTGAATTTAAAAGTGTCTAAAATAAAAATTATTATAAAGAATTGAATTAAAAAAAATAAAAATTTAAATTTATAGAAATAACTTGTTTTTCAATTTGTTAAAATTCAAATTTTGACAAAAATAATTAAATTGAAAATGAGAAGAGTTGAATTTTTCTGGTAAATAATTAAACTCTTTGCAAGAATTTAATTATTTCCAAACATTTTTTTCAATACAATTTAAATGCCATTTTCCAAAAGAATATAATTTTAATAAAATTATTTTAAGAATTTAAGAATTACTCGAAAAATGAAATTACTTTGAAACATTTTCTTAGAAATCGTCAAAAGAATTCAATTATTTAAAAATTTGTTGATTAAACTCATTGTGAGAATTCAATTTTAAGAAATATACAATTATTCAGTAAATTATTTTCTTTTGTATTAAAATAATGAAATATTCGTAGAATTTCCTAAAAAAATTGATTTAATTTGAATTATAGTTAAAATTATAGATTATCAGAATTTATATTAAAATTGATAAAAAAATGAATTATAGTTAAATCGATTTTTTGTAGAAAATTCTACACGAATTTAATTTTTTTTTAGTAGAAAAGTAAATAATTTATTGTATAATTGAATAATATTTCTCAAATAATGATTGTTCATAAAAAAATTTTAGTGATTTTTAAAAATGTTTCAAATTAAAATCTCTAAAAAATTTGAATTTGTTTACCTTTTATGTTTTTTAAGTAACAATTTTACAGAATTAATGATTTTTAAAAAGTTTGATTGAATTATTATTTTATAAAATTGAATTTGTAAACAAATAGATTTCAAAATTCTGAAAGAACTTTTCCTTAAAAATTATTTAAAATAATAATAATTGATTTACATATAAAGAAGAATTATGACTCAAAATTTTGATTTTAAATTTGGTTTTTTGAGTCGTTTTTCCTATTCATCTCAAAATTTTGATTTCAACTTTGGATTCAGCGGAAAAAAGTACATAGAAATATACTACTGTAGTGTTATAAATTTTTTTTTAGTTTTTTTATTTTAATTTGGTTTTTTTGTGTTGATTTTTGAGTATGAATTGAAAAAAAGAACCAATTTGACAATTCTGACTTTGGATTCGGATTCAGCGGGGAAAATAGATGGGAATGTTGTAGTGTCTCGGTCAAACTTTTTTTTTGTGCCTGTGTTATGAAAAAAAACATATGATCCCCAAGTTTTGAACGTTTAAATAAACGAAATATTTTAATAAATTACTAATCATAGGATTATAACGAAACTTTTACGTTTACAAACTCAGTAATTAATTTTTTTTGTTAGTGACGCAAAATAATTGCAATAAAAATTTAATTTTTAGAAGAAATAAATAAATTTTGTTCATTTGAACGTTCAGAACTTTAGCATCTTAAAAATTCGACAAAAATATCGAAAAAGTTGTTTATAAAAATCGGAATAGTGACAAAAGTTTGATTTTATAATTGCCTAATTTTTAATTCTAGATAATAGTTAAAAAAGTTGAAGTCCACAACGTTGATTATGAAAAAAAAATTTATTTAATCTATTCCAACATTTTTTTTAATTCAGTATTTAAATGTATAACAATTATTAATATCAGATCATAAATACTTTTCTATTTTTTCTAAAGAATTTTGTTATTTGATTATTTTAATATGGCGTCATCTTTTATTAATTTACTATGTGAACAATTTTTTCCGTTGATAAACGTTGTGGACTTGAACTTCACAGAACTTTAGAGTTTAGAATCTTAAAAACATGAAAAAATTGATCAATAAATCTTCATGTTCTACAATAATTATATTCTTATAAGTTATTTTCTATATACAGGAGCATAAAATATAAATTATTTTTGTTAAGAATAACGTGAAGTTTAATATTCTTTTTAAAATAAGTTTTAAAATTTATTACGCCGCACAAAGTATAATTATTTTGACATTCGCCTTTTTGCTTTTAATCTGAATAAATTAAAGAGATCACATCCTCCTGAAATGGTTATAGTGCAGCGTTGGTACCTACCATTCGTGTTATGATTTTACATGGAATGATTAACGCACATGTGAACTGGGTAAGGTCGACTGAAACGACCCCGACTCGCTCTCAAGAGAATGTGCGGCACTCTCAGATTCCGGCAGTATCGTCGAGAGTAACGAAGTTTGCGGATTCCATTTCAAAAGCTCGCTCTACGTGTTCGTACAGAATGGTAGTGTGTGACGATTTGTAAGTCGGCTCATGTTCCCGACTCAACTGTACTTAATTTAACGTAAGTCAATTGGACATGGATCCACTTCAATTGCAGTGTGATGAACGGTGGACTGACGTCAGTATATAGTCCGATTAGCGACGACGCAAGCTCTCCTACTCGTATGCTCAAAGCTTCTCGATTTCAGAGTTGTCAAGTGAATGGGGCTCTTGATCAATGAACTCCTAATTCGATTTAAGAAAGATACGGGGCAATTTTTCTTTTTTGCGCGACAAACTTATTCCATTATCTTCATTTTTAACTGTGGGACGTTCGGCTGCGTTTCTTTTCGGACATTTTTTTTTGTAAATTTAATTTTATTGCTTATTGCTTCCTCATACTGAGGAAGTATTGTAATACCAAAATTTTTCGACTTCGATTTTTTGACATATCTTTATGTTATTTGTTGACCTCAGGAGTTCAAAAATGATGATCCCCAAGTTTTGAACGTTCAAATGAACGAAATATTTTTTCACTGAGTATATTTTTATAAATTACTAATCACAAACAAATTTAAAAACTGAAATATTTATGTTTAGAAACTAAGTAATTAATTTTTTGAATAGTAATGCAAAAAAATTGCAATAAAAATTTAATTTGTAGAAGAACTAAACAATTTCGTTCATTTGAACGTTCAAATGAACGAAATATTTTTTGACTGAGTATATTTTTATAAATTACTAATCACAAACAAATTTAAAAACTGAAATATTTATGTTTAGAAACTAAGTAATTAATTTTTTGAATAGTAACGCAAAAAAATTGCAATAAAAATTTAATTTGTAGAAGAACTAAACAATTTCGTTCATTTGAACGTTCAAATGAACGAAATATTTTTTGACTGAGAGAAATCAAATCAAATTTAAAAATCAAAAATTTTGGAAAATAAGACTTTTTTGAATATTTTGTTGAAAAATGTATAAATAACTTTAAAACTATCATTATCATCTTGTAGAGCATTAAAAAACGCTTCGATTGACCTATTTTTGAAGCTGATTCGATTAGAAATAAAGAAGTTATTCATATTTTAAAAAACAAAAATTGTGATGGAAACTTAAAAAAAAAATTTTTTTTAATGTGGAACATGAATTTTTAATCAAATAAAGAGAAAAAATTATTACATCAATTGAGAATAATTGTTCAAAATATATATTTTATTATTATTAACATCTCTATGAGGAAGCAAAGTGTTCATGAAATGATCACCAAAATTATAACAAAAATATATAAATTGGCAGCGGTTTTTATTATTTTTTTTTTTGTTTTTGAAAATTAAGTTTGTAGGAAAGAAAGAGAGTAAATTTTTCATTTTTGTGACAAGGACGTTAAAGTTCACAACGTTTATCAACGAAAAAAATTATTCACTTAATAAATTAAAATGATCTCCAAGTTTTGAACGTTCAAATGAACGAAATAAATTTTTCTTGAAGGCATTTTAATAAATTACTAATCATAAAAAGTTTATAAACGAAAATTTAACCTTTAAAAACTCAGTAACTCATTTTTTGGATCGTGACTTTTTTTTTTTTTTTTTTTTAAGTAATTAAAACAAAAATTTTATTTTTAGAAGAAATAAATAAATTTCCTTCATATTTGAACGTTCAAAACTTTAGGATCCTAAATTAAACAAAAATAAAGCAGCAAGATTGTTATAAAAATATTTAGAAAAAATAGATTGATGTTTATGTTATTATAATAATTGTTATATAAATAAATAGTAAATTAAAAATAATTTTTCAATTAAACAAATTTTTTTCGTTGATCAAAGTTATAGACTTCAACTTCGTTTTGTGACATTGTTATTTTTTCATTTTATGCATTTTGTACTTTTTGTACTTTTTACACATTTTGTATGTTTTATATATTTCAACTATATTTTTTTCTTATTTTTAATGATAAAATTATAACAATTTCACTTCTTTCATTCACTGAAGAAGAAAAAAACTTTTTAAGAATATTTTTTTCATCTTAAACCTTGGAAAAAATTGAGTTATTTTTATGATCCTGAAGTCCTGAACTTTCAAATGAACGAAATTTATTTATTTCTTCGCCAAATTAAATTTTTATTACAATAATTTTGAGTCATTATCAAAAAATTTAATTTCTAAAGTTTTTGAACGTAGAAAAAGAGTTTTAAAATTTTATTCGAATTAGTATTTTATGAAAATATTTCTAATGCAAAATATTTTGTTTATATTTAAACGTTCAAAACTTGTGGATCATTTATTTTTTCGGTTTTGTGAAAAAAATATTTTTCGATGACCAGTGTCGACGTCAACTTCAGAGACTTATGTTTTATAAATTTTGTACTTTTGATAAAGTTTGTACTTTTTATACATTTTGTACTTTTTATAAATTTTGTACTTTTTATACATTTTGTACTTTTTATAAAGTTTGTACTTTTTATACATTTTGTCCTTTTTATATATTTTGTATTCTTTTTATACATTTTGTACTTTAGAGAAAATATCTTTTTGTTTCAGGTGAGTGTCCTTTTCACTACATGCTTTTCTGAGACGTTGACAATTTTTAAGGTCAGTGTATATTTTATTTATCGGACGGAGAAAAACGGCACTTCAACATTAATGCTTATCTAGATGTTGAAGCTTAATATATTTATTCCTCAAAGGAAGAAACCGACAGAAAATCAGGAAAAAAATTAGTAAAAATTTATCTTCTTCTATATTTTAAAAGAAAAAGACATAAATGAAATTTTACATTCGATTTTATGAAAGCGGGTGGGATTCAATTTTCAATATTTTAATAATGAATTAAAATTTGCTTTTTAAAAAAAATTTACAAAAATTATCTTTACTAATTCAGATTTAAAAAGTTTCGGCAATTTTCATCTATTTCACTCTTTTTAGTTAATTTTTTATTTAAGAATTTCAATCAAAAAGCAGTATTCTAAAATAGGGTATTAAAATAATTAAATTTCTGCGAAGAATTCTTTAATTATGAAAAGAATTGAATTCTTAAAAAGAATTTTATCAATTATGAAAATAGTTGAATTCTTAAAGAGAATTTTATTAAAACTTATAAAAGTAGTTGAAGTTCTGCGAAGAATTTTATTATTTATGGAAAATTTTCTTAGAAGTTTTGAAAAGAATTGAGTTCTTCTATGGAATATTATTAAATTTTATGAAAATAATTAAATTTTTTAGAAGAATTTTGAAATTTATCAAGTTAATTGTTTTCAAGGCAAGAATTTTATTCAAATTTTTGAAAATAATTGGATTTGTTGAATTTTATTCTTAATGAAGATAATGGAATTGTTGACAAGAATTTTATTAAAATTTGCAAATGTAATTAAATTTTTGGCTCAAAGTTTTGTTTTTTCTCACAATAATTGAATTTTGGACAATAATTTTATTGAAATTTTTTGAAAATAATTGAATTTCGTTTATAAATTTCATTATTTATGAAGATTATTTATTTTTATTATTTTCAAAGACAATTAAATTTTTGACAAATATTTTTATTTTATATAAAAATATAGAAACGAAAAGTAATAGAAATGGTAAAAATAGTGAAAATAGAATAAAATTAATAAAAACGATAATTAATTAATCGCTAATTAGAATGAAGTAAATTATTTTCCATATTATAATAAACAAAAAGTCTTACACTCGATTCTACCTATTTTTCTATGAAATAAAAATTAAATTTTCCTGAAACTTTCCAAAACTACTCAACTTTACTTCACCGGATTACTTAACGGATTATACACATATGTGGAATAAAATCTACCAAAAAGTTCACTTTCGTCAAAATTTCGCAGATATGTTTTTTTTTGCCTCTACAAATTTTCTCTCTCTTTTTTTTCAAATTTTTGAAATGAGAGAGATACTAATGGCACAAGATAACAAATATTGGTACAAATATATAACAAGGAGCATGAGCTTGTTTGAATCAACTGTGCATACCAGAACACTTGTGCATGAGTCCAACCTAATTTGCAATGAGGGTGCGTGTGTACCTACACAGATATAGTGGACTACGTTATACTGGGCTGTCGGTATTATGTACTTGGACTAAAGTGAAGTAGACTCGTGGGATTTATGTCCGCAAGACCGACCACTGGAATCCTAGCATGCAGTCAACTGTTTGCCAGCCACGCTTTACCGAAACCAATTGAATATTAATTGTATTAAATAGTTCGAACTGATCATACACATTGATCTTTTTGTGTCAATTAGCAAATAGGAAAAAAAAATAATTATACACCATTTTGTTTACCGAAACCACATCGTCTCTTCTGATATTGACATTATCACGTCAGTGAAGTCCTCAACGTTTATGATCAACGATTGAAAGAAAAAAATTATTTTTTCACTAGAAAGAATAAAAATGTTTTGTTCCGAAATATTTTGTTTGTAAATCATTATTCAAAAAATTAAATGTATTATTTTATTTACTAAAATTTATAAAAATTTGCTTGAAAAATATTTTTCTTCAGAAATCGTTGATTATAAACGTTGTGAACTTCACCAACGTCATTATCCCTGAATCTGAATTCTAGTTCGAAATAACTCATTTTTCGTTCAATATCTGCTGAATTTTTGCTATGATCCCCAAGTTTTGAACTTTAAAATGAACGAAATATTTTTTATTAAAGATATTTGAATAAATTACTAATCATAAAAAAATTTATAAACTAAAATAATACGTTTACAAACTCAGTAATTGATTTTTTAAATAGTGAAGCAAAATAGTTGCAGAAGAAAAATTTAATTTTTAAAAGAAATACATAAATTTTTTTTCATTTGAACGTTCAGACTTTTAGGATCATTTTTTGCTTCATTCGCAAGTTTTGAAAAAAATAAATAAATTAGTAAAATTCTACAAAGTGTAAGTAAAATTTTTCTGTTTACGAGTAAAATTTTTACAAATCAAGAATTGTGGTAATTTTTTCATAGTAGTTTTTCTAAGGACTAAAGACATTTTCTCTAAAATATAATTATTTTCGCATAAGCAACAAAATTTTTTGCAAAAGTTCAATTATTTTCCAAAATTTTATGGAAAATGATGGAAAATAATTTACTTCATTCTAATTAGCGATTAATTAATTATTGTTTTTATTCTATTTTCACTATTTTTGCCATTTCTATTACTTTTCTTTTCTATATTTTTTAAGATCCTAAAGTTCTGAACGTTCAAATGAACGAAATTTATTTATTTCTTCTAAAAATTAAGTTTTTATTGTAATTATTTTGCTTCTCTATCCAAAAAATTAATTACTTAGTTTATAAATGTAAATTTTTATTTTTTAAATTTGCTTATGTTTAGTAATTTATTAAAATATCTTCAGTAAAACATATTTCGTTCATTTGAACGTTTAAAACTTGGGGATCACTATTTTTTCTATAAATATTTATTTAAATTCCATAATTTTTATTAAAATCAAATAAATTTAGTCTCTAAATATGAATTAGTAAAAGTGTTTGCAAGTTTTGAAATAGTAACTGGTTTTTACTTTTAAACTTAGTAAAAAATTAAAAAAAAAAATTAAAAAAAAATTAAAATAAAAAATTAGTAAAATTTACTAAATGAAAAAATTAATTTTTGAATAAACAATAATTGAAAAAGCAACAATTTTTGTTTTTGAGTTATTAAAAATATACACAAAAGGTAAAAATTGCAATAAAAATTAGAAACATAGGTATATTTTATACTTAGAAATTATGCAATTAATTTTTTTAATAGTGCGCAAAATTATTGCAATAAAAATTTAATTTTGAAGAAAAAATAAATAAAGTTTGTTCAATTAAACGTTTGAAAAATTGAGATCGTTAAATTTAAATTAATAAATTTAAGTAATAACAAATTAGTAGAGATTACAATATTTATACGTAAAATTTACTACTTCGAAAACATTAATTGAAAGAAGTAATAATTTTTACTTTTGAAATGTTAATGTTTGCTTTTGAATTAGTAAATTTTGTTAATAAATTAGTAGAAATTAGTATTTTTTAGTAAAACTTACTAATTAAAAATCGTTTTCAAAAAGCAATAATTTTTCCTTTGAATTTGTGAATTTTACTAATAAATTAGCGGCAATTATTATTTATTTAAAAAAAATTACTTATTCAACAGTATTTTGAAATATCAATTTTGATTCTTGAATTTTGAACATTGAAATGAAGAAAATGTTTGTTAATAAAATTGTATATTCGGAAATTACAAATTGCAATTAAAATTAGGTACTTAAATTTTACACCTTGAAACTGTACTCTCTAAAGTAGTAAATTATCGAATTAGAAAAATTTTAGTTAATTTAATCAATAAATTAGTAAAAAGTACTATTTATTAGGAAAATTTACTAATTCAAATGCAAAAATTCAGTTACTAATTCAAATTAGTAAACATTTTTACTAATTGAAAAGAAAGTGGAATTAATTTTTCTGATAGTGACAACAAAATTGTTGTATAATAAAAATTTAATTTCGAAGAAGAAATAAAAAAAATTCATTTATCTGAATGTTTCAAAATTCGAGATCATTGAATTTTTGCTTTTAAATTTAAGTAATATAACAAATTGTAGAGTTTACAATATTTATTAGTAAAATTTACTAATTTGAAAGCATTAGTAAAAAAAACAATTTTTGCTTTTGAAGGAATAACTTCTACTACGAAATTAGTAGGAATTAATGTTTATTAATAAAATTAGCGAATATTACTAATTCAAAAACAAAAAAATCAAATTAGTAAACTTTTTTACAAACTAAAAATTAGAGATTGTATTTTTTTGGAAAATTATTCAATACAAACTAATTTTTATTTAACAACCAAGTTTAATTGGTGATTTGAATAAAAGAAATTTTTTTCAAGACAAACTTTCGAAATATTGAAACTAAATTGAGGTATTGAGTTAGAATTCGGAGACATGGTTCTCGTATTGATCTTTTCAAGATACTTCCGTTTGCTGCCAAATTTTGAACTTTTTAAATATTGATTAATCTAATTGGTGGATTTTGAGGTAATATTAACACAATATTACAATGCAATATGCTCTGAATATTACAATGTAATATTACCTCAATATTGGAGAACGATATTGACACAAATTAATATCACTGTTCAATATAATGTCAATATTGTCTGAATATTGGGGAATATTGAATGCAATTTGGATTTTGTGGAAGTTTTTTTTATTTAGAATTCTTTTTTTCTAATTAAATATCAATTAAGCTTATTAACAAAAAGTATAGTAATATTTAATGTTCGGTAATATTTTCAATTTTTGGTAAACTTTTTTATTGTTATAAAGTTTTCCTTATTTTACTTAATTCGCAAGTATTTTTTGTTTATGAGTTTCTAAAAAAGAAAATAATTGACAAGTTTTGAACGTTCGAAAAAAGGAAATATTTCCAGAAATTATTGATTCAGACAAAAATTAGAAATTTTACATTTAGAAACTTGAAAAAAAAATTTTTTCATGACTCAAATTTTTATTGTTAGAAATGTAAGTTTTTGTGACAAAAATTAAAAATGAAGAAATAAATGAATTTCGTGCATTCGAACTTTTGAGAAAGTATAAGATTATGTTAGCAAAAAGTTTTCTAGAGTTTAATTTATAAGTAGTAAAGGGCATTTTTAGTCAGACGAGGTTTCAAATTAGCTTGTAATTATAGAATCAGTAGTAGAGTCGAATTGCAGTCAGACGGAGATGTTCTACTCTTATTATCAGTAGTAATAGTAGCGTTTTAGTCAGACAATGAGATTTTGAATTAATAACAAGAAATTCTATTAAAGTGGTAGTTTGATAATTTGAATGTTTTTTAAAATAATTTTTTAATTAAAGCACTACTTAGGTTATTTTAATTGTTACTGGATTTTTTATTTCTTTATTTATTGATTAACATATTAATAATATTAATATTTGCGAAATAAAACAACTGTTTTGAAAAGTCTTTTTAAAATGTTTTTTAATTTCTTTTTTTTTAAATTTAATCTGAAATTCTTTCGCGAAAAAAAGTATAAAGCAATGTTTACTATTTGTGAAGTGAAACAACTTTTTTGAAAATTTGTTTTTGATGTTTTTTAATTTCCCTTTTTTATTTTCTTTGTTCTCAAACTAATTTTTTGCTTAATTTTCCTTACAACTTTATTTCGAAATTAAAATTTACTTTAGGAATTTTTAAAAATTGCAAAAAATTCGATTTTATTTACACGGAGAAAAAGAATTGTTACGTTGAGAAAAAGATTGTTAATGCACGATTAACAAATTTATTTATTAACAATTTATAAAAGTTTTTCTAATAACAATAAACCTGTTGGAGTAACAACAAATTTTGTAAGAAAAAAATTTGTTTGTTCTATCTTAACAATTCCTTTTTTTCTGTGTATATTAATTAAATTAAATAAAAATTAAATAAAAATTAATTAACGATTAAATAAAAGTTAAATAAAATTTACTCTCTGAAATTGAATTATTAAAAATTTTCACAAATAAATTCCTTTGAATATTGAATTGCATTTGGATAATAATTTTTACTGTATAAATTTTTTTTCCGAATTGGTAAATTATTCGATATGATGAAATCGTGATACTCGCAAGAATTGGAAAATTTATCTCCGCTGTAAAATTTCAAACAGTCGTTATTTTATATTTTATTAATCGCCGTTTTCATACATTATATTTAAAAATCATACTTTTTGTAAATGTTTTTTTTTTGCAAAAGTTTTAATGAAAATTCTCTTTTGCGATGGAATTAGTTGAAAATGTTTATTTTATAAAAGCTGGAATTATCCCTTCAAAATTGGAAATGTAAAGCGAATTCGTTTAACGGACATTCCACTTGATACTTGTATATATGTCAGTCAGAGGGCTTTCCATGTTTTGTTTTATGATAGCGAATCAACTTGAAGAGTTAACAACTCAAATGTGGTTATAACAATCCGATAATATAATGGATATTCAAATTGATACCTTCGTCCCAAAAAAAAACATTCTACACTGAAAAAAAAAATTATTTGATTCAAATAACCGATTATTTGTCTATAATCAAGTAAATATTTACTTGAATCAAATGATTTTTATTTGAATCAAATAAATTGTATTTGAATGAAATATTTCAGTATTTGAAGCAAAAACTAATTAATTGATTCAAATAAAACTTATTTGATTCTTGTAAATATTTATTTGATTATAGACAAATAATCGGTTATTTGAAACAAATAAATTTTTTTTTCAGTGTAGCTTTGCAGATGGAAAAAAAGTTGTCTAAACATTTCTATTTTGTTTTTGGTTAATTTAGACGAAATATATTTAGACTAAAATATAAATAATACAAACTTTACAGAAAAATAAAATTATTTTAATTTTTAATACACTGGTTATTGAATATCCATTTTTTATGGTGCAAAAAAAGGCATTTTTAGGGATCGTATTTTATTCGTTGATTATATCGTCGATATTGTAATAAACGGTTATTAATACTCAGTTCTTGAAAAATAATTTCCCTTTAATGCGCTATGCTGTTTGTATTTCCTAGTAAAATCCAATAACATAAAACGAAAAAGAATATAAAAATTAAAATGAATGCGAAATTGTCGGGTTAAAAATTACGAGATAGAAAACTTGAAATTATTGACTTATTTGCCAGTTGGAGTTTATGGTTCATTTTTTTTATTATCGCTCGTAATGATATACAGTAGTAGGTATAAATTTTTCTCTTTACTGCAATCTTATTTGTTTAGAGTGAGAGAAAGAAAATGTAAATAAAACCATAAAAAATTTTGTAATTTATTATATAGAAATTTCGTGTATTACTTTGTTTGTTATTTACTCGCGCATATTTTTTTTCTTTTCCCTTTTTTTTTTGTTTGTATCATTATTTCCTTTTAGTTTGTTAGTTTTCGGTTTATACTCAGTTGGAGTTTTCATTTCGCGGTTGAAAATATCACATCAATTCGTTGTCGGCTTATCATTCCAGAGCTCGGTGATTAAACTTCCTCGGTTTTTCCAGCATATCTGGCATATTCATGAGCATTATAGAGCTAGCATTTTTTTTTTTGCTTTGGTATAATGGAACTTTCTTCAAAATTAAGCAAACTTTTAAGTAATGAGAGGTTGTTTATGAAAAAGCAACAGAAAATGGCGCTAAATTTTGTTCTGAAAGTTCTAAACGCAGGGTTGTCGCAGAAAAATTCTATTTTGTTTTTCTCTGTGTTCTTCCTGTTTTTTAGATGAAATTTTGAATTTTTCTCTGACCCTAAAGAATATTCTGTAGTCAGTCTTAAAATTATTTGATACTCAAAAAAATGTTCTTATTATATTTATCTACGAATTAATGAAAGAAGAAAAGAATAATTAAAAAAATAAAAATGGGAAATTTATTTGAAGACATCAGAAACTTATTTTTTAATTAAATATTTAATCATTATTACTTTTACATAGAAATTAGGAATTTTGGAAAACTTCAAATTTAAACCTTTCTTAATTGTTTATGTTTTTTTTTTATATTTTTAATTTTTTATAATAATATTTAAAGATGACTGAGTGGTAAAATAATTCAAAGTACAGTTACTGTAACTTCTACTAAATTATTTTCTTCATTTCAATTCAATTATTATTTTTCTTTATTTGAATAAAATTCCTACTCAAATGAATTATTTTTAATAATTTTTGAAAAAGTTTCTTCTTGAGAACTTTTTGATTCATTTGTTTACAATTTAATTTTACCAAAAATTTTAATTTTTTCGGAACTTCTTCAATTAAAATTATATTAGAAAAAAAAATATCAAATAATTTTGAAATGAATTCAATTAAGCTTAAAAAAAATTCGTTCTACAAAATTATTATTTAAAAGTAAAAAAATTCAAATTTTCAAAGATTTTAATTTGAAACCTTTTGAAAATTAAATTACTTCCAAAAATTTACGATATATAATACTTTTAATATTCAGCTATACTCTAAACTTTTAACTCATATATTTGTGTGTAAATCAATTTTTATTAGAAAATTCTATGAGAATTTAATTAATTAATTCTAAAAGTAATAAATAATTTCTTGAATAATTGAATATTTCTTAATGTTAGTAAACTAAGTAAACTAAACTTTAAATATTTCCTAATATTTTTAAGAAGAATTACAATTTTTCAGAAATTACTTTAAAACTGTATAGAAAATCAGTGAAATTAAATTAAATTAACTATATAACTGAATTTCTGTAAATACTTTATTATTTAAAAAAATAATAGATACAAACCAAAGAAAAGAATTTGTAAAATTTCAACATCAATTCTTGTGAATATTACTAAAATAATTTAGTAATTCAATTTTACTAATTAATAATTTTTTAATAGAAGGTAAATTAAGTAAATAAATAAATAAACGTAAATAAATTAAGAAATACATTTTTTTGAGAATTTTAATACAACTTTTATGAATAATAAGATTATTCAAGGAAATTTGATTAAAATTGATTAAAAACAATTTAAATTTTCCGATTTTATTATTTAAGAAAAAAATTGAATCATTTGCAAAGAAATTTGTAAAAAATAAAAATATTTGTCAACAATTGATTTTCTATTATTCAAAAGTTTTGAACGTTCAAATGAACAAAATTTATTTCATTCTTCGTCAAATTAAATTTTTATTACAATAATTTTGAGTCACTATCAAACAATTAATTTTTAAAGTTTTTAAAGGTAGAATTTAAGTTTAAAATTTTTATTCCAATCATTAATTTACGAAAATCTTTTTAATACAAAATATTTCGTTCATTGGAACGTTCAAAATTTGTGGATCATGAATTTCTGTGACTTTTTTATTTTTTATGAAAATATTAAAATTGTTTGCGAAGAGTTTTATCGACATTTTTGTTATATAATTTAATTCTTCTGAAAAATTCTATTAAAATATGAAATTAAAAATATTTTTTTTAAAGATAATTGTATTGCGGAGAAGAATTTAATCATTTTTTTAGATAATTCCAATTTTGATTAAAATTTAAAAACATTTTTGAACAGAATTGAATTTCTGGAAAGAATTTTATTATACTTTTGAAAATAATTGAATTATTAAAAAAAATTAATTGCATAATTTCACAAGAATTTAATTTTCTCCAGTACTTTTAATAAGAAATATTTGACTTTTCCTGATTTTCATGATCTGTGGAAACTCTGTGAACGTTCAAATGAGGAAAAAAAAGTATTGTTAATACACTGAAAAAAAATTTATTTGATTCAAATAACCGATTATTTCACTATTATCAAGACCCTAAATTTCTGAACGTTCAAATGAACAAAATTTATTTATTTCTTCTAAAAATTAAATTTTTATTGCAATTATTTTGTGTCACTGACAAAAAAATTAATTAATTAATTTGTAAATGTAAAATTTTAGTTTTTAAATTTTTTTTATGATTAGTAATTTATTAAAATATCTTCAATAAAAAATATTTCGTTCATTTAAATGTTTAAAACTTTGGGATCATGTATTATCAAATAAATATTTACTTAAATCAAATAATTTTTATTTGAATCAATTAAATTATATTTGCCTCAAATACTGAAATATTTGATTCAAATACAATTTATTTGATTCAAATAAAAATGATTTGTTTCAAGTAAATATTTATTTGATAATAGTCAAATAATCAGTTATTTGAATCAAATACATTTTTTTTTCAGTGTATAGATCGAACAAATTTCGTTTGTTGTTGTTACAAAATTTTTTGTTACCTCAACAGATTTATTGTTTATTAAACAAAATTTGAATTGTTAGAAAAAAATAAATTTGTTACATCTATGTTAATAATTTTTTTTGTCAATTATATTCAATTGAAACATATTTTCTGTTATGGTTTATACAAAAATGATGTTTAAAAATTTTATGCTTGAATCAAACTTAAAAGTTAACTACAGATAATTTAAAATCAATTACAATTTATGTTTGATTTCAATATATGATCTCTTAAACTGAATTGGAAAATATGTTTGAAACTTTGAATTAAACTTAAATATGTTTGACTGTATAGCAAAGATATTTTAAGTTTGATTTCTAGAAAATTTGTTTGAATCAAATAATTTTTTTTATTAGTGAAAGAAATAATTTTTCTCTGTGCAGTAAAGTGTTGAAGAAGGAGAATTTAATTTTTTCCGATGAAATTGGGTTAGGAAATTTTTTATTTAGATGACTGTCAAAATTTCTATTATTGACGAAATAGGGAGGGATTTTTTGTTCACTTTTAAACTAGATTTATGAAATGATATACTCATCATATAAAACGGAACATGATCGATTATGAACGGAGGTTATAGATTTGTGAATTGTGAAGTTTTATGAGCGCGACCTTTCTCTAAAAGTGGATTTAGGGAATTGGTGAGTGTGTGTGTGTGCGGTTTATTCGTCACCACATAGAAGCGAGTAAAGATAGAATCTAAAACCGTACATCACATATCATGATGACAATAGTGGGACAAACCACGGGATATTAGTACCTATGAACTCTGTGTGTGAGAGAGTGTCGAACGCGAAGCAGTAGCCGAACAACGTACACACAGTGTGCGCGATGCGATAGTCGTCACGCTTGGAAAACGGTAATTACAAAAACGCGATACCTTCCGGTTTACCTACCCGTCCGCAGCAATTACGTATTACAATTACAGTCCAATGACCATCGCTAAACCATCGTGCACGCTCGCACTGTGTTTAAAATTGCAAGAGACTCGACTACCTTAAACACTATAGCATTTTCCCAGCAGAGAACCGTAAATCCTTCCGACAAGTCAAAAAGCGTTTTTAATTATCCCATTCTTTTCCATTGCAAATTTGTTTCTTTTAATCATTTTCTTTTTCATTCGTCTCGCTGTTTTCGAGCGGAGTCAAGGAAATTTCAGTTGTCGGTAATTTAACAGTGTTTTTTCTATTGCTTCTATTTTTTTTAATAATGTAAATTTTCTTTTTCTGCTTTATTGCTTCCTCATACTGAAAGATCCTAAAGTTCTGAACGTTCAAATGAACGAAGTTTATTTATTTTTTCTAAAAATTAAATTTTTATTGCAATTATTTTGTGTTACTATCCAAATAATTAATTACTAAGTTTGTAAATGTAAAATTTTAGTTTTTAAATTTTTTTATTATTATTAATTTATTAAAATATCTTCAATAACAAATATTTCGTTCATTTGAACGTTCAAAACTTTGGGATCATCATACTGAGGAAGTATTGTAATACCAAAATTTTTCGACTTCGATTTTTTGACATATCTTTATGTTATTTGTTGACCTCAGGAGTTCAAAAATGATGATCCCAAAGTTTTGAACGTTCAAATGAACGAAATATTTTTTGACTGAGTATATTTTTATAAATTACTAATCACAAATAAATTTAAAAACTGAAATATTTATGTTTAGAAACTAAGTAATTAATTTTTTGAATAGTAACGCAAAAAAATTGCAATAAAAATTTAATTTGTAGAAGAACTAAACAATTTCGTTCATTTGAACGTTCAGAACTTTAGGGTCTTCAAAAATGACATTTTTACAAAATGTCATTCCGTATGTGTGTGTGTGTGTGTAAACATCACATTTTCATAAATATCTCCAAACTATGAAGAGCTTTTGGACTGAATTTTTTTTTAAATTGTAGGTCTCATCGGCGGACAGAAAATGAGAGTACTTTGAGACAGATTAATAAAGTTTAACTATATATTTTTTTGATTTTTAATTTTTCAAAAAAACGTTTTTTGCCCATAACTTTAAAAAAATGTTAGGACACCTATGAATGTTTTTTTGCAGTTTTGTAGTTTTTTAGATGCATCTTTTGAGCTCTCAATGAACATTTTTCGTCCATATTCACCAGAGAAATCAAATTTAAAAATAAAAAATTTTGGAAAATAAGACTTTTTTGAATATTTTGTTGAAAAATATAGAAATAACTTTAAAACTATCATTATCATCTTGTAGAGCATTAAAAAACGCTTCGATTGACCTATTTTTGAAGCTAATTCGATTAGAAATAAAGAAGTTATTCATATTTTAAAAAACAAAAATTGTGATGGAAACTTAAAAAAAATTTTTTTTTAATGTGGAACATGAATTTTTAATCAAATAAAGAGAAAAAATTATTACATCAATTGAGAATAATTGTTCAAAATATATATTTTATTATTATTAACATCTCTATGAGGAAGCAAAGTGTTCATGAAATGATCACCAAAATTATAACAAAAATATATAACTTGGCAGCGGTTTTATTATTAACTCTGGGAATATTTTGTCATTTGACGTGTCTACTAAACCTGGAAATCCTTGAAAACGAAGAGCCTAAAGTTCTGAACGTTTAAATGAACGAAATTTGTTTATTTCATCTAAAAATTAAATTTTTATTCCAATAATATTATAAGATTCAAATTTAAAAGGAAAAATAAATAAATTTCCTTGCTTTGAAAAATAAAAATTTCGAAAACATCTAATCATTGTAATTTTTATGATTCTAAACTTTCGAACGTTCAAATAAACAAAATTTATTTAATTTTTCGTTAAATAAATTCAATTTTTATTACAATAATTTTGAGTCAGTATAAAAAAAATTAATTTTTAAACTTTTCAAACGTAGAATTTAAGTTTTTAATTTTTATTCCAAGAGCCTAAAGTTCTGAACGTTCAAATGAACGAAATTTATTTATTTCTTCTAAAAATTAAATTTTTACTGCAATTATTTTGCGTTACTATCTAAAGAATTAATTACTATGTTTCTAAGCGTAAAATTCAAGTTTTAAAACTTTTTTATGATTAGTAATCTATTAAAATATCTTAAATAAAAAATATTTCGTTCATTTCAACGTTCAAAACTTGGGAATCGTCAAATAATAAAAATTCTTCGCTGAAATTCACATATTTTTCATATTTTTACTATTTTAATGAAATTTTTCAAAAAAATTCAATTATTCACGAAATTGAAGTCCACAACGTTGATCAAAAAAAATTTGTTTCATTTATTTCAAAATTATTTTTAATTTAATATTTATTCATATAACAATTATTATCATTACATAAACATGAATCTGTTTTTTCTAAATATTTTTACAACAATATTGCTGCTTTATTTATTTTTTTTAATTTATTGAGTGAACAATTTTTTTCGTTGATAAACGTTGTGGACTTCAACGTCGTAATTATTCTCATTTATAATAAAATAGACGAAGTTGAAGTCCACAACGTTTATCAACGAAAAAAATGTATTCAATGCAATAAAATATTATTTTTAATTTAATATTTAAATGTACAAGAATTATTTTTCAAAAATAAACTTGAATCTTTTTGTTCAAATATTTTTGTGTCAATATTGATGCATTATTTTTAATTAATTTCCTAAATGACTAATTTTTTATCGTTTAGCAACGTTGTGGACTTCAACTTGGTAAATGCTTCATATAAATTCCATTATTTTGAATACAATTTTTGAAATAAAATTTTTAAAAAGCAATTGCGATTGCTTTATAAAATTTTGATAAAGTTTATGCGCTAGAACTAAATTATTATTTTCATAAATAATAGAATTCACCACAAGAATTAAATTATTTTAATGCAAGTTTAATTAAAATATTTGAAATAATTGAATTATCTTTTTAAATTTTTTTTGAAATAAACAAGAAATCAATTATTTAAAAAAATTGAATAAAATTAGTTGCAGGAATTCAATTATTTTTGAAAAGTAATAAAATTCTTTGGAAAAATTCAATTATTTTTCGAAATAATTAAATTCTTTGGAGGTTTTAAAATTTTTTTACAATAAGTAATTTATTGAAATATCTTGAATAAAAAATGTTTCGTCGATTTCAACGTTCAAAACTTGAAGATCATTGAAAACCGGGAAATAACCGGGAATTTTATTGCCAAATCGGGAATTTTTTCACCTAAATTAAAAAAAGTTTTATTATTTTAATTTGTTTTTAAAAAAACACTTTTTATTTCAATTTTTATAGATATTTATACTGTTCTCTAGAACTAGTTCAAAATAATTAATTTGATAGTAAAAAATCAGTCACCAATTCAAACTTATTATGTAAATAGATTTTTAAAAAATTATGGTGTTAATAGAAATATTTTAAAATTCCACTAAAAATATGTAATTAAATTTGTAAAAGAATTTCATTCGAAACTTTTTAACAAATAGAATTTTTAAAGTATTTTAATTTAATAACTGATTAATAATTGAATTTCATAAAAGTTATATTCTAATGTATTCATATTTCTAACGGCGAAGATTAATAATTAAAATTTTTATTAGTTAATTGAAAAAAATATACATTCTTAAAATTGTTTAATAAAATTGAACTTTCGCAAATTTTTTTTTAAATATGAAAAATAAGATTGTTGTAATTTTTCAATTATATTGTTTCAAGATAATTGAATTTTTAGAAGGGAAGAATTGAAAATTTATGAAGTAATTGAAATTTCTTTACATTTTTTAAAAAGTAATTGAATTCTTTTAGGAATTTTTGTATTGCTATTAAATTTTTAATACTAAGAGAAACGTGAAAAAACCTCATATATCACGTTAACTTTTTAATACTCGAAAAAAAAGAAATTTCATTTTTATTTTATTAGTTCATGGCATTTTTCTTTTCAAACTCGTTGCGTGTACGTTTTCTTTTTTAAGTACTTAAAGTGAGTATAAATTTTATTATGTTAAAGAATTTTTATAAAAATGAAAAGCAGACATATTATAAAAGAGTGATGTAGCAAAACATTTTTATGTAAAAAGTGAATTATGTTTAACTTGACGGTTCTTTATGCTTAATAACTAAAACAGGTCTGACATAACTTCTTTTTCTACTTGAAAGTAAAATCCGTCTGACTCGTCGTCATTTTCTCCTTAAAAGGCAACTTAGCAACAGCTTTTTCTACTTAAAAGTGAATTTCGCCTGACTTCTTGATGCCATTTTTCACGTGACATAAATTACGTATATTTGAAATTATTTTTTTTACGTAGGTACAGAAAAGGGGGAATAGAAATAAAAGTATTCGAAATAAATGAAAAGAAAACAATAAGTAATAATAATAATAATACTATTAATAATGATAAAAATAATGTTAATAATAATGGCAATAAAAATGTTCCTAAAGTTTCGAACGTTCAAATGAACGATAATATTTTTTTTACTTCTTCTAATTCAGATTTATTTCCAAATTTTTTTAAATGGAAACAAATTAATTCTAAACAAAATATTATTTAATTTCAATTATATTTATTTTTTGGATAGTAATTTTCCAAAATACTTGAGGTGGAAAAATTTTCGTTCATTTGAACGTTCGAAACTTTAGCCACATCAATAAAAACAAAAATAATGATAATAATACAAAATAAATAAAAACAATAGTGACTGACTTTTTGCTTTTGAATTAGTAAACTGTACTAATATATTTGTAGAAATTACTATTTATTTGAAAAATTTACCAATTCGACAGCATTTTGAAAAATAAATACCAAATTGAAGTCCACAACTTTGATCAACGAAAAAAAATTGTTTTATAAGTAAATTAATTAAAGATTACGCACAATATTGCCACAAAAATATTTAGAAAAAAAATGTTGTATATGTTTTGATAATAATTATTGAACAATTAAATATTCATTTAAAAATAATATTTGAGTGCATTTAATAAATTCTTTTCGTTAATCAACATTGTAGACTTCAATTTCGTAAATCATTTTTATGATCCTTAAATTTTAAACATTAAAATGAAGGAAATATTTGTTATTAAAAATATAAACAGAATGTAAAAATTGCATTAAAAATTAGAAACATAAATTTTATACTTAGAAACTATGCAATTAATTTTTTTGATAGCGGGCAAAATTGTTGCTATAAAAAATTAATTTTGAAGAAGAAATAAATAAAGTTTGTTCATTTGAACGTTTAAAAAATTGAGATCGTTAAATTTGAATTAATAAATTTAGGTAATAATAAATTAGTAGAGATTACAATATTTATTCGTAAAATTAACTAATTCGAAAACATTTGAAAGATATAATCATTTTTGCTTTTTAAATATCAATATTTGCTTTTGAATTATGTTGCTAAAATTTTGAACGTTCAAATGAACGAAATTTTTTTTCAACTTAAGTTTTTTTTGAAAATGACTACCGAAAAATGAAAAATAATTAAAATTAAATAATATTTAGTTTAAAATTAATTTGTTTTAATCTGAAAAATAATTTTTCTGTAAATAAAAGACAATTTAGAAGAAGTAAAAAATATTGTCGTTGAATTGAACGTTCGAAACTTTAGGAACATTTTGAATTAGTAAATTTTATTAATAAATTAGTAGAAATTAGTATTTATTAGTAAAAATTACTAATTTAAAATCATTTTCAAAAAGCAACAATTTTTCTTTTGAATTTGTAATTTTTACTAATAAATTAGCGGCAATTATTATTTTTTTAAATTACTAATTCAATGGCTTTTTGAAAAATCAATTTTTGGATTCGTAAATTTTGCACATTGAAATAAAGGAAATATTTGTTATTAAAATTATATATAGAGAAATTATAAATTACATTAAAAATTAGGAACTTAAATTGTACACCTAGAAAGTATACTCTCGAAATTCGAATTAATAAATTTTAGTGAATTTAATTAATAAATTGGTAAAAAATACTATTATTTATTAGTAGAATTTACTAATTCAAAAGCAAAATTCAGACACTAATTGAAATTAGTAAACAATTTTACTAATTGAAAAAAAGTGGAATTAATTTTTTTTTATAGTGACGCAAAAATTGTTGTATAATAAAAATTCAATTTTGAAGAAGAAATAAATAAAGTTGATTCGTTTGAACGTTCAAAAGTTTTAGATTATTAAATTTTTGCTTTTGAATTAGTAAATTTAACTAATAAATAACAATATTCGATGATTTTTCAATTATTAAGTATTATTTTTTTTTAGGATCCTAAAAAATTATGTGCATGAAGATACGAACGTTCAATGAACGGTCCCAATAGGCATCGGTGGCAAGAGGAGAGATACCCTACCCCCACCATGCCGACTGTTCGCTCATCCCACTACCACTCTACGCAAAGGATAGGCTCCAAGAGCGAATAGAGGAGAAAGCAGGCAGAAGCAACACCTGCATGGTGGGGGGACAATTCTCTTCTCCTCTAGCTCCCAAATCCCAAAACTAGTTTTGAACGGTAAAAAAGTCTATTTTTTTCAAACTTCAAAGCTAAAAAAGTATTGTAGCTCCAGGTTTTATTTCAAAATGATGTATTAACAATTTGTTTATATTCATACAAAGATTATAAAAAAAATTATTGTAACATTCGGAACAATCTAAAAATTTTGACTTTTTTTAAAAAACAGGTAAAATTCTGTTTTTTCAAACTTCAAAGTTAAAAAAGTATTGTAGCTCCAGGTTTTATTTCAAAATGATGTATTAACAATTTGTTTATATTCATACAAAGATTATAAAAAAAATTATTGTAACCTTCGGAACGGTCTAAAAATTTTGGCCTTTTTTAAAAAACGGGTAAAATTCTGTTTTTTCAAACTTCAAAGTTAAAAAAGTATTGTAGCTCCAGGTTTTATTCCAAAATGATGTATTAACAATTTGTTTATATTCATACAAAGATTATAAAAAAAATTATTGTAACATTCGGAACAATCTAAAAATTTTGACTTTTTTTAAAAAACAGGTAAAATTCTGTTTTTTCAAACTTCAAAGTTAAAAAAGTATTGTAGCTCCAGGTTTTATTTCAAAATGATGTATTAACAATTTGTTTATATTCATACAAAGATTATAAAAAAAATTATTGTAACCTTCGGAACGGTCTAAAAATTTTGGCCTTTTTTAAAAAACGGGTAAAATTCTGTTTTTTCAAACTTCAAAGTTAAAAAAGTATTGTAGCTCCAGGTTTTATTCCAAAATGATGTATTAACAATTTGTTTATATTCATACAAAGACATTTTCACTGTTTATAACCCGTTTTTTCGAAAAAGTCGAAATTTTTAGACCGTTCCGAAGGTTCTAATAATTTTTTTGTATTCTTTGTATGAATATAACCAAATTGTTAATACATCATTTTGAAATAAAACCTGGAGCTACAATACTTTTTTAGCTTTGAAGTTTGAAAAAATAGACTTTTTCAAATGAAAAAAACAATTACTCCTGAATATTTTATTTAAAAATAAAGTACAGAAAAGTTGTTTGTACCATTATGAAGAATACAAAAAAAAAATATCAGACCGTTCGCGATTTTCAAAAAGAAGCTTTTTTTCCGAAAAATGGGAGAAAAACCGTGAAAACGGCATTTTTTTATAACTTCAAATGAAAAAAACAACTACTCCTGAATATTTTATTTAAAAATAATGTACAGAAAAGTTGTTTGTACCATTATGAAGAATACAAAAAAAAATATCAGACCGTTCGCGATTTTCAAAAAGAAGCATTTTTTCCGAAAAATGGGGCAAAAACCGTGAAAACGGCATTTTTTATAACTTCAAATGAAAAAAACAACTACTCCTGAATATTTTATTTAAAAATAATGTACAGAAGAGTTGTTTGTTTCATTATGAAGAATACAAAAAAAAATATCAGACCGTTCGCGGTTTTATGTTTTTGCAATGAACGGTCAAAAACCGTGCAAAAAACATTTTTCCGACATTCAAATGATAAAAACAATTACTTCTGAATATTTTATTTAAAAATAATGTACAGAAGAGTTGTTTGTTTCATTATGAAGAATACAAAAAAAAATATCAGACCGTTCGCGATTTTCAAAAAGAAGCATTTTTTCCGAAAAATGGGGCAAAAACCGTGAAAACGGCATTTTTTATAACTTCAAATGAAAAAAACAACTACTCCTGAATATTTTATTTAAAAATAATGTACAGAAGAGTTGTTTGTTTCATTATGAAGAATACAAAAAAAAATATCAGACCGTTCGCGGTTTTCAAAAAGAAGCTTTTTTTTCGAAAAATGGGAGAAAAACCGTGAAAACGGCATTTTTTTATAACTTCAAATGAAAAAAACAACTACTCCTGAATAATTTATTTAAAAATAATGTACAGAAAAGTTGTTTGTACCATTATGAAGAATACAAAAAAAAATATCAGACCGTTCGCGGTTTTATGTTTTTGCAATGAACGGTCAAAAACCGTGCAAAAAACATTTTTCCGACTTTCAAATGAAAAAAACAATTACTTCTGAATATTTTATTTAAAAATAATGTACAGAAGAGTTGTTTGTTTCATTATGAAGAATACAAAAAAAAATATCAGACCGTTCGCGATTTTCAAAAAGAAGCATTTTTTCCGAAAAATGGGGCAAAAACCGTGAAAACGGCATTTTTTATAACTTCAAATGAAAAAAACAACTACTCCTGAATATTTTATTTAAAAATAATGTACAGAAAAGTTGTTTGTACCATTATGAAGAATACAAAAAAAAATATCAGACCGTTCGCGATTTTCAAAAAGAAGCATTTTTTCCGAAAAATGGGGCAAAAACCGTGAAAACGGCATTTTTTTATAACTTCAAATGAAAAAAACAACTACTCCTGAATATTTTATTTAAAAATAATGTACAGAAAAGTTGTTTGTACCATTATGAAGAATACAAAAAAAAATATCAGACCGTTCGCGATTTTCAAAAAGAAGCATTTTTTTCGAAAAATGGGAGAAAAACCGTGAAAACGGCATTTTTTATAACTTCAAATGAAAAAAACAACTACTCCTGAATATTTTATTTAAAAATAATGTACAGAAAAGTTGTTTGTACCATTATGAAGAATACAAAAAAAAATATCAGACCGTTCGCGATTTTCAAAAAGAAGCATTTTTTCCGAAAAATGGGACAAAAACCGTGAAAACGGCATTTTTTATAACTTCAAATGAAAAAAACAACTACTCCTGAATATTTTATTTAAAAATAATGTACAGAAAAGTTGTTTGTACCATTATGAAGAATACAAAAAAAAATATCAGACCGTTCGCGATTTTCAAAAAGAAGCATTTTTTTCGAAAAATGGGAGAAAAACCGTGAAAACGGCATTTTTTTATAACTTCAAATGAAAAAAACAACTACTCCTGAATATTTTATTTAAAAATAATGTACAGAAAAGTTGTTTGTACCATTATGAAGAATACAAAAAAAAATATCAGACCGTTCGCGATTTTCAAAAAGAAGCATTTTTTCCGAAAAATGGGGCAAAAACCGTGAAAACGGCATTTTTTATAACTTCAAATGAAAAAAACAACTACTCCTGAATATTTTATTTAAAAATAATGTACAGAAGAGTTGTTTGTTTCATTATGAAGAATACAAAAAAAAATATCAGACCGTTCGCGGTTTTATGTTTTTGCAATGAACGGTCAAAAACCGTGAAAAAACATTTTTCCGACTTTCAAATGAAAAAAACAATTACTTCTGAATATTTTATTTAAAAATAATGTACAGAAGAGTTGTTTGTTTCATTATGAAGAATACAAAAAAAAATATCAGACCGTTCGCGATTTTCAAAAAGAAGCTTTTTTTTTCGAAAAATGGGAGAAAAACCGTGAAAACGGCATTTTTTTATAACTTCAAATGAAAAAAACAACTACTCCTGAATATTTTATTTAAAAATAATGTACAGAAAAGTTGTTTGTACCATTATGAAGAATACAAAAAAAAATATCAGACCGTTCGCGATTTTCAAAAAGAAGCTTTTTTTTCGAAAAATGGGAGAAAAACCGTGAAAACGGCATTTTTTTATAACTTCAAATGAAAAAAACAACTACTCCTGAATAATTTATTTAAAAATAATGTACAGAAAAGTTGTTTGTACCATTATGAAGAATACAAAAAAAAATATCAGACCGTTCGCGATTTTCAAAAAGAAGCATTTTTTCCGAAAAATGGGGCAAAAACCGTGAAAACGGCATTTTTTTATAACTTCAAATGAAAAAAACAACTACTCCTGAATATTTTATTTAAAAATAATGTACAGAAGAGTTGTTTGTTTCATTATGAAGAATACAAAAAAAAATATCAGACCGTTCGCGGTTTTATGTTTTTGCAATGAACGGTCAAAAACCGTGCAAAAAACATTTTTCCGACATTCAAATGATAAAAACAATTACTTCTGAATATTTTATTTAAAAATAATGTACAGAAGAGTTGTTTGTTTCATTATGAAGAATACAAAAAAAAATATCAGACCGTTCGCGATTTTCAAAAAGAAGCATTTTTTCCGAAAAATGGGGCAAAAACCGTGAAAACGGCATTTTTTATAACTTCAAATGAAAAAAACAACTACTCCTGAATATTTTATTTAAAAATAATGTACAGAAGAGTTGTTTGTTTCATTATGAAGAATACAAAAAAAAATATCAGACCGTTCGCGGTTTTCAAAAAGAAGCTTTTTTTTCGAAAAATGGGAGAAAAACCGTGAAAACGGCATTTTTTTATAACTTCAAATGAAAAAAACAACTACTCCTGAATAATTTATTTAAAAATAATGTACAGAAAAGTTGTTTGTACCATTATGAAGAATACAAAAAAAAATATCAGACCGTTCGCGGTTTTATGTTTTTGCAATGAACGGTCAAAAACCGTGCAAAAAACATTTTTCCGACTTTCAAATGAAAAAAACAATTACTTCTGAATATTTTATTTAAAAATAATGTACAGAAGAGTTGTTTGTTTCATTATGAAGAATACAAAAAAAAATATCAGACCGTTCGCGATTTTCAAAAAGAAGCATTTTTTCCGAAAAATGGGGCAAAAACCGTGAAAACGGCATTTTTTATAACTTCAAATGAAAAAAACAACTACTCCTGAATATTTTATTTAAAAATAATGTACAGAAAAGTTGTTTGTACCATTATGAAGAATACAAAAAAAAATATCAGACCGTTCGCGATTTTCAAAAAGAAGCATTTTTTCCGAAAAATGGGGCAAAAACCGTGAAAACGGCATTTTTTATAACTTCAAATGAAAAAAACAACTACTCCTGAATATTTTATTTAAAAATAATGTACAGAAAAGTTGTTTGTACCATTATGAAGAATACAAAAAAAAATATCAGACCGTTCGCGATTTTCAAAAAGAAGCATTTTTTTCGAAAAATGGGAGAAAAACCGTGAAAACGGCATTTTTTATAACTTCAAATGAAAAAAACAACTACTCCTGAATATTTTATTTAAAAATAATGTACAGAAGAGTTGTTTGTTTCATTATGAAGAGTACAAAAAAAAATATCAGACCGTTCGCGGTTTTCAAAAAGAAGCTTTTTTTTCGAAAAATGGGAGAAAAACCGTGAAAACGGCATTTTTTTATAACTTCAAATGAAAAAAACAACTACTCCTGAATATTTTATTTAAAAATAATGTACAGAAAAGTTGTTTGTACCATTATGAAGAATACAAAAAAAAATATCAGACCGTTCGCGATTTTCAAAAAGAAGCATTTTTTCCGAAAAATGGGGCAAAAACCGTGAAAACGGCATTTTTTATAACTTCAAATGAAAAAAACAACTACTCCTGAATATTTTATTTAAAAATAATGTACAGAAGAGTTGTTTGTTTCATAATGAAGAATACAAAAAAAAAATATCAGACCGTTCGCGGTTTTATGTTTTTGCAATGAACGGTCAAAAACCGTGCAAAAAACATTTTTCCGACTTTCAAATGAAAAAAACAATTACTTCTGAATATTTTATTTAAAAATAATGTACAGAAGAGTTGTTTGTTTCATTATGAAGAATACAAAAAAAAATATCAGACCGTTCGCGATTTTCAAAAAGAAGCATTTTTTTCGAAAAATGGGAGAAAAACCGTGAAAACGGCATTTTTTTATAACTTCAAATGAAAAAAACAACTACTCCTGAATATTTTATTTAAAAATAATGTACAGAAAAGTTGTTTGTACCATTATGAAGAATACAAAAAAAAATATCAGACCGTTCGCGATTTTCAAAAAGAAGCATTTTTTCCGAAAAATGGGGCAAAAACCGTGAAAACGGCATTTTTTATAACTTCAAATGAAAAAAACAACTACTCCTGAATATTTTATTTAAAAATAATGTACAGAAGAGTTGTTTGTTTCATTATGAAGAATACAAAAAAAAATATCAGACCGTTCGCGGTTTTATGTTTTTGCAATGAACGGTCAAAAACCGTGAAAAAACATTTTTCCGACTTTCAAATGAAAAAAACAATTACTTCTGAATATTTTATTTAAAAATAATGTACAGAAGAGTTGTTTGTTTCATTATGAAGAATACAAAAAAAAATATCAGACCGTTCGCGATTTTCAAAAAGAAGCTTTTTTTTCGAAAAATGGGAGAAAAACCGTGAAAACGGCATTTTTTTATAACTTCAAATGAAAAAAACAACTACTCCTGAATATTTTATTTAAAAATAATGTACAGAAAAGTTGTTTGTACCATTATGAAGAATACAAAAAAAAATATAAGACCGTTAGCGATTTTAAAAAAGAAACATTTTTTGCGGAAAAATGGGCAAAAAACGTGAAAACGGCATTTTTTATAACTTCAAATGAAAAAAACAACTACTCCTGAATATTTTATTTAAAAATAATGTACAGAAGAGTTGTTTGTTTCATTATGAAGAATACAAAAAAAAATATCAGACCGTTCGCGATTTTCAAAAAGAAGCATTTTTTCCGAAAAATGGGGCAAAAACCGTGAAAACGGCATTTTTTATAACTTCAAATGAAAAAAACAACTACTCCTGAATATTTTATTTAAAAATAATGTACAGAAAAGTTGTTTGTACCATTATTAATAATACAAAAAAAAAATATCAGACCGTTCGCGATTTTCAAAAAGAAGCTTTTTTTTCGAAAAATGGGAGAAAAACCGTGAAAACGGCATTTTTTTATAACTTCAAATGAAAAAAACAACTACTCCTGAATAATTTATTTAAAAATAATGTACAGAAAAGTTGTTTGTACCATTATGAAGAATACAAAAAAAAATATCAGACCGTTCGCGATTTTCAAAAAGAAGCATTTTTTTTTCCGAAAAATGGGTCAAAAACCGTGAAAACGGCATTTTTTATAACTTCAAATGAAAAAAACAACTACTCCTGAATATTTTATTTAAAAATAATGTACAGAAGAGTTGTTTGTTTCATTATGAAGAATACAAAAAAAAATATCAGACCGTTCGCGATTTTCAAAAAGAAGCATTTTTTCCGAAAAATGGGGCAAAAACCGTGAAAACGGCATTTTTTATAACTTCAAATGAAAAAAACAACTACTCCTGAATATTTTATTTAAAAATAATGTACAGAAAAATTGTTTGTACCATTATGAAGAATACAAAAAAAAATATCAGACCGTTCGCGATTTTCAAAAAGAAGCATTTTTTCCGAAAAATGGGACAAAAACCGTGAAAACGGCATTTTTTATAACTTCAAATGAAAAAAACAACTACTCCTGAATATTTTATTTAAAAATAATGTACAGAAAAGTTGTTTGTACCATTATGAAGAATACAAAAAAAAATATCATACCGTTCGCGATTTTCAAAAAGAAGCATTTTTTCCGAAAAATGGGGCAAAAACCGTGAAAACGGCATTTTTTATAACTTCAAATGAAAAAAACAACTACTCCTGAATATTTTATTTAAAAATAATGTACAGAAAAGTTGTTTGTACCATTATGAAGAATACAAAAAAAAATATCAGACCGTTCGCGATTTTCAAAAAGAAGCTTTTTTTTCGAAAAATGGGAGAAAAAACCGTGAAAACGGCATTTTTTTATAACTTCAAATGAAAAAAAACAACTACTCCTGAATATTTTATTTAAAAATAATGTACAGAAAAGTTGTTTGTACCATTATGAAGAATACAAAAAAAAATATCAGACCGTTCGCGATTTTCAAAAAGAAGCATTTTTTCCGAAAAATGAGGCAAAAACCGTGAAAACGGCATTTTTTATAACTTCAAATGAAAAAAACAACTACTCCTGAATATTTTATTTAAAAATAATGTACAGAAGAGTTGTTTGTTTCATTATGAAGAATACAAAAAAAAATATCAGACCGTTCGCGGTTTTATGTTTTTGCAATGAACGGTCAAAAACCGTGCAAAAAACATTTTTCCGACTTTCAAATGAAAAAAACAATTACTTCTGAATATTTTATTTAAAAATAATGTACAGAAGAGTTGTTTGTTTCATTATGAAGAATACAAAAAAAAATATCAGACCGTTCGCGATTTTCAAAAAGAAGCTTTTTTTTCGAAAAATGGGAGAAAAACCGTGAAAACGGCATTTTTTTATAACTTCAAATGAAAAAAACAATTACTTCTGAATATTTTATTTAAAAATAATGTACAGAAGAGTTGTTTGTTTCATTATGAAGAATACAAAAAAAAATATCAGACCGTTCGCGATTTTCAAAAAGAAGCTTTTTTTTCGAAAAATGGGAGAAAAACCGTGAAAACGGCATTTTTTTATAACTTCAAATGAAAAAAACAACTACTCCTGAATATTTTATTTAAAAATAATGTACAGAAGAGTTGTTTGTTTCATTATGAAGAATACAAAAAAAAATATCAGACCGTTCGCGATTTTCAAAAAGAAGCATTTTTTCCGAAAAATGGGGCAAAAACCGTGAAAACGGCATTTTTTATAACTTCAAATGAAAAAAACAACTACTCCTGAATATTTTATTTAAAAATAATGTACAGAAGAGTTGTTTGTTTCATTATGAAGAATACAAAAAAAAATATCAGACCGTTCGCGGTTTTCAAAAAGAAGCTTTTTTTTCGAAAAATGGGAGAAAAACCGTGAAAACGGCATTTTTTTATAACTTCAAATGAAAAAAACAACTACTCCTGAATATTTTATTTAAAAATAATGTACAGAAAAGTTGTTTGTACCATTATGAAGAATACAAAAAAAAATATCAGACCGTTCGCGATTTTCAAAAAGAAGCATTTTTTCCGAAAAATGGGGCAAAAACCGTGAAAACGGCATTTTTTATAACTTCAAATGAAAAAAACAACTACTCCTGAATATTTTATTTAAAAATAATGTACAGAAGAGTTGTTTGTTTCATAATGAAGAATACAAAAAAAAAATATCAGACCGTTCGCGGTTTTATGTTTTTGCAATGAACGGTCAAAAACCGTGCAAAAAACATTTTTCCGACTTTCAAATGAAAAAAACAATTACTTCTGAATATTTTATTTAAAAATAATGTACAGAAGAGTTGTTTGTTTCATTATGAAGAATACAAAAAAAAATATCAGACCGTTCGCGATTTTCAAAAAGAAGCATTTTTTTCGAAAAATGGGAGAAAAACCGTGAAAACGGCATTTTTTTATAACTTCAAATGAAAAAAACAACTACTCCTGAATATTTTATTTAAAAATAATGTACAGAAAAGTTGTTTGTACCATTATGAAGAATACAAAAAAAAATATCAGACCGTTCGCGATTTTCAAAAAGAAGCATTTTTTCCGAAAAATGGGGCAAAAACCGTGAAAACGGCATTTTTTATAACTTCAAATGAAAAAAACAACTACTCCTGAATATTTTATTTAAAAATAATGTACAGAAGAGTTGTTTGTTTCATTATGAAGAATACAAAAAAAAATATCAGACCGTTCGCGGTTTTATGTTTTTGCAATGAACGGTCAAAAACCGTGAAAAAACATTTTTCCGACTTTCAAATGAAAAAAACAACTACTCCTGAATATTTTATTTAAAAATAATGTACAGAAGAGTTGTTTGTTTCATTATGAAGAATACAAAAAAAAATATCAGACCGTTCGCGGTTTTATGTTTTTGCAATGAACGGTCAAAAACCGTGAAAAAACATTTTTCCGACTTTCAAATGAAAAAAACAATTACTTCTGAATATTTTATTTAAAAATAATGTACAGAAGAGTTGTTTGTTTCATTATGAAGAATACAAAAAAAAATATCAGACCGTTCGCGATTTTCAAAAAGAAGCTTTTTTTTTTTTTCGAAAAATGGGTCAAAAACCGTGAAAACGGCATTTTTTTATAACTTCAAATGAAAAAAACAACTACTCCTGAATATTTTATTTAAAAATAATGTACAGAAAAGTTGTTTGTACCATTATGAAGAATACAAAAAAAAATATCAGACCGTTCGCGATTTTCAAAAAGAAGCATTTTTTCCGAAAAATGGGACAAAAACCGTGAAAACGGCATTTTTTATAACTTCAAATGAAAAAAACAACTACTCCTGAATATTTTATTTAAAAATAATGTACAGAAGAGTTGTTTGTTTCATTATGAAGAATACAAAAAAAAATATCAGACCGTTCGCGATTTTCAAAAAGAAGCATTTTTTCCGAAAAATGGGGCAAAAACCGTGAAAACGGCATTTTTTATAACTTCAAATGAAAAAAACAACTACTCCTGAATATTTTATTTAAAAATAAAGTACAGAAAAGTTGTTTGTACCATTATGAAGAATACAAAAAAAAAATATCAGACCGTTCGCGATTTTCAAAAAGAAGCTTTTTTTTCGAAAAATGGGAGAAAAACCGTGAAAACGGCATTTTTTTATAACTTCAAATGAAAAAAACAACTACTCCTGAATAATTTATTTAAAAATAATGTACAGAAAAGTTGTTTGTACCATTATGAAGAATACAAAAAAAAATATCAGACCGTTCGCGATTTTCAAAAAGAAGCATTTTTTCCGAAAAATGGGGCAAAAACCGTGAAAACGGCATTTTTTATAACTTCAAATGAAAAAAACAACTACTCCTGAATATTTTATTTAAAAATAATGTACAGAAGAGTTGTTTGTTTTCATTATGAAGAATACAAAAAAAAATATCAGACCGTTCGCGGTTTTATGTTTTTGCAATGAACGGTCAAAAACCGTGCAAAAAACATTTTTCCGACTTTCAAATGAAAAAAACAATTACTTCTGAATATTTTATTTAAAAATAATGTACAGAAGAGTTGTTTGTTTCATTATGAAGAATACAAAAAAAAATATCAGACCGTTCGCGATTTTCAAAAAGAAGCTTTTTTTTCGAAAAATGGGGCAAAAACCGTGAAAACGGCATTTTTTTATAACTTCAAATGAAAAAAACAACTACTCCTGAATATTTTATTTAAAAATAATGTACAGAAGAGTTGTTTGTTTCATTATGAAGAATACAAAAAAAAATATCAGACCGTTCGCGATTTTCAAAAAGAAGCATTTTTTCCGAAAAATGGGGCAAAAACCGTGAAAACGGCATTTTTTATAACTTCAAATGAAAAAAACAACTACTCCTGAATATTTTATTTAAAAATAATGTACAGAAAAGTTGTTTGTACCATTATGAAGAATACAAAAAAAAATATCAGACCGTTCGCGATTTTCAAAAAGAAGCATTTTTTCCGAAAAATGGGACAAAAACCGTGAAAACGGCATTTTTTATAACTTCAAATGAAAAAAACAACTACTCCTGAATATTTTATTTAAAAATAATGTACAGAAAAGTTGTTTGTACCATTATGAAGAATACAAAAAAAAATATCAGACCGTTCGCGATTTTCAAAAAGAAGCATTTTTTTTTTTTCCGAAAAATGGGGCAAAAACCGTGAAAACGGCATTTTTTTATAACTTCAAATGAAAAAAAACAACTACTCCTGAATATTTTATTTAAAAATAATGTACAGAAAAGTTGTTTGTACCATTATGAAGAATACAAAAAAAAATATCAGACCGTTCGCGATTTTCAAAAAGAAGCATTTTTTTCGAAAAATGGGAGAAAAACCGTGAAAACGGCATTTTTTATAACTTCAAATGAAAAAAACAACTACTCCTGAATATTTTATTTAAAAATAATGTACAGAAAAGTTGTTTGTACCATTATGAAGAATACAAAAAAAAATATCAGACCGTTCGCGATTTTCAAAAAGAAGCATTTTTTCCGAAAAATGGGACAAAAACCGTGAAAACGGCATTTTTTATAACTTCAAATGAAAAAAACAACTACTCCTGAATATTTTATTTAAAAATAATGTACAGAAGAGTTGTTTGTTTCATTATGAAGAATACAAAAAAAAATATCAGACCGTTCGCGATTTTCAAAAAGAAGCTTTTTTTTCGAAAAATGGGAGAAAAACCGTGAAAACGGCATTTTTTTATAACTTCAAATGAAAAAAACAACTACTCCTGAATATTTTATTTAAAAATAATGTACAGAAAAGTTGTTTGTACCATTATGAAGAATACAAAAAAAAATATCAGACCGTTCGCGATTTTCAAAAAGAAGCATTTTTTCCGAAAAATGGGACAAAAACCGTGAAAACGGCATTTTTTATAACTTCAAATGAAAAAAACAACTACTCCTGAATATTTTATTTAAAAATAATGTACAGAAGAGTTGTTTGTTTCATTATGAAGAATACAAAAAAAATTGTTAGACCTTCGTTAAAACGAAATAACAACATTGTTTCCAAAAATCGGTCAAATACTGTGAAAATGGCATTTTTTGAACTTTAAATGAGAAAATGTATTACTTCTGCATAATTTATTTTAATACAATGTACAGAAAATTTGTTTTTCGATGTGTTTATTAAACTCGAGTTTATATATTTTTGAAACATTAATACATGAACAATGTTGAATGTGCCATAAAGGTCTTACATGTGTATGAATGTTTTGAATATTCGAATAATTTGAGTTCTAAAATTAAATCGAGTTTTCTATATGTTTGAGTACCTGATAAATTCTAGTCTTTGAAGATATTCCACCTTTTTATGAAAATCGACTTGGTTCGAGCTCGCACTGATTAGTCTCTTCTTAGCAGGAAATATGAAAAGCTTCATAATTCGCTATGGAGCATTCAGCTTAGAGTGTTTTGTTCACCTTTGATAATTAGTTTATGCTATTAGATTTTTTTATTTTTACATTATTTTATTAACAATTTTTGCCATTTCCCATTGGTTTCGGCTATGCGGATAGCCTACTTACGCATTTCACCACGAGAAGGTTGGAAAATGGACCTTGAAATGCATTATGCTTCTCAACTTATTATTGTAAACAAAAATATTTTTTCAGCTACGTGTTTCCTATAAATGATACGATTTTCAACTTTTTTAATTCTTTTTTTTTTTGCTTAAACTATCTTAATCGCTTAATTTTATTCTTTTAATTGATCTTAGGTTAGAACACAATTTGCATTTGAATGGTTCTTTACTTTTTGCAAAATTTCTATTTAGTGTTTCATCACTTATTGTCCCAATATTTTTTCTTTTTCTTCTAAATGTTGGCAAACTGCGATCTTCCTCATCTTCTGTATTCTTTGTTCCTTTTGCGTAGCAGTTTACATGAATCCATCTATAGTAAATACAACATGTTTTCATTATCATTTTCAATTGTGCTTTACTGAAGCAGTACATACATCTGTCTTTTATGTTTTCAGATTGTAATATTAGAGTTTCAGCTACATGTTGTCTATATTTTTCCGGATTAAAATTATTATTGAATTGTTTATTATTGCCGATGCAGTATAAATAATACATTACGTATATAGCACAATTACTTGTATCTGTTTTTGGTTGAAACGGTCTATTCATTTCAAATTCTTGTTCAAATTCAATCTTCTTTAAGAAGCTTAAAGTACTGTCATGTTTACATGAATTTATGTAATTTTTGAACTCTTTTATGGCTCTTCCTTTATCAGTTGACTCTTTGTACGGATCTAATAATGTATATGTATAATTTCTTGTGTTTACGCATAACAGACTGCAGTGTCCTTCGTACATGTAAGGCATAAGTAGTATCTTGTTAATTGGAGCTTTTATTGTATACAATTCGGATAATGGACTTTTTCTTACTGTGGCATAACTTCCGATTGCTTTATTTGCAATATCTGTTGGCATGTATGTTACTTCCTTGTTTGTCCATAAGTTCATATGTGTTGTTGAGAAACAATCTACAATTGTGGAATCTATCCATTGAAACTTATGGACAATTGGTGAAAATTGTTTCGCTGACATTTGAAATTCTTTTAAAACAAGCGTCATACTAGTATTCGGTTTGTATATACCAATTTTAATACTTTCAGAGGACGATGTTATGTAATGCCATACACTGTTTATAAGACCGTTTGGTAAAATATCTGCATGATTATTTATTTCATGTTTCATTTTAATTACTGTTTCATTATCGATTTTTACTTTTTCTTCGTCATTTTCAATTTCACATGTACCTATATTCAATTGTTTTTCATTTTCATATTCAATAGTAGAAGTATCTACATGGTTTTTTATTTTATCTGTCGTTTTAAGTACTATTTCATTACCGATGTCTAATTTTTCTTTGTCATTTTTAATTGTACATGTATTTACATCACTTATATTCAATTGTTCTTCATTTTTATATTCAATTGTAGAAGTATCCATATTTTTTGATAATAAATCTTCATTTTTATATTCAATTGCAGAATTATCTATGTTCTCTAACAATGCATTTTCTTTCCTCACTTTTCTAACCCTTTCATTTATATCTTTAGCATTTTTACCTACTATTTTCATTAGTATTTTTTTTTTGGGCTTTAAAATATTAAAACCTTTTAATTTCATTTTGGCAGATAAATTTGATCTTTTATTCATTTCGTTTGGTTTAGTATTTCTCTTTTGAATTCTTGAATTTATTTTATTTTCATTTTTTAAATTATTTTTTCTGCTTATAATTTTTTCGCCAATACTCACAAGTTCTCTGCCTTCATAACATGTATGTTTTCGTGGTTTTACACATTGCTTTTCTATTTCCTTTTTACTTCTTCCCCATTTTTCAATTTCAAACGGATTTGAGGCAGCCTCTGGGTAATGTGGTCTTTTTTGAACTGCTAATGTACTTTTAGCTTGTATATCTAATCTCGCTTCTCCTATTAATCCTCTATTAAATTTTACTACTTCTTTTACTGCTTCTCCAATAGAATTTTCTTTTTGAAGTGGTAGTATTGTATACTTGTACGTTTTTATATATGATTCTACAAATGCGTTACTAACACGAGAAACATTATCGTCCACATACGGTATCATTAAAGCTCCAATTAGTGGTGCATATGATAAAAATGTTTTAACAACATAGCGACCAAATTCTATTAAATAATACTTATTAGTTATGTCTTCATCACTATTTGTTAACAGATGATTTTCTTTATGCATTAATATTTTCCAAAAATATTCGTAGAATGGACTTTTTTCACAAATGGTTTTTGAATTCTTATGCATGTCAAGAAAGTTTTCATTCATTTCATCTAATTCTTCTTCATCTAGTACATTATCCATCATTTTATCAATAACTTTCTGGTTTTTCTTTTTCAGTCCAGATAGATAAATTATACTATCATTTGCTTTTTCTTCGTCACTTTCAAGCGTTACATTCAATATTTCTTCGAAAGTTAATTTTAGTTCGGCTAATGTTCTACATAAGATTAATTGTGCAAAACATTCTAATAAAAACTGTATTTTCGATTTGCTTAGGTTTAATTCTTTCTTTAATACTTTTAAAAATCTTCTTATAATATGGGCGTTGCAAGATAGGAGGACTATAAGATTTGACCGTTTCAACTTATTCCCTGTCAATATAGCAAAAGTCTCTTCCAAATATTCTGTCATAGTCATTCCTTCGTTCCATTCAAATAAAAAGCTATTCATGAATACCCAACTCCAATCTAGAACTACTGCTTTAAATGGTGGCCAATAATTAATTGTTTTATGGACAAAGTTTTTGTACAACTTCAAAGTTATTTCAACAGAAGGAATATCATGATTATCTGAAAATGATTCCATTAAAGGAATAGTTGATTCACGACCTCTCCATACTAAAGCGTAATACATAATCATTTTAGTATCTACATGATCGACTTTTCTACACATTGCTTTCGTTGAATCAAAATGCACTATTTTTCCTTTACCATCAATAAATGCATATAATTGTTCTTTTACCCAAACTAAAATTTTTAAAGGTAATTGAAACAATCTGACGGCTGGATTTTCTAATTTATGTTGATCAATCCAATATTGTGCAATATCTTTCACATCTCGTGATTTACATTCCAGTGTATCTTCATGTCTTAATTCTGATTTTATTTTATTAATAACATGTAGCTTCATTGCTAAACCGATATTTCCATCTTTTGCCAATGATACATCACATTGCGAATTATTTTCTAAATGAATTTTTCTGGCTTTGCTATATTTCAATAATGTTTTTACTGCAGTTCGTTTTGGTCCTCGTACTTGCAAATATGGAATTAACTTTGATGTATTGTGATTTTTAGCTCTACCTTCATTCGCATACATTGTAATTGATATAATACTTGAATCTAATTCAAATATATCAAATCTAAATTTTCTACCGCAATTTGGATGCGGGCATGAAGCGTATCCAACAAAGTGGCTTCCTTCATTTGGTCTGAAACCGCCATAAAATCTTAATGGACATGTGCATTGAAATCTGTTAACTGACATTTCATGAATTTCATATCTAAGTGATTTAAAATCTATCCTGTCACCGTCAGCAACTTTTTCTGTCATCAAGTATGCCTGTCCATATTCATATGGATACTTCAAATTATTTTTATCTTTTTCACATTTAATATTTTCTTCCTTTTTCAAAATTTTTGTTTCTACATTTATTTTTCTTGTATTATTAGTATCTTCACAGCTATTTTTTGAGTTGTCTTCTATTTCAGTATCCGAACTATAACTATCGCTACTGTTGTACTCACTACTATTATCGGAAATATCAGAATTTTTTTTGACAATAATATTTCTTTTCCGCAGTCCAGCTTTTCTAGAATACATTTCATTTTCGTAATTATTTTCAATAGTGTGGAAAGTGCTGCTTTCGTTTTTCGTTTTGTATTCATTTTTTAAATTTCCTTCTCCAATTACTGATACATTACTATCTATGTCACTGCAAGTAACGTCACTATTAAATTCAGAAACTTTTTTTTTGCATCGGAGTACATTTTTACTTAATTGCACGACATTATTAAAATATAATTTATCATTTGTACACTGTCTAGACATTCTGTTGTTAATGCTAAAATTTTCTTCTATATATTTCCTTTCAGTTGATGTGGTTTCGGCATATTTTAAATATTCATGAAATGACTCTATTTTTTCATTTTCTTTTTCACTTTCAAATTCATACATATCGTCCAAAACTTTTTCATTCATTTCTATTTTATTTGCAGTTTTTAAATTCCCATCATGTGTCAATTCAGATTGAAGTTTACCATTTTCAATTTCATTCAGTTCATTACAGTTAAAAGTTAAACATACATCTTCCTCATTGCTCAATATAAATTCCACTTTATCAAAGTTAGTATCACTTTTCTCATTTAAAAGTAGAAAATCTCCTTTGTTTGTTTCTTTATTCTTATCGATATTTATTTCATTAATTTCATATTTATTACTATTCGGTTCAACTGTTTCATTTTTGTAATATTTAATTTTACTTATTGTTGATTCATTTCTCCCTGCAATGCTCTTGCTTCCGGTATTGTGCATTTTAACGCTCCTTATTTCATCTGTATTATTTTCATCATTTTCAATATTAGCAATTTTTCTCTTATTACATTTTTTGTGACAAACAACCCCTAATTTGTTTAACAATTTTTCATCTTCAAGATAGTTCAGATCCTCTACTGATGCTAATGTATTTTCACTTTCATCTTTTTCAGAAATTATTTTCAAATTGTTAAAGTGATCACTGTTAATAATTTCATTTTCAATATTTATCATTTCAACTTCTAATGTTTGTTTGTGATTTTCTTCTACTTCTTTCATTTTCCTACTTTCTTCATTTTCAGTATATTTATTTTCAATTAATTCATTTTCAAATATTTTATTTTCGGCTGACTTATTTTTTACTTTCTTCTTTTCGGCTGTTTTCTTTTCAACTTTTTTATTATCTAATGTTTTGTTTTCAACTTTTTTAGTTTGGATTTCTTTCTTTTCGGCTAATTTATTTTCAACTTTTTTCTTTTCACTTGATTTGTTTTCTATTTTATTCTTTTCAACTGTTTTTATTGTGGATATTTTTTGTTCCGAAATTATTTTTAAATTGTCAAAGTGACCATTGTTTCTACTTTTAGAAAATAATAAATTTATATCTTCTGTCACAACTGATTTATTGCATGATGAATTTATAGTCCACATTAGCTTAAGTTGACATCCATTTATTTCATTTTTCTTTGATTCAGTTTCATTAGTTTTTAATTGATATAAGTTTACACGCCTATTATAAATATCAGGAACTTGAGATATTTCAATATCAGTGCCATATTCGCCATTTCTTTTCATTTCTGTGGCATATTCTCCAGCATCTTTGTACGGCTTTTTTGGCTCTTCATTATTTTCTACTACAGCGGATACTCTATAAAAATTCATTATTTCTTTCATTTCTCCCCATTTCTCTGTAATGTGATCTACAATATCTGATCTTATTTTTACATGACTTTCTTCATTGCCATAAAGAGCGTATGATATACTTCGAAACAAACAATTACCATCTCCTTTTGATTTTTGTAATTTATATGTAATGTTATTTTTTAATTTGTACATTTCAACATCACTATTTCTCCTTTCCTTTTCAATTTCAACTGCTTTTGAAGCTTTTAATACTTCATTATTATTATTTCCTTCCTTTCCGTTTTTGTTTAATTTTTTTTCACATGATTTGTTATCAATAATTTTATTTTTCAAATCATTTTCTACTTCAACTGATTTATTTCGGGCTTCTTTCACTTTAGCTAATTTGCTGTCGATTTTGTTTTTCTCGTTTATTTTAATTTCAGATATATTTTTAATGTTTTTTATTTCGGATTCATTATTTTTAATTGCTTTATTTTCTGATACTTCATTTTCGAATTTATTCTTTTTGGCATTTTTAATTTCGACTTTTTTCTTTCTTGCTCTTTCAAACTTAAATTTATTCTTTTCTGCTTTCTTCTTTTCAACTTCATCATTTTCAACTTTATACTCTTCCGATTTTGTGTTTTTAAGTTCCTTATTTTGGTTTTTAATATGTTTCTTTTTTTCATTTTCGTCTTTTGTCTTTTCAGCTTTTTTATTTTCAATTTTATTATTTTCGACTTCTTTATTTTCGACTTTATTTTTTTCGGCTTCTTTAGTTTCGACTTTATTCTTTTCGGCTCTTTTATTTTCTACTGCTTTTCTTTTATTTTCGACTTTACTCTTTTCGGTTTCTCTATTTTCGTCTTCTTTCATTTCTGCTTTCTTATTTTCGACTTCTTCAGTTTCGACTTTATTCTTTTCTGTTTCTCTATTTTCGTCTTTATTCTTTTCGGCTTTTTTATTTTTTACTTCTCTCCCTTTATTTTTTTCATTTTCGACTTCATTCTTTTCGGCTTCTTTATTTTCGTCTTTTTTCATTTCTGCTTTCTTATTTTCGACTTTATCCTTTTCGGCTTCTATATTTTCGACTTCTTTAGTTTCGACTTTTATTTCGGCTTTTCTATTTTCGTCTTTTTTCATTTCTGCTTTCTTATTTTCGACTTTATCCTTTTCGGATTTTCTATTTTCTTCTGCTTTTGTTTCATTTTCTTCATTTTCAACTTCATTCTTTTCGGCTTTATTATTTTTAACTTTATTCATTTCGGCTTCTTTACTTTTTATATTTTTTATTTGAGCTTCTTCACTTTCGATTTTATTTTTTTCGGCTTTTGTATTTTCGACATCATTCTTTTCGGCATTCTTATAATCTGTCTTTTCAAATGTTTCAATTTTTTTACTTTCGAATTTTTTACATGTTTCTTCTTTAATATTTTCCTGCAATAAAACTTTTATTAAAATTCTTATTTTTTCTAGAAAACATGCATTACACTTAACTCTTAATATTTTAGCAACCTGTAAACAAAAAAATAGGTTTAGTATATTTGCTTGCATAAAAAGTAAATATATTGTAAAAAAATAATATGAAACAAAGGTATAGGGGAAATATTTTTAAGTAATTGCAAAAAATAAATAAAAAAATTTGTCCTTACTAATATTATTAAATAAAGGTTTAGAAGAAAAATAATTGCAAATGTGTTCTAATTTTGTACCAATTTTTGTCACACAAGATTACAATAAATATCTATTATATTTATAGGTTAGACAATGAATACGTTTTTTGTACGAAAGGGAATTCTAACAAAATGTTTAAGGAAAATTTTTAAAAAATCATTTCAGGTATCCAATTGATAAAAATATTTTATTTTCAAAGTTACAGCATCTTGGGAAATATTTCTACAATTATTTCTTGTTCTTTTTTAAAATCAAAATAACAAAGCTACGCACAAATTTAAAAATATCAGGAAATCGTCAAAAAACAAATTTATTATATATATTATATAATAATAAACACATTTTTTGTATAATAGAAACAGAAAAATTATAATTTTAAAAATAATGTACTTATTAAGAAGAAAAAAAAGCCTCTTGGACTTGCTTCCTATATTTTAAATTTTAGGAGCATAAAACTGGTGATTTAAAATACATGACACTAGGTCAAACTCACTGCAAGTTCGGCTTATTTAAAAATGGCGTCCATCTAATTCCATACTGAAAAAAAGGCGTCTTATTTTAAGATGTTTTTAGCGTCTTTGACACCAACGACGTTTTATATAACGACGCCTTATTTTGCAGTACATGCACGGAAAAAAGAATATCACAAGAGATGCGCCAACCAGTAGGACAAGTCGTGTGCTTTACTTCAGCGCGTCCGGTGTGCCTTTTAGGCACAGCAGACATACTTAGTTCGGCGCAGGCACTGTGCTTTGAGGCTTGTACATTTTATAAGCACAGCGTCTGTGCCCAAAAAGTATGTCTGTTGTTCCAAAACGGCGCACCAGATGCGCTGAATTAAAACACACGACTTGTTGTACTGTTTGGGGCATCTCTTGTGCTATTCTTTTTTCCGTGTTGTCAAAAGAAATTCGTAAGACACGTGTTATTTTTCTGAGTTAAAATAAGCAACATTATAAAAAAATTTAATCTACACTAACAGAATTTTTGGCAGACTGCAGGCTTTACTCCTTAAATTTGAAACAGTAAAATTTTAGTAGTAAAACAGCTTAAATTTAGCGACTGTTGTACTTCAGTAAAATTTTCACTGAAATTAGTGTTTCACTGTTACTGAAAATTAGTGAAAGTATCACTGATTTAGACAATTAAATCGGTTTTATCTAAAATCGGTAAAACAGATTCAACTGTTTGAATTAGTGAGATTTTCACTGATTTTAAGTGATACACGATTGAATTTCAGTGAGAATTTTACTGTAATGTGTCAGTCACAAAATTCTAACTATTTTACAAGTGAAATTTCACTGATTTCTATGTAGAGAGTACATGAGAGCCACTACAGATCGCTGTATGAAGGATCGTAGCTAACATCAAAAATGCAAAAATTTACTCCTGAAGAATAACAACTTCCCAGGCAGAAATGCCAACGACCATCCCCAAAAGGAACTGCGCTTGCGCGACAAAAATGCTCTGTTTGAGAGATTAGAGCGCGTTTATTTGAAAACCTTTATATGAGCCATTTTACGTGTAAAGTCCTAACTTGAAATTGCAACTCCTTAAACAAAATTGAGACTCCGCAAAAAAACTCGGTGTCATTTTTGTTGCATCTCAAAATGAGACTATGTTAAACGCCATAGAACGTTGCGCCACCTAAGAGTCTAATTTCTGTTGCAATTCAAAATGAGTTGTGTACGACACTCATTTTGAAACTGGGTTTTTTCAGTGTCGGGGAATTTCTTGTTCTATTAAGTAGAAATATGCCCAAAAAACGTTTCTATTTTTTTCGAAAATTTGGAGGGGTTACAAGGCATTCTAAAAATTTACATGCTGATAGAAAAAACCTCAGCTTTCGTTTGTAATAATTGTTTTTAAAAAACGGACCGACTTTTAGGAAATTGAAAATTAAATATTAATTATCAAAAATTGGGGTAAATTTTTAAAATATTAAAAAAGAAAATTCACCATTGGAAAGAGCATGACAAAAATTTTCAGAAACATATTCAACGAAATTTTTCCCATTACAAGTATTGAAAGAAAAAATTGAAAAAGTAGACAATGTATAGCAAAAGTCGTAAAATTGACCCCCCTCCGAATTTTCGGAAAATTCTAAAACGTTTTTGGGGCATATTTCTACTTGATAGAACAACAAATTTCACGAGTCCCAATTCTTTTCAAGGAGTTGAAATTTCAACTTAGGACCTTACACGTAAAATGCCTCATATAAAGGCATTTAATAATAAATTTTCAAATAAACGCGCTCTAATCTCTCAATCAGAGCATTTTTGTGGCGCGAGCGCAGTTCCGTTTGGGAACGGTCGTTGGCATCTCTGTTCCCAAGTACTGCTTCTTACATTTCGGGAGTAGGGGAGACCGGGACGTAATGGATCACTTTTCACTTTTTGTTTAAGCAAGCTTAACTTCGTCATTCTTGATTTAATAAAAATTTCATTACGGAGAAAACTGAGCCTAACATCTCAGCTTTCAATTTTAAAAAAGTGCGCCCTAATATCACTTATACTTTTTTTCTGGAACAATGTTTTCAAAGAAATGCAAGGTGAGGAATTTCGCCTCGGACCGTGGCGTAATGGATCAGCAATGAAATTATAATTTAGATCATCAACTATTATTACGGTATTAACAATTTTGGTTTCTATTGTATATTAATAACAAGTAATATTGAAAATGGAACATATATAATTTAAACTTTAAACATTTTCATACAATTTTCAAATTTTTAAAAATTGTAGCGAAATGCAAAATCCATTTCCTTAAAAAATCTATTCTCCAGTTATTTTTGTATAAAAGGTTATCATTAGTACTAATTAATATATATATATATATATATATATATATATATATATATATATATATATATATATATATATATATATATATATATATATATATATATATATATATATATATATATATATGTACAATAAATTAAACTTCACAGGATTATTTTATTAATATTTTAAATATAATAGATTTTTCTTAATAGAATAAGCAAAGTGATCCATTACGCCCCGGAAGTGTTTGTCGAAAATTTTGTTTTGTTTTCTACCATATTTTTAACAATAATAAATAAATAACAATGAAACTTGGCACAAACTTACAGTATGCCAAGTACATTATTTTGATCAAAAACAGAAATTAATGTGATTTACCACTTTTGAATAAATTCTAATTATCCATTACGTCCCTGATTCATTACGCCCCGGTCTCCCCTATATTCTCACTTTTTTGACAGCGGTTCCACATGGAGGCAAAATGGCAGCGACGTTGCGATTGTCGTGCTCCCACCATCCCATCTACCCAATGCTTTTCTCTCATGACGTCACAGGCGGGGAGTGCATTGAGTAGATGGAATGGTGGGAGCACGACAATCGCAACGTCGCTGCGATTTTCCTCCATCTGGAACCGCTGTGAGGTAAGCTTCGAGCCATGAGACAGTGATATTCAGCATGCCATAAATTCTGTCAGTGCGCATGCAAATTTCGATTCAAGAAGACTGATTTTTTTAAATAATTTTTTTTTACTTTTCATAGTTTAGTAGTTTCCTTATTTTTAAATTTTGTGTCAAGCGCTATAATAATAATTTTGTAGAATTATGTAATGATAATAAAACTTTGAAATAAAATTTTTTTAAAAATTAATCAATTTTTATTCTTAATTCTTAATTTAATCTAATTAAGTCTGTAATAATTTATAAAAAAAAGTACAAAATTGGTACAATTTACTGCACGGAGAATAACATAGAACAATTGTAACTATTTTTATCAGGCCCGGTTAACTCTATTTAAGAAAACGGCATTTTTTAGCGCCTGCTACGACAAATTTAGCAACTATATTTTCTATATCTATGTATGTTGTATGGATAGATTTATAATTGGGTAACATTATTTTCCAAACTATCAATCAAAGATCCTCAAAAGTTAATTTATAAAATGTCTAATAATGTGCACAGCAGAGTATCTAGAATCTGACCCTGCTCAAAAAATTTAAAATTCATCTTACATTTTGGTACTATAAGGATACAATTTTTCACCAAATATTTTTCCAGACAATAATTGTTTAAAATATTTCAAAAAAATTTGCTCAATAAAAATCCAAAATAATTGAAAAATTTTTTTACCCTTTTTTTGAAAAATATATTTGATATAATTTTTTCTATTTTATTTTTTTTTATAAACCAAAATGAACAAATGTTCATTTTGGTTATTAAAAATCTAACATTACATTCGTAATGAGTGACCCCAAAAAACATAATTACTGAATTTCAAACAAATTTAAAAATTACCAGTTTCGGTAAATTTTTTTGTAAAAATTTCAAAGTAGTGTTTTGAAAAAAAACGAAAACAAAAATTTTGAAAATTAAATCAAAATGTTTTTTTAACTCCTTATATTAACTTATAAAACATTTTAAAACTTTATTAATATCAATCTAATGGTTTTGAAGAAAAAACAAAATTTTGATTTTCCTTTCCCCCTCCATAACTCTTACAAAAGTGCATTTTGTGAAGAATTTTATCACATTGGTGCCAAAATATAACATGAAATTAAAATTTTTTTGAGCGGGGCAAAATTACATACTTACTCTGCTAGGCCCTTTAATTTGATTAATTTTTTAAAAATAGTAACAAAAATATAGTCTATAATGACGCAGTCAACTTCTTGCAACCACCTCGCCGCCGTATACCGGCTCGGCGTTGAAATCTCGTCACAGAGTCTTCCCTCTCCTGTACCCACTATATCAGGAACCGTTCTTTCCGGACAGTTTTTTCAACAGAGCATACACGGAAAAACTTTGTTCAAGAGTTATTTAGAAACTCATTTAAGAACTCAGGATATGGAAATAAAACAAAAAATGCTACAAAACCATAGATTAAAATATTATTTTAAGCTGTTCGGGGATAACTGTAGTAAATTTTTCGAGTTGAAAATCAACTCCAAAGGAAAGTTCATTTACTAACTCCCTTCGTCAACACCCGTGCGAGTTATTTTTCCATGACGTCACAGGCGGGGAGTGCATTGAGTAGGTGGGATGGTGGGAGCACGATAATCGCAATGTCGCTGCGATTTTGCCTCCCTGTGGAACCGCTGTAAATAGTTCGAGACTTTTTCAGCGCGCAGTGACTGAAGTACTCAGTCGCAGCGTCAAGAACAATTATTTCCAAGCCATTAGAAAAACACCTGGAAATTCTTTAATGAATATTCAACTTTTCTAAAAGAAGTTCTAAATTTTCCCCATATCCTAAGTTCTTGAATAAATTTAGTAATAACTGTTGAAAAAAGTTTTTCCGTGTATGGTTTATTGTACATGAGATTTACCTATGACCATTAAAATTCAGTTAAACATATTTTTTCTAAGTATTAAATCTTTATAAAAAAATATGAATCACGTAATTTTATATTTTTTTTAATTGCCCAAAATTTCGAGATGGATTTTAAAAATGTTATTGTTTTTAAAGTAGGCCTATTGTCAATAGGTCTACTAGTCTAAAAATATTGAGTTTAGAAAGAATTTGTCAATGAATGAAAGTTTTAGTTATCTTTCGACTTTTAAAAAATGTAAAAAAATCCCTTTTTGATTTTTTATTACAAAATTTTATTCATATCTCAAACACAAAATAGGTGCTTCTAGATAGCAGCCGATGGGTAATCGAAGCCATTCATTGGTTCACTTGAAAATAGGCCTGCTCGAGAGAGCAGCCAGAGAGAAAAGGGAATAGAGTGGGGAACTTTACCACGCGGTCTCTCCGTCTTTCTCTTTGGCCTTCGGCCCCTGCACAAGCCGGTATGGTGGCATGGTGGGGGCTGCTACTCATTTCCCCTTAGTCGCTGGCTACTCACGTGAGCTGTCTTGAATTTTATTGAAAATGTCAACCATTTTTCCTGAGAAAAAAGAAAATAGTTCATCATATGCGTTATTTTTCCCATGGGAAAAAAGGTTTCAATTTTCATTCAATTGAATAATTGAAGAAGTGCTTAGAAGCATTTCCTTCAGTGTGTCGCGTAAGTAACACTGAACTGAAAGACAGCCATAATTATTTACGATGATTTTTGTGTTAATTTCTTTATAAAAAAATTTGTTTTGCCTTAATAAAATATTTTCAGACTAATAAAGTATTGAAAATGGGCTTACGTTTACAAATCTAAAAGTTTGAAAATTCATAACTTAAAAATTTGGGCAATTAAAAACAATTGAAAATACGTATTTTACATTTTTACACACAGAAAAAACCAGACTCATTTTTGTTGCAACTCATTTGGAAGTCGGTCTCGAAATGAGTAATCGACAACTTCAAGCGACTCGAAATGAGTAATCGGCAGCTTCAAGTGACTCAAAATGAGTAAAATGGCAATGTTCTAGTTACTTTCTTTTGTATTTCGCATATTTTGTGCGATGTAATTTGTCTTACATGGTTGCCCATCCCTGACAGTCAATTCATATGTGTGTCTAACCTAAAATTTTTTTTCATTTCTTATAAATGCAATAAATCGACTACAAGCATTAACGTTTTGACAAGTGCAACGTGTTTATTAATTATGAACAATTATTTTAATTCATATTTTTATGAATTATTTTTCGTTTATCCAATATGATTGTAATTTTATCGTAAACACAAATGATACCCCTTGACTCATTTTGAGTCCTTTGCTCAGAAACTCAGAATGAGTCGAATGGGTATCACTTTTGTTGCAGTTCAAAATGAGTCTCATATGCTACTCATTTGGAGTTCTGTTTTTTCTGTGTACAAAATTTTTTGAAAAAAACATGTTTATTCGATTTTTAATGATCACAAAATATCTGTAAAAAAATTAAATAAAAAAAATTGTATTGTCTAATTCATGCATTGGGGTCAGTTCGCTAGAATTTAAAAATGTTAAATCGCTATTTCTTACTCGATTTTAATTATTTATCATAGAATCGAATATAAATGTCTCCAAAAATGCAATTACTCTTAAAAATATATTTTTGAATTATTCAAAAGAATTAAAATATTTTCTAAAATTCTGATAACAATTTTTATAAGAATTTAATTTTAATAAATAAAAAACTATTTTATTAGTGATTTATGTTTGTTTAAAATGAAACTTAGTAGTAATGCATGAACGAGTTGACACCGAGTAGCATACTTGTGTGACGTGAAGTCGAGTATACTGGGTAGAGTGGGAGAATTATTGGAGTAAAAATTTCGACGCCGAACAGATATACGGCTCCGAATTAGCGAAAAAAAGTAAATCGACCAAAGTAATAACTCCGATTCATATTAAAAAATACTTCGTTTGTTATTATATTATTACTTTGCTCTTAAAAAACAGAATTTTATTGGTGCTTGAGTAGTTGAGTGAACAAGTGATTGATAGAATGATTGAGTGAGTGTAAGAGTAACTGCAATTGAGTGAGTGAGAATTTGAAAATGTGTATGAATGTGCGAAAGAATGTGTAAGAGAGTGAGCACTGTGGGAAAAGCTTTGGTGCTTGAGTACTTGAGCGAACGATTGCCCCATGTAGAAATTAATATTGGAGTTTGATGGGGTTCTAGTCAGAAGTCCCTATCGGTAGTGGGGAACTGATTAGGGAAAATAGTTGGAATCCAACTACTTAACATAACGGTCGTCAGATCGGGTACTAGTCTAGAATTTGTAGTCGGGAACTAGTAAGTAAAAGTAGCTGCTACCCTACAAGTGTAAAATAAACGGATCCGTTTTGGAGATTTGTTATTGGTGTTAATTATAACTATGTGTAAATTAAAATTGTATTAGTTTTAATTATATCTCGTGTAAAAAATTTGTTCGCTCGCTTGTGTACCTATCCTATTATTAACTTCACACGCACGTTCGACACACTGCATTACCGACGCGATACTACACATTCCGAATCGCTCTTGTATACTAACTTCGCACTTTTTTCTGCGCTTGTGACAATGATTATAAATTAATTTTCTATATTAATTAATCATCTTTTAACAAAATTTCATCTTTAATTATTACCTATTATTTCCGTGTACTTAAGGTCAATTTTTAAATTAACAAAAATTCCATAATTTAATTAAAGAATCAGAACAAAAAAATTAAGAAACACTGAAAAATAATGCAAGTCCGACTCCGAGCATCTGTGACTAGAATTTAGCAAGGGTCTACTAAGTGATTTCTAATCTGAATTAGCTCTCTACATTTTATGTGTAATCTAACTAGATATTTCTAGTCCGAATTTCCTCACAAGAATCTAAGCAGGTTCTAGTCAGACTTTTCTAAAGTAGATTTTCTAGCGTGATTCTAATAAAAATCCGAGATTTGATAGGGACAAGTAGGGAAATTTCTACATGGGTGATTTAGGGAATGTTTCATTATGGGAGTAAATAAATACATGGTAAGTAAGTAATGAGTACTTACTTTACTTGCAATTGAACAAACGCTCTCGTTTCCAGAAGAAGACAGCACCTCCCTCAAAACTGCAACTGTCTTGTTTTCTCGAACCATTGTAAAATCAAGTAATTGAATTTAAGAAATCAACCACTAAAACACTTCGATTTAAAACTTAAAGTTATAACCACTAAAACACTTCAGTTTGTGATTAAAACACTACGCGTTTCAGTGATTTTCAAAATTAAAAAAAAGTTGTTTTATCAAAAACACTAAAGTCTGTAAAAAATTATGTTAATTATTACAGTGTTATTGATTTTATCGATTTAAAACTTAAAGTTATAAATCGATACTAAAACACTTCAGTTTGTGATTAACACACTAAGCGTTTCAGTGAATTTAAAAATTAAAAAAAAGTTGTTTCATCAAAAACACTAAAGTCTGTAAAAAATTATGTTAATTATTACAGTGTTATTGATTTTATCGATTTAAAACTTAAAGTTATAACCACTAAAACACTTCAGTTTGTGATTAAAACACTACGCGTTTCAGTGATTTTAAAAATTAAAAAAAATTGTTTTATCAAAAACACTAAAGTATGTAAAAAATTATGTTAATTATTACAGTGTTATTGATTTTATCGATTTGAATTAAAGGACAATTTTAATATCGTTAACGTGTGGTCACTAGGAGCATCAAAATCGTTCTGAGAACGAAATATGGCTACTATGCGCCAAAGTGGTCATTTTCATAGTACAATTCTACGTAAGCTTTGCGCAGCTTGGGTCCCCGTCAGCATAAGCTGACGTCAGCTGGCGTGGGTCCCTAAAGGGGCATACAGACCTTGCAGACTGTCATTCTGCTCAGGCAGGAGTAATAAGAGTAAGAGTAAGAGAGAGAGAGAGAGAATGCATTAAATTTATATTCACTGACTCTCTTACTCTTGTACGTTACCATGGCAGTCGCAGGCAGACAGACATTCTGTAGATTCGCTTTTTTTATTTATCTCGTTAGTAATTGATTTTTTAATTCACTTTTTAAGGTTATGTTATTCATGTGGTCACGTGTCACATACACTTTTATATGGAAAACGTCACTCTGGATAACATGACCTAAAAGTATCTTTTTTACCAACCTATGTTTACTTAAAATATTGATTTTTACAAAATTCTTACTTATTTTTGTTCAAATCAGTTCAAAAGTATATTCATTCAGATTTAGAGAATAAGTTTTGTGATATTATTTTGCAAGAAAAATTTAAAAATATTTTTATTTTCCATAAATTTGTGTTAGAAAAACATTTTTTTGTAAATTTATAATTTTAAATAAAAAAACCCCCCGCAGAAAATATATTCATTTAGGATTCCAATTTTTGTCATAAACAAATGGAATAACTCAGCCAATTTTCACTTTATCAATTTGGTCTAAACGGCATTAAATTTCATGTTTTCACAAATATTTTCCAAAAAAAATCCGACCTAGGTTCAAGGGTGGGAGAGTTAGTTTTCTTATTTTAAAAATTTCCTGACTATAGTTAATTATTAATATTTTGAAATGAAATTTTAACCATATACAGTTTAATACACGTATTTTATGAAAAAAAATTAATTGTTATATTTTATACTTTTATTTTTCATTTATATCAAGTAAAAATACATATATAGTTTTTTCAACTCATGGACGGCGGAGTGGGGGTACTCAGTGGCGCGTGGTTTTCGACGCTACAACGGAAATCAGCCGTTCAAATTTACAAAATTGGTTATATCTTCGTTAATTATTAACCGATTTTAATTTTTCTTTTTTTAATTTGATGTATTTTTTTATGCTGAATCCGAGAATGGTTTTATATTTTTTCAAAATACATTATTTTTTATAATAATAGAAAAAAATTTTTTAACAACAAATGATTATTGTTATTTATCTCATATAAAAAAAAATTTTTTTTGTACATATTATTCCATTGAGTTTAAAAACATATTAAAAGGAAAAAATTCTTAATTAATTATATATAAGCTAGTAGCATCACGTGCACATAAGCACGCCGGTTTAATTCGCAAAATGTATTAAGATGATGATGATGCTACACACTTATATACATATAATTTTAAATTCTTTTTGTGATAATATTACATTCATTTTAATGGAATAATATGTACAAAAAGAATTTTTTGTAAAATATGATAAATAACAATAATCATTTGTAATGTAATTGTAACAATAATGTATTTTGTAAAAATATAAAACCATTCTCGGATTCAGCATAAAAAAATACATCAAATTAAAAAAAGAAAAATTAAAATCGGTTAATAATTAACGAAGATATAAGGGGTCGTCCATATACCACGTGGACACTTTTGGGGGGAGGGGGGGTTAAAAAAGTCTAAAAATGTCCACGATCCCATGTATTTATGTGTCCACAAGGGGGGAGGGGGGGGTCAAAAATCTGTGAAAAATTGTCCACGTGGTATATGGATAACCAATTTTGTAAATTTGAACGGCTGATTTCCGTTGTAGCGTCGAAAACTACGCGCCACTGAGTACCCCCACTCCGCCGTCCAAGAGTTGAAAAAACTACATGGGAGATTTCACGGGAAGTGATCCGGCCTCATGCGTTTACACGTCATACTTTGATGACTTGTAGTTTGCTTTAAAAAAATTATGGAAATACGATAAAATATTTTTTGGAAAGGGGGTTTCGTATACTTTTAAATAAAGATGTTAGTTTAAAAAAAAATTTTTTTGACCTTGAAAATTAAAAATTAAAATTTAATTTTCATTTTTTTGTACAATCGGTATTTTTTTCAATTTTTTTTATTTAGAATGAAAGCTGAGCTCTTTTCCTATCAAAAACTTATCTGCCCAAAGTGGGACTAGGAATATTAATACTAGTTAATTAATTTTACAAAAAAATTAAATTTTAATTTTTAATTTTCAAGGTCAAAAAAAATTTTTCTTTAAACTAATATCTTTATTTAAAAGTACACAAAACCCTCTTTCCAAAACATATTTTATCGTATTTCCATAATTTTTTTTAAGCAAACTACAAGTCATCAAAGTATGACGTGTAAACGCATGAGGCCGGATCACTTCCCGTGAAATCCCCCATATATGTATTCTTACTTGACATAAATGAAAAATAAAAGCATAGAATATAGCAATTAATTTTTTTTCATAAAATACGTGTATTAAACTGTATATGGTGCAAATTTCATTTCAAAATATTAATAATTAATTAGTCAGGAAATTTTTAAAATAAGAAAACTAACTCTCCCACCCTTGAACCTAAGTCGGATTTTTTTTTTGGAAAATATTTGTGAAAACATGAAATTTAATGCCGTTTAGACTAAATTGATAAAGTGAAAATTGGCTGAGTTATTCCATTTGTTTATGACAAAAAACATACCCTTTTTTAATCTCCATTATTATGCATTTAAATAAAAAATATCGAATTTCCATTTAAGTGGGATGAAAGTTTGACTCCTCAAGTGTACTTTAAAAAAAAAAATTTGCAAGTCCAAAAGTGTAGAAATTCCGTTGCAAAATTACATGTTTTAAGTTAACAAATGGAATTATGCATAAACTATTTGTCCGATGGAGTTGAATTTTGTCGAGATTTATTTAGGTTTGCAAGGAGAATATTCCTGGTGAATTATAAACAAATTCGATAATTATTAACAAAGTTATTAAACAATTAAAAAAGTGCTATTTTTGATGGTTTAAATTCATTTGCAACTAAACTAATAAACCTTTTTCAACGTATGACCAGTTATTTGAAAGGTATTTTTAGGCTCTACAACTTTCAATAACAACTTTTTCCTGTAAAATGTAACCCGAATCGTCGGTCATCGAAAAACCACCTTTTCCAAACTTTGACGATTGTTTACACTATTTTTCGCAACTGATAATCGAGAGCAAACTGTGGGGCTCTTATGTGGAGCCCCCAAACTACAATATACCACTGAGACTTTTCAGGTTGCATTTTCGTGCACTTTTTTGACCCAACGACTGGTCTACAACTTACCAAACGATGAAGGACGCACGGTTAAATGAAAAGCTTTTCCAAACTATGTCAGTCCTCAAATAGATAGCGTACACTGAAAAAAAAATCATTTGATTCAAATAACCGATTATTTGACTATTGTCAAATAAATATTTACTTAAATCAAATAATTTTTATTTGAATCAAATAAATTGTATTTGAATCAAATATTTCAGTACTTGAAGCAAATATTATTTAATTGGTTCAAATAAAAATTATTTGATTTAAGTAAATATTTATTTTATAATAGTAAAATAATCGGTTATTTTAATCAAATAATTTTTTTTTCAGTGTAATAATTTAAGTTTTACTCTTTATGATTTTTTAAAAGTATAATTAAAGAGAATTATTAAAATTATGAAAAATCAAACATTCCAAATAATATATTTACTTTTCAGAAATTATATATTGGTGATTGTCCTGAAAAGGACCACTTTACGTGTCTTCAAAGTGAGACTCAATATTTGCATTAACCTATTATTGATATTTTGTTGAGTAGAAATTTAAAAAAAAATTTATCCATAATCAAAAAAACATTATTTACCTTTAAACAATCTTGTAATGTTAAAATTTAAAGTTTTTCTTAGTACAAAAATTTATTTAATTTTGTCTTTCGGTTTTGGTTAAATATAATACATATTTTTAATTACTTTTTAATATAATTAAAAATTTTCTAATATAGTCTAAATATATATCAAATTGAAGCTTAGAATCTACCGTTTATTTTTCACTTATATTTACTGTAAATAAAATAAAAGAAATTTTTGAAATAATTAATTAAAAATGACTGTCAATGGGAATAAAAAATCAAATTCATCTCCGAAGCCTCGTTTTTCAGTAAAAACATCATATTTTTAAATTGTTTTTTAGTTATATCTGTATATAAATATTTGAAGTTGTAGCCCAAAAAATTTGTTAAATTATGTTTCAATATTTTTAAATTTAATAAAAACGTGAATTTTTTATTTGACAAACCATTCATCTCCGAAGCCTTTTTCATATTTGATAAGCATTATTGATTTATTTTTAATTTTTTAATAATCATTTTCAAATACCTAACCCTTAAATTATAAAAAAATTTCCGCTTTATTTAAAATAAAACATTTTTAATTTTTTAAAATATAATATACTAAGTTGAAAGTTAGATAACTAACAAAATTATAATTAAAAATAAAATTTTGTTATAGAAAATATCAATTTTGAACTTAAAATGGTAAATTAAAAAATTAAAATTTTTTTCCGTTCAATATAAAAAAATATATTAGTTATTTTTGAAAAAATATAATAGTTATAAATAAATTATGAAATACACAATTTATTAAATTATAGATGAATAATGAATGAATGATTAAATGAATAATAATATTGATTACAGTATATTTAACCTTCAAAACACTTAATATTAAAATAATGCTAGAAGGCTTATTTTTGAAAATTAATTTTGCACAACTCAGATTTTTATCTTGAAACGTATTTAAAACCTATCCATAACAAAAAAATTCAGGAAATGTAAAAATTAATTGTTTTTTTAATTGTTTTATATATATATATATATATATATATATATATATATATGGGTGATTCTCCTGAAAGGCACCTGTTTTTTCCAGAAACTAAAAAACAATTAATTTTTACATTTCCTGAATTTTTTTGTATATATATTCAAATAGCTCATTTATTGTCATTTCAATGAGTAATTTATTTATTATTATTTAATTGTTTGCGCCAAATAATTTGTACTAAAGTCAAATATCAAATTAATTAAATTAATCAATTGAATTTTGGTTCAAAAAAATTTCCGCTTATTTCCCAAGTTTTTTCCGGTTTTCTTTCCTGATCAAATTTAAATTTAAACTTGATTTCAAACATAAGTAAATCCCTAATTTTTTTTTAAATAATGTTTTTTAAATAATTCTTTATTGAAAATTTGGAAAGAAATTTTTTAAAAATAATCTTGTCTCTTTAAAATTATAATTGAAATTTAGGTTTTTCAAGTTTATTAAAATTACATACATAGTAATTGGAATTCTGCACAAAAAATTAATAACTAACTTCCTTTGATTATTTTCAAAACATTTTAATAAAATTCTTTAAAAGAAGTAAATTATTTTTTGAAAAATGTAAAGAAATTTTTACTATTTTAAAAAAATGTCAAATATTTGTTTAGAAAAAATTAATTATCTTGAAACAACAGACGTAAAAAATTTCAACAATCTTGTTTTCAGAATTTACAAAAAAAATTGCGAAAATTAAATTTTATAAAAAAATTTAAAGAGTGTATCGTTTTCTACAATTAATAAAGAAAAATTAAAATTATTAATCTTTACACTAAGAAACATAAATACATTAAAATGTGATTCTTTATAAAATCTGATTATTAATTAATCAAATTAATCAAATTAATCTGATTATTAATTAATATACTTTGAAAGTACACTCAGAGAAATTGTATATTTGTCTCAGAACCACACAGTAAAAAGTAAATCCTATTTTAAATACTGTCTGAAATTAAACAAATCCTGAAACTAATGCCAGTCTTAATTTAAGCTCGGCTTGTGTGAAAATAAGGATAAGAGATCTGAATTTACAGTTTTACTTTTTAAATTAGGTATACAACTGCTGATTTTCAACATGACTGTCTTAAATTCAGCACATTTTTTGCTGATATTCAGCAAGCTTTTGCTATTTAAATTCAACAAAAAAATAAGTTTTGAAATTAAACAAAAGCTGTCTTAAAAATGTTGCATCTTAAATTAAGGTACCTTTTATGGCTGAAAATAAGACTTTCTTTTTACTGTGCAACTAGACTTTTTATTTGTTTCAAATAAATTTTATTTGGTTTGAATAAAATTTTATTAAACTCGAATATATTTTTTATTTATGTCGAATAAAAATTTTATTTAAAAAAAATAAAAAGTCTAGTTGGTTCTGAGACAAATATACGTTTATTTAAGTCAAATAAAATATATTTGGTTTAAATATTTTTCTCTGGGTGTATGTTTAAATTTGGGCCTGATTTTTTCTGTGTAATATTATTTCTTAATTTAGTATTATTCATCCAGTAAATATTCCTATTTGAAAGCTTCATATTTCAGACAATACTACAGTCATTTCAATGAAGTAATAGAAAAACGCAAAATATTTTCGCATTTTAACCTTCAAATAAATTTTTAAAAGTCACTGACATCAGTTGACCAGTTATCTTTCTAGAAAAACTTCAGTAATCTGTGAGAGTTTCAGTGCCGCAGTCGCATCAATTTCTATTTCAAGAAACGTAAGTAACTTTTTATTTTATTATTTTTTTTTTATTTTAATAAAATTTTCGAAAAGAATTTATATTTTTCTAAAATAATTCGATTAAATTTTAGTTTAAAAATATCAAGTATTTATGTTCTAAATTTTAAATTTTTAAATTTTTCAATAACAAAAATTTCGTGAAATTAAATTGTTAAGATATGAACAAAAAGTAATTGATAATTTACTTCTTTCAAAAATTTGAATAAAACTTTGGAAACACTTTTATTTTAACAAGAATTTACTTAAAATTGTATAGCAATAATAGAAATAGTCTTAAGAATTCTATAATTAATGAAATAATTGAATTCTTGCAAAAAATGTTATTATTTATTTCTTATGGAACTAAATTCTTACAATTTTTATTATAATTTTTTTAAATAATTGACTTCATTTGAAAAATTGTATTACTTGTAAAAAAATTATTTATGTACTCACTTGTATTCTTATTGAAAATTTTATTACCATTTATAAAAATAATTTAATTTGTTTAAAAATTTTTAAATGTTTTAGAATAATATTCGAATTATTAAAAAATATTTTTTTTGCAGATGAGTGATTCTGATATTAGCTTCCAATCTGATAATGAAAGAGAGGACAAGAAAAGAAGAATTGAGAAGTTAAAAAGAAAAATTGAAAGGCTGGAAAAAAAGTATGGCCATACTGTGGCCATTGAAAATGATGAAGGTATGTTTTAATAAAGTATACAAATTTCTATTATTTAAATAAATTGATTTAATAATTTAATAGATTTTATATATTTTTTTCATACAAAAATTATTTTTCACATAAAAAATTTATGATTTTTAAATAAAATTTTTTCAATCTTAATTTCAGAAAGTGAAACATCGACACCAAACAGCGACAAATCTTCAAAATCACAAATTGAATCTCCTTTAAAAAAAAAAGAGAAAAATGAAAAGCTACAGATATATGAAAGTAAGTTACAAATTTTTTTTATACATATTAGCGACATTTTTATTTATTTCAGCGAATACTTTCGCTACTTCAACGAATAGGACAAAAATTTAAATAATTGAATTTTTCAAACTTTTGAAATATTATGTTACATAAATTTCATTTATCGAAAATTAAATTGTCATAATGTTAATTTATTCGAATTATCAAGTGACATAAAACCCATTTACTTGAATTCTCATGTGACAAAACCTTTAAATCTTCGAAATGTCATATTTAAGAAATTTCAATTATCGAAATTTTATTTATCATAATGTTAATTTATTCGAATTATCAAGTGACATAAAACGCATTTACTTGAATTCTCATGTGACAAAACCTTCAAATCTTCGAAATGTCATATTTAAGAAATTTTAATTTATCATAATTTTCATTTATTTGAATAATCATTTATCATTAAATCTATTCATCCGAAATTCAATTTGACATAATTTCCAAATATCCGAACAACTTTTAAACCTAATGCAAGTCACAGAAATTTCATTTGTCCTATTATAACAATGAATTTTTATATATTTTTCTCATCTCTATGGTTATTTTAGGACAAATTAAATTTCTGTGACTTGTATTATAGGTTAAGGGCATTTGAACCATTATGACGTCACATATTTTAATACTGTGACGTCATATAGGTTCAAATGCCCTTAAACAGTTGTTCGGATGTTTGATAATTATGTCAAATGAAATGAAATTTTGGACAAATTGTTTTCATGTTAAATTAAATATGGTTATTCGAATAAATGAAAATTATGATAAATAAAATTTCTATAAATTAAAATTTCTTAAATATGACATTTCGAAGATTTGAAGGTTTTGTCACATGAGAATTCAAGTAAATGCGTTTTATGTCACTTGATAATTCGAATAAATTAACATTATGATAAATAAAATTTCGATAAAAGAAATTTATGTAACATAATATTTTAAAGGTTTGAAAATTTCAATTATCAAAAATTTTTTTAAATGTTCCTACTCAGCAATTCTAATGTTTTAATAAATAATAAAACACTTTAAATGAATTAAAATATCTATATAACAAAAGTCTTGGAGAAAACCAAAACATTGTTATATTTTATTAATTACAAAACGTTTTTTAATTACACACATCATGAAGCTAAAAAGGGAGAAAGAAAGTATATTTAACACTGTCAATCTACTAAAAGATAAAATTAAAAAAATGAAGGATGATGTCGACTCGGCTTACGCTGAAAAAAAAATTATATGAGAAAGGCCGTAGTTTAAAAAAAAATCTACACCTTGAAAACAAATTATAAAATAATTGAAACCTCTTGCATTTTAACTTTTCTATCGTATAAAAAATATTTCCAAAAATATATTATATTAAAATATTGAAGGTTCGAATTATTTTACAATTTCTTTTCAAGGTGTAGAATTTTTTTTTAACTACGGCCTTTCTCATATAATTTTTTTTCAGCCTATGCCGCGACCACGTCTTCCTTCATTTCATTTTATTTTCTCGGTTAGTCGATTGACGTTATTAAATATAGTTTCTTTCTCCTTTTTTAGCTTCTTGATTTGTGTAATTGAAAAACGTTTTGTAATTAATAAAATATAACAATGTTTTGGTTTTCTCCAAGACTTTTGTTATATAGATATTTTAATTCATTTAAAGTGTTTTATTATTTATTAAAACATTAGAATTGCTGAGTAGGAACATTTAAAAAAATTTTTGATAATTGAAATTTTCAAACCTTTAAAATATTATGTTACATAAATTTCTTTTATCGAAAATTTAATTGCATAATGTTAATTTATTCGAATTATCAAGTGACATAAAACCCATTTCTTTGAATTCTCATGTGACAAAACCTTCAAATCTTCGAAATGTCATATTTAAGAAATTTTAATTTATAGAAATTTTATTTATCATAATTTTCATTTATTCGAATAACCATATTTAATTTAACATGAAAACAATTTGTCCAAAATTTCATTTCATTTGACATAATTATCAAACATCCGAACAACTGTTTAAGGGCATTTGAACCTATATGACGTCACAGTATTAAAATATGTGACGTCATAATGGTTCAAATGCCCTTAACCTATAATACAAGTCACAGAAATTTAATTTGTCCTAAAATAACCATAGAGATGAGAAAAATATATAAAAATTTCATTGTTATAATAGGACAAATGAAATTTCTGTGACTTGCATTAGGTTTAAAAGTTGTTCGGATATTTGGAAATTATGTCAAATTGAATTTCGGATGAATAGATTTAATGATAAATGATTATTCAAATAAATGAAAATTATGATAAATTAAAATTTCTTAAATATGACATTTCGAAGATTTGCAGGTTTTGTCACATGAGAATTCAAGTAAATGCGTTTTATGTCACTTGATAATTCGAATAAATTAACATTATGACAATTTAATTTTCGATAAATGAAGTTTATGTAACATAATATTTCAAAGGTTTGAAAAATTCAATTATTTAAATTTTTTTTAAATGTTCCTACTCAGCAATTCTAATGTTTGAATAAATAATAAAACACTTTAAATGAATTAAAATATCTTTATAACAAAAGTCATGCAGAAAACCAAAACATTGTTATATTTTATTAATTTCAAAACGTTTTTTATTTACAGGAATCATGAAGCTAAAAAAGGAGAAAGAAAGTATATTCAACAATGTCAATCTACTAAAAGATAAAATTAAAAAAATGAAGGATGATGTCGACGCGGCATACGCAGAAAAAAAAAAATTGTATGAGAAAGGGCAGACTTTAAAAAAAAAAATTGTTTACCTTGAAAACAAATTGTAATATAATTGAAACCTCTTGCATTTTAACTTCTTGATCGTATAAAAAATATTTGTCAACATTTTGACCTTACCATGTGAACATACGAAACAATATCCCATATTTTAACATGACAAACAGTTTTAAATGTTTGCAGCCTTTAAAAGGTACTTGAAAAAACATTTTATAAAAATTTAAAAAATGTCTGTTAAAAATTATTTTTTTTAAAGTAGAAGCCAAAAAAATACATTAAGATTTACTTCAATGTTATTTTAAAAATTTAAAATAATTATTTAATAATTATTATTATTGAAGAAAGTGAATTTATCATTCGGTAGTATTAATAATGAAGATGAAAGAATTTATCAATTATCCGAATCAATCAAATCTCTCGAAAATAAATTTCTTGAGTAAGCACTAGATTTCGTTATGAAAATACAATATATTTTTCATATGTATCGACAGCGCAGCTGTCCTAAATACAGAAACCTGCTTTTTCTGAAAATCATTTTTTCGAAATTAATTAATAATTTCAAAATTATCAAAGAACTCAGAAAAAATTGGTTTGCATGGTGGGATACGAGCCCACGACCTTTCTATTGCCGGTAGACTGCTCTGACCACTGAGCTACATGCACCCCAAGATTCTCCGAGTTCCTTAATATATACTATACCTCCCTGCATTATTTCATGATAATGAAGGGAGTTTCTTGAAGATGGTAAAGCCTTATTTTCAATTCATAGGCAAATATAATTGAAGAAAGTGAATTTATCATTCGGTAGTATTAATAATGAAGATGAAAGAATTTATCAATTATCCGAATCAATCAAATCTCTCGAAAATAAATTTCTTGAGTAAGCACTAGATTTCGTTATGAAAATACAATATATTTTTCATATGTATCGACAGCGCAGCTGTCCTAAATACAGAAACCTGCTTTTTCTGAAAATCATTTTTTCGAAATTAATTAATAATTTGATTTGATTGATTCGGATAATTGATAAATTCTTTCATCTTCATTATTAATACTACCGAATGATAAATTCACTTTCTTCAATTATATTTGCCTATGAATTGAAAATAAGGCTTTACCATCTTCAAGAAACTCCCTTCATTATCATGAAATAATGCAGGGAGGTATAGTATATATTAAGGAACTCGGAGAATCTTGGGGTGCATGTAGCTCAGTGGTCAGAGCAGTCTACCGGCAATAGAAAGGTCGTGGGCTCGTATCCCACCATGCAAACCAATTTTTTCTGAGTTCTTTGATAATTTTGAAATTATTAATTAATTTCGAAAAAATGATTTTCAGAAAAAGCAGGTTTCTGTATTTAGGACAGCTGCGCTGTCGATACATATGAAAAATATATTGTATTTTCATAACGAAATCTAGTGCTTACTCAAGAAATTTATTTTCGAGAGATTTGATTGATTCGGATAATTGATAAATTCTTTCATCTTCATTATTAATTATTATTATTATTATAATAATATTATATTATAATCCAATTAAATGTTAAAAGAAATTGCATTTAATACAACAGCATTAAATGCTGGTAAAACTCAGCCGTTCAAGAGTTGAAAAGACTATATATGTATTTTTACTTGATATAAATGAAAAATAAAAGCCTAAAATATAACAATTAATTTTTTTTCATAAAATACGTGTATTAAACTGTTGATGGTGAAAATTTCATTTAAAAATATTAATAATCAACTAGTCAGGAAATTTTTGAAATAAAAAAACTAACTCTCCCACCCTTGAACCTAAGTCGGATTTTTTTTTGGAAACGATTTGTGAAAACACATGAAATTTAATGCCGTTTAGACCAAATTGATAAAGTGAAAATTGGCTGAGTTATTCCATTTGTTTATGACAAAAAAATGTACCCTTTTTTAATCTCCATTATTATGCATTTAAATAAAAAATATCGAATTTCCATTTAAGTGGGATGAAAGTTTGACTCCTAAACTGTACTCTCAAAAAAAAAAAAACCGAAATTCGTTGGTCCAAAAGTGGGGAAATTCCGTTGAAAAATTACATGTTTTTAGTTAACAAATGGAATTATGCATAAACTATTTATCCGATCAAGATAATTTTTTTTGGGATTTTTTCAGCTTTGCAAGGAGAATATTTCTGGAAAATTATTAACAAATTCGATAATTATTAACAAAGTTATTAAACAATTAAAAAAGTGCTATTTTTGATGGTTTAAATTCATTTGCAACTAAACTAATAAACCTTTTTCAACGTATGACCAGTCATTTGAAAGGTATTTTTAGGCTCTACAACTTTCAATAACAACTTTTTCCTCTAAAATTTAACCGGAAGCAAGGGTCATCGAAAAACTACGTTTCTCAAACTTTGACGATTGTTTACACTATTTTTTGCAACCGGAAATCGAGAGCAAACCATGGGGCTCTTATATGGGGCCCCCAAACTACAAGAAACTATTGAGACTTTTCAGGTTGCACTTTTATGCACTTTTTGCACTCTCCGACTGGCCTACTTGTAATATTTTTTTGAGGCAGTGTTTTTATGCTGGGCCTCGTGAGTCATTCCGAGCTAGAAGAGTGGAAAATTGTCTCCCCACTATGCTATCTAGTCGCTCTATGGGCGTATCCATTGCGTAGAGTGTCAGTGTGAAATGTGTGTGAAGAGCGAACAGCCGGCGTGGTGGGGGACGGTTCTCTTCTCCTCTCGCTTTCGTTCGTCTACACGACCGTTCATTGAACGTTCGGATCTTCAAGTACATAAAAAATTCTGAACGTTCAAATGAACGAAATTTATTTACTTCATCTAAATATTAAATTTTTATTGCAATTATTCTGCTTCACGATCCAAAAAATTAATTGCTGAGTTTGTAAACGTAATATTTTAGTTTATAAATTTTTTTACGATTAGTAATCTATTAAAATATCTTCAATCAAAAATATTTCGTTCATTTGAACGTTCAAAACTTGGGGATCATTTTTTTTTTTGCTTTTGAAATATCAATTTTTGTTTTTGAATTAGTAAATTTTGCTAATAAATTAGTTGTAATTAGTATTTATTTTTAATATTATAATTCTAGTAGTAATTATAATTATTTATAACATTATAACTATAAAATTCGCACTGGAAAAAATGTTTCTAAATTAGAGCTGATTTCGTTATTAAAATAGAATAAAAATAACGATTTAGCACCAAAATTGGTACTAAATTGACGTCGGTGAAGTTCGCAACGTTTATGATCAACGATTGAAAGAAAAAAAATTATTTTTCTACCAAAAACAATAAAAATTATTGTTCACAAATATTTTTTTGTAAATCATTATTAAAAAAATAAAACGAATTATTTTTTGTACAAAAATTTATCAAAAATTCCATAAAAAATCATTTTTTATCAGAAATCGTTGACTATAAACGTTGTAAACTTCACTAACGTCTAAATTGATAGCTTTCTTTTTATAGTAAAAATTTGAATAGAGTATAGAAATTTTTTCTACTATTAGTGAAATTTAAATAGCTCATTAAAAATATAATGGAAAATTTAAAATTCAAAAATAAGTGGATAGCATGTATAATAGTAGTAATGGTTATTATTATTATTATTATTATTATTTTAATTAGAATAAAAAAGACGGCAATATCCATAATGGTAAATATTAGTCTGTATTTGCATTGTGAGACACTTGAAAGTGATTTTATATTAAAATGACGAATAAATTACTTTTGGAGCTATATTATTAAAGTCATTGGTTAAGGAGATTACAAGCAATTACTGAAAGAAGATAAAAGTTTTTCTTTCACAACTTTTAAAAGCTTTGTAATGAAAGCCATTGAAAATTACTGCAGTTTCGTGGTAAAATTTCAAGAGTACGCACACGTGCGCTTACTATACACATTCTGTTATAGAGAGAGAAGAGAGGGAGGGAACTAAAATGATGTATTTGAATGTGAAGTGTAGCTATGATTCAGGAATAATCTGGGCTTTAAAAAATTTTATGCGTAGTTTTAAGCGAAGATAAAAGCCAAGTTGAAATGAAACGGCAGGTTGAAGATGATATGTGAATTCGTGTGTAGTTTACATATATATATATATACACTCACAAAGAGAGGAAAAGGGAGAGAGAGAAAGGGTGCTTTTTCCCTTGTATGTGAAATGCAATTTTTCAGTTATAGTGTGGGGAAAAAAAATTTCACATCTGTATTTGTACGCAAAGCACGCCAAAAGTTCAGAGAGTATCGATGAGCTGCGCTTCTCTCTCATCCTCTTTTTCTGCATTGCAGGATTTTTCTCAACGGCATTTTTGTCTCGAGAGAAGAAGGTACTTTTCCAGGGAAGAAACTGATCTTATTAGTTTTATAGGATTAAAAGGTGAAATACGCTTCTACTTTAAACAGTATTCTGTTATAGGAAAATTGTTCTCTTATACTAAAGTCAATAAGCTCTATATTGACATCAATTTTTTTTTATCTTTTTGTTTCTCCTTTTTGTATTCTGCATTTTTTCGATTAAAGTTTAATATTGTTTTTTTTCGAAAGAGAGAGAGAAAGAGAGATTTTTGTAGAATTTTAGAATTTTCTTCTTTCTGTCCGGCAGATTTTGTAGGAAATATTTTTCATTGCAGTAGAAGTGTGGAATTTAAAGTAGAAAATAGTACTTTTATTACAAGTAATAAGAATAAAATTAGAAAAAATAATCACTGTTCTTTTAAGACAAAAAAAGAGTGACAACATTGTTGCGAATCAACGTTTTGATTATAGAAAAACTGTATATAAAAATATTATTAATTAATTCAATGTTCGAAACTTTAAGGACATTGAAAAATAAAAAAAAAAGTCATTCAGTGAAACTAGATGGTTTTTGTAGGGAATATTTATCATTGATTGAAGTGAAGACTCTAAAGTCCTGAACGTTTAAATGAACGTAATTTATTTATTTCTTCTAAAAATTAAATTTTTATTGCAATTATTTTTGCGTTACTATCTGAAAAATTAATTGCTGAGTTGCTAAACGTGAAATTTCAGTTTTTATTTTTTTATGATAAGTAATTTATTAAAATATCTTCAATGAAAAATATTTCGTTCATTTGAACGTTCAAAACTTGAAAATCATTTGAAGTGAGGAATTTATAGTAGAAAATAGTACTTTTATTACAAGTAATAAGAATAAAATTAGAAAAAATAATTACAGTTCTTTTAAGACAAACAAAACGTGACAAAATTTTGTCGAATTGACGTTTTGATCTTTGAAAAACTGTGTAGAAAGAAATTAATTATTTGAATGTTCGAAACTTTAAGGACATTGAAAACTGGAAAAAAGTAATTATAAGTAAAACTAAATGAAAAAAATAAAGAAAAGAATAAAAAAAAATTACACCGATATAGAAAAATAATTAAAAACCAAGTAATGATTTCATCAGGTGCAGTGGAGGATTTTCAATTTTTCCTTCCATCTGATATTTTGTTGCTTTCTTGTTTTACTTTCGAAGCAAGAAGTTTCCGACATCTGTACAGAAAAATTGCGGTCTGTACGTAAGAATCGAGGAGAGTTTGTGGGCCAGAAACAAAGAGGGGTGAGGGGGGGGGGAGAAATTAAGGTACGCCACTGTTATCGAACAAATGACAATAAATGGCGTAACACGTCGACAAAGACAGTTCCAATTTATTCCCTAGGCTCCCCTTGCTTTTGCAGCCACCTCTCTCTCTCTCTTTCTTTCTCTCTCCCTATTTTCGATCTCATTCTCCACGATTGAGAAAAGGAATGAAGGCGAAATATTGGAAATACATCGGGGGCATACTGAAGGAAAATAAACGTATACGAAAATGTCTCACAACAAAACGCAACTGGGTCACATCTATAGTTTTTCTTCTAAGAAATCCATTAAACATTCATATTTCTCCAATGTTCAATTTTCATTCGACAAATTTTTCTTTCTCCTCCTCTCTCTCTCTCTCTATTTGAAAAAAAATTAATACTCGATTCAAATTAATTTTTCATCATTTTTTTTTTTAAAGTCGCGACCATGAAACTTTTTTTTCCCAACTGCTCTTAATATTTTTTTTTAAATTTGATATTCACGAAATTAATACGAATTTAATTATTTACGAAGTTGAAGTCCACAACGTTTATAAACGAAAAAAAATTTTTTCAATGATAAAATATTATTTTTAATTGAATATTAAATTGTACAACAAATATCATCGAAACATAAACATCAATCTTTTTGTTTAAATACTTTTCTGTCAAAATTAATTCATAATTTTGAAATAATTTACTTAATGAACCACTTTTTCCGTTGATCAACGTTGTGGACTTCGAGTTGGTAATTATTTTCATAACTAAAAAAATTTGAAGTGGCTAAAGTTTTGAACGTTCAAATGAACGAAATTTTTTCTCACCTCAAGTATTTTAGAAAATTGCTATCCAAAAAATAAAAATAATTCAAATTTAATATAGTGGAAATTATATTTAAAATAATTAAATTCTTGTACAAGTTTTATGTTCCTAAAGTTTCGAACGTTTAAATGAACGACAATTTTTTTTTACTTCCTCTAATTTGTATTTCTTTACAAAAAAAATTTTTTTAAAGGAAAACAAATTAATTAAATTCAATTATTTTCAAAAATTCTGATAAAATTATTTTAAAAGAAATTCTTGGAATTTTTAAAAAATAATCTAATTTTTCTCCGGGGTGGTAGCGATTCTACGCAAATAAACCCTACGAAATAAAATTCTACACAATTAACTCTACACCAGGAAATTGTACACAATACATTTAATAATTTTGATTAATTCTACGTAAATAAATTCTACAGAAAAAAGTCCTACACATTAGAATTAAATAGAACAAAATATATCATTAAAATCTTTAAATTCTACACGATTAAATACTACATCAGAAAATTTGACACAGTTTATTTTAATTAAAATAAAATTCTAATAATAATTTTTTTATTTTAAATTATAATTCTACGCAGTCAAATTGTACACCAGAAAACTCTACACATTTGAAAAATATTGATTAAATTAACTTTTAAAAAATTCTAAATAAATAAATTCTACAAATAAATATTCTACACAATAATAATACTAAATAAAATGTAACTTTAAATAAAATTTATTTAATTTTGCACGGTTAAATACTACATTAAAAAATTCTACACAATGTATTTTTAAACGAAGAAAAATACGAATTATTTTTTCAATTTAATTTTTAATTCTCCACACTTAAATTGGACCCCAGAAAACTCTACACATTGGAGAAATATTGATTAAATTAAGTTTAAAAAAATTGTAAATAAAGAAATTCTACAAATAAATACTCTACACATTAGAACTAAATAATATGTAACTTTAAATAAAATTTATTTAATTTTGCACGGTTAAATACTACATAAAAAAAATTCTACGCAATATAACGAAAAAAAATAACAATTATTTTTTAAATTAAATTTTTAATATTCTGCACAGTTAAATTGAAAACCAAAAAACTTGACTCAATGAAATAATTTTTTTAAGAAATTTTAAAACTAGTCAAATATATTCTTCAAAAAAAACTCTACACATTAAAATAAAATAACTATAAAGTTTTTAATCTAATTTGTTTAATTCTACACACTTAAATTCTATATCAGAAAATTATACACAAATATATTTTAAGCAGGGAAAAATATTTTCTTTATTTTTTTCATTTAATTTTTAACCCTATACATTTTAATTCAACTCTGGAAAACTCTACACAAATGAGCTTTAAAGTCTTCACATATTATTTTTAGATAAGATGAAATTATTTTTTTAACTCTACCCAATTAAATTAAACCCAAAGAAACTCTACAAATGAATTCATTTAATTAATAATAATAATAATAATATATAATAATATAATAATATAATATAATATAATATAATATAATATAATATAATATAATATAATATAATATAATATAATATAATATAATATAATATAATATAATATAATATAATATAATATAATATAATATATTTGTTGCCAAAAATTGTTGTGTTGAGTTTTATTTTGTAGAGTTTTCCAGAGTTGAATTAAAATGTATAGGGTTAAAATTTCTTAAAAAAATTATTTCATTGTGTAAAGTTTTTTGGTTTTCAATTTAACTGTGCAGAATATTAAAAATTTAATTTTAAAAAATAATTGTTATTTTTTTTCGTTATATTGCGTAGAATTTTTTTATGTAGTATTTAACCGTGCAAAATTAAATAAATTTTATTTAAAGTTACATATTATTTAGTTCTAATGTGTAGAGTATTTATTTGTAGAATTTCTTTATTTACAATTTTTTTTTTAAACTTAATTTTAATCAATATTTCTCCAATGTGTAGAGTTTTCTGGGGTCCAATTTAAGTGTGGAGAATTAAAAATTAAATTGAAAAATAATTCGTATTTTTCTTCGTTTTAAAAATACATTGTGTAGAATTTTTTAATGTAGTATTTTAACCGGTGCAAAATTAAATAAAATTTTATTTAAAGTTACATTTTATTTAGTATTATTATTGTGTAGAATATTTATTTGTAGAATTTATTTATTTAGAATTTTTTAAAAGTTAATTTAATCAATATTTTTCAAATGTGTAGAGTTTTCTGGTGTACAATTTGACTGCGTAGAATTATAATTTAAAATAAAAAAATTATTATTAGAATTTTATTTTAATTAAAATAAACTGTGTCAAATTTTCTGATGTAGTATTTAATCGTGTAGAATTTAAAGATTTTAATGATATATTTTGTTCTATTTAATTCTAATGTGTAGGACTTTTTTCTGTAGAATTTATTTACGTAGAATTAATCAAAATTATTAAATGTATTGTGTACAATTTCCTGGTGTAGAGTTAATTGTGTAGAATTTTATTTCGTAGGGTTTATTTGCGTAGAATCGCTACCACCCCTTTTTCTCCAATAATTCTACATGAAATTAATTCAATTAATTAAATAAAATGTAATTCAATTTTATAAAGAACTTCTTTCAAGTTTTTCAAATAATCGCTTCTGTTAAAAAAACTATTATTAAATATTTCACTGTTAAAGTTTAAAAAAAAATTTTTTTGAAATTGCTTTCAATATAATTAATTTTATGTGAAAAATTTTATCATTTATAGAAAGAATTTAATTCTTGCAAAGAGCTTTTTATTTTAACAAAACAATTGAACCACTTCCAAGAACCTACCAGATATGTTTGGAAAATAAACGAAATCTTTTGAAAAATTTTATTGAAAATTGAAAAAAATTTATTTTACTTTAATTTAGTTTAGTTTGGAATTAATTTGTTATCATTAAAAAAAAAATTTTTTCTAAAAAACTACAAATTAGAGGAAGTGAAAAAAATTGTCGTTCAATTAAACGTTCGAAACTTTAGGAACATAAAATTTATAAAAGAATTTAATTACATAAAATACAATTTTCAGGAAATTTTACGAAAAAAATACTTGTTTAAAAAGAAGTTAAGAAAATTCGACTTCAAATTTAAACTTTTTTAACAAAAATAAAATTTTTTCAAGAAATTCAAGTGTTTAAATAAATTTTAGCCAGAAGAATTCAATTATTTTGAGAAATAAATAAATTTTATTGAATTTCTTCCGAAAGAATCCAATTTTAGAAAAATATTTAATTATTCAATATTTCAATAAATGAATCACTATATCCGCAAAAAAACTCTGAATTTCCTGTAATTTTCAATACGAAGATTTAAATTTACAAAACTTCTTGATAACGTAATAAATACGAAGAAATCTGTATAAATGAACTTTAAAAATATACGTCTGGAAATATTAGAAAGAAAAATTCCGAAAATAATTTCTAAAGAATATTAATTTTTATGTAGCAAAAATGTCTAATAAATTATATTCTCCACGTTCTTTGCTTGAATTTTTGTTTAAATTTTTCCATTGGTATTTTCATTTAAACCTTTTATTACATTATAAGTATACTTATATTCTTCTCTTTAACTCCAGTGAAAGATAAAAATTATGCGAGATAAAAACAAGACATATTTTTAATAAAAGTCTTCAAAAAGAGTGTATGTTAATTTTCCGTCGTCATAAAATTAAAATCTCTGAATTTAGCGCCAACGTTAAGCATGAAAAAAAAATTTTTTTTCCTCTCCACGAGACGAGAAAAATTAAATAATTTTTTTTCTAAAGATTTCTTTTTAAGTGTTTATAGTTAAAAAAATTAAATTTGTGAAAATTGGAGCTCTTCCAAAAGAGCGCTTCAAATTCATTTCTAAATCTAAATTATAATGTGATAAGATTTCAATTTCATTATTTTTAATGTCTACTGTTTAAATAAAACTTCTTAATAGAATTTTAAGATAATTAAATTTTTCAAATATATATATAATAATAAAATACAATAATAATAAAATATAATAATAATAATAAAAATAATAAAAGTAATAAAATTTATTTTATTATATATTTACTTCAAAGTGTTTTACTTTTATTATAATTTATTTTTGAATTATTAAAACCTTTGCATATCACGGCCCTTTTTTATTTTTTTTAAATATATATAATAAAAATTGTTTTGAATATTTGAAATTTTGTAAAATTTATTTGAAAATAATTAATTTTTTCAAGTATTTTGTCACATGTTTTGAAAATTCAGTTTTGAAGAATTTTAATTGGAAATTTTGAAAACTAATTGAAGTATCAATAATTTTAATAAAAAAACTTTAAATTTTAATTTGAAAATATGAATTAGTTTCTATATCTAATTTTTAAGAATTGAATATTTTTGGTGTTTTCAATTAGATGTTTTCGAAAATTCAATACGTACAAAAACAGTAACATTTGAGAATGATTTTTAACAATTTGGAAAGAAATTATGTTCAAAATTTTAATTTTTTAAGACTCAATTTTCTTCGAACAAAGTTAATAAAAATTTGTAAAAATTCAATTAAAAAATTCACTTAAAATTCACTTAAACTTAATTCACTTTTTTAGTTTTATTAAAATTTCGGAGAAATTGTGGTTCTATTTGTAATTAAAATTCTTCAAACAAGTATTACTTTTGTTTAGGATATTTTTCAAAAATTTAATTATTTTAAAAACATTTTACCAATTTCGATTGTTACGAAACTTTTCAATTGTATCTAATTGAAAAACTACTATTAATCTTTTAATAATTATTCTTCAATATTTTCAAAAAATTATTTGTAAGAATTTATTTTTTATAATTTTTTAAAAACATACTTTAATGACTTTATAAAAAAATATGAACAGTTAGAATTTATTTTAAAGAAATTGATTGTTTTCTATTTAAATAATTGCAGATTCTAAATGAACTTTAGAAAAATTATTTAAAATAATTAATTTAGAGATCAAGTTTAGTTGAAAATTATAGAAAATAATTGAATTTAAGAAGGTTTATAATTGTAAATTTTAGAAATTATTAAAAACCATAAATTTTACTTATTTTCCGTAAAATCGCATATTCTTCTGTAAAAAGAATTTTGTCAGGAAAAATAATTCCAATGTCAGCAAATTATCAGGGGAATCTTAAGAAAATTGATAAACTTAATTTTTTATTGTTTTTCTCTTTAAATATTTAATAAATTGAGTTGAAATTCTGTACGAAAGTGTAAAATACAATAAAGAGCCTAAAATTCTGAACGTTCAAATTGAACGAAATTTATTTATTTTTTCTAAAAATTAAATTTTTACTGCAATTATTTTACGTTACTATAAAAAAATAATTACTTAGCTTCTAAAAGTAAATATTTCAGTTTTTTAATTTGTTTGTGATTAGTAATTTATAAAAATGTCTTCAATAAAAAATATTTCGTTCATTTGAACGTTCAAAACTTTGGGGATGAATACAATAAATATTTTTAAACTTTATTATTATAAATTACTTTATAATTATCAGTTGTAAAAATTACTTCTAATTAATTTCTCGTCTTTATCTACTTTAAAGTGATTTAATTTTATTATAATTTGTTTATTATTATATTTGAACTATTAATGCTTTTGCATATCACGGCCCTTCTTTATTACTTTTTAGACTTTCATGCAAAATTTTCAGTTCAATTTGTTAAATAATTATGATCCCCAAGTTTTGAACGTTCAAATGAATGAAATATTTTTTATTCAAAGTATTTGAATAAATTACTAATCATAAAAATATTTATAAACCAAAATTTAACATTTGCAAACTCAGTAATTAATTTTTTGTATAGTGAAGCAAAATAATTACAAAAAAAATTTAATTTTTGGAAGAAATAAATAAATTTCGTTTATTTGAACGTTCAGAACTTTAGGATCCTCTAAATAATTCAATTCCTGGGAAAATTTTCGAACTTCTGCGAATAATGGGATTGTAATTATATTCGAAATATTTAAATACAAATCTAAACCATAAACATTTTTTGAAAATAATTGAATTCTTTAAACAAATTTTATTAAAATTACTTGGAAGATAATTAAATTCTCGAGAAGAAGAAATTTTTTCGACTACTTTTGTCTATGTAGAAGAAGAAATTTATGTTCCAAGTAATTTTAATAAAATTTGTTTAAAGAATTCAATTATTTTGAAAAAAATGTTTATGGCCTAGATTTGTATTTAATTGTTTCGAATATAATTACAATCCCATTATTCGTTGAAATTCGAAAATTTTCCCAGGAATTGAATTATTTTGAAAGAAAAATTGAATTACATTTTCTTCAAAAAAATTAATTACGATTTAAATGAAATAAAATTTTTTTTTTTAATCAAGTTGAATTAATTGCTTGAATTTAAACTTCGGACTAGTCGAAAAACACCTTCTTTCTGCCCTTGGTGCCAAATATGTTCTATTTCTACACAGTTATTGAAAAATTAACCACTTTTTTTTGGAATTTTCTTTTTCTTTTTGAATTTTTTTCTCTTTTCGAAATGAAAATGTCCCTTTTACATTTCGGAGTGAATTCGCTTGTAGCACTGGTTAAATATTACACACAATCACACACACGCTCTGCGAGGCTCCTCCACGTGACTTTGAACTTCTCTCGTCGGTGTATATGATGAGAAGTATATACGTGTAGAATCCCAGTGAGTCTGAACTTCCGGTTACAAACTCTCGAGGCGAAATCGAGGAAGTAGCAGTAGTGAAATCGCGTTGCACACGCCAACAGTGCGCCGCGAGAGAGAATGAGAGAGAGAGAGATACCGAGTGGCATATAAATTAGCAATGCAGGCTTATTTTCCTGATAAATGCCACTCATTTCCCAATTCAAATCGATATGACACGTACGTTTGGGGATAAGTGAGAGAGCGGTGAGTGAGAGGGGGTGGGGGAGAGGAGAGGAGAGTATAATGCGATACGTGTATTGTTACGAGTGTGTATAACAACGGAGCGCGTAGATACCGCAACACCGGCTTATCGACGGATAATATCGCCATAGTCGACGCCGACGGTTCGCTCCACATTTTCGCTGGCGGAATTGCATAAGATTGAACGATAGCTTGCACGAGAAGCAGCAAATGCACCCCCCGATGCCATGTTGGCATTACAGGTGGTGGTTTGTGCGGCGCTCTATATTCGTTGCAGTTCTAAGTTCAACTTACCACGCCTCAGTCCGAGTGAGAATTTCGCAAAGTTATTGCACCCACTATATAGAAACCGATATCCACTTTCCTATCCAGGAATCGCGTGCTCTATGCCATTCCACTGAATTCACCGATGTATCTCTCCCTCTCTGTCTCTCTCTCTCTCTCTTTCGCTCTCGCTTCCTTTCTCGTGTTCGAGGGTGAAAAAGACGACATTCTCTCGAGGATATCATCCGCACAACAATTTACTTCCTTATTATATTTTGCTGCGGCTATACTTGTCTCTCTTATTTGGAGAACGTTCATATTTCTCCAAGCAGTCATTTTAGTATTTTTTCTTTTTCAATTCTTCAATTCGAGCATGAGATCGAAATATTCTAATTGAGATAGTATTTTTCAGGTTGTCTGTACTAACCGAAGAAAGGGAATTTTTCCACCAAAAGTGAAAAAGTTTTATTATTTTACTGGTTTTTAAAAAAATACTTTTTATTTCAATTTTTACAGATATATTTGGGTGAATTTTCACGTCGGTGAAGTTTGCAACGTTTATGATCAACGATTGAAAGAAAAAAATCTATTTTCCTACAAAAAAATGACATTTTTTGTTCAAAAATATTTTTTTTGTGAATCATTATTTAAAAAAATAATTTTACTATTTTTCTTTACCAAAATTTGCTTTAAAAAATAATTTTTTTCTGAAATTGTTGATTATAAACGTTGTGAACTTCACTAACGTGAATTTTCTGAAAGTGACAGTTTTTATGTCTCGATTAATTTTACAAAATCTACTCTTTAATAATTATTATCAATTTCCATAGTGAAAATTTAGCACTTATTTATCATTTTTAACCCTCCGTCACACACCTAGGGAGGGATTCCCTCTATTGTTTCAGTATTTTTTAAATAACTTTTGTTTTCCTCATTGCAAAATAAAATCAGTTTCTATACCTTTCGACAATTTACTCCTCAACACATTTCTAAAAAAACATTTAGTTTAAACATAATTAATATTTAATTATGAAGCTTCAAAGCCAGAAAAAAAAACGAAAAAGTGAGGTTATGTTAAATAAAAAAATCAAGTTTTCAAAACATTTTTTGTTCCACTGTTGATTAATGACAAAATTATATTATAAATATAATTAAAATAAATTATTTAATGATTTTTTTGCTTATTTGTTAATGTTACATTATTTTCACATGTAAAGTGACTAAGTTGAAGAACAACAAAAAATAATGGGACGGTATTTTTATTTTTTATTGTAAATAATGTTATTTTTCGACAATTAAATCCTTTGTAACAACTGATTTCTTAAAAATTGAGGCACATGAAAATTAGAGATGAATTTTATTTGAAAAAAAATCTTCTTTGATTTTTCGTTTTTAAAAACGTTGCAGACTTCAACTTAGTTGTAAAGTGTAATTCCTTCGAAGATGTGCATTCGTGTAATTAATTATTATTTTTGAGGCCGAAAGTTAATTTTATTAATTTTATAATTTAGAATAATTTACTACATATTTGTAAGTTTGTTTAAAAATTAAATTTTTGTTGATTTCTTTGTTTATGTTATAATGTCGCTTATTTTACATTGTGGTGAGGGATTCCCTCTAAACGTGTGTAAAGTCGTAATTTTTTCCAAGGTATGTGACGGAGGGTTAAAAGAAAATTAAATAATTTTATTCAACTTAATTTACGTAATAACTAAATTACTTTCATCTCCGAAGCCTTTTCAACATGTCTCCAATAGGACTTCTACAATAAAATTAAATTTTCATGGTTTTTTTCAAATTCTCAGAAATTTTTTTAAAATATCGTCAGAAAGTACAATGTTTTTTCTATCATTATGTGCATTTTAAAAATTTGTAGACCTCACTTTCATTTTTGATAAAAATGTTTAATCTTTGTCTTCAGTTTCAGGTTAAAATTACTTTACAATGATTGCTGACATTTTATACTTTAAAAATATCTTAAACAAAATTTTAATGCGCATTAAAATAAAGCTGAGAATCTGACGTTAAATTTTCCTACATTTTATCTACAAAAAGGAGAAAAATTATTGATGTTATAAATAATCGAAATTTACATTTTTCTCCGAGTAAAAATTAATTTCTTCTCCGAAGCCTTCCTTTTTAATAAATAACTGAATGTAGAACTAAATTTAACAGAATATTTCGATGGTAATATAAAATGAGGGTGTGAGATTTGTATGTTTTACTAAAAAACATATTTTAATTGCGCCCTAATGTATACAAATATGAAAGAAAATTTATTTTTCATCTCCGAAGCTTTACATCTCCGAAGCCTTTTCCTTGAAATATGCTAGTTTTTCTTTTGTTTTTATTATTTACCTGCATTGCTTTGAAAAAATTAACCCAAATTACCATTAAATCAAATACTTTAAATACATTTATATTTTCATCTAATTGAATACATTTGGTATTAAAATATACAAATTATTAATTTTTAAGCAGTGTAATTTTATTTTCGATTTCGTGAACGCGAAATTAGCGTGAATTTTTAATAGAAAAGCTCGCCAATTAAATAAAATTAATTTTATGGAGCAACAATAATATTTTTCAAATGAAAAAAACTTTAATATTTTTAAGAATTAATTTTGCGCAACCTAAAAATCTTACTCTTGAGTATGAAATTAAGTAGTTTTAATAGAAAAAACACCATATAATTGAAGAAAAAAATTAATTGAAAAACTGAAATTTAAAAGTGTCACTTTCAGAAAATTCACCCATTTATATTATAATTGAGGAGCAATTTTTCAAAAGTTGATAAATCCATTTTTCAAAGAAATTGAGATAAACACATATTTAGAATTTTAAAATCCTTAGAAATCGATTGATCAGTGTTCAATTTATGAAAAAAAAATTTGTTACCAAAGAATTTTCAATTTAAAATATATTTTTGCCTAACCTTGATAATTTTTTATTTAAATTTTTTATTAGATAAAATTGACAAAGCCTTGAAATTCCTTTATTACAATAAATTTTAATTACAAACAAAGCTTTTTAAATTGAAAAATATTTAAAAATAAACAATTTATTACATTTTTTCTACATTAAAATTAATTTTAATGGTTATGTGAGAATTTTCATTTGTTTAAATTTCTCGAAATGACAAAATTTGGATTTATCAAATTTTGAAAACTTGCTCCTCAATTATATTCACTTAGTCCCAACTAAAAGTCAAATAATTTACCGATGAGAGAAAAGTTCAAAATTGGAAGAAATAAATATTTTTGTCTTTTTTAGAATTTTTTTATTGGACAGTGAGTGGCGGATAATGATTTAAAAAATTTATTAAAATTCAAAAAAATGTTCTTTTCTTCAGGATTGATACAAAATGTTCTATTCTTCAGGATTGAAAAAAACACTCAGTACCCACTAACAGACAGATAATTTGCCGATGAAAAATATTTTAAAAAATAGAAGAAATAAATTTTTTTGTCTTATTCAAAAAATTTTTATTGGTTGGTGAGTGGTTGATAATGTTAAAAAATTATTAAAATTGATACAAAATGTTCTATTCTTCAAAATTGTATAACAATCAGTCTCTACTAAAAGTCAGATAATTTGCTGATGAGTGAAATTAAAAAAAATAGAAGAAATAAATTTGTTTGTCTTATTCAAAATTTTTCTATTGGCCGGTGAGTGGCGGATGGTGCTAAAAAATTATTAAAATTAAAAAAAAATGTTGTATTCTTTCGGATTGTATAACACTCAGTCCCTAATAAAATTCAGTTAATTTGCCGATGAAAAAAATTTTTTAAAATAGAGGAAATAAATTTTTTTGTTTTATTCAAAATTTTTTTATTGGCCAGTGAGTGGCAGATAATGCTAAAAAATTATTAAAATTAAAAAAAATATTCTATTCGTCAGGATTGGTAACACTGAGTCCCCTTCATTGGAAACTTTTTAACAAATTGATTTTGCAAAGTATTTAAAGTTAACATTGAAATAATAATTGGATTTTATAAAGAGTCACATTTCAATGTGACTCTTATATTTTATGTTTTATTCAATCTGACTCTCTTATATTTATCTTAATGCGAAGATTAATAATTTAAATTTTTATTAAAATTTAAAAAACGATACACATTTCAAATTTTTTAATAAAATTGAATTTTCCCAAACTTTTTTTAAATTCCTAAAAATAAGATTGTTGAAATTTTTCAATTCTATCGTTCCAGGATAATTGAATTTTTCTAAACAAATAATTGAAAATTTTTGATATAATTTAAATTTTTGTACATTTTGCGAAAAATAATTGAATTCTTTTAAATGAATTTTATTTAAATTTTTCGAAAATAATCAAGGGAAGTTAGTGACCGTAAATATAATTTTATTTTGAAAACATAAAGTTCCTCTTAAAGTTTTAAATCAATTTGTTGCTTCTGAAAAATATATTATTCGATTATTATTATTCAATAATTATAATTATTGGACTTCTCTTAAATTTTTATAATTTCAAATTTCTGAATGTTGAAATAAATGATATTTATTTAATTCTTGAGCAAATTTAATGTTTATTACTTATCAAGTAAATAATTAATTATTACTGCTTTTTATTTTTAAAAAATTTAAAGATTTATTTATGTTTAATATCAAATTAAAATTTTAATTTGATGAGAAAAGAAACCTGGGAAAAAATTATGACGTATACTAAATTTTATTTTATTCCTTCCACTATTTAACATTTTTGATACAAAAATCTCGTCTTATCGCACTGTTTTCCTAAAATGTGAAATACTTTTACAAAATTTAATATTATTTTACTTTCCATCTGGAAAATTAAGTTTTAGGAAAGGAAAAGAGTAAATTTGTTATTTTTACATTTCATGTATTTTGTAAATTTTAATAAACTTGAAAAATCAAATTTTTAATTATAATTATAAAAAGACAGGATTATTTTTTCAAAAATTAATTAAATTTTTTTTCAAATTTTCAATTAATGTTAAAATAACATTATTTTAAAAGTTAAAGATTTTTTTTTGTTCGAAATCAAATTGAATGGGTTTGTTAATTTTTCTATCAAGACGCAGAAAGAGTTATAAGTTAATAACTTCTTCTTCCTTTTTTTTTTTTTTTGTTGACGGAGAAAAGAAATAAAATTTTTGTTTATACTGGCAAATACCTTAATCGTCCAACCAACCGAGATTCTCCTTTTCGGCTTGCGACTCGTTGATTTCTTAGTTATGAATATTAATGTTCTTAGGAAGAAATGAAAGTATAGCTATATATAGATGCCTGATTCGCGAACGAAAATTCATCTCTCAAGAGATACTTTATTTCAGTTCACAAATTTCTCAAACTTTTTTGTTCTTCCCCTTTTATGCGAATCCTTTACCTTCAATGTGATACTCTTAATTAATAATTTCTTAAACAAATTTATATCATTATCTTCAATTAATCTAATTACGGTTCTGTGATGGGTCTTCCATATTTTATTATATACATTGAGAGAAAATGTGAAAGGACAATTTTTTAAAATAAAAGAACAAGCAAAGGCTAATAAAAAATATTTTTTCTTTTTATATTAATTTGAAGAATTTTTTAGACCAATTTCAAAAAAATATGTATTAAAAAAATTACAAAAAATATTTTTCTCTTTGTTTCAGGTGAGTTGAACAACATGTTTACCGATGAGTTTATTTCGTAAGTAAATAATTTATGAATTAAAAGAATATTCTATTTTTAAAGTTTGAACAAATTTTTTTCTCTTTTAAAACAATTTTATTAGCGTGAACTTGTTAATTATCTGTTTACTTCCTTCTATGAAATGTAAAATTTTCCCTAAAAGTTTCCAATTTCCGTTCGACATGAAATTTTATGCTAATTACCATGTTAATGATGGTAATTTTATGAGGCTAGAGAATCTCGTTTTAAACAAGTGCTGTTTGGGGAAAACGATAATTGTTATGTATAATGTTAATCGTTGACGCGATGAAATTTAGGGAATTTGAAAAAAAATACTATTTATACACACATACACACATTTGTTTATTATTTCACGTTGGGTGTTTTCTTTTTATGAGCCTGCTGAGTGTTCACATGTGCTTAATGCTGTCTTTTTATTGAATAATAGATTCAAAAGTTGGTAAATTATTCATCAACAAGCAACTTAAGTGCAAGAGTCTTTTTCTTAAAAGTTTAGGCTCTGAGGTTCTCAGTTGTACACTGGGGGATTTTTCCTTTCTTTTACCTTATTTTTTCATTTTTTTTTTTTTTTTTGAACATTTTGCCGGAAAATTCGAAACAACGTTTCCCTCGGTGATACTTGTTTTAAGTATCCTTCTTGTAACGAGCAACGTACCTGTAATTGCACCAAGGAGGGTTCATTATTATCATGCACAATACTTTAATTATGTTTGTTGCATTTCACGGAGAAAGAAAACAATATTTTTCTTCTATTGTTGAAATATTTTGGAGAAATAGTTGTTTTCGAAATAATGTGTAGAATATGGTAAACAAAATTGGTTGTAAAAGTTTTTTATAAAATATTATTATTATTATTATTATTATTATTATTGAGCATGAAATAAAATTGTTTTAACAGTAAAAAACCATATAATTAAAAAAAAGTGGAAAATAAAAGTTTAAAGGAATCACTTTCAGCGAAATCACCTATTAACATTTGGATTTCTATTTTACTAACACAGTAAAACGTGAGGTGTTAAAATAACACCAGAATGGATTAAAATAATTTGCAACAGTTTAGTCCCTCTAGGATTAAATTAACACCAAAAAGGATTGAGATAATCTATTTTGGTGTTATTTTTAACTATGAATGAAATTTTATTTTAAATAAAACACCAAAGTCAACGATTTGGAAAAATTCAACGAATTTAGCCTCTTCAGGGAGAAAAGTAAGTTAGTTACTAACTAACATAGTAACATAACTACTAAATTCAATTGTGTTCAAAAATTTAAAAAAATTCTCGTCAAAGTTTCAATTCTTTTTATAAATAATAAAATTCTTCTCTGATATTCAATTATAATTATAAAATAATTGTTTTACAAAATTTTAATCAAATTCTTGTCAAAATTGCAATTATTTTCAAAAGTTTTCTAAAACTCCATAATTTTCAAAATCTACTATTTCAATAAAATTTTCCAAAAGATCTTCCTTATTAAAAAAAAATTTGAATACAATTCTACGCAAACATTTAATTATTTTTATAAATAATAAAAATTTTTACAGGAATTCAATTATTTACAAATTTTTTTATAAACTTCTTCGCAATAATTCAATTATTTTTATAAATAATAACATTTCTACAAGGATTCAATTCTTTTTATAAATAATAAAATTCTTTATGGAATTCAATTATTTTCATAAATAATAAAACTCATTGCAGAATTTCGATTATCTTTCATGCAATTTTAATCAAATTCCACGAAAAATGTTATTCTTAAAAATCTTATTAAAATGCGCCCAAAGAATTTAATGATATAAAAAATATGTTGATAACATTTTTTATGAGAATTTAATTTCAAGAAACATGAAATTAATAAATTATTTTTTTTGTCTTTAAAATGGTTTTAAAAATGAATGTCAGTTAAAAGTTTTAAATTATACTTTAGTATTAAAAGCATTATAACGTGGAGTTTTAGAAATAATTAAATTTTGAAAAAGTTTCATACTAAAATCATTGAAATTCTTAATTTTTTATATATTTTTGACGAAAAATTCTGTAAAATTAATTCTTTTTAAAAGTTTAATATGTCGGTGAAGTTTGCAACGTTTATGATCAACGATTGAAAGCAAAAAAATTATTTTTCCACCAAAAAGAATAAAAATTTTTGTTCACAAATATTTTGTTTGTAAATCATTATTCAAAAAAATAAACGTAATAGTTTTTTTACAAAAATTTATAAAAATTTGCATTAAAAAATATTTTTTTCATACATCGTTGACTATAAACGTTGTGAACTTCACCAACGTAGTTTAATAGGATTTTTATTGAAATTCTTTCAAGTTTTTATTTTTTAAAATACATTTAATTGCAGAATTTCCGAATAATTGAAATTTTGTAAAATTAAATTGTAAACGAATAAATTTAAAAATTCTCAAACTCATCGCAGCTTTTCAATTATTTTTCATACAACTATAATTGAATTCCTTGAAGAAAGTAATTATTTTCATGCAAGTTGTATTAAAATTTTACAAAAGAATTAAATTATTAAAAATTTGTTACTAAAATTCTTTTTAAGAATTGAATTTTGAGAAACATTCAATTATTCAATAAATTATTTACTTTTGCATTTAAATAATTAAATTCTTGTAGATTTTTTTAATAAAAATTGATTTTCATTTCATAGAAATGAATTTTAGTTAAAATTTTAGATTATAATTGAATTTTAAAAGAAATATAGGGTGAACATTTTTGAAATAATTGAAATTTGAAAAAGTTTTAAACTAAAATCATTGAAATTCTTTATTTTTTTCATATTTTTGACGAAAAATTCTGTAGAATTAATTCTTTTTAAAAGTTTAATAGGATTTTTATTGAAATTCTTTCAAGTTTTTATTTTCCAATATATATTTAATTGGAGAGTTTCCGAATAATTAGAATTTTTTTAAATTGAATTGTAAACGAATAAATTTGAAAATTTTCATAAAACTCATCGCACCATTTCAATTATTTAGCATACAAGTATCATTGAATTCCTTGAAAAAAGTAATTGTGTTCATGCAAGTTTTAATAAAATTTTACAAAAGAATTGAATTATTAAAAAATTTGTTACTAAAATTCTTTTTAAGAATTGAATTTTGAGAAACATTCAATTATTCAATAAATTATTTACTTTTGCATTTAAATAATTAAATTCTTGTAGAATTTTGTAATAAAAATTGATTTTCATTTCATAGAAATGAATTTTAGTTAATATTTTAGATTATAAATGAACATTAAAAGCATTATGACGAACATTTTTGAAATAATTGAAATTTGAAAAAGTTTCAAACTAAAATCATTGAAATTCTTAATTTTTTTCATATTTTTGACGAAAAATTCTGTAGAATTAATTCTTTTCAAAAGTTTAATAGGATTTTTATTGAAATTCTTTCAAGTTTTTATTTTTTAAAATATATTTAATTGCAGGGTTTCCGAATAATTAGAATTTTTTAAAATTGAATTGTAAACGAATAAATTTGAAATTTCTCATGAAAATCTTCGCAGCGTTTCAATTATTTTTCATACAACTATAATTGAATTCCTTGAAGAAAGTAATTATGTTCATGCAAGTTGTATTAAAATTTTACAAAAGAATTAAATTATTAAAAATTTGTTACTAAAATTCTTTTTAAGAATTGAATTTTGAGAAACATTCAATTATTCAATAAATTATTTACTTTTGCATTTAAATAATTAAATTCTTGTAGATTTTTTTAATAAAAATTGATTTTCATTTCATAGAAATGAATTTTAGTTAAAATTTTATATTATAATTGAATTTTAAAAGAAATATAGGGTGAACATTTTTGAAATAATGGAAATTTGAAATTAATATTTTTGAAAAAGTTTAATTGAATTTTTTTCATATTGTTTGAAGTTTTTTTTTTTTAATATTCATTTAATTTAAAAATTTACGAATAATTGAAATTTCTTGATGTTGATTAATTAATTACTAATAAAAATATTAGATAGAAAGTAAAATTGTAGTTAAAAATTTTTGAAAATAATAATTGAATGGAAATAATGAAAACAATTTTGATGAAGAATATTCTTATAATATAAAATCATTATTTTATTACTTGGTCATTTTTAATTATTATAAAATATGAAGAAATCGATCACTCAGAGTCGAAGACTCGGAGTTATCGATATCTTTATGTTTTATAGTTGTAAAAAAATTTATTAAACTAAAATTTCATTCATTGTAAAAAATAACACCGAAATTGATTATTTTTGTCTTTTTTTGTATTAATTTAAACTGCAACACTTTTTAATATCTCACGATTTACTGTAAAATTTTATTTACTATTTTACTTGGAGATAATATTCGTATACCGTGTAAAAAATGTCTTATTAAAGTTTTTATTTAAAAAAAATATTCCATATGTGTCATGATATAGTGTAATTTGTTGGGGAATTTTTATTTATTTTTTTTTGTATATATTCAGGATACATTGCTCAGTGGAATAAAGTGGAATTCATTTCAAGTGTAGATTATTATTCGTGACGGGATTGCTCGCGTCATTTATTTCCTTGCAATAGTCCATGCATATATGTATATGGGTTTCCTATTCCGTTTTGCCCCCGTCTTTCGTTTTCCCTCGGTTACTTTTTCTCTTTTGCTCTCCCGAATCGTTGCCTGCCCCCTTCATATCCCCCCTCACTCGCGCCGCATAGCAGCAGATGATCCGAGATCGTCTTCAGCATATGGGACTGATACACCGATATGTTCGCATTACGCGACCTCGATTGTATCTTTTGGAATACACAACTCTGCACATTCAATATAACGTTATTTCCAATCTATTGTCTGACCAAACTCGAATATATCTACTGAACGTTTTACTCGCGAGTTTATAGCGAAACTCGTAAAACTGTTATTTCCTGTAAATCAACACTTTAAAAACAAAAAAATTTTTTTTTCTCTTTTCATAATTATTGTAATTATAATATTGATAATAATTGTAAATTTTTTACGGTGTTAATGAAAAAAGTAACAATAAATTTTTATTTTTTTTTGCTTATTGAGATTTATTTTTCGTAAATTGTGGATCGATTAGAAGAAAATAATTTTTTGTCATTTATCGCTGCAGTGACGCTATAAGACTTCTATCGTCTCCTTCGTTCGAGACTATTTCTGTATTTAGCTGGATTTATCCAGAAAATTTGTCTCGGGACGAATAAGTATCCCGTGGGGGTTTATCATCCACGTTAAAATCTGAGTCACCTTAATTAACCCTCTCTTGATTTCGAAGAAAAGCGCACAGTTGGATATAATTTGAAGTTTTGAAGCTCAGTGTAACCTACATTTTCTTCATTTAAATGATAACGGAATTATTTGCTACTGTAAGTTGAAAGTACTCTTTTCATTTTATCTATAAACAGAAAGGACGATGACGAGTATTTAATTTGACATTTTGTTTACAATTTTCGCCTTTTCGTTTATTCGTATTAGACAAAAGCAGACTTCGCATTCGATAATTAATTTAAAAAATTTTTTAAAGTAAAAAATTGGATTTTAAACTAAAAAAATAGTAAAAAAAATGCTTATCGAAAAATTAATCTTGTCAACTAAAAAAATTCCTTTTAAACACTTCACAAATTTGACAAAAATTCTATTGAATGTTTATTATTTTTTGTGACTTTTCCTAATTTTAGCAAAAAAAATATTTCTTTCCTATTATTCTGCTAATAAATTGAATTAGATTTAAATTAAATAAAAAAAAATAAATTAATTAAATCAAAAGATGAAGATTGAATTAAATTTCTGTAACGGATTTTTTTTTTTATTAATGAGAGAATTTAAATATTTATAGAAAAAAATAAAAATAACTAAAGTCCCAAATCGTTTGTAAACGTAAAAATGTAGTAAACAGTAGATTTTAGTAGATGAATGCGAAGCCTAAAAAAGTGAAATTAGAAGAAAATAGAACAAAAGAATTAAAATAAAGTGAAATTAGAAGAAAATGAAACAAAAGAATTAAAATAAAGTGAAATTAGAAGAAAATGAAACAAAAAAATTAACATAAAGTGAAATTAGAAGAAAATAAAGGGTAAAAATTAAAAATAAAAGTTTTTACACGTTTTCTTTTTGGAAATCGTGTAAAAGATCTATTTTTCAAAAAAGGTGTAGAAAAAAGAAAAGAAAAAAAGGGAATAAGGAATGAGAAACGGTCTTTAAGTCTCTTTACAAGGAAAATCTTGTCTTTTCTGCAGTTGAACAAACAATTTTCGTAGCTTTTACACTTTCTCAGCCTCCTCCTCGTTTCAATTAGATGAGTCGCATTTTCCTTGTTTCTCCGCCTCTCTCGCTTCAGTATCCAGCATCACGTCACAGTCACACCCTTTTCCCTTGCGCCAGCGACGAGGTTAGAGAGTAAGCGAACAGTAGCGGCGGCCCCCCCCCCCAGGTAATGCAACAATTGCTTTCGAGCACTCGCGCGTTCACACTCGTTCCATTGTTTCTGCGCTGCAGCTAATTTCCGTTTCCGGTCTGACTCTATGACTTCCGGGCATCACTCGTTAGGAGACGACACGACGGGCTCTATTAATTTCCCGTTTTCTAGGCGAAATTTCAAACCCCCCCCTGCCCTCCCTCCCACCCTTCCTTCTTCTCGAATGCTCATTTAGTTAATTCATTATTTTTAATTTCATTAATTTTGAAAAAAAATTAATTTTATTATTTAATTATTTTAATTTTAATTATTTTATTTAATTTAATTATTTAATTAAATTTTATTTTCTCATTTATTTTTATTTACATTTTTACTTTGAGAGAACTTTATCTGCAATTTCCATCAAAATGAATAGATAGAAAAAAAATGATCCCCAAGTTTTGAACGTTCAAATGAACGAAATACTTTTTTATTGAAAATATTTTAATAAATTACAAATCATAAACAAATTTAAAGACTAAAATTGCACTTTTACAAACTCAGTAATTAATTTTTTAGCTCTTGTTACAAACAATTTTTTTGATACCTCAACAGATTTATTATTATTAGAAAAAATCTAAATTTTTTAAGATAACAAAATAAATTTGTCAGTGAAACTTTTCTTTTTCTTTTTTTTAGAACTTTTCTTCTTGGCAGTAAAACAAAATTTTTGTCAGTAAAATGAGAAAAGTGACAGAAAAAAGAATTTTTTCAGGGAGGTTAAGAAAATTGAGACTTTGTTTAACTTATTTGAAAAATTGCAAATATTCAGGAAAAACTGCAACTTATTTCGATTTTTATAGTGCAAAAAATAACAATAAACAAATTTCTAAAAAATTGTTTTTGAATATTTTAAATTTTGTAAAATTTAATTGCAAGTAATTAATTTATTTCAAGTATTTTGTTACACAATTTTTGAGAATCAACTTTTTAAAAGTTTTAATTGCAAATTTTGAAAATAATTGAATTATCATAAATTTAATTGAAAATTCTCCAAAAGCAAATTTAAAAATGAAAATTAGCTTCTAATTTTACTTTAAAATTCAATAGTTTTGATATTTTTAATTACATATTTCCAAAAAACTAACATTTTAGAATTATTTTCGTCATTTTTGTGAAACATGAATCATGTTCAAAATTTTTAATTAAGATTCATCAAAAAATCTTTAGTTTCTTTTTAAAAGTATACAAAAATTCTTTTAAGAAACACAATTATTTTCCAAAATTGAGACTTTTTTGATTTTACTACCAAACAATGCAACAAAATACTACAGTTTTTAGTAGAAAAAAGTACAACTTATTTTGATTTTTATAGTGCGAAAAATAACTATAAAAAATATTATTTTTGAATAATTTTTAAGATAATCAAATTTTTCAAATATATCTACAATAAAAATTATTCTGAATAATTGAAATTTTGTAAAATTTTATTGAAAACAAAATATTTTTTCCAAGTATTTTAAATTTTTAAGACAATTTTTTAAAATAAGATTTGAAGAATTTTAATTGCAAATATGGAAACTAATTGTATTATCAAAAATTTTTAATGAAAAATCTTTAAATGTTAATTTAAAAATGTATATTAGTTTCTAATTTTTGAAAATAAAATATTTCAGATTTTTCAATTACATATTTCCGTAAATTCAAATACGTCCAAAAAAACAGTAACATTTTCTAATTACTTTTAACAATTTGGAAAAAAATTATGTTAAAGATTTTTAATTAAAATTCATCAAAAAATTAATTTTTTAAAATTATACAAAAATTCTTTTAAGAAGCACAAATATTTTCAAAAATTGAGATTTTTCCGATTTTACTTCCAAACATTGCAACAAAATACCCCAATTTTTAAAAAAAGTGTAACATATATTGATTTTGATAATGCAAAAAATAACTATAAACAAATATTTTAAAAATTGCTATTAAATAGTTAAAATTATGTAAAATTTAATTTAAAAAAATTAATTTATTTCAAGTATTTGTTACAACTTTTGAAAATCAACTTTTTAAGCATTTTTATTCTATGTTTTGAAAATAATTGAATTATCAATAATTTTATTAAAAAATTTTTAAAGGAAAATTTAAAAATGAAAAAGCTTCTAATTTTTTAAAATTCAACATTTTTGATATTTTTAATTACATATTTCCAAAAATAATAACATTTTAGAATTATTTTTATCATTTTTCTGAAAGCAATAATGTTACAAATGTTTAATTCAAATTCATCAAAAAATTCATTAGTTTTTTTAAATTATATAAAACTTCTTTTAAGTTATACAATCATTTTCAAAAAATTACATAAAAATATTTTTAAAAAATTACATTAAAATTCATTTACAAACTTATTCTTAAAATTGTTAGATTTAAATTTTTTAAAATTCAATTATCTTCGATAAAAGTTAATAAAAATTTATAAAAATTTACTATTTTAGATTCATTAAAATTTCGGAGAAATTATGGTTTTATTTGTAATTAAAATTCTTCAAAAATGTAATTATTTTTATGTAGGATATTTTTCAAAAAATCAATTATTTTAACAATTATTTACAAAATTTAAATTGTTTGGAATTTTTTTGATTATATGTAATTAAAAAAGCTGCTTTTTATTTTTCAAAAATTATTATAATTTTAATATTATGTCTTAATAACTTCGAAAAAAAATCCGGACATTTACAATTGATTATGAAAAAACTGATTTTTTATATTTTAATAATTGCGGATTCTAAAAAGAACTATAGGAAAATTATTTAAAATAATTTATGTTTAGTTGAAAATTATAGAAAATAATTGAATTCAGGAAGGGTTATAAATTTATAATTGTAAATTTTAGAAAGTGTGAAAATTCATAACTGTAACTTATTTTCCGTAAAATGACGTTGGTGAAGTTTACAACGTTTATTATAGTTAACGATTTTAGGGAAAAAAATATTTTTTTATGAAAATTTTTGTAAAGATAATGGAACGATTAATTTTTTTTTATAATGTTTTATAAAAAAAAGTATTTGTGAACAAACATTTTTACTTTTTTTAGTAGGGAAATAATTTTTTTCTTTCAATCGTTGATCGTAAATGTTGCGATCTTCATCCACGTGTAAAATGTCATTTTTTCGGTAAAAAGAATTTGGCCAGGGAAAATAATTTCAATGTCAGTAAATTTTTAGGGAAATTGATAAACTGAAACTTGTAATCGTCGTTTTTTTCGGGGTGGTAGCGATTCTACGCAAATAAACCCTACAAAATAAAATCCTACACAATTAACTCTACACCAGGAAATTGTACACAATACATTTAATAAATTTGATTAATTCTACGTAAATAAATTCTACAGAAAAAAGTCCTACACATTAGAATTAAATAGAACAAAATATATCATTAAAATCTTTTAATTCTACACGATTAAATACTACATCAGAAAATTTGACACAGTTTATTTTAATTAAAATAAAATTCTAATAATAATTTTTTTATTTTAAATTATAATTCTACGCAGTCAAATTGTACACCAGAAAACTCTACACATTTGAAAAATATTGATTAAATTAAGATTAAAAAAATTCTAAATAAAGAAATTCTTCAAATAAATACTCTACACATTAGAACTAAATAAAATGTAACTTTAAATAAAATTTATTTAATTTTGCACGGTTAAATACTACATAAAAAAATTCTACGCAATATAACGAAAAAAATAACAATTATTTTTTAAATTAAATTTTTAATATTCTGCACAGTTAAATTGAAAACCAAAAAACTTGACACAATGAAATAATTTTTTTAAGAAATTTTAAAACTAGTCAAATATATTCTTAAAAAAAAACTCTACACATTAAAATAAAATAAATATAAAGTTTTTAATCTAATTTGTTTAATTCTACACACTTAAATTCTATATCAGAAAATTGTACACAAATTATTTTTAAGCAAGGAAAAATATTTTCTTTATTTTTTTAATGTAATTTTTAACCCTATACATTTTAATTCAACTCTGGAAAACTCTACAAAACTCAACACAAAAATTTTTGGCAACAAATATATTATTATATATTATATTATATTATTATTATATTATTATATATTATATAATATTATTATTATTATTATATATTATTATTATTAATTAAATGAATTCATTTGTAGAGTTTCTTTGTGTTTAGTGAAATTTTAGTGTGGAGAATTAAAAATTAAATTGAAAAAATAATTCGTATTTTTCTTCGTTTAACAATACATTGTGTAGAATTTTTTAATGTAGTATTTAACCTTGCCAAATTAAATAAATTTTATTTAAAGTTACATTTTATTTAGTATTATTATTGTGTAGAATATTTATTTGTAGAATTTATTTATTTAGAATTTTTTAAAAGTTAATTTAATCAATATTTTTCAAATGTGTAGAGTTTTCTGGTGTACAATTTGACTGCGTAGAATTATAATTTAAAATAAAAAAATTATTATTAGAATTTTATTTTAATTAAAATAAACTGTGTCAAATTTTCTGATGTAGTATTTAATCGTGTAGAATTAAAAGATTTTAATGATATATTTTGTTCTATTTAATTCTAATGTGTAGGACTTTTTTCTGTAGAATTTATTTACGTAGAATTAATCAAATTTATTAAATGTATTGTGTACAATTTCCTGGTGTAGAGTTAATTGTGTAGAATTTTATTTTGTATGGGGCTAAAGTTTTGAACGTTCAAATGAACGAAATTTTTTTTCAACTTAAGTTTTTTCGAAAATTACTGCCGAAAAATTGAAGAGAATTAAAATTAAACAATATTTAGTTTATCATTAATTTGTTTTAATCTCAAAAATATTTTTTCTATGAATAAAATAAAATTTAGAAGAAGTAAAAAAAGATTATCGTTCAATTGAACTTTCGAAACTTTAGAAACATTATTTTGTAGGGTTTATTTGCGTAGAATCGCTACCACCCCGTTTTTTTCCCTGAAAATAAAAAAAATAATTTTATCAATAGCTAAAAGTGGAAGTGAAAATATAAATTCATGAAAGTGAAAGTAAACGTGAATTTTGAAAATCGAGTTCGAGAACTTGAAAAAAATAATTTAAATCTACTAGTTTTCCTCCATTGTGAACTTTCTAGGGTTATGAAAATAAAATTTTTGAATCCGAATCGATAATTTATATCTAAGGATTTATATATATGTATATATATTAAGAGGTCCGGTGTTGAATTACACAGTTGGGGCATTTCGATTTCGATTTTGGCGGATGTGGCGAGAACAAATTACCAAGTATGATTTTGAAGTTTCTGAAATATGTATGAAAGCATAAGCGAAATGGTGAGGTTGTACAAGGGCCAATGGGTGGCGCCGAACATTCGCCGACACATTCCTGTGTCCTTACCTATGCTGAGCTAAAACCCTTTGAGTTATTATTCAAAGTAAATCATAGCTCTTCCGGCTGAATCAAGCCTTCCTTTACATGCACAAGAGCTTGGAACAAGAAACGAAGGCGCCCCCCTCCTCTCTCTCTCTCTCTCTCTCTCTCTCTCTCTCTCTCTCTCGACGTCCTCTTTCATTATTATTGTCCTCTTTGATAGCGCTCAGCGTTCAAAATCACCCCATTGTTCATAAATCTCATTCAAAACTTCATTTTCTACATTATTAATTATCATTACTTAAATACATAATTTAGATCGTTTTGTCTCGCGAGGAAAAAAATTATTTTACAAGGGTTGCCCCACAGGTGAGAGAGGGAATTAAGGGAAAAGTCAGGGATTTAAATAAAAAAAAGTTTATTTTTATTTTCTAAGTTTTAAAATGCGCTTACATCTGGAGAGAGAATATTTAAATATTAAATTTTGTAAGTCTTTTAAAAATTTGCGGGGAAAAAGTAAACAGTGAAGGAAAATTTTTTTATAAAAAATAATAATTCATTTAAAAAAACTTTGTCTGAAATTTTAAAAGTCTGAATAAAAGTTGTTTGAATATTAAAATTTAGTAAATATTCTTGACGATTTATTTAGTGAACAATTTTTTTCGTTGATCGACGCTGTGAACTTGAACTTTAATATTATTTTCAAAAATTTTCCTCAATTCAATGATATTCAATATCTACTGTTGATAAAATAAAGAAAGTAAAATAACTATAAAATGTTTTTTAAAAAAATTGATTGTTTAAAAAAAATGTTAATAAAATTCTACGCAAACATTTATTTAGGCTTAAAAAAATAAAATTTTTATAGGAATTCAATTACTTTTACAAATTTATAAAAATTGTTTATAGAAATTCAGTTATTTTTCAAAATTTTAATAAAATTCTCGGTAAATATTCAATTATTATTTATTAACCATTTTTATCAATCTTTAAAGAAAATTCTTTTAAGAAATTCAATTGCTTTTTTAAAACTAAATTTTTAATAATAAATTTAATAAATTTGTTACTAAAGTTCAATTATTTTTAATACATTTTTCTATAAATTTTTCAAAAAATTTTATTATTCATAAAAATTATAATAAAATTTTCCGAAAAAATTGAATATTATTTTCCAAAATTTAGATAAAATTCAATTTTAGTAATTATTTGACTATACTTAATAAATTATGTAATTATTGTTTAAGTTATTGAACTCTTTTGGAATTTTCTAATAAAAATTGATACGAAATTTTAGATAATAATTAAACATAAATTATTTTTATAAATATTAAATATTAATTAAATATTCGTAATACAATTTTAAACAAATTTCTCAAAAAAATTTATTATACTTAAAAATATGTATTAAAAATTAAAAATTCGTCGAAAGATTTCAAACATTTTCATCAAACTTTTAAGAAAATTCTTTTAAGCAATGATTATTTTTAATACATTTTTGAATCAATAATTTCAAAAATGTTATTCATTCATAAAAATTATAAAATTTTCCGAAAGAATTGAATATTATTTTCCAAAATTTTAGTAAAATTTAATTTTAAGAATTATTGAACTATATTCAGGTAATAAATTCTGTAATTTGAATTTATGTAATTGAACTCTTTAGGAATTTTCTAATAAAAATGGATCGAAAATTTCTGATAATAATTAAACATAAATTATTATAAATATTAAATATTGATTAAATATTTGTAATAATATTTTAATCAAATTTCTGAAAAAAATGTATTATTAAAAATATGTATTAAAATTAAAATTTGTCGAAAGATTTCAATCATTTAAAAATTTGTTCATAACATTCTTTATTAAAATTCAATTTTAAGTAGAATTTAATTATTCAATAAATTATTTAGTTTTGTGTTTAAATAATTAAATTCTCAATGTTCCTAAAGTTTCGAACGTTCAAAATGAACGACAATTTTTTTTTACTTCCTCTAATAGTCTAATCTATTTCTTTACATATTTTTTTTTAAATGAAAACAAATGAATTCTAAACTAAATATTATTTAATTTGAATTATTTTTATTTTTTGGATTAGAAATTTTCTAAAATACTTAAAGTGAAAAAAATTTCGTTCATTTGAATGTTTGAAAATTTAGCTACATAATTTTCGTGGAAGTTTCGGATAAAAATTGATATAAAAATGAATTTTAAGTAAAAAATTTAGATTATAATTAAATATTAAATGCGTTACAGAATGAATTTTTAGAAATAATTAAAGTTTAAAAATGTTTCTAATTGAAATGGTTGAAATTTTTAACTTTTTGATCTCTGAAGTTGGCGTCGATGTTTAGCGTCGAAAATTATTATTTTGAGTTTTTGAGATGAAAACTTCAACCCAATTTCATTTAATTGAATTTCTTTTATTGCCTACAGAGCTTAATTATTTTTCAGCGCACTTTTTTAACACACAATCTGCAAAAAATTTTTCCAATTTTGACTTTTTGAAAAAAGTTTAATTGAATTTTGTTGAAGTTTTGATTTTCTAATATAATGAAGAATTTCCGAATAATAGAAAATTTTAGTAAAATAATTAAATTATAAACAAATAGATTTGAAACTTATCAAACAACTTTTTTCAAAAATTATTAAAAATAATTTATTTTAAAGACAATGTTAGTTTAAAATTCTAGAAAATAATAATTGAATTTAATTGAAATGATCAAAATAATTTTAAACAAGTTACAGTAAAACAATATTCTTGTAAAATATAAACGAGTATTAAGAAAAAAAGTGAGTATTAAGAAAAAAAATATCCTTTAAATTTAAACTAATTTTTTTAGGAAAAACCAGTTTTAAAACTAATTTTTTTTTCTACAAATTCGTAGGGAAAAAGAATTAGTCCTTAAAAAGTTTCTTTTTTCGAAAAATTGAAATTGTAAAGCTTTCAGTATAAGTTGGATGGAAATAATCTAGACAAGGTTTTACTTGAAAAAGAAAAGTCTTTTAATATAATCCGTTTCTCAAGATTTCTCGTTTTTAACAAGCGCATATCAGGAAAACTTGTATTTTCCTAAAAGGAAAGGAAAGAAAGAAAAACATTTTTTTTAATTGCGTGAGAAAGTGAATGTATATATAGTTGTATTCTTTCTATCTTAATGTCGTTTCTGCAGATTTTTCTCAGGTGATATTTGTCCTTAACATGACAGGACTTTTAAAAAAAAAAAGAAATAAAAAAAAAGAAAAAGAAAAGTCTAGAGAATAAAACAAAGAATGTGAGACAAGACTTGTGGGGGAGGGAGTAAAAAGGGTTTTTTCTTTTTGAGAATATAAAAGGGGTGAAACATCTTTCGCCTCGAGATGTCACTCTCACGCTCTTTTAACCCATTGGAACGAATATATATATTTTTTTCTCTCTCTTACTTTCTTTCTTTCTCCTTCCTGTGAGTGAAATTTCGCGAAACGAACTGACGGATTCGTCAAGCGCAAATTGCGATCGCAAGTCGTTCAGAGAGATAGAGAGAGGGAGAGAGATTCCCGACGACATCCCTTTTCGTTTCTCTTTGATGTCATAGGCATTCGCCTCATTCAATTCCAGTATCCCTCTCGTCCACTGCATCCTCTCGAGAGATAGAAGGAAGACTGCGGAATGTTTATGAATGAACGAATCAGAGATTTTCCTGGTTTTAAATTCCTGTTACATTGATACCAGAGAGGATTTCCCTTGGAGAAACTTTTTCATACTTTCAGTTTGCTGTTTCAATTTAAGTATTTTCGAAATGTGAATAATAAATATGTGTAATTATTTGTTTGCTACGCTAATTAGTCGATTCGATATCAATATTTAAAGTCCTTCAAATTCTTCCCTATTTTGTAAAATTTGCTGTAAAAAATAGTAACACATTAAAAAATTGCTATCAAGTTAAAATATCAAAATTATCAACTAAAATATCAAGTGGAAAATAATTTTTTCTTTTTCAATAATGTTAAAGTCCACAAACGTTGATCGACGAAAAAAATTGTTCTCTAAGTAAATTAATTAAACATTACGCAGCAAAATTAACACAAAAAAATTTATTAAAAAAGATTGATGTTTAAGTTTTGATAATAATTCTTCTACAATAAAATATTAATATAAAAATAATATTTCGATTCCTTTAATAAATGTTTAATTGTCGATAAACGTTGTAAACTTGAACTTCGTCTTTTTGATTCAGTTTTTAATTATTTGGCTAAAGTTTCGAACAAAATTTCTTTTCACCTTAAATCTTTTCGAAAATAAATCCAAAACAGAAAAAATAATTGAAATTAAAGAATATTTAGTTTAGAATTAATTTGTTTCAATCTAAAAATAATTTTTTATGATCCCCATAAGTTTCGAACGTTCAAATGAACGAAACATTTTTTATTGAAAATATTTTAATGAATGATATTGAAATAGTGAAAATAGTTCATGAAAAAAATTTATAAACTAAAATTTATGTTTACAAACTCTGTAATTAATTTTTTGAATAATGAAACAAAATGACTAGAATAAAAATTTAATTTTTAGAAGACAAAAAAATAAATTTCGTTCATTTGAACGTTCAGTACTTTAGGACCTTTTTTTTGTAAAGAAATACAAATTAGAGGAAGTAAAAAATATTGTCGTTCATTTGAACGTTTAAAACTTTAGAAACATTTTTTAATTAATTCACGTTAATAGTATTGATCATAAGATTAATAATATTGTAATATTGAATCAATAATATTCATAATATTGTTAATAATATTGAATATTAATTATTTTAATAGTAATTTTTTGTCTGTTTCATTCTAAAAAGTGATTATTCATTAAATTCATTAAAATTCATTAAAAACGATTAATATTTATTCTTGGTTCAATTGTTTATAAAAACGCTCCATTTAAAATGAAAGCATCTTTTCTTTATACTCTCCCGTTTTATTTAACACAAATTATCATTAAAAAGCTTTCCTTTTTTTGGAGAGTGAAAAAAAAAATTGTCATTCTATATGAGAGGTTCAACTTGATGTTGAAAAAAACTGGTAATTGTATTTTTTCACGTCAAGTTTCATTCCTGTCAGGTACACAGTACCCGAAGATGACACAGAGAGATAATTGGCCAATTTTTCTGGAGAATGCTTTTTCCTCACTGGCTTTCAAAAAAAAAAAAAAAGAAAAATGAATAAATAGATTGTTCTTATAGTGGAAAAGTTGTTTCCAGAGAAAATGCTTTATTCCCTTTTTTTACCAAACACACACGTTAATTAATTTTTACTTCCGGTTTATAAAAATTTACGTATGGAAAAAAGCAAGAAAAAGGTAAATTAATTTTTACTTTCTGTATATAAAAATTTACGCACACAAAAAAAAATGAGAACTAAATTAAAAAAGTAATAATTAAAAGTAAATTAAAAAGTAAAATAAAAGTAAATTAAAAAGTAAAGTAAAAGTAATTTAATTAAATTAAAGTAAAAGTACATTTGAAGTAAAACAAAATTTAATTGAATTGTTTTTGATTGCTCTTCTTTTTTTTGCATCATTTGAATATATTATTAAATTTTTATTTGTGAATGAAAAGAGTCCGGAAATTATGATAGAAATCAAGTGCTTTTGAATCACTGGAAACACCCATATCAATTTAAAAGTTACTATTAAGTATATTTGTTAGAATGAAAGTACAAGGAGAGGAAATAACTCGAAAATGATCACGCAAGGGTTATTCTTGATTGATCTTGACAGGTGCGAGTCATGTTATTTCAACTGACACGATTTAAGTGGCTAATTTGAAGTTTTATTAAACGAGATATGTCACTCTTCGCTCTCTCTCTCTTTTTTTTTTTTAATGTGACAAGTGATTTTTTAATTTTATAAAGTGCCTTCATTTGGAAACATTGAATTTAAACGTTTTTTTAATGCTGGAAATTGTAATGCAATTTTATTATGTTTAATTTTTTAATATGAAGGAGTTATAAATTTTATTTATCATGGAGAGAAAATAAAATTTTGTAAAAGTATTTTATAATTTGCGAATTAAGATTTTGAAAACATTTTAATTTCGAACCTTGTTGAGATTCAATAACTTTTTGAAAAAATATTCCCAATGTTTCGAACGTTCAAATGAACGACAATATTTTTTTACTTCTTCTAATTTGCATTTATTTAGACAAAAAAAATTATATTTAGATTAAAACAAATTAATTCTAAACTAAGTATTGGTTAAATTCAATTATTTTTAAACGATTACGAAGTTTAAGTCCACAACGTTTATCAACGAAAAAAATTTGTTTAATGGAATAAAATATTTCTTTTAATTTAATATTTGATTGTACAACAATTAATATCAAAACATAAACATGAATCTTTTTGTTTAAATTTTTTTCTGTCAATATTAATGCAATATTTTTAATAAATTTAGTTAGTGAACAATTTTTTTTCGTTGATTGGACTTCTACTTAATTCTTCTTTGGACAGTAATTTTCAGAAACATTTAAGGAGAAAAAAATGAAGCTAAACATTCGAACGTTCAAATGAACGAAATTTTTTTTCACCTTAAGTATTTTTGAAAATTACTATCAAAAAAAGAAAAGTAATTGATATTACACAATATTTTGTTTGTAATAAATTTGTTTTAATCTGAAAAATATTTTTATTTTTAAAGAAATACTAATTTTAAGATGTAAAAAAATATTGTTCGTTCATTTGAATGTTCGAAACTTTAGAAACATAGAAAAAAAATTTTGCTCATTTGAACGTTCGAATCTTTAGCCACATTTAAAAATATTTACTTATCTTATTTGAGTGTGGCTAGAAAAATTTTTTTGTTTTTCCCTTATTTTCAGAAAGAATTTTTATTTTTTTCATAGGAATTAAAATTTGAAAAATTTCTTATTTCAAACTGTTTGTAATTTTATTTTGTAGAATCAGAAAAAATAGTTTAAATTAATATAAAAGTTTATATTAATTCGTTTTAATTTTTAATTTCTTATTAAACATAACTTTAAGAACAAAAAAAAATAAATCTCTTCCTTTCTCGTATTCAACGATAATTCAAATTTTGAAGATAAATATCCATACAAATACCAGACGGGAAAATCAGTTTTCAAAAGAAAGTTGAGTCAAGGTCAATATTTGTTGTCGAGTGTGTATAGTTAAAGGTACATATTTCTTTTGTTTGCAAAAGGGCAATAAATACGGCATTAGTCAATAACCGTTCTTTGTTGAGTATAGATGCCAATAGAATATACAACGACACAAATTATTCAGTGTATGTGTAGTGTGATTGTGTACAGGTATTAAATTTATTATTGAAGTGAATTTTTTTCAGATTATAGTGTTTAAAATTTTTTTTTCAATATCAGTTCGCGGATAATTTTTTCTTTAAATATTATTTAACAGTGGTATTATTTATTTTGTTGGTATTATTTAACAGTGTTTAGTTTAACACTCAGTGTTTCTTCCAATTATTAAGGATTATAATTTGTGTTCAATATTTGTTATATCTTTTCTTTCTGAAAAAATTTTTTTTTCTATATTTCGTTTTATTCAACTTTAATTCTCGTTATACAAATTTCATTCGTGTTAAAGTTCCGCCGGCGTTATTAAAGTGTGCTGATAATTACAAATCGATTACTTCATCCTCTGTGTGATGTTCGCTAATGTCTTCTCATTTTCGCAATCAAGCCATCAGCTAACATTGAGGTAATTGGATTACATTTATTTTCAAAATTTTCTTCAATTCTTGTTAGTATTATTATTATTATTATTATTATTATTATTTTCATCTTTATCATTATTGCTATTATTATTATTTATTGGTATTATTAATATTATTATTATTAGATAAAGAAAAATTATTATTACGATTATTTTGCTATTATTATGTTCGTAAATGTTAAATAGAAATGTTTTTGTGACGTTTTTTGAACGTTGATTCCTTTAATTGTAAAATTATTAGAAGCACTACTAATTTAAACAAAAATTAATTATTATTTGTTTTTCATAGGAAATTTATCAGGAATTTTTTTTGGAAGAATTGAATTTTTTTTATAGAAAATCATTGAATTGAGAACAATTTTTTAAAGTAATTGAAATTTGTACTTATATTTGTAAAATAGTTTTTTTGATCAACTATTTTAAGGAGAAAAATTTTTATTTAATTGTCAAAGAATAAAAAAAAAAAATAAAAAACTTTTATCAAAAATTTTATTGAAATGCTTTTTTGACAATTCAATTTTTTTCAAAATAATTTTAATAAAATTCTCCGTAGATATTTAATTGATTTCAAAAGTTTTTCAAAATTAAATTATTTTCAATGTTTGCTATTTTAATAAAATTTCACAAAACAATTCAAATATTTAAATCGAAATTTTCATAAAATTAGTCTGAAGAATCCAATTATTTTCAAACGTAATATAATTCTTCGTAAAAATCCAATTATGTTTGAAAAATTTACAACAATTACTGTCAAAATTGAAATTATTTTCAAAAAGTTTAATAATATTCTTGTCAGAATTTTAATTATTTGTAATATACAAAATTTTCAACGAATTTCTCGAAAAATGAAATTATTGTTAGAATTTTTTTTAAATTTGTCTCTTGACAATAAATAATGAAAAACGTAATAATTAAATTTTGATAACATTTTTTATAAAAATTAAATTTTAAGAAGCATTCAATTATTTATTTAAATTAAATAAATTAAATTCAATTAATTGTTTATTTTTATAGTTAAATAATTGATTTTTTGTAGAATTTTCTATTAAATATTGATTCAAAAATAAATTTCAGTAAAAATTGTGGCTTATAATTGAATGTCGAAAAATGTTTATTATTTTGAAAATTCTACGAGAATTAATTTATTTAACTCTAAAAAGAAACATTTTATTAAATAATTTAACTTTTTTAAATTGAATTTTGGAGAAAATTTTATTATCTATAAAGATTATTTAAATTTTACCAATTTTGGAACAATGAGATTTTTGCGAAGAATTATGTTAATTTTGAAAATAATTTAATTCTTGACTTTTTCAATAATTTCTAATTAGTAATAAATGTAGTTTTAAAAATCTGGAAAAATTCCCTTTTTTAACCTGGAAAACCTGTAAAAATCAGAGAATTTGAAAAGGGTAAAAGCGTGGCAGTGCTGGGAAATTAATATATAATTAAATTCGATTCGAAATTTGTTCTACAACGTGTTGACAATAGCTTTCCCTCTCTGTGAAGTGAATTTATTTTTTTTTCCTAATGTGTTACGTGTTTCACTTTTTAAAGCAAAGTTTAGTATATATTTATAGTCTACTACAGCATTTCTGGTGCAGCAGTCTTGTGGTGTTATTGAATTTATGGGAGCAATGTAACAGTTTTTTTTTCTTGTTTTTTTTTTGTTTGCAACGTTCTGTAATTATCTCGCGAAAGCGTGCGAGAGAATAGTGCGCGACCCAAAAAAGAAGAAGAATGGAGGAAAAAATTGTTTTTTTTCCTATTAATTGTACTATCACGAGAGTTTCCTTCGTGTAAAAATGTGCCAGATGCACACAATAAAATGGTTGTTCATAAATAAAATTTAACTCTTGTGCATATATGCAGACGAATGTATTGTGTGCAAAAACACAAATGTACGATTTTAAGCATGTTGGTGTTTGTCTACTTTCCTTAACAATTAAAAATTTCTACACACAACTGTAAATACTTAGGATAAATACTTAGGATAAATACTTAGGATAAATACTTAGGATAAATACTTAGGATAAATACTTGCGATAAATACTTACGATAAATACTTGCGATAAATACTTACGATAAATACTTAGGATAAATATTTGCGATAAGTACTTACGATAAATACTTACGATGAATACTTACGATAAATACTTACTTACAGTGTAAAAAGAAAGGTACTAATTTAGCTTAATTTTAACTAAATATAATAAATCGGAGGAACAATTTTTTGTTTAAAGTGAAGTATAATAATTTTAATTTGAAATTTTTTTTTTAAATTTAAATTCTTTTATAAATAATATAATTCTTCAACAAAATTCAGTTATTTTAAAAAATTTTAGCTCAGTTCAATGATTTTCGATGTCTACTGTTTTAATATAATTTTCCAAAAGTATTATTTAAATAATATTTCTGTAAAATTTTACGCAAACAATTTAAATCAGAATTGCCACAGGTCAGGGAAGTCAGGGAATTCAGGGAAAAGTCAAGGATTTTTAGTAAAAGCACTGGAAATAATCGAATTTCAAAAATTCCTGAAAAAACTGTAAATTTTGATGTTTTTTTGTTTGTCTCGTAAACTATAAAAATAACCACGAATTTTATTACAAAACCGTGAATTTTCTCTATTTCAGAAAATAATTTCTTTTCAAATAACTTAATTTTTAAAGAACTATCATAAAATTATGACTTATAAATTATGTAATGAATAATCTTTACAATTTTCATAAATACTAGATTGATAAAAGAAATTTAATTAAAAATACTAAAAAAAATTTAATTTTGGAAAAGTTACAAATAATTACAGAAATTCAATTATTTTCAAAAGTAATAACATTTTTCGCAGAAATTCAATTATATTAAAAAATTTTGGTCATTTCAATTATATCTTTAAAAATAAAAAAATTCTTCTCCAAAATTCAGTAAATGTTCAAAATTTTTTTAAAAATTCTCGTCAAAATTTCAATTACTTTTATAAATAATACAAATTCTTCTTCGAAATTCAATTGTTTTAAAAACTTTAATAAAATTCATGGAAAAATTTCACAGGAATTTAATGATTTAATATAAAAAATTCCAACTAATTTTTCAAAAAATATCAATTATTTAAAAAGAATTTTATAAAATTCGTCGCAAGAGTTCAGTTATTGAAAAAAATTTAACAAAGTTCTTTTCAAGAATTCGATTTTTTTTTAGAAATAGGAAAATTCTTCACCGAAATTCAATTATTTTTATAAACTTGAATAAAATTCGTTGGAAGAATTAAATTATTTTCAAGAGTAATAAAATTCTTCGCAGAAATTCAATTATGTTCAAAAATGCTTGTCAAAATTTCAATTATCTTTGTAAATAATAAAATTCATCAATATTCAATTATTTAAAAAAATAAATTTTTTTAATTCTCGTCAAATTTTTAATTATTGTTATTAGCAATAATTCAATAAAAAAATTGACTGTATTTATAAAATGCAGAAGATTATTTAAACAAACTAAATAAATAGTAATCAACAAATTTATTAATACTCAATCTTAAAGAAATTATTGATGTTTTTCTTTTAATTAAATTCATTCATAAAATTTTAGAAATTAATTTAATTTTTGAAATATTTTATACTGAATTAAGAAAAAGCATTCAATTCTTTCGGGAATTTTTTTTTAAATAATTAAATGTTTGCAAAGATTTGGCTTTTTAAAAAAATAATTGAATTTTTGCGACAAAATTTTGAAAGTAATAAACAAGAATAATTAATTAGGTAATTAGTTAAGAATTGAATTTTTTTTAAAGTTTAAATTTGAAATTGTTCAAAAATTCATATTTGAAAATAAGTTTTGTAATTTGCATAATAATAGTAATTAATATGTTAATTAATTAATAAAGAACATAAAGATAACTACTTACTTTAAAATTATTACACACATCTCCTCAGAATAGAATCAATAGTAGATATTTAAACATTTTAATCTTTGAATAGGATTTTTAAAAAATTGTTAAGGTTTTAAAAATTAATCATTTAATTATATTAAAAAGGTGAACAGGGAATTTAATGAAATTTAATTTATTTTAATTAAAATTATGTTATTCATTACCTTCTGCAGGTTTTTGCTTTTTTTCCTGTTAGAAATTAAAAAACGCATTTTAATTACACAAAATAAAAAAAATTGTACACTTTAATCCATTTTTTCAAAACTAAACTCTTAAGTGTTTGTAGTTAGTGTACTTCTACATCAGGAAAGTCGACCGTATATGAGCTGTTCTCCTGACTAAAAAGCATAACTGCGTAGTTATGCTTTTTTGTAAGGATTCCCCGCGATTTTTCATTTAATTAATTAGCATAAATACAGTTTTGCATATTTCCAATGAAAATTTGAAATTTTTTTTTGCATAATAAAATTCAGCGTACCCGAATTAGTAAAGAAGCACCATTACCTTTTGAAGAAACATTATGTTAAAGAAGATATAAATAAAAACATATTTTGCTAAATATCTCGAAACAACCCAAAGTGTAGTTATGGTGTTTTTAAATCAGGAAGGCAGTGTAGGTATTTATACATAGTTGTTTTGGTATTTGTATATTTGGGTATGTATTTATTTATTTGTGTGCATATATGAATATTTTACTGTTTGCGTGTGTCTGGGAGTTGAACGCAATTGTGTATTTGGTGTGTGCATACAATTTCGCATATATGCGTGTGTCCCTCTCTCTCTGTCTCCTGGCAAACAATTCGTATATCAGGTCTTCTTATACAGAGAAGGCTTGGTAGACAGTACTTATACGTACACTAGAGATCAGTAGTTCTGTGTCTGTGTGTATAATATGTGCTTGCGGTATATAGGTATATTCGGCGCCTGTTCTCTGCAGAATCCGTACAACGAACACAATGGTATTGTGTAAGGGGAGACCGGTATGAGTTATTGCCCCTTCAGACTATGGCCCTCCCCTCTTACCTCCCTCGACATAATTCAACACTCTATACAACGAGGACTCGCACCTTTATTTTTTATCGAGCACTCTGATAATGTTTCATTACAGCCCTTTTATCTCGGAACCAAAACACTCAACAACCACCCGCATTGGCGGCGCAAGCACCGAATTCCGATCGGAAGGCTCTCACTTTTTCTCTCTTCATGTAAGAACCAACTACTACTGCATCGAGACACGCCTTGCAGGCTATAAATTATGGGGAAAAAAAGAGTGTTGCACGCAACAAACCTCCTGGCAGTGATTTCGAAAAATTTATAGTCCCAGAAATGGGTATTATTGTATCAAGACTGTAAATTATATGGTGTTTCATTGCAAGTGTTTAATTGCAGGCTACCATTGTTTTTGAATTAGGGGTTTTTTTTAAAATCATTGTCGGTGTATGAAAGAATACAGAGTGATTAAAAATGTTTGTTTGAATTTAAAGAGTGATGAGTTAATACCATCAAAATGTTTACTCCCTAAATCTTAATTTTTGTATAGATCTAAATTTTAATTTTTGTATAGAGAAAAGGTGGTATTTTTGATGCTACTCATTTTAATTAAGTGTTAATTCTCACAGACGGTGCTGCTCTGATTGGGAATTAAAAAAGCTTCCTGAAGTTGCCATCGATGCTCTCCATTAAAAAATATTTTTTGTTCAAAACAGACAAAATCATTAAATTTTTCCCATTGTTTAAGGTTAAAAACTTTTTTAGTTCCCAGGGGAATCTAAAAAATTCGAAGTTACAAACTTTCAAGCAAATCCAATCGATTTTCACCTTTTTCGTCAAAATCACACCACAAATACGAATTAGTAATCATTTTAATAATTTTTACTTCAGCCATATTGAATCCGCCATTTTGGATTTTTGAAAATATGACTTTATTAGGTTCCTGAAGATGTTCCTAAAGTTCCGAACGTTTAAATGAACGACAATATTTGTTTACTTCTTCTAATTTAGATTTTTTACAAAGAAATTATTTTTTAGATTAAAAGAAATTAATTCTAAACTATAAATATTGTTTAATTTCAATTATTTTTTCTATCACTGTTTGTTATCATTTTAGCACTAAAAATAAGAAAAAATGTGGCTAAAGTTTCGAATCTTCATATGAACAAATTTTTTTCAACTGAAGTGTTTTTGAAAATTTCTATCTAAAAAAGAAAAACAGTTGAAATTAAACAAAATTTATTGTTTAGAATTAATTTGTTTTCATCTAAAAAATAATTTCTTTGTAAAAAATCTAAATTAGAAGATGTAAACAAATATTGTCGTTCATTTAAATCTTCGGAACTTTAGGAATATCTTCAGGAACCTAATAAAGTCATATTTTCAAAAATTCAAAATGGCGGATTCAATATAAAAACAAAATAAATATAATAATAATTATTATAATTATAATTATTAAAATGATTACTAATTCGGATTTGTGATTTGATTTCGACGAAACAGTTGAAAATCGATTGGATTTGCTTGAAAGTTTGTTACCTAGGATTTTTTAAATTATTAATTAATTAAAACTTTTTGTATTTACTGAAGCAAAATCATTAAAATGATTGCTAATTCGGATTAGTGATTGGATTTTTTTTTAAAGTAAGTGAAATAATTTTACAATTAAAAGCATTAGATTAATTAAAGAATTCCACAACATTTGTCCAGCTAGTTCATTAAAACCATGTTATGAATTCGAATCTTCTGTTTTATTGAATACCAATTACTTTCCAACCACACATCAATTGAACTATTGATCTAATAATTGAAAATTTAATTAAATCTACCAATTTTTTCCACTATTATATACGTCAAGTGAAGGCATTCTTGTTATGCGAGATTTCTAATAAACGTCAATATTAATGATTGTTTTAAATTAGTGATTACTTTCAGGTTGTTTTTTAAGTTTGTGGTCTAATAGATGGAGCTTTTAATAATTATAATAATAATAATATTAATAATACTAATAATAATAATAGCAATAATAATAATAAACTTAACAATTATCATTTATTTATTATCATTTAATAACTGTGACGCGATCTGAAGAAAGGGACCTTAGAAGCAAATCACTTTAAGATTATGTTAGTGTTACATTTTTGCTGATTAAAACTTTCTTTTTACTTTTTGAAAATTAAAATCAGTTGTTCCTAAATATTTCAGTTGTAATGAAAACTTAAACATTAAAGATTCTCATTTACACTTGATCCTTTCTTTGTATTTTCATTAAAAAAATTGCAAACATAACCTATAATTTTTTGCTTCTAAGGTCCCTTTCTTCAGATCGCGTCACAACTATTAAAAAAAACTAGAATTAGAAAAAAATAAACATTCTTCTGGGATTACTTTAAACAATAATTTTTTAAACAATTTACTTGTGACAAATAGTAACACGGTAAATCGTTAGGTATTAAAATAACACCAAAATGGATTAAAATAACACTAAATTGGATTATTTTAATCCGTTTTGGTGTTATTTTAATACCTAACGATTTACCGTGAACAAATTATATTTACTGAAAATAAACAATGAGCTATTTTTAAAATGAAAATAAACTATCATTGAAACATAATTATTTATGTATTATTTGATTCAAATAAATATTTGTTTGGCACGTAATTTATTATATATTATATTTGCATGAAATCAGTATTTTTTTGTTAGTTTTATATTTTTAATATTCATCGGAAGAGTTTATGAGATACTTTGTTGATTATTTGATATTTTTTCAATAATAACACCTTAAAAGTGGAGTGAGTTGGAAAGTTGTCAATAATTTGCATCGTGTTTGCTAATTTCCGATATTGTCTAGAAAAAAATCCGTATTACGTGACGACTTTGCATAAATAGCAGGTGTTAAAGAGAAAATTTGATTGGCACTCTATTCAGAAGAACAAAAAGCAGTTATTGATTGCTTTTTTAAAAGGTTCTTTCTTGTTTTCACGAAATAAATCGGATAAATTGCTTTCATTCTTTTTTACGTTTATACAACAACAAAAAAAAAAAAATTAAAAAAAAAAATTCAGTACACATTCCAATTAATTTTTCTGTTTTATTTTTTTGTACCTTTTTCAAATATCCCTCTTGGATATTTAGCTTAATTTTAACTAAATAATAAATCGAAAAAAAAATTTTTTTGAAGGTAAATATAATAATTTTAGTTAGAAATAATTTTTGTCAAAATTTCAATTATTTCTATAAATAATAAAATTCTTCACCAAAATTCAGTTATTTTAAATTTAAATGTTTTCATAAATAAGAAAAATTGTCACAGAAATTCAATTGTTTACCAATTTTCTTTAAAATTTCTTCCCATGAATTCAATTATAATATCATAAAAAATAAAATGCTTCAGATAAATTTAATTATTTTGAATTTATTTTTAATAAATATCTTTCTAAAAATTTAATTAGCAAAATCGATTATTAAAATTCTTTTATACAATTCTTCTAAAATATTCAATTATTTTGATAAAATTGAACTTTTACCAGAACTCAATTATTTTAAATACAGTTTTCATTTAATAATTTGACAAAAAACAATTATACAACAGAATTTTTATTAAATTCTTTAAAGTAATTCAGTTATATTTTAAGGAGTTTTAATATTTTTAGAATAAATTTAATAATTTTTAAAAAATTTAGTTAAAATTTTACGAAAACAATTTAATTATTTATGAAAATAATTAAATTGTGCCAGAAATTTAATTATTTACAAATTTTCTTATAAATTTTGTTCACATGAATTCAATTTTTTGTATAAAAAATAAAATGCTTCAGATAAATTCAGTTATTTAATTATTTTAATAAAATTTTATTGAAATTCTTTTAAAAATTTTGTAAAAATTCAATTATTTTTATAAATCATAAAATTATTAGGTGAATTCAATTATTTTTATTAATAATAAATGTAATTTTAATAAATTGTTTAAAAAAATTCAATAATTTCAAAAAATTTTGATTCTTAAAAATTTTTGAAGCAAACATTTAATCATTTAACCAATTCATTTGTAATTTTTGTACTTAAATAATTAAATTTTTGTAGAATTTTCTAATATAAAAGTTTTTTAAAATGAATTTGTGTTAATATTTTTGATAATAATTGAATGTTTAAACTTTAAAGCACATTTTTAGCAAGAACTTTGTAGATAAAATTGAATTTTGAAAAGATTCCAAATTTAAAAGATTGAAAATTTGAATTCTTTATATTTTTAAATACCAATTTACAAAAAATATTTATAAATATATTTATAAAAAAATTTTGTAATAAATGGGTAATTATTATACATTATATACAAACAGTTTTTAAATTTGTTTAACAGATTCAATTATTTTCGTAGATAATAAATTTTTTTACAGTGCTACAATTATTATTTCCATTAATAATAAAATTATTTTTAGAAAATTAAATTAAATTAAATTATATTATAACTCTACGAGGAATGTAATTATTCATAAATTTTTTTATTCAAATTCGTTGAAAGAATTCAATTGTTAAAAAATTTGTTTATAAAGTTTTGTCAAAATTTTGTCTAATAATCAGGAAAAAAATTTAATTTTTGTTTCAATCCTGTTTTTTTCATTTTTGAAAATCGTTACGGACTAGAACCTCATTAAAAAATGAAGTAAACGTAGGTGAGGTTCACGTTTACAGTCAACGATTTCTGGAAAAAAAATTTTTTAAAGCAAATTTTTATACATTTTTGTAAAGTAAATAATTTGGCTAAAGTTTCTAAACGTTCAAATGAACGAATTTTTTCTAACTTTAAGTGATTTTGAAAATTACTATCCAAAACAGAAAACTAATTGAAATTGAACAATATTTATAGTTTAGAATTATTGTCTTTTAATCTAAAAAATATTTTTTTGGAAAAAATCTAAATTTGAAGAAGTAACAAAAATATTGTCGAATATTTTACTTTTACGAAGTAAAAGTAAAAAGTAAAAGTTTTTTTACTTTACGAATTCATAGAAAATAGTACGTTTATTTTTTTTTGAATAATTTGCTTTACAAATATTTTGCTTGTAAATACAAGCAAAATATTTGTTTTTTTAATTTTTTTTTTAATTTCATTTTTTTTTTGTAGTGAAATAATTTTTTTTCTTTCAATCATTGATCATAAACATTGCGAACTTCACCGACGTAAAAAATAAATTAACCTTAAATAAAATAAGATTTTTATCTTCCCTTAGTGAAAATGTATAAGAAAAAAAATTGAAATCGTGAAAAAATTAAGTTGAAAAGTTTCCCATGAATAAGTCAATTTTAATTTATCTACCCGACTTTAGAGGTGGAAGTTTATTTTTGAAAAAAGAAAAAAAAATGAAGGGAGGGAATATTTTCTCAGAAATTGTGTTGAAAAGGCGTCTATGGCTTATGTTAGTGAAAAGCTGGTCAGCACCACGCTTGGAAATTAGGATAGAGAAAGAGAGAGCAAGAGAGAAAGAGAGAGAAAGAGCTAGAGTCAGGAGAAGATAGTAGGTAAAGGAATGGAAGATGAGGGAAAAAGAGAAAAGGTATATAAAAGTGCATCATCTCTTAAGAGGTAAACGCAAACTTGTAGGAAAAGCGTGTAACATGTTACTTTGTGTATTCCAGTTGGACGATAAGTGGAAAATTTTAATTTTACAGGAAAAACTGGTAATTACCAGTCGAGAGGGCAATTTCGCGGCTTATATGCATAGTTAATGTACCTCCCCAACCCTTCACTTCGGTATTTTCGTTTCGTTTATACGTGCTCGCCTGTGCGCTATGTGTGTATACCCAAGATTGCAATATCAGCCTGGCTAAGGACCGTCTTTCACGCGAAATGTTTCTTTCCCTAGTAATGGAAACTGACGAGCGAGAAAGGTAATAACGAAACTGAAATAAAGTTATATTTTTATTCATAGTCGAGGGGGGAGGAAAAAAGTCTATTCTTATATACACTGTGTTCTTTTTTCTCTCTTTTTTTTTATTCACCATTTTTTTTTTCTATAGAGCGTCGAGAAAATTATTCCGGTTGGCCGTGAAAATTAATTTACTCCTAAAATGATTTTAAGCATTGCTTTTTTCTCTAGACATTTTTCTCTAGACATTTTTTCCCGCACGAAAAAAATTCTTTACCTGGAACAACTATAAAATTCACTAGATTAGCGAAATTTTTAGTTATTGCAGCAAATACTTTCGCTACTTCAGAGAAAACTTTAGCTATTTCATAGAAAGCAGTCGCTGTACCATTTGAAGGTTTTTTCCCGTCCGTTCCTAGATTTTTTCTGGAACGGCAAATTTCAAAATGGCGGAAAAAATAAAAAATGTACTTGAATAATTAATTAATCAACCCTAAGGTAGAAAAAACTTTTTATTTTTGAATTTTTTTATGAAGCTGAAAAAGAATTGATAATTCTGGAAATTAATAATTTTTTTGCCCAACAGTTTTTTAATACGGCACGTTTTAAATTGTATCGCACTGAAATGGATTTAAATGTGATTGCTCGCAATTTTTATTTTTCTTTTTATGGCCTATATAAGAAAATAACGATTCGTCTACGTGTTCCTATGTAGTTTCAAGTTGATTGAATAAGGGAAAAACGTGATAGAATGAGAAACGTTTAGAAAAGCATTTCATAATTATTTATTGCCCATTGTAAAAGTTATTTAATTGTTAAATTGTTTTTCAAACTTAATGATGTTTTTTATAAAGTTCCGGAACTCTTAAAAAAAACGACGATATTCTTTTACTTCTTTTAGTTTGTATTTAGAAAAAAAAATTCTTTTTTTTATTACAGGCTTCGCACTCATCTATTAAAACCTACTATTTACTACTTTTTTTTACGTTATGCAAATATTTGGGTAATTTTTTTTTAGATTTTAACCACTAAAAGATTTTTTTGCTACTTTAAATTCGCTAATGCTGGAAATCAATAAATTATTCGCAAAAATTGTAATGATATTCTTTTAAACGATTTAATTATTTTCATAAAATATTCGAATTTCAATTATTTCCAAAGTTTATAGTATTTTTATAAAATTTCTCATAAAAATTCAATTGTTTAAAAAAAATTGACAAAATTCATCCAAAATTCAATTATTTTCATAAATAATAAAATTTCTACAGAAATTCAAGATCCTAAAGTTTTGAACGTTCAAATGAACGAAATTGATTTATTTCTTCCAAAAATTTAATTTTTATTGCAATTATTTTGCGTCACTATCTAAAAAATTAATTAATGAGTTTCTAAACCTAAAATTTCAGTTTTTAAACTTGTTTATAATTAGTAATGTATTAAAATTTCTCGAATAAAAAATATTTCGTTCATTTGAACGTTCAAAACTTGAGGATCATAGAAATTCAACTGAATTCAATTAATTTGTAATAGTATGTTTATAAAAATTTCGAAAAAATGAATTATTTAACAAAAGTTTTGTACAATTCTTTACAACAATTCAAATACTTTCACTAGTAATAACATTTTTCATGGAAAATGTAAATTTTTTGAAAAATCTTCTAATAATATTCAAAGTAAGAATTTGAATTATTTTCAAAAATAAAGTCTTCTACAAAAATTAAATTTTTGACATTAAATTTTTATAATATTGATTACATTAAAAAAAAATTATAACAATTATTATAAAATTCTTATGAAGAATTCAATTATTTAAAAAGAAAAAACAAAATTTTTCACAGAAATGCAATTCTTTTAAAACATTTTGATAACATTTTTCGCAGTAATTCAATTATTTTTATAATAAAATTCTTCTTAGGAATTCAATTATTTTTGTATATTTTTAATACAATTCTTAACAAATATTCAATTATTTAGAAAAAAACATAAATTTTCACACAAATTCAATTCTTTTTAAACATTTTAATAACATTATTCTGAATAATTCAATTATTTTCATAATTAATAAAATTTTTCTTAGAAATTCAATTATTTTCATAACTAATAAAATTCTTTCCAAGAATTCAATTATTTTTGTAAAATTTTAATCAAATTCTCAGCAAGTATTCAATTATTTTCAAAAAATTTTAAATTCATATCAGGATTTTCAATTATTTTTAATACAATTTTACAGGAAATGCTCTAAAAAATGAATTTTTTTAAAATTTAATTCCCATTACTCCAAAAATTCAATTATTTAAAAAAAATTTTGTTTTAAATTTTGTTTTGGAAAAATTCAAGTGTTTACAAAAATATTAGAATTTTTCACAGCTATTCTATTATTTTCAAATATCTTAATAAAAATATTTGAAAAAAATAAATTCGATTTAAATACAATTTTAATTAAATTTTTATTGAATAGTTAAATTTTTTTTTTAATTTTAATAAAATTCTTCTTAAGAATTTAATTATTTACATAAATAATTCTTCAAAAGAAATCAATTTTGTCGATAAATTACAAAATTATTCCCGAAAATTCAATCATTCGAAATAAAAAATATTTATTTTAAAATAAATATTCAATATTTCTTTAAATTTTAAGTAACATTTTTTGCAAAATTTAATTATTTTTATAAATAAATAACATGTCGATGAATTTATCACGAGAATTCAAATATTTATTCAAATTCAATATTTAAGTATTAAATTTCTTCTTAGAAATTCAATTTTTTCTAATTCTAATAAAATTCTATTCAAAACGTTCAAGAGAATTCATTTATTTTTAAAAGTAATTAATTTCTTAACGCAAAATTTAATTACTTTAAAAAATTCTAATAAAATCTTTCGCAAGAATTTGATTGTCAAAAATTTTAATTACATTTTTTGTAAAATTTAATAACTTTTAAAAATTTTCTAGCAATTCAATGAATTTTCAATTTTAATTTAGAATTTGCATAAAATTAGTCGAAAGAAATCAATTATTTAAGAGTTTTTATAAAAATTTTCGCAAAAATTAAATTATTTTTATAAACATTTTAATTCTTTCATGAATAGTAAAAATTTGTTAAAAGATTTCTATTTATTATCAGGATAAGAAAGAAGTAAATGTTTTTAATAAAAATTTTTAAAAATTCAGAAAAAAGAAAAAAATAATAATGATAATAATAATAAGAATGGAACTTTTATGAAGTGTCTACAACGAGATTTTTTGGCCCTCAAATTTAATTTTTCAGTAGCAATATTATTCACTACTTTTTTTAGTTTAAAAAATAAATTTTTACAATTATGATTCGGGTCTGATGTCTGATATTGAAAAATTTATTCCTAAGTAACTTTACGATTAACTTTAATTGTTTTTCTTGTTTGTGTAATAAATTTATAAAAATGAAAACTAGGAAAATAAGGCTTAGAATGTAAAAGATATATAGTTTTTGCAAAAGTTGACTATTCGCGTGTATATACACGAATTTAATAACAAGTGATAATATACAATAAACGTGATAGGTAATAATATTCCTTTTGTCTGAGAAAGTGGATTTAAATTTTAAACATCTCATACTTGTGTATTGAGATGAAAGTATGCGTTATCGCGCTGTATATATTCATGTCGCACTGAATTTTAGAACCCTGGATGAAAAGCTACTATATGCGTTATTTGAATCTTAAAACTTGTATTACGATTCGTTTATGGCTTTTCTTCTCAAGATGTCATAAAATTTACCCATTACTTTTCCCTCGACATTTGATTCAAAACATTTATAATAACTGTTTTCAAAGCAATTCAATTTTCTTTTCTTCTTCTTTTTTATTATATTAATAAATGTACGCTTTTTTTGTTTCAGGTAAGCTGTCAAAAAAATTTATTTTCAAACAACAAACACTAAAAAGAGGTATTTAGAAAAATTTTTACAGGATAAATGCTCTGAGAAAACGATTTATTTGATTCCAACATATTTTGTTTAAATCAAACTTAAAATATCGTTGCTATATAGTCAAACAAATTTAAGTTTATTTGAAACACATTTTTTGGTTTATTTATAGAAATAATATATTTAATTTAAACATAATTTATAGTTGGTTTTAAATTATTTATTATCAACTTTTAAGTTTGAATCAAACAAAAAAATTTTAAAAATTAAAAATAATGCATTAATATTGACACAAAAATATTGAAACAAAATGATCGATGTTTATGTTTTGATAATAATTGTCGAACAATAAAATATTAAATAAAAAATATTTTATTGCATTAAACAAATTTTTTTCCTCGTTCATAAACGTTGAAAACATATTTTCAATATTTTTCATATTTTCTTATTCAAATATAGTTTCTGTTTTGGTTTAAGCAAAAAATAAATTTAAAAATCAGGAAGTTAAAGTCCACAACGTTTATGAACGAGAAAAAAATTTGTTTAATGCAATAAAATATTTTATATTTAATATTTTATTGCATTAAACAAATTTTTTTCTCGTTCATAAACGTTGTGGACTTCAACTTTCTAATTTTTAAATTTATTGTTTGTTTAAACCAAAACAGAAAATATGTTTGAATTAAACATAATTACAAAAATTATTTTTGAATCAAACCAGTAGATATTTTTTATACATTGGAATTAAGCTTAGAAACTAATTTCAATGAAACAAAATCGCTTAAAATTAAATTTTTTTTTTTACTTGAAATAAGTATAATGTTTTCTCAGTGTGTTTAATTTTCCTAGAATTATATTTTTTTCTATTCGTCGTAGATTGTTTTGGAACACGAAGCGCGAGTAATTTAAGATCTATTGTTTGAAAGTTGGTCATTTCTTGTTGGAAACCATTAAGTTTTTTTGAAATAGCTGTTTTCTAGACATAAGTATTTCTCCTTCTCTCTCTCTCTCTCTCGCATCTTGAAATGAGAATGGGAAAAGGCATCAGCGAATTATCCGGATTTGAGTTACAGGGCAATGATGCACCGACCATTACATACGGCCCATGAGCGTGGATCTTGTGCTGGTCTTTTACGGTTATACGATTCATTTATTGCATCGTTTGCACTTAATCTTTACGATTGCCCCTTTCCTTCGGGACACCCAACGTGTATTTCGCTTCCCGAGAGATGTAATTCTCCCTCACTTGACATCGAAATTTTCCTTCCAACGTAATTAAATTTTCTAATTTTACAATTTTCCAAATAATCTAGTTTTCTAATTTTTCTCATTTTTATTAAGCTCATTAGAAATTTCGATTTATTAATACAGCGTTGTCATGGATCTGGGAATTTGGGGAAAAGTTCTGGGAAAGTGGAATCGATCAGGTAAAATTCAGGAATTTTTATAAAAAAGTGGTGAAACGAATTACATTTTTAGAATATTCGTACGAAAATTCTGAATCTATTTTCAAGAATTTTATTGAAAATTTTATTTATTTTTATTTTATTGAATTTTATTGAAAATTCTTTGCGCGTGGATTTAATTATTTTTATGAAAAAAAACAGAATTCTTCATAGAAATTAAATTATTCTTTAAAAATAATTAAATTCATCGGAGAAGTTTAATTACTTGAAAAAAATTCTAATAAAATTCGTCGAAGAAATCCAAAGTTAATAAAATTGTTATTAAATTATTATTTTCAAAATTTTTAGTAAAATTTATGTCAAAAATTCAATTATCATTAAAAAATAAAATTCTCTGCAGACATTTAATTGTTTTAAAAAATAATCAAATTATTTGCAGAAATTCAATTATTTTCATGAAACTTGATTAATCAATAAAATTCAACTGTTTTCAAGAATTTTTTAAAAATTCTTCGCTTGGATTCAATTATTTTTATTTAAGAAACAGAATTCTTCGCAGAAATTTAATTATTTTTAAAGATAATAAAAGTTTCCGCAGAAATTCAAAAATAATAGAGAACTGTTCGGAGAAATTTAATTATTTTCTAAAGTTTTAACAAAAATTAATGTCATAAATTTAATTATCATAAAAAACGATAAAATTCTTTGCAGAAATTTAATTATTTTGAAAAGTTAAATAAAATTTTTAACAAAAATTTAATGATTTTCATAAATAAGAAAATATTTTGTGAAATTTCAATTACTTTAAAAAAGTTTTTAAAAATGCTTCGCACGGATTTAACTATTTTTTTTTAAAAACAGAATTCTTTGCAGAAATTCAACTATTTATGAAAATTTTTAAAAAACTTCAGGTCAAAAATTCTGTTATAAAAAACAACAAAATTATTTACAGTATTTTATTAATGATCAAAAGTATTTTTTTAAATTTATAGCAAACATTTAATGATTTTCATAAATAACAAAATCTTTTGTAAAAACTCAATTACTTTAAAAAAGTTTTTAAAAATTCTTCGCCCAGATTTAATTATTTCTATAAAAAACAAAATCCTTTGCAGAAATTCAATTATTTTTATAAATAATAAAAATTCATGTCAGAAGTTTAATTATTTTTATAAATAATGAAAATTCATAGCAGAAGTTTAATTATTTTTATAAATAATAAAAATTCATGGCAGAAATTTAATTCTTTAAAAAAAATTCTAACAAAATTCTTCGTAGAAATTTAGAAGTAATAAAATTATTCTCAAAAATTCAAAAATTTAAAAAATTTTTAATAAAATTTAAGTTAAAAATCAATTATAAAAAAACAACAAAATTTATTGCCGAAATAGAATAATTTTCAAAAGTTTTTAAAAAACTTTAGAACAAAAATTCAATTATCTTCATAAACAACAAAATTCTTTTGTAGAATTTGAATTATTTCCAGAAATTTTCACAAATTTGTTGGCAGATAAGTAGAGAAATATTAGCATCAATAGCTAGTTTTCAAAATAAAAAAATTATTTACTTTAAAATTCAAAGTACAAAAATTCCATTATTTTCAGGAAAATCAGAAAATTCAGAAAAAAGTCAGGAAAAATATAAATTATTAGGGAAGTCAAGGAAAAGAAAGGAATTATTTTTAAAAATACTAGAACAATCTTAATTTTTAGAATTCATAAGAAAATTCTAAATTTTTGTATTTTCTATGTTTGCTACAATAATTATTAAATTATCCACGAATTCCAATAAAGAGCCTTCAATTTTTTCTATTTTTGAAAATAATTTCTATTCAAATAACTTAATTCTTGAAGAGCTATCATAAAATTGCTGCTTAGAAAATATTTAAAAGATCATATTACTTAAAAAGCTAATATTTAAAAAATATAATATTTCAAAATTAATTGCATTTTAAAAAAGTTGCGTTTACAATTTCTATAAAGAGAGAAATTTTTCAAAAAGTATCAATTTAAAGTTGTATCAAAATACTAATTTTTAATGAATTTAATTATAAATTTTAAAGAACTTCGATTTTTGCAAAATTTTTAATAATTTAAATTCCACTGAAATTTGATATTTTTAATAGATATTTTAGAAAATAATATTGTATTCTCTAAATTTGAATTAGTAAAAAAATTTAAAATGTTTACGAATTTGAATTAGTGACTAACTTTTTGCTTTTGAATTAGTAAATTATACTGATGAATTAGTAGAAATTACTATTTATTAGTAGTTTAATAAATAAATTTTTAATTAATTATTTTTTTAGCAAAAAGTCAGTATAACTACTTCAAATTAGTACATATTTTGAATAATTTAAATTTAGACAGTATAATTTGAATTTTACCTAAATTTCAATATTGTATTGATTAAAGTTACAATGAATTTGTAAAATTTAAGAATAATTAATATTTGATTAGATTACCATTATTTCCATCAATTGGATATTTTATCAAATATATTATTGGAAATGTTTAATAATTCCAAACAATGGAAAATTGCATCTATTAAAACATTATTTAATCCGAAATTAAGCGTAATTGAAGTTTGGGAAAATGTAATTTGAGATTGACTATAATTAGAATAATTAGAAATTGATATCGTTTAAAAGTTTCATCAAAATAATTACTTACAACTTACAAGTTACAAACGGTCAAAATTCCCATAAACTGAAGTTCGAAACTTTAGAGTTTAAGAACAATTGACACCAAGGTAAGTTCTAAATTGTAAATAAATAATTAAAATTGTTTACGAATTAAAATTGCAAACTATGAATATTTTTAACAATTAATTAGAGACGTCGGTGAAGTTCGCAACGTTTATGGTCAACGATTGGAAGGGAAAAAATGATTTTTTTTACCAAAAAGAATAAAAATCTTTGTTTACGAATAATTTGGTAAATTATTATTCAAAAATGAAACGAAGTATTTTCTGTACAATTTATAAAAATTTGCTTAAAAAATATTTTTCATCAGAAATCGTTGACTATAAAGGTTGTGAACTTCACTAACGTCTTTTTTTAATGAGGCTCAATTCACAACGATTTTAAAAACGAAATACATGGTTGAAACAAAAAATAAATTTTTTCCTGATTATTAGACAAAATTTTGAGAAATCTTTATGAACAAATTTTTTAATAATTAAATTCTTTCAATGAATTTTAATAAAAAATTTAAAGAATAATTACATTTCTCGTGGAATTCGAATAAAATTCTATTTAAAAATAATTGAATATATAAAAATACTTTTATTAATGGAAATAATTGTTACACTGTAAAAAAATTTATTTTCAACGAAAATAATTGATTTTGTTAAACAAATTTATAAACTATTTGTATGTAATCATTAATCATTTAATACTAAATTTTTTTATAAATATATTTATAAATATGTTTTACAAATTGACATTTAAAAGTATGAAAAATTCAAATTTTCAAAGATTAGAATTTAAAATCTCTTCAAAATTTAATTTTATCAAAAAATTCATACTGTAATATACTTTTAATATTTATTTAAAATCTAAAATGTTAACTTAAATTCATTAAAAAATCATTTATATAGAATCCCAAGGTAAAAATTTTGTAAAACCATTTTAAAAAAAAATCAATCTTTCTACTTTTCTGTTAAAGTTTAAGTTTCGAATTTCAGTTTATGGGAATTTTGACCGTAAATGTAAATGTTACAAGAATTCATTTATTTAAGTATAAAAATTACAAATGCATTGATTAAATAATGAAATGTTTGCTTAAAATTTTTACAGAAATTTTTTTAAATAATTGAATTTTCCTGAAACATTTTATTAAAATTTAATTCAAAAGAGTGTAATTAATTTTTTTATCAATAAAAATAATTGAATTCCCCGTAGAATTTTATGATTTACAAAAATAATTAAATTCTCACAAAGTTTTGTAAACGAATGTAAACGAATTTCATTGAAATTTTATTAAAAATAATTAAATTTTTATGTAGAATTCTATTACAATTTTGGAAAATAATTAAATATATTAAAAAAATATTATTAAAACTGTTTACAAAGTAATTGAATTCCCTCAAGAATGGAATAAAAATTCTTTTAAATAATTGGTTTTAATTCTGGTATTTTACTGCTTTTGATTAACGAAGTTGAAGTCCACAACGTTTATCAACGAAAAAAATTTGTTTCATTTATTTCAAAATTATTTTTAATTTAATATTTATTCATATAACAGTCTCTCTTAATTTGAATCAGTTAAAAATCATGGTTTTAACTGACAATCAGTGACTGACTTTTTGCTTCTGAATCAGTTAAAAGCAACTGATTTTCAGTTTGAAAATAACTGATTTACAGTAAAAAATAACTGAAAAATTAGTTAAACTTGACTAATTGAATCAGTCAAAAAAAAAAAATTTACTGAAACATCAGTTATTTTTAACTGACAATCAGTTATTTTTAACAAATTGTCAGTAGAAATATTACTATTTAAATTAGTGACTGACTTTTTGCTTTTAAATCAGTTATTTTTAACTGATTCAAATTTAGAGAGATTATTATCATTACATAAACATCAATCTATTTTTTCTAAATATTTTTACAACAATCTTGCTGCTTAATTTTTTTTTTAATTTATTAAGTGAACAATTTTTTTCGTTGATCAACGTTGTGGACTTCAACGTCGTTTTGATTATTAGTATTTAATTGTACCGCTACTATTTATTAAAAATTTGGAAAACAATTAAACTTCCGAATAGTGAAAATTTAATATTAGGATATAAGATAAAAAATTTCCGTGGAAGTCGGAAAGAAAGTTTTTCATGTCGGATAATAACAGAAAAGTAGAAAAATTAATTTTTTTTTGAAAAATGGGTTTACAAAATTTTTACCTTGGAATACTATCGGAAATTCTGCACTGTCTGACTTTTTAGAAACATTGTCGCTTGACTTCTTGAAGAAGCCGCGAAGATAAAAGTTTCGAGCCGTTGCATTGGATTGTTTGTGTGTGTGTATGTGTGGATGACAGTTTTTGTTTGTGTGAGTTTCAAGTCGATGTGGATTGAAGTAGGTTTGTGTACAGAATAGAGAAAGGGTGACGAGTTAAGTCCGGGGATGAGTTTGGCCCAAATGGGCTGCGAGAAGAAGCTGACCGTACGTTAAAACTCCCTCGGGCATCCCACTCCCTTATTCTCACTCTCAAAGTGAACGTCGCCTCGCGGCCATTGCCGAGCTAAAAGTTACACCATTACGTGATAGGTCGGTAAAGACAGAAATACGTGGAAATTGTCGAATGAGAGCTAAAAACAAAAAACACTTTTCTTGCCAAGTTTGTCAATTCAAAGTCCATAGTTTCTCTTCTCTTCTCGTTCTCATTTTGCTGAAACAACAGTTTTCAGTTGATTTGAGAACAATTTTTTAAGTGCTCCGTGTTCTTATTATTGTTTCGAGTCGTTCTTGTCAATATTTTCGATATGCGCTCTTTAGTAGTATTTATTTATAGTATTTTTTTAGTCTAATTCTGAATTAGTTTCTCCCGACTTCTATTCTAAAAGCTATTTTTAATTTATTTATTTGTTATTTTTTTAAATACTATTATTACTAATTAATTACGTTGGTGAAGTTTACAACGTTTACAGTCAACGATTTTTGAAGAAAAACATTTTTTTAAGCAAATTATTATAAATTTTTGTATAGAAAATAGTAAGTTTAATTTTTTGAATAACGATTTAAACGATATGAATTTCTAATTATTCTAATTATAGTCAATCTCAAATTAAATTTTCCCAAACTTCAATTACGCTTAATTTCGGATTAAATAATGTTTTAATAGATGCAATTTTCCATTGTTTGGAATTATTAAACATTTCCAATAATATATTTGATAAAATATCCAATTGATGGAAATAATGGTAATCTAATCAAATATTAATTACTCTTAAATTTTACAAATTCATTGTAACTTGAATCAATACAATATTGAAATTTAGGTAAAATTCAAATTATACTGTCTAAATTTAAATTAGTCAAAATATTTACTAATTTGAAGTACTTATACTGACTTTTTGCTAAAAAAATAATTAATTAAAAATTTATTTATTAAACTACTAATAAATAGTAATTTCTACTAATTCATCAGTATAATTTACTAATTCAAAAGCAAAAAGTTAGACACAAATTCAAATTCGTAAACATTTTAAATTTTTTTACTAATTCAAATTTAGAGAATACAATATTATTTTCTAAAATATCTATTAAAAATATCAAATTTCAGTGGAATTTAAATTATTAAAAATTTTGCAAAAATCGAAGTTTTTAAAATTTATAATTAAATTCATTAAAAATTAGTATTTTGATACAACTTTAAATTGATACTTTTTGAAAAATTTCTCTCTTTATAGAAATTGTAAACGCAACTTTTTTAAAATGCAATTAATTTTGAAATATTATATTTTTTAAATATTAGCTTTTTAAGTAATATGATCTTTTAAATATTTTCTAAGCAGCAATTTTATGATAGCTCTTCAAGAATTAAGTTATTTGAATAGAAATTATTTTCAAAAATAGAAAAAATTGAAGGCTCTTTATTGGAATTCGTGGATAATTTAATAATTATTGTAGCAAACATAGAAAATACAAAAATTTAGAATTTTCTTATGAATTCTAAAAATTAAGATTGTTCTAGTATTTTTTAAAATAATTCCTTTCTTTTCCTTGACTTCCCTAATAATTTATATTTTTCCTGACTTTTTTCTGAATTTTCTGATTTTCCTGAAAATAATGGAATTTTTGTACTTTGAATTTTAAAGTAAATAATTTTTTTATTTTGAAAACTAGCTATTGATGCTAATATTTCTCTATTTATCTGCCAACAAATTTGTGAAAATTTCTGGAAATAATTCAAATTCTACAAAAGAATTTTGTTGTTTATGAAGATAATTAAATTTTTGTTCTAAAGTTTTTTAAAAACTTTTGAAAATTATTCTATATCTAACTAATTTCAGTGAAATTTTAATTATTAAAATTTTTGCAAAAATCGAAGTTCTTCAAAATTTTCTAATTAAATTCATTGAAAATTATAATTTTGATGAAATTTTTATTTGAAACCTTTTTCATTACCTTTTAAAGTTTCTTTATTTATGGAAATTCTAAACGCAACTCTTTAAAAATTCAATTAATTTTGAAATATTGTAAAATTTTTTTAAAAATATTTAATGTTTTAAATATTATTTTAAATATTATTATTAAAATAGTTTTTGAAATTATTTATAAGCAGCAATTTTATGTTAGCTCTTCAAGAATTAAGATGTTTGAATAGCAATTGTTTTTAAAAATAGGAAAAATTTTTATTTTCTTTGATAAGCAAATAATTTTTTTCTTTCAATCGTTGATCATAAACGTTGTCAATTTCATCGACGTAATTTATTACTTTTCTTACGATTAGCTACTATTTGGATACTTTTTTTAATTTGTAACACTGAAAGCTACTTTTCCTATTTTTTAAAAAATTTTACTTCTTCAATTCCGCTACTAATTGTAATGAAAAAATTATTCTTTGAAATTATAACAAAATTCTTAGAAAAAAATCCACAAATTTTTGTAAAATTCTTTCAAAACAATTGAATTATTTTTGAAAGCTTTAATAAAATTCTATGCAAGAATTTTTATTATGTCAAATGCAATTTTCATTTAAGGAATTTTTTTACAAAGAAATCAATTATTTAAATATTTATATAAAATTCATTTAAAAGAAATTTAATTATTTTCAAAAAATATATGAAAAATCTCTTCCACGAATTCAGTTATTTTCACAAATAAAGATGTTAAAGTTTTGAACTTTCAAATGAACGAAATTTATTTATTTCTTCTAAAAATTAAATTTTTATTGCAATTATTTTTCGTCACTTTTCAAAAAAATAAATTACTGAGTTTGTAAACGTATAATTTTGGTTTTTAAATTTTTTTATGATTAGTAATCTATTAAAATATCTTTAATAAAAAATATTTCGTTTATTTGAACGTTCAAAACTTGGGGATCATCAAATAATAAAAATTCTTCGCTGAAATTCACATAATTATTTTTAAGATTTTTACTATTTTAATAAAATTTTTCAAAATATTTCAATTATTTTCATTTATAATAAAATAGACGAAGTTGTAGTCCACAACGTTTATCAACGAAAAAAATTTTTTTAATGCAATAAAAAATTATTTTTAATATAATATTTAAATGTACAACAATTATTATTTTTCAAAAGTAAACTTAAATCTGTTTGTTTAGATATTTTTGTGTCAATATTGATGCATTATTTTTAATTAATTTACTAAATTGAACAATTTTGAACAATTTTTTATCGTTTATCAACGTTGTGGACATCAACTTGGTAAATTCTTCATATAAATTCCATTATTTTCAATACAATGTTTTAAATGAAATTTTTTAAAAGAAATTTCGATTACTTTCTACAATTTTGATAAAAATTATTCGCTAGAACTAAATTATTATTTTCTCATCAATAATAGAATTCATCACAAGAATTAAATTATATTAATGCAGTTTAATTGAGTTATTTGAAATAATTTAATTATTCTATTTCATTTTTTTTAAATAAAAAAAGAAATCAATTATTTAAAAAAATTGAATAAAATTAGTTCCAGGAATTCAATTGTTTTTGAAAACTAATAAAATCCTTTGCGAAAATTCAATTATTTTTCGAAATAATTAAATTCTTTTGAGGATTTTAAATATTTTCAATGCAGTTTGAAATGAATTTGTCGAAAAATATAAATATTTTCCAAAGTTTTGATGAAATTTTTTAAGTATTTAAATTCTAGAAAGTAATTAGTAATTTTATCAATTATTGATTTTTGTATTTAAAACCTCGAATTTCTGAAGAATTTTTGAATAAGAATTAATTAGAATTGAATTTTAAGTGCGTTATAATGAATGATTTTAGAAAATTAGGATGTGACGGTCCCCAAGTTTTGAAAGTTCCAATGAATGAAATATATTTTATTGAAGATATTTGATTAAATTACAAATCATAAAAAAATTTAAAAACTAAAATTTTACATTTACAAACTGAGTAATTAATTTTTTGTTAATGGTACAAAATAATTGCAATAAAAGTTTAATTTTTAGAAGAAATAAATAAATTTCGTTCATTTGAACGTTCAGAACTTTAGGATCCTAGAAAGTGTTATAAATTTGAAAAACGTTTTTTTCATTATTTGTGTCAAATAAAATTTTATTTAAATCAAATAAAATTTATTTGAAACAAATAAAATTTTATTTAAATCAAATAAAATTTATTTGAAATAAATAAAATCTTATTTCAATGAAATAAAAATTATTTGAAACAAATAAAATTTTATTTAAATCAAATAAAATTTATTTGAAATAAATAAAATCTTATTTCAATGAAATAAAAATTATTTGAAACAAATAAAATTTTATTTAAATCAAATAAAATTTATTTGTATCAACTATAAAAAGTCTAGTTGGTTCTGCACCCAGAGAAATGGTATATTTGTCTCAGAACCAACTAGACTTTTTATTTGTTTCAAATAAATTTTATTTCGATTAAATAAAGTTTTATTTGACTTAAATATGTTTTATTAATTTCGAATAAAAATTTTATTTAAAACAAATAAAAAGTCTAGTTGGTTCTGAGACAAATATACGTTTATTTAAGCCAAATAAAATATATTTGGTTTAAATAATATTTTTCTCTGGGTGTGAGGAAAATTCTCTGCGTGTACTAGTCACTTATTTCACTAAATAAATTAGTGATTCTTTTTTTCGTTACGCAAATTTATTATTACCATATATTTGAGGGAAATATTCAAAGGCAATATTTAGCCATAATTCGCGATGATAATTTAAACAAAACATTGTACTATTTGAAACGTGTGTGGAAGATAAATTTTTCTTGAGAGAAGGAAAGCGAGAGAGGCAGAGAGAAAGAGAGAGAAATGTGTATTTTAGAAATGGAAAGCACCTCAAAAGTGAATTAGAGATTTTCATTTGGAACCTTCTTACATGCATGAGTGATCATCATTCTCATGCACACATTCGCTTTTCCCGGAAATTTCGTATTATCCCTGTCAAGACTGTAATGTTGGAAGGGAAAGAACGTTACTATACCTATTGCTCGCTCTGGAAACGTTATTCTTGTCCCTTCCTTTTTGATGATATGAGAGAACGAAAGAGAAAGATATTTCAGTAGTAACAGCTTGTTTGTCTGGCACTTGAGAGATATCCCTTTTATGTTCTGAGTAAGCTCGTACGAGAGGAGGAACGTCTTTGTACCCTCTGGACAGGTGTGTTTTCTTGGTTTATTTGTGTTTTATATCGGGCTTGACTTTACGATTTTTGCACAATTTTTTCCCTCCTCTGAATTTCAAAGAAATGGATCTCTGGATAGTTTATTAATTTACTGTTTACTGTTTGCATCAATGTTGTGTTTGGAACGATTGCAGAGTGTCTACTAACCGAAAAAATGAAACTGAAGTCCACAACGTTTTTAAAAACGAAAACAAAAAAGAATGGTACGGTATTTTTATTTTTGATTGTACATTATGTTATTTTTTAATTATTGTATACTTAGTGACAATTCATTTCTTAAAAATTAAGGCAAATGAAAATTAGAAATGAATTTAATTTGAAAAAAAATTATTTTTTGATTGTTCGTTTTTAAAAACGTTGCGGACTTCAGCTTCGTCCGAAAAACCGGAAAACGGGAAAATAACAGGAAATTTAATTTATCCGGGACAAACCAAAAATTTTTCCACCAAGATTAAAAAAGTTTTATTATTTTAATTTGTTTTGAAAAAATTACTTGTTATATCAATTTTTACAGATATTTAAACTCTTCTCTAGCTTTGAATTAGTTTTTGAAAATAATTAATTTGATAGTAACAAATCAGGCCCAAATTCAAACAGTTTAGGTAAATGACCTTGGAAGCAAAAAAAAAAAAAAAAAATAGGTTATGTTTGCAATTTTTGAAAGGAAAATACAAAAAAGGATGAACTCTCAATACATAAATTATTAATTTTTAAGTCTTCTTTACAAGTAAAATATTTAATAGACAATGATTTTGATTAACAATAAGTAAACAGAAACATTCAAACAGAAAAGTAGCACTAACATAACCTTAAAGTGATTTGCTTCTAAGGTTCCTGTCTTCAGATCGCTTCACAAATATTTTAAGGATTTCAATATTCCAATTATTTTCTATAATTTGTAACCAAAATTCATTTCTAAATCAAATATTTATTTACGTTTAATAACCTTTCTTGAAAATTAAATTTAAAACTCATAATTAAATAATTTAACCAAAAACTAATATTCTTTGAATAAATAATTATTTTCTATCATTTTTCTCAAAAATTACTAATTACCTTCAATATTTCATTTCTATTATAATTTCTTGAATGTATAACTAAATGTTTTTAAAAAATTAATTATTTTAAATTAATATGAGGCTGAAGTCCACAACGTTTTTAAAAACGAAAACAAAAAAATTAATGGTACGGTATTTTTATTTTTGATTCTAAATCATGTTATTTTTTTAATTATTGTATCCTTAGTAACAATTAATTTCTTAAAAATTAAGCTACATGAAAATTCGAGATAAATTTAATTTGAAAAAAATTCTTTTTTGATTTTTCGTTTTTAAAAACGTTGTGGACTTCAGCTTCGTAAATTAATTTCTATCCAAAATTATTTTCAAGATTTTAATTAAATTATTCAAGTCAATTATTTTTCTAGTATTTTCAACGAAAATTCGATTGGAAAATCAATTACTTTTTACAATTTTTCGACAAAATTATTTTTAACGATTTAATTCAATTAATTTCTGAAGTTCTTAAATATATTCTTTATTTTTCCACAATTAATTTCTAGAATTTTTAACTAAATTATTTTTATTAGTTTTTTGTGAAATTTTGTCTAAAATTTAATTATTCACAACACAAAAGGAAGATAGACTATAAAAATAATTCTGCAAACTATCTCATTTGAATTAAATTTTACAAAATTTTAATTGTTTGACAAATTTTGAACTAAAAATAAGATTGTTAAAATTTTCAAGTCTATTGTTTTGGGATAATTGAATTTTTCTAAAGAAATAATTGAAATTTCTTTACATTTTCGGAAAAATAATTGAATTCTTTTAAAGAATTTTATTTAAATTTTTCGAAAATAATCAAGAGAAGTTAGTGACCGTAATTACGGTTTTATGTTGAAAATATTAAGTCCCTTTTAATGTTTTAAATCAATTTTTGGCTTCTAAAAATTATATTATTCTATTATTATTATTCAATAGTTATAATTATTGAACTTCTCTCTGATTTTTATAATTTCAATTTTCTGAATGCTTAAATAAATTCTATTTTTATATTTCTTGATGTTCCTAAAGTTTCGAACGGTCAAATGAACGACAATATTTTTTTCCTTCTTCTAATTTGTATTTTTTTTCAAAAAAATTTTTTTAAAAATGAAAACAAATTAATTCTAAACTAAATACAATTTAATTTCAATTATATTTCTTTTTTGGATAGCAATTTTCACAAAAATTCTTGAGGTGAAAAAAAATTTCGTGCATTTGAACGTTCGAAACTTTAGCCACATTATAATTTTATTAAAAATAACGTTCATTTACTCCTTGAGCAAATAGAATTTTTATTACTTATTAAATAAATAATTAATGTTACTGTTTTAATATTTTTAAAAATTGGAATAAAATTCATCACATAAATTAAATTATTTTAATAAATAACAGGAATTGTTTGGAAGAATTAGATTATTTTTATAAATAGTAAAATTCTTTACAGAACTTCAATTATTATCAATATTATTTTAATAAACTTGAAAAATCAAATGTTCAATTATAATTATAAAAAGACAAGATTATTGTTAGAAAATTTAAAAAATTATTTTCCAAATTTTCAATTAAAATTATTAAAAAAAACATTAATTTCAACAATTTAAAGATTTATTTATGTTCGAGATTTAAATTCGATGAGAAGAGAAACCCTGAAAAAAATTAGGACAGAACCGGGAAAAATTGGGAAATAACTGGTAATTTTGTTGAACGAAAATAGTAGACTGCATGGATAGACAATTTTTTTCGTCTTTCTTTCTTCACGTTGGTGAAGTTTACAACGTTTATAGTCAACGATTTTAGAAGAAAAATATTTTTTTAACGTAATTTTTATAAATTTTAGAAAAGTACGATTAATTTTTTTTAATAATGATTAAGAATAAAAATATTTATGAACAAAAAATGTCATTTTTTTAGTGGGACATAATTATTTTCATTCAATCGTTGATCATAAATATTGCGAATTTCACCGACGTCTTTCTTCAGTAGAAAACTAAGAAAAAACTCTCTTTTCTATTTATTGTGTATAAACTTTTAATTTTTTTTTTACTGGCGGGCGGGTAAAAAATAGTTTTGTTATTTAGTTTTCTGGCGGGATATCTGGTGATTTATTGTGCGATATATATAAGTGTCACTCGATTCGTTACTGTGGAGGGTAGAAATGAGGTGTCAGTTGAAGGAAGTATGTGACGCGATAAAAAGCACACATTTTTTCTATTTAGCTTCCTCAGGATTACATTGAGACCAATTAACTTACTGCTCGCTCGATGCGAAAACTCAATCCATCTGACCCCCTCTCTCCCTCTCCCAGGACGGCAATAGCACTTCTTTTCGTTTCTGTCGATCTCGCCCTCCTCCCTCACCTCTAATGGATAATCACGTCCTAATCGAGAAGACTGATTAAAGTCAACTGTGGGAAACAATTTTTTTTTTTCATTTCAAATAGTTTTCCCAATTTTCCAACGAAATTTGTACTCTTATACCCGTGGATCAAAAAATTTATATATTTCGAAGAGATGAAAATTTAGGATCCTAAAGTTCTGAACGTTCAAATGAACAAAATTTATTTATTTCTTCCAAAAATTAAAATTTTATTCTAATTATTTTGCTTCACTATCCAAAAAATTAATTACTGAGTTTGCAAATGTTAAATTTTGGTTTATAAATATTTTTATGATTAGTAATTTAATCAAATATCTTCAATAAAAAATATTTCATTCATTGGAACGTTCAAAACTTGGGGATCGTCACATCCTAATTTTCTAAAAACATTCATTATAACGCACTTAAAATTCAATTCTAATTAATTCTTATTCAAAAATTCTACAGAAATTCGATGTTTTAAATACAAAAATCAATAATTGATAAAATAACTAATTACTTTCTTGAATTTAAATACTTCAAAAATTGCATCAGAACTTTGGAAAATATTTATATTTTTCGACAAATTCATTTCAAACTGCATTGAAAATATTTAAAATCCTCAAAAGAATTTAATTATTTCGAAAAATAATTGAATTTTCGCAAAGAATTTTATTAGTTTTCAAAAACAATTGAATTCCTGGAACTAATTTTATTCAATTTTTTTAAATAATTGATTTCTTTTTTATTTAAAAAAAATGAAATAGAATAATTAAATTATTTCAAATAACTCAATTAAACTGCATTAATATAATTTAATTCTTGTGATGAATTCTATTATTTATGAGAAAATAATAATTTAGTTCTAGCGAATAATTTTTATCAAAATTGTAGAAAGTAATCGAAATTTCTTTTAAAAAATTTCATTTAAAACATTGTATTGAAAATAATGGAATTTATATGAAGAATTTACCAAGTTGATGTCCACAACGTTGATAAACGATAAAAAATTGTTCATTTAGTAAATTAATTAAAAATAATGCATCAATATTGACACAAAAATATCTAAACAAACAGGTTCAAGTTTACTTTTGAAAAATAGTAATTGTTGTACATTTAAATTTTATATTAAAAATAATATTTTATTGCATTAAAAAAATTTTTTTCGTTGCTAAACGTTGTGGACTACAACTTCGTCTATTTTAATATAAATGAGAATAATTGAAATATTTTGAAAAATTTTATTAAAATAGTAACAATCTTAAAAATAATTATGTGAATTTCAGCGAAGAATTTTTATTATTTGATGATCCTCAAGTTTTGAACGTTCAAATGAACGAAATATTTTTTATTAAAGATATTTTAATAGATTACTAATCATAAAAAAATTTAAAAACCAAAATTATACGTTTACAAACTCAGTAATTTATTTTTTTGAAAAGTGACGAAAAATAATTGCAATAAAAATTTAATTTTTAGAAGAAATAAATAAATTTCGTTCATTTGAAAGTTCAAAACTTTAAGATCTTTAATTGTGAAAATAACTGAATTTGAGGAAGAGATTTTTCATATATTTTTTGAAAATAATTCAATTTCTTTTAAATGAATTTTATAAAAATATTTAAATAATTGATTTCTTTGTAAAAAAATTCCTTAAATGAAAATATTTGAGGTGGAAAAAAATTTCGTTCATTTAAACGTTCGAAGCTTTTGTCACATAATTCACTTATTTTTGTTATTTATAATTATTAAATAAAAATTCTTTAGGATTTCGGATTTTTTTAATTTTCGAAAAAATTCATTTATTTTTTCAAACTTCTGTAATAAATTCGTGGAAACAATTCAATTATTGATGATCCCCAAAAGTTTTGAACGTTCAAATGAACGAAATATTTTTTATTGAAGATATTTGAGTAAATTAATAATCATAAAAAAATTTAAAAACTAAAATTTTATGTTTACAAATTCAGTAATTAATTTTTTGGATAATGAAGCAAACTGATTACAATAAAAATTTAATATTTAAAAGAAATAAATTTTCGTTCATTTGAACGTTCAGAACTTTAGGATTCTAATTTTATGATCCCCAAGTTTTAAACGTTCAAATAAACAAAGAATTTTATCAAAACTATTGAAAATAATTGATTCCCTGCAAAGATTTTTATTATTTTATGAAAATATTTAAATTCTTGCGAAAAATTTTAATAAAATTTCTGAAAGTCATTAAAGATCAGCTAAGAATATTGTTATTTTTAATTTTTGCGGAAAATTTTAATAACATTTTTAAAAATAATTGAATTCCTGTTAATTTTTTACAAAAATTTAATTATTTTTGAAAATTTTAATAAAATTCTTCTGAAGAATTTAATTATTTTCATGAATAATAAAATTCAATGCAGAATTTCAATTATTTTTAATACAATTTTAATTGAATTTCTCTAAAACTGTAATTATTCTTAAAAATGTTATTAAAATTCGTTAATAGAATTCAAGTATTTGATAATTTGTTGATAAAAATTTTTCATGGGAATAAAATTTTAAGAAACGTTCAATTCTTCAATAAATTATTTAATTGCGTATTATTTTTATTTAAATAATTGAATTCTAGTAGAATATTCTAATAGAAATTGAATTTGATTTCATAAAAATGAATTTCAGTTAAAATTTTAGATAATCATTGAATATTAAAAGCAATATAGCTTGAATTTTAAAAAATAATTGAATGTTGTAATTAATTTTTTTGAAAAAGTTTTATTGACTTTTTTTGTAATACTATTTTCAGTTCTATTTTCTAATATTTATTTATTTAAAGAATTTAACTAATAATTGAAGTTTGGTAAAATTAAATATTGTAAACAAATGAATTTGAAAATTGTCAAAAAACTTTTTCGAAAATTATTAAAAATAATCGATGTAAAGAAGAATTTTAGATAAAAATTCTGAAACATAATAATTAAATTGATAATGATTTTAATTATTATAAATTATTTTTATTATAATAATTAATATTAATTATTATAAAACATGAAGGAGTTGATTTCGAGTCGAAGACTCGAAGTTATCGATTTCTGCATGTTTTATAGTTATGAAAGATTGAATTTCTAGTTTTAAATAAAATGTTCTTTTATATTCGATTCGGCCTGATTCTTTTTTTGTCGGTTGGTCCGTAAATGGTCCGTTATTTTTAATGTTTCATTCGTATTTTTAAATACCTTCACTGCTTTGTAATAAAAATTTAATTTTTAGAAGAATTAAATAAGTTTCGAATCATTTAAAGTCAGCGAAATGTGAATGAAACAAAATTTATCTCAGTAGAGTCAGGCAAGTGACAGAAAGAACAATTCGTTCTTAGAGAAATTAAAAAATATTACAATTTGTTAAAAAATTTGTTTAGCGAATTGAAAAAGACCGAAATCTTAAAGTATTTTTATTAAATAATTATAAATAATAAAAATAATTAAATTACGAGGCAAAAGCTTCGAACGTTTAAATGAACGAAATTTTTTTCCACCTCAAGTATTTTAGAAAATTGCTATCCAAAAATTAAAAATAATTGAAATTAAATAATTAATTTTCTAAATATAGTTTAGAATTAATTTGTTTTTATTTTTAAAAAAATTGTTTGTAAAGAAATACAAACAAGAAGAAGTAAAAAAAACATTGTGTTCGAAACTTTAAGAGCATATTGAATTGACTTTTAGAATGAGTTATCACAATTTTTAGTAATTAGCAAATTATTTATTCATCTTAATAAATAAATTATAATTATTGTTTTCAATTAATTTCCTTTTAATGAAAATGTCGAGGAGTTTTATTTAAAATTCCAAAAATGACATGTTTTTAAATTTTCATGATCCCCAAGTTTTGAACGTTCAAGTGAACGAAATATTTTTTATTGAAGATATTTTAATAAATTACAAATCATAAAAAAATTTAAAAACTAAAACATTACGTTTACAAACCCAGTAATTAATTTTTTTGATAGTGAAGTAGAATAATTGCAATAAAAATTTAATTTTTAGAAGAAATAAATAAATTTCGTTCATTTGAACGTTCAGAACTTTAGGATTCTGAAATCTTCTTGCTGGCCAAAAGTGATATTTTGAAGCGACTATTCGCGTAAACAAATATAGTAATGTACAAATTGACAGCGGTACACGAAATAAACACCCAGTTAATCGAGAGATATCTTTGGAGATTAATTATTCCGAGCAGATAATCCGTTTGGATTTGATCATTGAGGTTTAAGAAGCCCGAGCAAGTTTGAAGGACCTTAACCAATTGTGGCTTCCTTCAAAGACTCATCCTTTAAGCTCATCTCCCGTTGAGTTTCGTAAAGGTATATATATATATATATATCAATGTTGGCGATGTCGAAGCGCAGAAGACGTGACCCTGGAAGCAGACTGAAGTAGTTGATAGAGTTTTGGTTGTTGGTTAAACCCATCCAATGCACTAAAACCGATAACGTTATGGTTTCGAGAAAGATAGACTTTGCTTGAGGGTATAAGAGGAAACATATAGTAGTAGGGGGGAGTCGGAAGGCTGTCATAGCCGGAAGTTGGCTACTCCAATCTCTCGGTAAACTCCCGCAAGAGGAGGAATTTAGGCAAGCCCAGGAGGCCTTTGGCGAGTCAGGTTCTAGGTCGCCAACTCAACTTTCTTAATGAGACTAGCAACGGGTTGAGAATGAAACGAACACGCAGTTATGTGTACCTTCAAAACTAGTCTTGCGCTGCCACTCTTGTGAAAAGAGAGAGAGAGAGAGAGAGAGAGAAAGTGAGTGAGAGAATGAGAGAGAGAGAGAGAAAGATAACAAACTTTAGAAGAGAGGGAGAGAATGAAATACGAGAATGACTTTGAACTGCGCATATCATTATGAACCACGTCAAGACTAACTAATCGCACTTCTCAAGGAATTGAACTACTGTCGGGGAAATTCTCTCTCGAATTTTTTTTTTCCCTCCCAACTTGAGCACTTGAATTCTTCATCTTTTCTTCTTCTTCCTTCTCCTTCCTTCTTAATGTAGCCCAATGACTTTCGAAGCTCGTTCGTCTTTTCCACTTTGAGTGCTCCTCTGTTTCGCTAATAGACTCGACGAGAGGGCAATGAAAAAACACGAGAAATTACAATTGTTGGAGTGAATCACTCGATGTTAGGGGAAAGTAATGAGGTTGTCTAGAAACAGTGATGAATGAATGGATCTGATTGGAATTGAAATTGAAAGGCGTTAGAGAATACAACAATTGGACAGAGAGAATGTGTGGGAGAAGAGGGGAAAAAAGTTATTAATTCACAATTAATTGACCAGGGAGTGCAATTTACTTTTTTTAGTGTTAGATCGTTTGTTTGTTGTTTAGAAAAATTAATTTTTTGATACATTAATGCAACTGTAACAAATTTACAGGTTTCGCACTCAGCTATATACTAAAAACCCATATGTGGTTAGAGTTTCGAACCTTGAAAGGAAAGAAATTTTTTTTGTCTTTTTGAAAATTGCTATCCAAGAAAGAAAAGTAATTGAAATTAAACAATACTTGGTTTAGAATTAATTTGCTTTTTTCTGAAAATAATTTTCTTGTAAAGCAATAGAAATTAGAAGAAGTAAAAAAAATATCATTAAAAAATAATGAGGCTGAAGTCAACAACGTTTTTAAAAACGAAAACAAAAAAATAATGGGATGATACTTTTATTTTTGATTGTGAATAATGTTAGTTTTTTTTTAATTGAATCCTTAGTAACAACTTATTTCTTTAAAAATTAAGGTACATGAAAATTAGAAATGAATTTTAATTTAAAAAAACCTGTTTTATTTATTTTTCGTTTTTAAAAACGTTGCGGACTTCAAGTTCGTAAAAAATATTCATTTGAACGATCGAAACTTTAGGAACTTAATATCTATACTATTTACTTATTTTTGTCTGTTATGCGACTATTTAGAAAAGTTTTTTAAATTTCAGCCACTAAAAGCTACTATTTCTGTTTTTTTCTTGTTTTCGAGAATTTACACTACTTTAAATTCCATAATACTAGAATTCAAAAACCCTATTCTCAATAATTAGGATCCAATTCATCAAAACGATACAATTAATTTTAAAAAACGATAAAACTTGTGCAGAATTCAATTATTTTCGTAAACAATAAAATATTCTGCAAGAATTTAAATTATTTGAGATTTTAAAAAAAGATTTCGAAAAAATTAATTATTTCAAAAAACTTTTAAACAAATTTTTACAATAATTCAACTATACTTTTAATAATAATGACATTTTTTTTATGGAAATTTAATTTAAAAAAAATTTAATTACATTCTAAGCAAGAATTCACTTATTTCTATAAATAATAAAAATTCTGTAAGAATTTAAATTATTTTTAAATATATTCAAATTAATTTGAATTTCAAATTAATTTGGCGAAAAAATTAAATTTTTTTAAATGCAATTTTAGTAGAATGTCTCGAAAAAACGTCGGTGAAGTGTGCAACGTTTATGATCAACGATTGAAAGAAAAAAATTTATTTTCCTACAAAAAAATGACATTTTTTGTTCATAAATATTTTTTTTGTGAATCATTATTTAAAAAAATAATTTTACTATTTTTCTTTACCAAAATTTGCTTTAAAAAATAATTTTTTTCTGAAATCGTTGATTATAAACGTTGTGAACTTCACTAACGTTCGAAAAACTCTTATTATTTACCAAATTTAAAAAAAATTGATTTAAAATTGTCAACAAAATTGTTATGCATTCAAATATTTCTTAAAAAATTAAAAGTAATCAAATTAAATTATCTTTTAATTATTTTGATAAATATAATTATTTTTTTCGTAAATTTAATGATTTTCATAAATAACAAAGTATTTTAAATAAATTCAATAAATTTTTAATGTAATTTTCAAAAAATTAATTTCAGAAATTCAATTAATTTCATAAATATTGAAATTTTTACAGGAATTTAAATATTTAGAATTCAATTATTTTAAAAAATTTTATTCAATTATTTCAGAAAAGTTTAATAAAATTCATAGCAACTGATGGATTTTTTTCATTAACAATAAAAGTTATATCACAATTTCAATTATTTTATTGCAATTTATTTTAAATTTAATTTTTATAAAATTATTAATTAATCGATTTAAATTCTTTAATTAAGTAATTCAATTATTTTAGTAAATAATGAAATTTTTATACATAAATTCAATGATTTTAACATTAAAATACAATTTTTATTAAACTTTTTCAGAAAAATTCGATTAATTAAAAAAATTTTATGTTTCTTATTGAATTATTTTAGAAAAGTTTAATAAAATTTATCGCACGATTTCAATTATTTTTAAGACAATTTTACTGGAATTGTTAAAAAATGAAATTATTTTTAAGAATTAAATTTGAATTTCTGGAAAAAATCAAATACCAAAAAAAATTTTTTTTTTAAATACTCTGAACGAATTCAATTATTCTAAAAAATGGTAAAATTTTGTACAGGACTTTAATTATTTTCAAATATTTTAATAAAATTGTTTTGAAAGACATCAATTATTTTAAATACAATTTTAATTAACTTTCTTTTAAAATAACTCAATTATTCTTTTAGTTTTTAATAAAATTCTTTGGAGAATTCAATTGTTTTCAAAAGTAATAAATTTGTTTTTAAATATTCAATTATTTTGAAAATTTCTAATAAACTCGTTTGGAAAAATTTAATAACTTCAAAAAAATTTAATTGAAGCCTTGGTAAAATTTTAATTATTTGAAAATCATTTAAAAACTTTTCGAAACTCAATGATTTTTAATGTCTATTTGCATAAAATTTCGAAAGAGAATTCAATTGTATATAATAATTTTTTTTTTAATCTTCATAAGAATTGAATTATTTTCATAAATAATAAAATTTTTTCAGGAATTTAATAATTTAAATTTGCATAAAATTAGTCGTAAGAAATAAATCAGTTAAACATTTTTATAATTCATTTTATACATTTTTAAATTCGCATGGATTCAATTATTTTTATTAATATTTAAATTCTTTCATGAATTATAAAATTCTTTGCAGGAATTCAATTAATTAACAGAATAAGGGAGAATTTAATATTTTTAAATGAAAATTAGGAAAAAGGGAGAAAAATAAAAAATATGCAATTGAATTTTTGTCTATTTGGTGAAGTGTCTAAAACCAGTTTTTTTGGACATTAAATTTAATTTTTCTATTGCTACTTTTTTAGTTAATACTTCTTTCTTTTTTTAGTTTTGAAAACTCCTTTTTGCTATTTTTGTAAAATTAATTATTATCGAGTGCAAAGTCTGAATTCAAATATTTAAAATTCAATTTACCAAGTATTATATTCAGCGTGATGAACAAATTAGCAGCAGTGACACGTGATGAGAAATGTTAGACTTTGATCTAATTATGAAAATGGGGCATTGTTTCGTTTGAAAGAGGCACGCCTAAAAACTGTCGAAAGTTATTATTCATTGTTATTTGAAAAGATTTGAGAGAGTGAGAGAGAGACACAGGAATTACTTGGCGATTAAGAATTGTCGAAGCGGAACAATTGCGCGAAGGTTGATCACTATTTACAATGGCTATGAGTTGCACAATGGCCTCAAACTTTGCGGTAATGGCGGTTGCCGTGAATTTTCTAAAGGCCCTCCGGCCGCTTTGCGCATAATAGGCCCGCTTCGAGGTATCCTAACGAGCGCTTGGCAATTCAATTCCTAATGCGAGGTCGTTACTTCTGAAGATGGTTTCCTTTCGGCGGATCTAGTATGAATCTCGATATAAAAGCCTTTTCCCTGACTTGATTCTGTTGGTTTGTGTGATGATGCATTCCCCTCTTGTTAAATGCTTTTCAAAGCAAAAGAGAGTAAGTGCGAGAGGTTATTTTTCAAATTTCGCGAATGCCCCGCAAAAACCACATTCATCTTTTCCAAGCTCCTTTTCCGTTGAAAACTCGCCCCCTCCCCGTCATTCCAGGACCGATAACTACCTTTGAATGGACCTGCTAATTGCCGTTGGGTCACGTGACAATGAACGACTCCCCCATTCGACCAATTCAATGCGAATTCCTATTCGGTTTTCTTGGCACAAGAATCCACGTCGTCCCTTTCTCCGAATCTCTAGGCTAGACTCTGTGAGTTTATACTAAAGGGTCAGGAATTCGCCCCCGATGTCTGGCAATGATTTCTAGTTTTAACTCGACCAACTTGAAGTGAAGGCCAAGTATCTTAGCAATTTATCTATAATCCACTCGATATTGGTATCTTGCAATCTTTAATTAAATGAATTACGACCTAATTTACTTGATAGATGCCTCTTGAATTAAATGAAGCGAAAAGAGAGAGATATCCGCTTTCTTGAGAATGAAACTTTGAGGACAATGAAAATTTCGAGTTATTGGAACTGTTGGGAACTAATGACTGCTGGGCATTGTTTAGAATTAGCATTTTAATTGGAACCTGAGGATGGTAGAAAGAAATCACCAAGGGTACTAGGGTTAAGAGTCGCAGATTTTGTTTAATTCTTTTTGGTTTAGGATGGTACAGACTAATACTGCTTCCATTTAGAACAAGACTTGGAATTAAGACTTATTTTAAATAGTTTTATTCACAAAGTAAAAGTTCTGAATTAAGACAAAGAAATTAATGGTTAAAAATTGGGTCATAATCAATTGGGTTGAAAATTCTTTTACTGATTATTTGTTATAATAAAAGGGCAACACTCTCTTCTTGAAATTTGGTAGGTTTGGGAACTAAAAACTCTTAGGCATTGTTTGGAATTAGCATTTTAATTGAAACTAAGGATGGTAGAAAGAATCTACCAGGGAAACATCGGTTAAAAGTCGCAGATTTTGTTAAATTCTTTTTTTTCTTGGTTTAGGATGGTAGAAACTAATATTGCTTCCATTTAGAACAAGACTTGGAATTAAGACTTATTTTAAATAGTTTTATTCACGAAGTAAAAGTTCTGAACTAAGACAAAGAAATTAATGGTTAGAAATTGGGTCATAATCAATTGGGTTAAAAATTCTTTTACTGATTATTTGTTATAATAAAAGTGCAACACTCTCTTCTTGAAATTTGGTAGGTTTGGGAACTAAAAACTCTTAGGCATTGTTTGGAATTAGCATTTTAATTGAAACTAAGGATGGTAGAAAGAATCTACTAGGGAAACATCGGTTAAAAGTCGCAGATTTTGTTAAATTCTTTTTTTCTTGGTTTAGGATGGTAGAAACTAATATTGCTTCCATTTAGAACAAGACTTGGAATTAAGACTTATTTTAAATAGTTTTATTCACGAAGTAAAAGTTCTGAACTAAGACAAAGAAATTAATGGTTAGAAATTGGGTCATAATCAATTGGGTTAAAAATTCTTTTACTGATTATTTGTTATAATAAAAGTGCAACACTCTCTTCTTGAAATTTGGTAGGTTTGGGAACTAAAAACTCTTAGGCATTTTTTGCAATTATCTTTTTAATTGAAACTAAGGATGTTAGAAAGAATCTACCAGGGAAACATCGGTTAAAAGTCGCAGATTTTGTTAAATTCTTTTTTGTTTTGGTTTAGGATGGTACAGACTAATACTGCTTCCATTTAGAACAAGACTTGAAATTAAGACTTACTTTAAATATAGTTTTCTTGACGGAGTAAATGTTCTGAACTAAGGAAATAGGGATAGAAATCAGTGGTTAAAAATTGGGTCAAAATCAATTGGGTTGAAAATTCTTTTATTGATTATTTGTCACAATGAAAAAGCAACAGTCTCTTCTTGAAAGTTTGTAGGTTTGGAAACTAATACTCCTAGGCATTGTTTGCAATTATCTTTTTAATTCAAACTAAGGATGGTAGAAAGAATCTACCAGGGAAACATCGGTTAAAAGTCGCAGATTTTGTTAAATTCTTTTTTTTCTTGGTTTAGGATGGTACAGACTAATATTGCTTCCATTTAGAATAAGACTTGAAATTAAGACTTACTTTAAATATAGTTTTATTGACGGAGTAAAAGTTCTGAACTAAGGAAATAGGGATAGAAATCAGTGGTTAAAAATTGGATAAAAATCAATTAGGTTGAAAATTCTTTTATTGATTATTTGTCACAATGAAAAGGCAACACTCTCTTCTTGAAAGTTGGTAGGTTTGGGAACTAAAAACTCTTAGGCATTGTTTGGAATTAGCATTTTAATTGAAACTAAGGATGGTAGAAAGAAATCACCAGAGAGACTGTTGTTAAGAGTCACAGATTTTGTTAAATTCTCTTTTTTCTTGGTTTCGGATGGTACAGACTAATACTGCTACCTCTCAGAACAAGAGTTGGTATTAATACTTATTTTAAATTTCCACTTTTATTTAAGAAGTGAAAAGTTGTGAACTAAAACAAAGAAATCAATGGTTAAAAATTGGGTCAAAATAAATTGGGTTAAATATTCTTTTATTGATTATTTGTCACAATGAAAGGGCAACAGTCTCTTCTTAAAAAGTTTGGTAGGTTTGGAAACAAATAACTCATAGGCATTGTTTAGAATTATCATTTTAATTGAAACTAAGGATGGTAGAAAGAAATCACCAGAGAGACTGTTGTTAAGAGTCACAGATTTTGTTTAATTCTTTTATTTTTTGGTTTAGGATGGTACTTGGTTTAGACTAATACTGCTTCCACTTAGAACAAGACTTAGAGTTAAGACTTATTTCAAAATTCTAGTTTTATTTACAAAGTGAAAAGTTCTGAACTAAGACAAAGAAATCAATGGTTAAAAATTGGGTCAAAATCAATTGGGTTAAAAATTCTATTACTGATTATTTGTCATAATGAAGGGGATACATCTTTTCATGGAAATTGGTACATTTTCTGTCCTGAATTGATTACTTTATTCCACTGTAAATAGAAGCAAAGCATTCATAAATTTTAAGATGTTACAAATAACTCAAACGGAATACAGAACAGAAATAAAGAAATATTTAACTTGTATAACAGATTTTGTTGTTTCTTTGCCACCATGAAAGGGCAATACTCTCTTCTTGAAATTTGGTAGGTTTTCTATCCTGAATTGATCAGTTTGTGCCACTCTAAGTAGAAAGAAACCATTAATAAATGTTAAGATGTTAGAAATAGCCGAAACGGAATGCAGAACAGAACAGAAATGAGATCCCCTAATTGATTTTAATGCAGAGAATAAAGAGAAGAGATTTTGATCATCTATTGATCTTTTGCGATAGTTTTGGAATAAAACTCTCGAGACCGGACAAGAAATTTAGCGGGGAAATTGCAAAGGAGACACGGTTCGTATTAGGAAGCGGATTACTTGATCGTCGAAGTTTTAAGAGAACTGGGGAGGTATCAGCTTTAAACTCTAACTTCTACTTCTTCTACTCCTTCTTCTTCTTCTAGTTCGTCGTTCCTCTATTCTCTTTCGCTGTGCACTATCTCCCTCTCGTTATCGGGAGAACGAAACTATTTCCAAATTCTCGCACTATGAGGCCGATCCCTTAGCGCCAACTTATAGGTAGTCTAATACAAGTTCTTCAGAGTTTGCGAACTGTTACGGAACGTCTTTGTGTGAGGTGAGCTAGGCACGTGGTTAGCTAAGCACAATGAGCCGAGACCTTTAATGTCTTGAAGTCGTTAGACTCCTTCGAGTCTGGAATTAAAGTTGAACAGCTCATATATTTTCTCCCTTCTTCAGTTTGTTTTTTTAACTTTTACGTAATATTAGAAAACTTCCTCTAGTTAACACAACTTTCTTTCTTTCTTCTCATTTGCTTTGCTTTGTTTTTCTTTTCGTTTCATTCGTTTCTGTTGTTTTTTCTGGTCCAAGAAAATTAGGTTTCTGGAGAATTTTACTGAAGAAATATGCTCTAAATTTGAATCAGTGAAATGTGTCTTTCGTTTTTGTGACTTCGGGAGATTTTTTATTCAAAATTCAGGTATACTTGAAAACAATTTATGTAATTTTTCTAAAATGATTCTATAGAATAATTTTGCAAAAAAATTCACTAAATAATTTTACATCACCATAATAAGTGAGGTACTCTTTTCACTTCACATCGTTTGTGAGAGGATTTTCACGTCGCTTAGGCGGGAATTTGGTCAACTATATTGGCGCGAAATTCAAAAAAAGAAAAAGAAAATTTTTATTTCTTTTATTTATTGTTTTTTTAATCCATTTTTACAACTTTATTTTCATTCTACTTCATATTTTAAGGAAAATGGTATTACTTTTACACTGAAAACAGAATTTTTAATCTTAAGGCATCCTATGTGATTAAGATTTTTTTTTATAATTAACGACTCTGATTGGAAATATTTTTATTCCATACCTCTCGCACTATGAATTTTCTCTCTAATGAACGTGTTTTTGTTATTTATTCAGCAAAAAGTGGTATTTATTATTTATTACGATATTCGTGAATCAAATTGAATGGAGGATTTTTAAAATAATTTTCATACTATTTCTGTCTTGCTTTAGATTGCGTCTTCAATTAAAAATTATACACTCCTCTATTGCGCACTAATTAACAATTGAAATGACAACGCGTAAGCACAAAATATTTCACAACGAATCGTGGAAAGCTTAATTAATTATTAATATCGAATATATGAAATTTTAAATAAGTCATAAATTATTTTAATACTATTATTTGCATAATATGCTCTTAATGCTCGAAATAAATATTTAATTTTAATACTGTTGTTTTCTACTTATAAATGTATGAATATTAATAATATTTATTTTATTTCATCGTTCATTTATTTGATTTTTTTATTTTATTATTCATAATTTTAAATTCGCTAAAGGTTAAAATAAAAGAAAATTATTTTTCAAAATTTTAATAAAATACTTAAAAACGATGCAATTATTTTCAAAAAACTTTCGAAATTCAATTATTGTCAATGTTTACTAGTTAAATAAAATTTCTTCAAAGAATTAAATTATTTTCAAAAATCAAGTAAAAAATGTAATTAAATTTGTGGAAAAAATTATTAAAAATTCAATTACTTCAAATAACGAAATTCTATGTGTGAATTCTATTAATTTTAATGCAATTTTTAAAAAAATCTCATAAATTTAATTATTTTTATAAATAATAAAAATTGTTACAGAATTACAATTACTTTAAAATAGAATTTTCAATCAAATTTCGCAGAAATCAAATATTTAACAAAATTATTTTACGATACTTTATGTATTTAATTAATTTTACTAATAATAACATTTATTATGGAAATTCAACTTTATAAAATTTTTTAATAAAATTCTAAGCAAAAATTCAATGATTTTTAAAAATAATAAAACTCATAGAAGAATTTGAAAAATTATTTTTAATACTAAAATAAATGAAATTTTCGATGAATTCAATTATCTTGAATGCAATTTTAGTATAATTTCTAACAAAATTCAATTATTTTACAAAATTTATAAAATATTTTAATTAAATTCTTAAAAAATTGGTAAAAATTCAATTATGTATTTCCTAAAAATAATTATTTCTAAGAATCATTTCTAAGAATTATTCTTCTAATGAATTCAATTATTTTAAGAAATATTAATTAATTGCTGCATAAGAATTCAACATTAAGGAATATTCAATTATTTGATAGTTTTTTGTATTTAATTGAATTCCCGTAGAATATTAGAATAATAATGGATTTAAAAAGTAAATTTTAATTAAAATTTTAGATAATTAAATATTAGAAGTGTTATATTATAAATATTTTAGAAATAATTAAATTTCAAAAGACTTTTAAATTAAAGTCATTAAAAATTTTAATTGTAAAAATTTAAAAAAGATTTTACATGATAATGAATGAGAAAATGTTTTAATTCCTGTGGAAAAATAAATATGTATTTAAAATTTTAAATATTCATTTAATAAAAATTAATCCAGTTTAATATGTAATTCACTTTGAAAATTATAAAATCTAAAAATTGTGAAATATAATTTAGTACTTATGCTTTTAAAAATTTTATTTAAAATGCTTTTTGAAGGATTTTGAGTTCTGTATTGAATTTAAAAGGTTAAATATATTTCTAATTATTTGAAAATTTTGTTAAATTGAATTAAAATAAATAATATGTTCCTAATGTTTCGAACGTTTAAATGAATGACAATATTTTATTTTCCTTCTTCTAATTTGTATTTCTTTACACAAATTTTTTTTAATGAAAACAAATTAATTCTTAGCAAAATATTATTTACTTTCAATTATTTTTATTTTTTGGGTAGCAAATTTGTTAAATATTTTGAGGTGAAAAAAAATTTCGTCAATTTGAACGTTCGAAACTTTAGTCACATTAACTTAGCTACTTTAAAGAATTTTTGTCTACTCTAAATTTTTTTTAAAAATATATTCCTTTTTTTAAAAATGAATTTAAAATTTAGTCCATAATTATTAACGTTAATTTCTCCAATTAATTAGTTTTGCAAAAATTTATAATTCAACTGACATTATCAAAGTACAAGAAAAAAGAAAAATAATGTAAATATTCTTTTAATGAAAATTTATATTCATCCAGTTATTCGTATATTTAAAAATAATTTAATGATGTTTTTCGAGCTGTGAAACTAAAGAGAGAACATCTATTTGTGACTCGATTCAAAGTGAAAAAGCACTAAAACCGCAAGAAGCTACGGGTTTTATTGTACTAAAAACTTTAACTCTTTATCCCTAAGAGGCAGCGCGCAAGCGAAACTTGTATCATAAAGGAAATACGCTTCCAAGCGTATTTTCGGCTTTTATGTCTATTGAGATATATATTCGTAAATAAACGAATCAGATTCCCTCTGACGTGAGTTCTTTACCGAATTCCTCTTTTTCCTATACATATACATATACATTTTTATATATATTCACAACTCTCACCTTTACATTGAAATATACGTTTGTTTGAATAGAAAATAAAATTCAGTTTTTGGTCGAAAAATAGTTGTGCAAAAAGAGAAAAAAGAAAAAAGAGGAAGAAAATGGAGAAAGAAAATGGAGAAAGAAAATGGAGAAAGAAAATGGAGAAAGAAAATGGATAAAGAAAATAGAGAAAGAAAATAAAGAAAGCAAATGAAAAAAAGAGAAAGGTAAAAAAAGAGAGTAAGAGAATGAGAAACAGAAGGAAAAAGAGAATAAGAAAGAGAATAAGAACGAGAAAGAGAAATAAGAATAAGAATAAGATAGAGAAAGAGAATAAAATAACGAAGTTGAAGTCCTCAACGTTGATCAACGAAAAAAATTTGTTTCATTTATTTCAATATTATTTTTAATTTAATATTTATTCATATAACAATTATTATCATTACATAAACATCAATCTATTTTTTCTAAATATTTTTACAACAATATTGTTGCTTTTTTTTAATTTATTAAGTGAACAATTTTTTTCGTTGTGGACTTCAACGTCGTTAAAATACAGAAAAAAAAAGATAGAGAGAGAGAATAAAATACGGAAAAAGAATAAGATAGAGAAAGAGAATAAAAAAGAGAAAGGGGATGAAATACAGAAAAAGAATAAGATAGAAAAAGAGAATAAAATAGAGAAAGAGAATAAAATACAGAAAGAGAATAAAATAGAGAAAGGGAATAAAATACAGAAAAAGAATAAAATAGAGAAAGAAAATGAAATAGAGAAAGGGGATGAAATACAGAAAAAGAATAAGATAGAAAAAGAGAATAAAATAGAGAAAGAGAATAAAATACAGAAAGAGAATAAAATAGAGAAAGGGAATAAAATGCAGAAAAAGAATAAAATAGAGAAAGAGAATAAAATGCAGAAAAAGAATAAAATAGAGAAAGAGAATAAGAAAGAGAAAGAGAATAAGATAGAGAAAGAGAATAAAATAGAGAAAGAGAATAAAATAGAGAAAGAGAATAAAATACAGAAAAAGAATAAAATTGAGAAAGGGAATAAAATACAGAAAAAGAATAAAATAGAGAAAAAGAATGAAATAGAGAAAGGGGATGAAATACAGAAAAAGAATAAGATAGAAAAAGAGAATAAAATAGAGAAAGAGAATAAAATACAGAAAGAGAATAAAATAGAGAAAGGGAATAAAATGCAGAAAAAGAATAAAATAGAGAAAGAGAATAAGATAGAGAAAGAGAATAAGATAGAGAAAGAGAATAAAATAGAGAAAGGGGATGAAATACAGAAAGAGATTAAGGTAGAGAAAGAGAATAAAATAGAGAAAGAGAATAAGATAGAGAAAGAGAATAAGATAGAGAAAGAGAATAAAATAGAGAAAGAGAATAAAATACAGAAAAAGATTAAGGTAAAGAAAGAGAATAAAATAGAGAAAGGGAATAAAATAGAGAAAGAGAATAAAATAGAGAAAGAGAATAAAATACAGAAAAAGATTAAGGTAGAGAAAGAGAATAAAATAGAGAAAGGGAATAAAATAGAGAAAGGGAATAAAATACAGAAAAAGAATAAAATAGAGAAAGAGAATAAGATAGAGAAAGAGAATAAAATACAGAAAAAGAATAAGGTATAGAAAGAGAATAAAATAGAGAAATTATAAAATAGAGAAAGACAGTAGGATAAAGAAAGAGAGTAAGAGAGTGAGAGAAAAGGAAACAGAAGAAAATGCAAAGAATCGGAATTGTTTGCACAAAGAAGAAAAAAAACAGTTTTTTGACACTTGTCTTTCGCCAGATTCCTCTTGGGAATTTCTCCTGGGTCCTGAAGGTGGGTAATTTGCCAACGACAAAGCAGACAGTGTGTGTCCCCTTGAAAATCACGACAGTGTGTTGCAAGTCTCCGAAGCTTTTTGCACCAGCTGTGGAGAACAGCTGGGCCACTCGATAAAGATTCACTTGCTTCATGGAACTTGTTAGTAAAGTGCCACATCTGAGAATGTTTCGAAGTAAATTGAGGCCTCTAAGAAAGGTATATATTAGCTAGAAAAAATACTTCATCATAAAAAAAAAAAATTTCTCCTCTCGAAGAGTAGGAATGCAATTTTCACCCGGGAGACTCTAAAAAATTTTCCGACCGACTTTTTTCTCTATCAGACTTGAAATTTTGTGATACCCTTCTTGACGAATTTCCTGGCTAAAGTTACATATCGAATGGGGTGGACTTTGCCTCTCCCAGATAGGATTGAATCATCGCGATCCACAGGGTTGATCCAATGCGAGTGGGTTTTATGCGAAAACTAAAAAGAACTTTTTCAAAGACAGGATATAAGCCCCCGACACCTACTTGCGAAACTGGGACGAAATGATATCGATGGACTTTTGGCTCTGATCCAAGGGAAAAAAGTGTGTGTGTGTGTGTGGACTTTTCCTCCGCACATGAGGAATTTTCCTGGGGTTTTTTTTTTTTTGCATTTTTTTTTCGCGTGTCGGTAAGTTCTTTTCGGCGGGGGCGAAATGTTTGAGAGATATTGTAAAGTTTATAATGTGATCGCGTGAGCTTTTGCTCTTTTTGCTTTGTAGTTGTGCACTTCTGAATCCACTCTTGTCGAAAGGTTGGTTGTTGGTTGCAGGGGGAGAGAGAAAGGAACGAAAAAGTTTCGGATTTTTTTTTTTTTTGCCCTTGTACGCTATCACAGATGTATATATGTATAATAAGAACGTGTAACGCGCTTTTCCCAACCGTTACGAGCAATAACCTAACAAAACGAAGCGCAATAAAAACGGCAGATAGGAACTTGGTTACGGCGGAATGAATCACAAAACTGTGCAGGGAAAGTGAGAGAGAAGGACCAGATCTAAATCTACAGCAAACCGCTTTAACACCGTCGACATCACGCCACGTCCAGAATTAATGGATAATCCTTGCTGAAATTCAGTTGCACGCGACACAGTCCCTGGGAAATTCAACCGCGCGTACCGAAGAGGGAATCTTTCATAATATTATGTAGCGGAATTAGACGAGAGAGTCCTTTGTGAGAATATAAATACTTTTTCTCGTTCGTGGATGAGGAAAGAAAATCTCAATTCGTAGTTTCGGGTTTTGAGACATTTGGTAATTTCCTAAATTACGTAATCTAATAAACAGTTCTCATTTTTGGCCCTTCTTTTACGAAGTTGAAATCCACAACGTTGATCAACGAAAAAAAATTTGTTTAATCTATTCCAATATTATTTTTAATTCAATATTTAATTATATAACAATTATAATCAGACGATAAATATCAGTTTATTTTTTATAAATATTTTTGTCACAATATTGATGCGTTATCTTTTATTAATTTACTGAGTGAAAAATTTTTTCGTTGATAAACGTTGTGGACTTCAATTTGGTTTTTTTTGACGTCGGTTAAGTTCGGAACGTTTTTGATCAACGATTGAAAAAAAAAATATTTTCGTATCAGAAAGAAAATGGAAGTTTTTATTCGCAAATATTTTTTTCTTGGTAAATCATTATTCATTAACTTAATCGTACTATTTTCTTTATAAAATTATAAAAATTTATAAAAGTCAATTTAAAAAATATTTTTCTTCAGAAATAGTTGACCATAAACGTTGTGAACTTCAACTTCGTATCCAAACTAAGTCGAAATCCACAACGTTGATCAACGAAAAATAATTATTCCCTTAGTAAATTAATTAGAAACGACGACGCTGCAATATTAAGACAAAAATATTTAGAAAAAAAGTTTAATGTTTATATTTTGATAATAATTATTTTACAATTAAATGTTAAATTAAAAATAATATTTAGAAGCATTAAATAATTTTTTTTCGTTGATAAACCTTGTGGACTTCAACTTCGTCTATCCAAAAAAATTAATTACTGAGTTTGTAAACGTGAAAGTTTAGTTATTAAATTTTCCTATGATTATAGTAATTTATTAAAATATTTTCAATAAAAAATATTTCGTTCATTTGAACGTTCAAAACTTGGGGATCAGCTAATATATGCATCGACATCAAATTTAATAATACTTGATCATTAAAAAACCAACGAATATTGTCATTTAATAATCAATAATCGCACTAAATAGCAAATTAAGAAAGTTTTTATTCAGTATTTTCATTAATTAGTCAGTTTTAATTTGATTTATTTTTACATCCAAGTTTGATAGATTTTTTTCTCAATTACATTATTAATTTTTCAGTGAAATTGGAAATATAAGGCTAATTTTTTAAATGAAAGACAAAATTTAATAAAAAATTCCCGGGGGATTTATATTGAATAATTTAGTTTTCGAAGAAGTGTAATGAAATTATTGCTTGTGAATTATTTAAGAAAATAATTTTACTTAAAATTTCCAAAATAATTCAATTTCGAAGGTTTTAAAAAAAATTTTAAGAAAAGTTTGAATCAAATAAAAAAAATAATCAAAATTACGTGAAGTTAAATTTAAATTAAATTGTTTCCACAATTATTATTAAAGTAAAGCTTTTCATTTGCTGTGAATAATTGAATTTTAAAAGACATTTAACAAAAAACTATAAAAATAATGGTTTTTTCAAAAATAATTTTAATTGAAAATTCTGAAAACAAAATTGAAAATAAATTTATCAAATATATAAGGAATTTAGAAAGGAATTTTATTTACAAATTTTAGTAAATAATTGAATTGAATCCTTTAAAAAATAAACTTGGAGAAAAACGATAAATTTTTTCAATAAAATTATAAAGTTAAAAATTTAGAAAAATTGTTCATTTAGAAAAAATTTTATGTAATGTGTCTTAAAAATAACTTTGGAAAAAAATTATAAAAAAATTATTGAGTTTCCAAAAATTTTTTAAAAGCTGCTAGTAAATAATTAATTTTTCAGAGAATTTTAATTAAAATCTTGTAGAAAATAATTAAATGGTGAGTTTTAGAAAATAATTTAGAGAAAAATGAATAAAAATAACTCAATAAGAAAAGATTTTTGGTTAAAAATTATAAAAAATAATTGAATTGAAATTTTGAAATTAATTTTGAATAAAAATAAAAGAATAATTGAATTTTCAAAGAATTTTAGAAAATAGATTTGTAGAAACTTATTGAATTGAAATGCTAAAAAATAATTTTTAAATAAAAATGATTAAAAATAATTGATTTTTCAAAGAATTTTAGATTAAAATTTGTAAAAATAAAATAATTGAATTGGAAATTTTGACAAAATAATTTCTGAGAAAACTAGAAAAATACTAAAAAAAATTAATTTTTGCGAAGAATTTTAGTTAAAAATTTTTGAGAAAATAAATGAATGGCCAATTTTATAAATTATTTTCGGGGAAAAATTATTAAAAATAATTGAATTTGAAAAGAAATTTACATTTTTAAAGGAACTATTACTTTTTATTCGGTGGTTCACATTTACTTTAATTTTTACTGAAACTTAATTTGCGTACATTAAAATGCTTGCAATCTAAAAATTCAAGTCATAAAATAAAAATATCTTACGGAAATTATTATCATTTGTTTTCATTGTTTTATTATAAATCTAATGTAAAATATATTCTTCTCCATTTGTTTCAGGTGAGTTTAACAACATTATATTTCCTGACAAGTTTATTTCGTAAGTAAATATTCATAGTGCATTTTATATTATAAATTCAAGAATATGTTTCATTTGAATAAAGAAAATTTTTATTTCGCTTATTTAAAGAATAATTTAGAAAAAATTGAATTTCAAAAGCTTAAAATTCAAACTTTACATGAGTTTGCATTTTAAATAATTTTAATTAAAAATCATTACTTATTCAAAAAAATATTAGTTTTTTGTTTAAATTATTTAATTTTGTGTTTTAAATTTAATTTTGAAGAAAAGTGATGAAACGTAAACAAATAATTAAATTGGAAATGAATTTTAGTTAAAAATTGTAGAAAATAATAGGAAGCTGAAGTCCACAACGTTGATCAACGAAAAAAAATTGTTCACTAAGTAAATTAATTAAAAACAATGCATTAATATTGACACAAAAATATTTAAACAAAAAGATTGAAGTTTATGTTTTTTGGTAATATTTGTTGAACAATAAAATATTAAATTAAAAATAATATTTTATTGCATTAAACAAATTTTTTTCGTTGATAAACGTTGTGGACTTCAACTTCCTAAAATAATTGGAGTATTGAAATCCTTAAAATATTTGTGACGCGATATGAAGAAAGGGAACTTAGAAGTAAATCACTTTAAGGTTATGTTAGTGTTACTTTTTTGTTAACTAAAAGTTTCTTTTTACTTTTTGCAAATTAAATCCAGTGTTTATTTAATATTTCAGTTAAAATATAAATTTTATTTGATTTCAATAAAATTTTATTTGTTTCAAATAATTTTTATTTAATTGAAATAAGATTTTATTTATTTCAAATAAATTTTATTTGATTTAAATAAAATTTTATTTGTTTCAAATAAATTTTATTTGATTTAAATAAAATTTTATTTGACACAAATAATGAAAAAAGCGTTTTTCAAATTTATAACACTTTCTAGGATCCTAAAGTTCTGAACGTTCAAATGAACGAAATTTATTTATTTCTTCCAAAAATTAAAATTTTATTCTAATTATTTTGCTTCACTATCCAAAAAATTAATTACTGAGTTTGCAAATGTTAAATTTTGGTTTATAAATATTTTTATGATTAGTAATTTAATCAAATATCTTCAATAAAAAATATTTCATTCATTGGAACGTTCAAAACTTGGGGATCGTCACATCCTAATTTTCTAAAAACATTCATTATAACGCACTTAAAATTCAATTCTAATTAATTCTTATTCAAAAATTCTACAGAAATTCGATGTTTTAAATACAAAAATCAATAATTGATAAAATAACTAATTACTTTCTTGAATTTAAATACTTCAAAAATTTCATCAGAACTTTGGAAAATATTTATATTTTTCGACAAATTCATTTCAAACTGCATTGAAAATATTTAAAATTCTCAAAAGAATTTAATTATTTCGAAAAATAATTGAATTTTCGCAAAGAATTTTATTAGTTTTCAAAAACAATTGAATTCCTGGAACTAATTTTATTCAATTTTTTTAAATAATTGATTTCTTTTTTATTTAAAAAAAATGAAATAGAATAATTAAATTATTTCAAATAACTCAATTAAACTGCATTAATATAATTTAATTCTTGTGATGAATTCTATTATTTATGAGAAAATAATAATTTAGTTCTAGCGAATAATTTTTATCAAAATTGTAGAAAGTAATCGAAATTTCTTTTAAAAAATTTCATTTAAAACATTGTATTGAAAATAATGGAATTTATATGAAGAATTTACCAAGTTGATGTCCACAACGTTGATAAACGATAAAAAATTGTTCATTTAGTAAATTAATTAAAAATAATGCATCAATATTGACACAAAAATATCTAAACAAACAGATTCAAGTTTACTTTTGAAAAATAATAATTGTTGTACATTTAAATATTATATTAAAAATAATATTTTATTGCATTAAAAAAATTTTTTTCGTTGATAAACGTTGTGGACTACAACTTCGTCTATTTTATTATAAATGAGAATAATTGAAATATTTTGAAAAATTTTATTAAAATAGTAAAAATCTTAAAAATAATTATGTGAATTTCAGCGAAGAATTTTTATTATTTGATGATCCTCAAGTTTTGAACGTTCAAATGAACGAAATATTTTTTATTGAAGATATTTTACTAAATTACTAATCATAAAAAAATTAAAAGACTGAAATTTTAAGTTTAGAAACTCAGTAATTAATTTTTTGAATAGTGACTCAAAATAATTGCAATAAAAATTTAATTTTTAGGAGAAATAAATCAATTTCGTACATTTGAACGTTCAAAACTTGAGGATCTTGAAAATTCTAGAAAATAATTGATTTTTCAATGAATTTTAGTTTGAAAATTTTAGTAAATACTTGAATTTTGAATATTAGAAATAATTTTAGAGCAGAATTCCCAATTAATTTGAGTGAATCAGTCTATTCTTTATTAGGCTTATTAGTTCTTTTTTTATTTTATTCAGGAAGTACATAGCATAATCAAATTTTTGTGCCAAGCGTTTGGAAAAATAATAAAGAGTGTAGTCCCCAACGTTTACAAAAACGAAAATTATTACATATGCAACAATTTATTTTATTATGATTTTTTATATGAAATACAGTTAAGAGTTAACAAATTGCGTAGTATTTTTCTAATCGGGATTATTAACTGTTTCAACTTACAAGTAACATTATGGAACTGATAATGTCCGATTTTTGTGAAACTTTGCATACGAGTTGTTCTTCGATAAATATTAAACATGTATATTTTTGTTTTTCCCCAAAAACAGTTTTAGGGGTAGAAATCACCCTTACAAATTCTTAAGGGTTGATTAAATTATTTTCTTTAAATTTGAACATTTATTGCGAAATTGGGTATCTAGGGGTTTTCGGGGTCGCTGATTACGAATCTGAAATCAGATTTCAGAAATTCAAAATGGCGGATTCAATATGGCGGAAAAAATTATAAAAAATATCTCATTTTTATCAGATTTTGTAACACACAATATATTGGCGTTTCTGTAAGAAATATGAGACTAGGAATGAATTTTTTTTTATTTAATTGTTTATTTTAATTATTTTTACATTCTGTTAGTATTCGCATTAGAAATAGTCCCAATACTGGCACAGTACTGGCATAATACTGGTTTGTCAGTGTTGTCTTTGCAACACTGGCATAATACTGGCAAACCACTTTAAAAGTTCAGTACTGGCATAGTACAGATATTTTGTTGAAGCCAGTACTCATCCAGTTAGGGCAAAAAACGTCAAGATATAATGCGTGTAACAAAATCTGATAAAAATCAGATATTTTTATAATTTTTTTCCGCCATTTTGAATTTCTGAAATCTGATTTCAGATTCGTAATCAGCGACCCCGAAAACACCTAGATACCCAATTTCGCAATAAATGTTCAAATTTAAAGAAAATAATTTAATCAACCCTTAAGAATTTGTAAGGGTGATTTCTACCCCTAAAACTGTTTTTGGGGAAAAACAAAAATATACGTGTTTAATATTTATCGAAGAACAACTCGTATGCAAAGTTTCATAAAAATCGGACATTATCAGTTCCATAATGTTACTTGTTAGTTGTCGAAAAAAAAATTGTTTAATTTTATTTTGTTTTGCAGAAAAAATGTTTCTTTTTGTACAGTTAGAGTTGACGTGAACTTCAGAGACTTAATTTTAATGAGTAAAATAAGTCAGCCATGCAACTAAGACCGTCTTAAAAATCTATAATTTTTAGTTTTTTGAAGACAGCTCTTTTTGCTTCGAGTGAAACTTTGTTTTTTTTGTTTTTCTTTTGATTTTGAATCTGAACAGTGTTTTAAAGAAGACATGGTACAAAAAAGTGTAGTATTTATATAAAAAAACGGGCGTAAAAGAATTGTTTTTTCCTATTTTGTTTTTTCGTTTTCTCCCCTTGTCCCTGTGGAATTGCGCGGTTGAAATTTGTATCCGAACAAAATGCAGCAGCAACTATCGCATGGTTGAGTAAATGAAGTGAGCACTTGATAATCCTGCCGCATAGAGTAGCTTCTCACCGCTAAGGCACGTCCACCCGAAAACTAGAGTGAATGTATCCTCTGTCGAAACTGAACTGCACCCCAACAATAATTGGCATGATCGTAGTTGGAGAAACTTCATGGATCCATCTATCGCGGGAAGCCTAATCAAATTAAAGTGGCAGCCATCAAACGCTACAGGTAATTACGTACACCGAATTCTCGACAAGTTTAAACTCACCTCTCTCTGTAACACTTGCTGCAATACCTACACACACACACACTTAATGTTCCGAGTGCAGTTTACACTCGTGTCCCCCTTTTGCTCGCCATCTTTTCCCACTCGATCCACCTGGTATCTAACATCGATTACTCCACCTCCCCTTCGCTCTTCTTTCAGGTGTCGTGCCATTACTCAGTTCTCTTAAAATGCTTTATGGAGTTCGATAGCCGATAGAAATTGTGCAGCTTACTTTCTTGAGTGTTCAATTTAGAAGAAAATTCCATTTTGATGGGAATGCTATATATAGGAAAGTTTCCGCTAAGATAAAGTTTAGACGCATACTAATTTTGATTACTAAGTCTTAATCTAGTTGCTGGAAAGTCTCGCTTGATTGCGCAATGCGCACACTCTCAATTCAAAGAGTCATTATTATCCGGATAGATGAAGCGATTTCAATGCGTAAGTCTTTAGAGAGACGTTTCATTGAAAATGTCACAGTTTCTTGGACTATAACAATCAATCAGAGGATATACAGTCAAGACTCTCTCACTCTTATATACACACAGTGTTGCGAGAAAATGTCTTGTCTCTTCTTCATGTGCTGGTGTACTACAAACTGAAAACCATTAAAAGGAATGTCTCTCTTGAATTTATCGTGAAAGTTCCGTCAGTTGGAAATCGGAACAAAAGCGTTTTGTGGATACTATACCGCGAGAGTGGAAATCTCTAAAAACTTTATCACGGATAAATAAAGTTTTCTATATATGGTTTTAGATCTAAAACGTACTACTACTACTGCTGCTGCTACTGCTACTTTTGTGCATTCAGACGTTAGCTGGGTATTATGTGATTTTTCTCTGTCTCCTTATACACATTTCTTCTTCGTCTTCTCTCTCTAGTCTTCTAGTTTTTCTATTTAAATGTAAAGTCCCGCATGATAGCTTGTTTGGCCAATTTTATTCAAATGCTTTGCGTGGTTTTAATAAATGTATCCAATATGAATTTGTTTCGCTTTTTTCACTTTAGTATCCTGCCGTCCTGATTTAAAAACACCATAACTACACTTTTTATCAAAAATGAGTTTTTTATACCGTTGGATTCGTAAAAAAAAGACGAATTTTTCTATGCTAATTAGAATTATTAATCTTAATTAATTTTCGAGTTAATTAGGAATGAATTTTACTAAAAAGCACTATCTACATCGATTTCCGTCGAATCCTGATATTAAGAGGCCTAACTACAGGCCTAACTACAGTTTGTGAGGAATTCGGGTCGTCTAACCGGTGATTTCCTTATAAAAAGGCCTATCTACGTAGTTATGCTTTTTGAGATCAGGAACTCGAGCTCTGTAGAGGCTACTTTCCTTATGGACTTTGGCCTAAGTACATAGTGTGTTTCTTCGTCAGGAATCTCATGAAAATCTACAACACTTTCCTTAAAAAAAAGCACATCTACATTCACTTTATTGAAACAACAAGTTTTTCAATTTTAATATATTTTTTATTAAATAAACTGTTAATAATAAATATAGCTATTTTTAACAATTTTTATTTTTAATAAAATTTTTTAAGGTTAATTAATTGAAAAAAGTTTTTTAAATAGTTTTTTATTTTAGTTCAATAATTATTAGTTATTAGCATAATTCAATAAAGAAAATTGACTGTATTTATAAACTGCAGAAGATTATTTAAACAAACTAAATAAATAGTAATCAACGAATTTATTAATACTCAATCTTAAAGAAATTATTGATGTTTTTCTTTTAATTAAATTCTTTTATAAAATTTTAGAAATTAATTTAATTTTTGAAATATTTTATACTGAATTAAGAAAAAACATTCAATTCTTTCGGGAATTTTTTTTTAAATAATTAAATGTTTGCAAAGATTTGGCTTTTTAAAAAAATAATTGAATTTTTGCGACAAAATTTTGAAAGTAATAAACAAGAATAATTAATTAGTAAATTAGTTAAGAATTGAATTTTTTTTAAAGTTTGAATTTGAAATTGTTCAAAAATTCATATTTGAAAATAAGTTTTGTAATTTGCATAATAATAGTAATTAATATGTTAATTAATTAATAAAGAACATAAAGATAACTGCTTACTTTAAAATTATTACACACATCTCCTCAGAATAGAATCAATAGTAGATATTTAAACATTTTAATCTTTGAATGGGATTTTTAAAAAATTGTTAAGGTTTGAAAAATTAATCATTTAATTATATTAAAAAGGTGAACAGGGAATTTAATGAAATTTAATTTATGTTAATTAAAATTATGTTATTCATTACCTTCTGCATGTTTTTTCTTTTTTTCCTGTTAGAAATTAAAAAACGCATTTTAATTACACAAAATAAAAAAAATTGTACACTTTAATCCATTTTTTCAAAACTAAACTCTTAAGTATTTGTAGTTAGTGTACTTCTACATCAGGAAAGTCGACCGTACTTGAGCTGTTCTCCTGACAAAAAAGCATAACTGCGTAGTAATGCTTTTTTGTATGGAATCGCCGCGATTTTTCATTAAATTAATTAGCATAACTACAGTTTTGCATATTTCCAATGAAAATTTGCAATTTTTTTTTGCATAATAAAATTCAGCGTACCCGAATTAGTAAAGAAGCACCATTACCTTTTGAAGAAACATTATGTTAAAGAAGATATAAATAAAAACGTATTTTGCTAAATATCTCGAAACAACCCAAAGTGTAGTTATGGTGTTTTTAAATCAGGACGGCAGTATCGCCGAGGGAAGCAATTGTTGTTTTTAGCGATTTTTTCAAGAATTTGTAACTTGTTTGTAACTATTTGCCGACAGTGAAATATAGATTCTGAGAAGATATTACCTTCTTTACGTATATTGTTTTTATTTTCACATTTATTCTCGCTTTCGATAAAATTTCAATTTCGCTTTTATTTTAACTTTTCTCTCTAAACATGAATTTTTTATGATCTTTAAGTTTTTAACGTTCAAATGAACGAAATATTTTTTATTGAAGACATTTTTACAAATTACTAATCATAAAAAAATTTAAAAACTGAAATTTTACGTTTAAAAACTGAGTAATTAATTTTTTAGATAGTAACGCAAAATAATTACAATAAAAATTTCATTTTTAGAAGAAATAATTAAATTTTGTTCATTTGAACGTTCAGAACTTTAGGCTCTTAATTTTTTAACTGATTTTTTGCTTCTGAATAAGAAGTTTCACTAATAAAAATAGGAATTTCTTATAATTTATTAATAAAATTTACTAAGACAGTTTCCTTGAAAGTATCAAATTGACACTAAAGTGGATCAAAGTGATGCCAAAAATATGAATCGATTTTTGATTTGATCTATATTTTTGGTATCAATTCGTTTCTATTTGATACTTTTCAGGTAATAGAGAATTCAAGAGTAAAAACTCAGTTATAAATAAAAATTAATTAACATTTTTGTTAATTCAAAATTTAGAGAATTAATTCACTTTATATTCACTTTTAGTTTAGTTAAATATTTATATTCACTTTTAGTTTAGTTAAATACTTACACATTCTTACTTGCATGTTTACAAATTTTCAATTTTACAGTCAGTTTTACTTTGATTTATTTTACATCCAAGTTTGATTGATTTTTTCTCAATTAAATTATTAATTTTTTAGAGAAATTGAAAACAAAGCTGAATTCAAAAATAAAAGGCAATGTTTAAAAAAATCACCATGGAATTTATTTTCCTTTTAATTTTTTTTTATTTCTGCCAATAATTTGCATTAAATAATATACTTTTCGAAGAACTATAATAAAATTATTACTTATGAATTATTTAACAAATAATTTTACTTAAAATTTCCAAAATAATATAATTTCAAAGGTTTCAAATGAAACTTTTAGAAAAGTTTGAATCTTAAACAATTTCGAAAAGTTAAATTTTAATTAAATTGTTTCCAGAATTATTTTTAAAGCAAAGCTCTTCTTTTGCTTCCAATATTTGAATTTTAAAAGAAATTTTACAAAAAACTATTAAAAATATTTGTTTTTTACTTTTTACACATAATTTGAGTTAAAAATTCTAAAAATAAATTTAAAAATAAAATTACTGAATATAAATTATTTAGAAAAGAATTTAATTTACAAGTTTGAGAAATTAATTGAATTGAAATAATTGAATTTCAAAGATCTGAAATTAAAATTTTACCAAAGTTTATATTTTAAATCATTTTAATTAAAAATATAGAAAAAGTTAATTTTTGAATAAATGTTATTAAAATTTTTATGAAATTAATTTAATTTTAGAATATAGGTTTACCTATTATACTTGGTTTAAAATTTTTTTAAAAATTAAAATCTTCTAAAATTGAATTGTAATAAAGTAGTGTCAAGAATTATTTTTATAGTCAACCTTCTTTTTCGTCTCGAATTATTGAATTTTAAAAGAAATTTTACAAAACACTATTAAAAATAATTGTATTTTCAAATAATTTTAGATGAAAATTCTAGAAAAAAAAATTGAAAATGAAATTATTAAATATATTAGTAATTTAGAAACATTTTTTTTTACAAATTTTAGAAACTAATTGAATTGAATCCTTGAAAAAATAAATGTAGAGAAAAATAATAAAGTATACATAATTTTTCAATAAAATTAAGTTAAAAATGCAGAAAAATTTTCGATTTGAAAAAAATTTTACGTAATGGATCTTAAAAATAACTTTGGGAAAAAATTATACAAAATTATTGACCTTTTAAAGAATTTTAAATAAAAGCTGCTAGAAAATAATTAATTTTCAGAGAATTTTAATTAAAATTTGTAAAAAATAATTAAATGATATGTTTTGAAGAAAATTTTGATGAAAATTATTAAAAATAGTAACATTAGAAAAAAATTCTCGTTAAAAATGCTTAAAATTAATTGAATTGAAATTTTGCAAATAATTAAAATGAAATTTTGAAAATAATTTTGGATAGAAAGAATACCTGAAAAAATAATTGAATTTTCAAACAAATTTTAGTCATAATTTGTAGAAACTAGTTAAATCGAAATGGTGAAAAATAATTTTAAGATATGGGAAAATTATTAAAAATAACTGACTTTTCAAAGAATGTTAGTTTTCAATTTTTGAAAACAATCTAATTGGAAGTTTTGAAAAAATAATTTTTGAGAACTGCTTGAAAATAATTGAGTTTTTAAGGAATTTTAGTTAAAAATTGTAGCAAATAAATTAAATGGTCTGCCTTGGAAAATATTTTGGAGAAAAAGTACTTAAAATAACTCAATTAGAATTTAATAGAAAGTAGAAATGAATGTAAAATATAATTAAATAAAAAGTAGTTTTTAATACTAAGTAGTAGTAAAAGAAAGTAAAACTAAAAAAAATATAATTAAATGTAAAATTAAATTGAACAAAAAATAGTATTGAGCCGAAAATAGAATTCAACATATAATTAAGCAAAACAGAAAATAGAATTGAATAGAAAATAGAATTAATTAGAAAGTAGAAGTTAATATTGAATCGAATGGAATAGAAAATAGAATTGAAAAGAAAATAGAATTGAATAAAAATGGAATTAAACATATAATTCAATTAAACAGAAAATAGATTTGAAAAGCAAAAAGAATTAAATATAAAATAGAACTTAACAGAAAATGGAAGTAAATGGAACATGTAGAATTAAATATAAAATGGAATTGAATAGAAAAATGTGACACAATAAAAGTAGGAGTGAAAATGAAAAAGTGCAACAAACCGAAATTTTGATGTAAAAAACACATGAAAAAAATCTTCACCTGGAACAACTATAAATTTTCGCTGTTCCACTTAAAGGTGTTTTTTCGTGTACTTAGCTTAAAAAAACTTATATGAAATTTAGTAGTTGTATTAAAATTAAATAAAAATTCTTGATATTTATACTAAATATTGATATATTGATATTATACTAAATTACGCAAAAATTTTTTTCAAGTTGAGTATTTTTTGCATCAAAATTTCGGTTTATTGCACTTTTTCTCTAAATTGCAAAATACTTTAACAAAATTTAATAAACATTTTCTGTCAGTGTGGAAAAATATGTGAAATTAGCTAAACTTGCAAAAATTGTCAGAGAAATGTTGACCTTTCCGCAAAAAAGATATCGCCAACATTTTGTCATACGAGAAGATAAAGAGATATTGACGGATTGCAAGTGCTACAGCTGAACGCACTTGTCACTGTAGTGGTATCCCACTTTCCGCTTGAACTGTCTTTGTCAAGTCATCTTCCATTGCGATCCTTTTGTTGGATCTTGCTCTCTGTGTATAAGTTGACGACAAAAGAAGATCTGCAGTTTGCGTTTATTTACGTGCGCGCGCGCGCGGGGGGGAAAAAGAAGAAGATCCTTCTGTTGGTATTACCGTCGAGGTTCTTTGCGAGAAAAATTTCCATAGTATGGTAGCAGAGAGAGACGAGAAAATCGGTCAAGTTACTTTAGAAAATTGCCAACTGTTGTCAAGTTTACGGTGGGTGGCTTTTTGAGTTGAACCCCAAGAAACAAAATGACTGTCACGTGTGTGGAAAAAGTAAAATTGGTCATTTTTTCTGAGAAACATTTTTTTTTTTACTTTAAACTTTTTTTCCCTTGAAACTTTTTTTCCCTTGAAACATTTTTTTTTTACTTTAAACTTTTTTTCCCTTGAAACTTTTTTTCGAGGGAAAATTTTTTTTCCTATAGGAAAAGTTGTACATAATATGTGTGTACGATATACGTCGTGTTATGTAACATGGTTTTTTGTATAGATATAGTAAAACGTTTCTCTATCTTTGAATACATATCAGCCATATATTGCTACATAAACATTTCACAAAATCGAAATGCAAAGCGAAACGTCTTGTTTGCTCAAATGATATTTGCAGAAAAGCGATTGAAAAATTGAGTTGGGCGGATTCTACACTTTCAGAAGGAAACATGTTTTTAGTGTTGCGGGGGAAATTCTTTCGAGTGAATTCAAATAACAACCTACTTTTTATTATTATTTTTATTATTACCTAAACTTTTCTTGTAAAATTTTTATCCAACATTAGATTAAGGTCCTAACCATAACAGAATGACTTTTCCAAAATCCACTTGCAAGTTATGTTGAAGAAAACTAAAAAACATTGGTCTTTTCCATATTTTAGAGTTATGTACTGGAAAAAAAAATTTTTATTAAGAATTATTTAAGAAAAAGTTTGTTTTTGAATAAATTTTATTCAAAATTTTTTTGAAATTATTTCAATTATTATTATTAGTACCTAAGTAAATTAACTTTTCAAATAATTTTAGTTAAAAATTCTAGAAACTAATTTTGGAACTAAATTATTACAATGGAAGTAATTTAGAAAAGAATTTTATTTCAAAATTCTGTAGAAGATAATTAAATTGAAATCTTGATAGTAATTGAATTGAAATGTTGAAAATAATTATAAAAAAAAATGATTTAATATAAATGATTTTTCAATTGAAATTGGCTTAGAAAATTTAAAAAATAAATGATTTAAGAAAATTTTGTTTAACATTTGTGGAAGATAATAAAGTTGTGAATTTTGGAAATGATTTTGAAGAAAAATTACAAAACAATTATCGAATTTTCAGAAAAGTTTAATTACAAATTCTAAACAGAAATTGTATTGACTATTATTATTATTAATAGTTTAATCATTAGTTAAAAGCTCAAATAATTCGAATTTTTACAGATTGTTTGAAATCTTTTTGAAATTTAATTATTTCTGAATTCATGCTAAAATACTTCTAATATTCAATTAAAATGTAGAATTGTAACTAAAATTAATTTTTAAAACAATTTTTATTCGACAATTCTAGGAAAATTCAATTATTCAAATTCAAAAATAAATCATTTATTGAATAATTGAATGATTTTCGAAATTATATTCTCATCTAGAAATTTATTAGCAAATTTTTAAATAATTGAATTCAAAACTTTTAAGAATAGTAAAATTTTTCCAAAAATTCTATTCAAATAGCATTATATTGAATTGAAAATTTCTGATAAATTTTATTATTTACGAAAATAATTGAATTCTTATAAACAAATTTACAAAAAATTGTAAATAATTGAATTTGAAAGTATTTCAAAACCTAATTATTTCTTAAAATTCATCAAATAATGGTATTAACATTCCATTATTATTTAAAAATTTGTCTAAAATTAATTTATAAATTAATTTTTATTAGAAAATTTAAAGACAATTTATTAATTTAAATAAAAAAATTATTTATTGAATACTATTATTATTATTTATTGAATTTTTTGACGATTTTTAATAACATTTTTAAGAATAATTGTAATTTAAATAAAAATTTTATTATTTCTGAAAATAATTCATTTATTGAAATGAAATTTATAACAAAAATTTAAATAATTGAATTCCTTTCGAAACGTTTATTAAAATGGTACATATTAAAAATGATTGAATTGGAAATTTTTTTTTTAAATTGAGTTTCTGTAAAGAAATTTGATATTTATTAAGTTAATTGAAACTTTGACATGAATTTCTTTTTAGTTTTTGAAAATAATTGAATTCTCCTGATGAATAATGTTATTTATGAAAAATAATTGAGTTTGTTTAATGAATCTTATTGAAATTCCTGAAAACAATTAAATTTCTAGTAAAAATTTTATTGTTCATCAAGATAAATTTAATTCTTGGTGACAATTTCTTGTCGAATTTTAAAAATAATTGAATTTTTGTGTAAAATTTTATTACTTTTGAAAATAATTGAATTCTTTCAATGATTAATATCAGTTATAAAAATAATTTGAATTTGCAAATCATTTTATTAAAATTACCAAAAATAATTAAATTTCTAAGAAGAATTTTGATATTTCTCAAAATAATAATAATTGAAATGTATTAAAAAAATTCAATTCATTTTAATAGAATTCAAATTAAATTTTTTCCAAAACAAAATTACAAATAAAATTTAGGTTTCTAAACTTTGTATTTTATTAATTGTCAAAAAAAAAAAAAAAAAAAAAATGTTATGAAGAATAAAATGTTGATTAAAGTTATCCACTTGAGAACGCCAACGTCACCACCAGGTGGCTAGAAAAATTCCAAGAAGGAACTAAAGTGCCACCTGTCGACGACCTTGGCGTTCTCAGGTGGAGCATAAAAGTAGTAAATTTTCTCAAAAAAATTTTCAATTATTTGAAAAAATTGTAATAAAATTCGTTGCAATAATTCAATTTTTTTCATAAACAACAAATCGATTATTCGGTAATTTCATTTTTTAATCAATTTTCATTAGAAAATTCTAGAAAAATTCAATTGTTTAAATTGAAAAATAAATAATTTAATGAATAATTGAATGTTTTTTATAATTGAATTCTCGTAAAGAATTTTATCAATAAATTTTTAAATAATTGAATTCTTTTGACAAATTTTAATAACATTTTTGAGAATAATTACATTTTTCGAGGAATTTGATTAAAATATTGTATCCAAAATTAATTAAAATCCTGCGATGAGTTTTATTATATTCAAAAGTAATTTTCAAAAGTTTCCAAAAATGTTATTAAAATTTTTCTAAAATAATTGAATTTCGGTGAAGAATTTTATTATTTATCAAAATAATTCAATTTTTGTAAATAATTTTGTTAAATTTTTTTTAATAATTTATTCATGCCACGAATTTTATAAAAATCTTTTTAAATAATTGATATTTTTCAAAAAATTTTATAAAATTTTGTATATTAAATAATTGAACACACGTGGAAATTTTATTATTTATGAAAATAATTTAATTATTTCAAAGAAATTTATTGAAAATTTCATAAATTGTTGAATTTCTGAGAAATTTTGAGGAGAATGTAAAAATTTTTTTTTAAAAAATTGAATATTGATGAATTTTATTATTTATAAAGATAATTGAAATTTTGACAAAAATTTTCGAACATAATTCAATTTCTGCGAAGAATTTAATTATTTTTGAAAATAACTATTCTAAAAATAATTGAATTCTTGAAAAGAATTTTGTTAAATTTTTTTTCAATAACTGAACTCTTGCGACGAATTTTATAAAATTCTTTTTAAATAATTGATATTTTTCGTAAAATTATTTGAAATTTTTTATATTAAATAATTGAATTCCTGTGAAAATTTTATTATTTATGAAAATAATTGGTTTATTTAGAAGAAATTTATCAAAAATTTTGTAAATTATTGAATTTCTGTGAAATTTTTCCAAGAATTTTATTAAAGTTTTGAAAAATAATTGAATTTCGAAGAAGAATTGTATTATTTATAAAGATAATTGAAATTTTGACGAGAATTTTTAAAAAAATTTTGAACATAATTTTGGAGATGAATTTTTTTATTTTTAAATACATAATTTAAGTGACCATAGAATTTAAAAATTTTTTAATATAATTGAATTTCTGCGAAAAATGTTATTACTTTTGAAAATAATTGAATTTCTATAATTAAGCTCCCAGATCAAAAAACTCGATTTGCGTTCGGACAGAGAATTTTCACTTCAGTCAAGCCCCCATGAAAAAATAAAAGAAAATAAAATATAAAAATTTTCAAAAACATAGTCTTGTAGATAATGAAATTCACAACTCTTTTTTCTTAAAATTATTTTTTTGAATCTGAATATTTTAGATAATGTAAGCCTTCCAAACGTCAAATCGAGTTTTTTGATCCGGAAGCTCAATTATTTGTAACTTTTCCAAAATTAAATTTTTTTTAGTATTTTTAATTAAAATTCTTTTGTCAATCTAGTATTTATGAAAATTGTAAAAATTATTCATTACATAATTTATAAGTCATAATTTTATGATAGTTTGTTTAAAAATTAAGCTATTTAAACAAAATTAGTGTCTGAAATGGAAAAAATTCAAGGTTTTGTTTTAAAATTCGTGGTTATTTTTATAGTTTACAAGGCAAACAAAAAACATCAAAATTTATTGTTTTTTCATGAATTTTTCGAAATTCGATTTTTACTAGTACTTTTACTAAAAATCCCTGACTTCCCTGACCTGTGGCAACTCTGATTATTTATTAATTATTATTTATTTAATTACTAAGCTTTTTTCTAATAATAACGAGAAGTGGAAAATTCCATCAACAAATGAAAAGTCTAGGAAAACTTTTAATTCCGTTATAAAGTCGATTTAAGAACAAGCTGCAAAGTTTTACTGCGCCTCAAAAAAATATTAAACGAATCACCTCTGTCCTCCAGTTTTCAATTGTCTCACAAATACACAGCAACAAGTATACATGGAGGAAAAATTGAAAAACAATTTGATCGGCCAGAATGGAAAACCAGTCGTATTTTAAAATTAGAGACCCATCCCCCGATTGTATCGAGCGTTCTTGTTTTTCTTTTTTTTTTGCCCTCGATCATGATCAACTTCATTCTTGTTTCCATCGTGCGAATTTCAATCCTCGATTCGTTGCTACATCAGTTTGCGAGGTTTCGAACTCGATTTCATGTCTGGAGAGTTCGGGTAACCGGAAAACCGGTTATAGCCTGTTCGTAGGTGGTAGTTGGGAGAGTATATTGGGGGGAGTGTGTGTACACATGGGAGAGGGAAAAGGATGAACGCACCTAGCGCGACTGAAATGGTTTGCTGGATTCGAGATTTGCATGGAGAAGAGGTGGCGGCACACGAGAGAAGGGTGGAAAGGTCGTAGGTATAACACAGTGTTGCCTGAAATATATCAGACTCGACACAATTCTAGGCGTGCTCCCCCTAGAAACGAAAGGGCAGAGAGTCAAATATTGGAGATCGAAATTGACTGTGACTGGACGCGTAAATTGCACTCGCGTCTCTCTTGCTATCGATACTTTCAGGACATTGCCTTCTGTTGCCGAAAAACATTCTGGTTATTTAGGTACATACATATTTTTCATTGGCTCACGGGGATAAAAAAGGTTGAGTTCATTTTCGAGTTGGTATTATTATTGACCGTCCTTCATCCCCAAACTTTCAAGCATAGTCGTATTTTTTTTTTTTTTTTTACTTTAGAAACTTCTTTTTATGACAACCTTTGGAAAGAGAAAAAAATCTATTCTTTCGATTTCTTATAAAATGCCTTACACTAAAAAAAAAAAAATATTCTTGTTTTGAGAGAAAAATTCTCGATGGAAAAATCTTTTTGAATATAATAATAAGTCCTCAGCTCGACTTCAAAGTGCCAAAAATTATGAAACTGAAGTTACCAACGTTGATTCAACGAAAAACTTAAAAAAAAATTTTCTCAGAATACAAATTTTCCTTGTATATTTTTAACCCAAGTAAGCCCTCCAAACCCTAAAATAAAAAAAAACGTGGAAAAAAGTGAATTTTATTCTTTTTTTTTTAATTTTTTCCAACAATCACGAAATTTTAATTAAATTCTTAATTTCTCGCCTCCGTAGTAATTTTTTTCTTTTGATAATTGTTTATTCTAATGTCGAGTGCCATTTAAAAAAATTCCAAGTAGTTCCAAATAGGGGAAAGCAGTGATTTTGGTTTTTCTGTCACGGATTTTTTGAAAATCCGTAAATTTGAAGTAATTTAATAATTCCTCACCTCGGTAGTTAATTTTTTCTTTTGATAAATGTTTATGTTAATATTACACGTTATTTAAAAAAAATTTTAAGTAATTCCAAGTCGGGGAAAGCAGTGATTTTGAATTTTTTGGTGTCACGAATTTTTCAAAAATTCCGAAATTTTATTTAAATTCATAATTTCTCGCCTCGGTAGTCATTTTTTTCTTTTGATAATTGTTTATTTTAACATTAGGCGTTATTTTAAAAACATTTCAAGTGATTTCAAGTCGGGGAAAGTAGTGATTTTTATTCTTTTTTTTGAATTTTTTCCAAAAATCACGAAATTTTAATTAAATTAATAGTTCCTCGACCCGGTAGTTATTTTTTTCTTTTGATAATTGTTTATTTTAATATTAGACGCAATTTAAAAAAAAATTGTACGTTTCCTAATCGGGGAAAACAGTAATTTTGGTTTTTTGTCACGGATTTTTGGAAAATCCGGGAATTTTAAGTAATTTAATAATTTCCCCGCCTCGGTAGTTAATTTTTTCTTTTGATAATTGTTTATGTTAATATTACACGTTATTTAAAAAATTTTTTAAGTAATTTCAAGTCGGGGAAAGAAGTGATTTTGAATTTTTTTTGTGTCACGAAAATTCCAAAAATTCCGAAATTTAATTTAAATTCATAATTCCTCGCCTCGGTAGTTACTTTTTTCTTTTGATAATTGTTTATGTTAATATTACACGGTATTTAAAAAAAATTTCAAGTGATTGCAAGTCGGGGAAAGCAGTGATATTTATTTTTTTGTCGAATTTTTTCCAAAAATCCTGGAATTTCATTAAAAAAATCAAAATCACTGCTTTCCCCGACTTGAAATCACTTGAAATGTTTTTAAAATAACGTCTAATGTTAAAATAAACAATTATCAACAGAAAAAAATGACTACCGAGGCGAGGAATTATTAATTTACCTAAAATTTCGTGATTTTTGGAAAAAATTCGACAAAAAAAATTCAAAATCACTTCTTTCCCCGACTTGAAATTATTTAAAAATTTTTTAAATAACGTGTAATATTAACATAAACAATTATCAAAAGAAAAAATCAACTACCGAGGCGGGGAAATTATTAAATTACTTAAAATTCCCGGATTTTCCAAAAATCCGTGACAAAAAAACCAAAATTACTGTTTTCCCCGATTTGGAACTACTTGGAATTTTTTTAAAGGGCACTCGATATTAGAATAAACAATTATCAAAAGAAAAAAAGTACTACCGAGGCGATGAATTATGAATTTAATTGAAATTTCGTGATTTTTGGAAAAAATTTGCCAAAAAAAAAATAAAAATCACTTTTTTCCACGTTTTTTTTTATTTTAGTGTTTGGAGAGTTTACTTGGGTTAAAAATATACAAGAAAAATTTATATTCTCAGAAAATTTTTTTTTTAAGTTTTTCGTTGAATCAACGTTGGTAACTTCAGATTCATCAAAAATTCGACAAAAATATCTGAAAAGTTGTTCATAAAAAAAAAATTGTCACAAATATTTGATTTTATAATTCCCTGACTATTAATTCTAGATAATAATTTATTCTTTTTGATGTATTTAAAAAGTAATAGTTCAATTGGCTAAAAAAAGTACTTATTGAAAAATGTAAATTATTCATGAAATTCTTTTTTTTAAATTCGTCGAAAGAATTCAATTTTTTTGAAATTTGTGGATAAAATTCTTTATGAGAATTAATTTTCAAAATAACATTCATTTATTCAACAAATTGTTTATTTTTTTATTTAAATAACACGTTGGTGAAGTTTACAACGTTTATAGTCGACGGTTTTAGAAAACAAATATTTTTTTGAAGAAATCGTTATAAATTTTTGTAAAGAAAATTGGACGATTAATTTTTTTTAATAATGATTTACAAAAGAAAATATTTCTGAACAATAAATATTATTTTTTTTCGTTGGGAAATAATTTTTTTCTTTTAATTGTTAATGATAAACTTTGCGAACTTCACCGACGTTACAGAACTGAATTTTTGTAGAATATTTCTATAAAAACTGATTTCAAGTACAATACAATGCAGATAAAATTTTAGATAATAATTGAATATCAAAAGTATTTTAGCATGAATTTAGAAAAACAATTGAATTTCGAAAAGATTGAGAAATTTAAACAAATGACAATTCTCACATAACCATTAAAAATAATTTTAATGTAGAAAAAATGTAATGAATTCTTTATTTTTAAATATTTTTCTATTTAAAAAGCTTTGTTTGTAATTAAAATTTATTGTAATAAAGGAATTTCAAGGTTTTGGTAAGTTTTTCTTATAAAAAATTAAAAATTATCAAGGTTAGGCAAAAATATATTTTAAATTGAAAATTCTTTGGTAACAAATTTTTTTTCTTAAATTGAACAGTGATCAATCGATTTCTAAGGATTTTGAAATTCTAAATATGTGTTTATCTCAAGTTTTTTGAAAAATGTATTTATCAAGTTTTGAAAAATTGCTCCTCATATATTTGAAAATGTGAATGTTTCATATTCTTAACTGCCAATTCTGTAGAATTATTTGTTTTTTTAAAAGTTTAATTGAATTTTTTTAAAAATTATTTCAAAGTTCCTAGTTTCTAAATTTAAATCTAAATTATAATTGAAGGATTGCTCAGTTATCGAAATTTTTATAAAATTTAATTGTAAACAAATGGATTTGAAAATTCTCGAGGAAATTTTGCTAAAAAAAAAAGAAGAAAGATAATTAAATTCTTTTCAAGCATTTTAGTAATATTTTTGAAAAAAATCATATTTTTCGAAGAAATTACTTAAAATTATATTTAAAAAATTTTGAAATCCCATGAAGAATTGTATCATTCAGGAAGTTAACTGAATTATATTTATGAAAAAAATTAAATTCTAGCAACAAATGTTATTAAATCTTTTCTAAAAAATTGAAATCCTGTATAGAATTGGATTGTTTTTGAAAGTAATTGAATTTTTTCCACAAATTTTATTACATTTTTTCAAAATAATTGAATTCTTGCAAAGTATGTTATTAAAATTTTTGTAAATAATTTAATTTTTTTGAAAAATTTTATAAACATTTAAATCATTATAAGCTGTTGAATTTCATAAAGGTTTGAATTGAAATTTTTCTCAAAATCCTAATGTCTATGGAATAAAAATAATGATTAAATATTTATTCAGAAAAGAAGTTGTAGATGTTTTCGAATAATTTTACACTTCAATAATTGGTAAATAAATATAATAGAACAGTTTTTTGAGTACATAATATTTAATCATTTTTAGAGTAAATCGGAATATTTTTCAGGGTCTGGAAATTTTATGTTCCTAAAGTTTCGAATGTTCTAAGAAACGACAATATTTTTTTGCTTCTTCTAATTTGTATTTTATTAAAAAAAAACTATTTTTTAGATTAAAACAAATTAGAAGAATCAAAAAATATTGTCATTCTTTAGAACATTTGAAATTAATATTAACTAATGGTAATTACTATTGTTAAATTTCAATTATTTTTCTTTTTTTGACAATAATTTTCAAAAACCCTGAAGGTGTAAAAAAATTTGTTCATTTGAACGTTCGAAGCCCCATGAAATTGAAGAGTAGTTGAAAAATAGTAAAATTTACTAAAAAAAAACCATTTTCAGTCTATTAACTGATAGCAAAAGAAAAAGGCGAGTACAATAAATTAGATTCTTCCAAAACTGATACCACACCAGATATCTGTTTGTAGTTGGAAGACACAATAATCTCTCTCGTATTAAATTCCATTAATGTAAATTCCCTTCCTAAATCACACTTAATTGTAAATTCGTCGACAACAAGGAAACTAAGTAAGTTAATTTTCCCCCTTTCGCATAGTGAAGAGAAACTCGCGACTCCGCCGTCTTCCTGTTTCGCCACTTCAATACACTCATTATCACATATGAAACTGAACTTATACCACTAAAAGAGATAATGTCGAGTTTGAGGTTGCCAAAGGATAAAGGAGGAGACGACGATCTGGTTAGTGGGGTTCGCCTACCCTCCGGTAAGTTTCCGGTGACAAGACTCTGCAATTATACTATAGCAGTTTCATGGTGAATGGGGAAGGAATCAAGAGTGCACGGGGAAGTGACATGGGGTCGGAAGAAGGACGAAAGGACTCACCCAAGGTTCAGAAAGAGAGAGAGAGAGAGAGAGAGAGAGAGAGAGAGAGAGTCTGCTCAACAATACCAACTTGAGAGATAATCACAGAACTTCCACAACCCGAGTACTCTGCGTCTTTTCAGATTATAAACCAAAAATTTCCTCGGCAATAATTGGCGAAAGAATGAAAAATTGCAAAACAGTGAATAATTGGAAAACAGTAGCGAAACAATGGCAAAAATAGTTGATGAACAGTGGGGAAAAATAGTTGTTTACAATTGCAGGAATAGTTGCTAAACAATTACAAGAATTAATTCCATTGTATTAATTGTTTTATGTCCCTGAAGTTGCATCGATAAATATTTTTTGGGCCAAACCAAAAGAAATCACTTGATTTTTCTCCCAAGATTTAAGTTAAAAAAGTTCTCTTAACAAGTTTTTTAATTCCTAGGTGAATGAAAGAAGTGAAATTAGTATTTAAAAATTTATCACTAAAAATAAGAAACATAATACCAACTTCAAGAACCTATTGTATTATTTGTAGTATTAATAATTGTTTAGAGTAAATCAGAATATTTTTCAGAGTCTGGGAATTTTATGTTCCTAAAGTTTCGAATGTTATTATCGCAATTATTCAAATGTTGTTAATGTTAGACTATTATTTATTGTCTTAATTGTAATAATTACACAGAAAAAAATGCGAATGATAAAAACAACCACATATGTGTAGTTAGAAAAAAAGTAGTTAAAACTACCATATTCAGCAGCATTTTAACTACACTTCCTCAATTATTGGAACCAAAATTAAGTAGTTGGTTTTATGTAGTTAAAATTACTACTTCATGTAGTTGAGATAACTAATATATGGTAGGAAATGACTCAACAATAATACTGCAGTAAAAACTACTGTTAAAAAAGTTAATTTTACTATTGTGCTAGTAAAAAAAACTATTTTGCATTAGTTGCAAACAAAATGAAACTTACTGTTTTTATACAGTAAATTCAACCTCTGAAAGTTGTTATTTTTATGATTTATGTGTGACGCGATCCGAAGAAAGGGACCTTAGAAGCAAAAAATTATAGGTTATGATTGCAATTTTTTAAAGGAAAATACAATAAAAGAATGAACTGTCAATAAAAATCATTAATTTTTAAATCTTCTTTATAACTAAAATAATTAATAAACACTGATTTTAATTTTCAATAAGTAAAAAGAAACATTCAAACCAAAAAAAAGTAAAGCTAACATAACCTTAAAGTAATTTGCTTCTAAGGTCCCTTTCTTCAGATCGCGTCACATGTAGTTAAAACAACTATTTCTTATTAGTTGCAGAGAAAGAAAGAAATTTATTGTTTTCATGTAGTAAATTCAATTGTTGAAAATAGTTATTTTTACAATTTATGCAGTTGAAAAGATCATTTTTTTCTACAGAGAAAAAACGTGAGTGGTAAAAACATCCACATATGTGCAGTTAAAAAATGTAGTTAAAACTACCATATTCAGCAGCATTTTAACTAAACTTCCCATAGTTGGTGGAACTAAAATTAAATAGTTGGTTTTATGTAGTTAAAATTACTACTAAACGTTATGATTGTGAATAACTCAACAATAGTGCAGTAGTTAAAAGTACTGTTAAAAATAGTTACTTTCGGAATTTCTGTAGTATAAATATCCATTTCTTGCTATTTGCAAATTAAATTAAAACTTACTGTTCCAAAGAGTAAAAACAACCGCTGGAATTTGTTATTTTTATGTTTAATGTAGTTAAAAGAACCAATTCTTACTAGCTTTTGATAATTTATTTCTATGGTGGTGAGAAACATTTATTTTTATAACTACAAAAGTCATAAAAGTAACATTTTTTATGTTATTTTTACTATATGAAAATAGTAAGTTTAATTTTTTTATAACTAGTAAAAAATGGATAATTTTACTACAGAAATTCTGAAAATAACTATTTTCAACAGTACTTTTAACTACTGCTCCATTGTTAAGTCACTTAAAATCATATCAGGGCTGATAAAAATCATGATTTTTTTTAAAAAATCAAAAAAATCAGATTTTTTTGATTTAAATCGGATTTTTTTGATTTAAATCATTTTTTAATACTATTTTTTAAATATTTATTTTTTTAATATTAGGAATTAAAAAATTAATAATAGGGTGCATGCAAAATTTCATTTTTAGAATTTCCTGATTTTTCCTGACTAATTTTTCATTTTTCCTGATTAACAAATTTTTAAATTATTATTTAATACTCTGCATTACTAATTAAAATTTTAATATTGCAATTCAATTCAATTCATGTTTATTCTGCATATAAAAATACATTTTTGTGGCAGAAGAGTTCCGCTTAATTTTACACTTAAAAAAAAATCTTATAAAAATTTATTAATGCTTTTTAAGTAACAATTTTATTTATAAAAAAAACATAAGACATTTAAAAAATGTTTGTTTAATTATTAAATATTATACAAAAAAAGTCTAAATACAAAAACTAAGTTTATCAAAGTTTTTTAATTTGTGGTTTCTTTCGATTAAAATTCCCTGACTTCTAAAGAATTTTTAAAAATTCCCTGTATTTTTCTGACCAACTAAATCTCTGATTTATAATTGTTTTTATAATTTGTGGCTGCCCTTAATAAAAAATACATATATAAATTCTTGTTACAATAAAATTTGTTTTAAAAAAGTTTAGGAAATCTTAACAAAATACTGATATTTAATGCTTCTTTGACTCAAATATAAAATACAGATTTTTTATCTTTCAATAACTTTCGCCAAATAAACAAAAAATAATAATTATTATTTTCTGATATTCATTATATTATCTTTATAAGATATTCTTTTTTACTTTTATTTAATTAAAAACTTTTAACATTAATTCTAATTTTGTATCCTTTTCGGTTCTAATGCATTTCGCAGTTTGATTTAAATCATGATTTAAATGTCAAAATTTAAATCAAGATCAAAATCATGATTTAAATCAACTTGATTTAAATCATTGCAGCCCTGAATCATATACTGGCTAGATTTCAACCAAGTCCTTGAGCTTCAAAAATTAGTTACTGCAACTAAACAGAGTAGTTACTATGACTGAATATAAGAAGAATGTCCTCAGGTATAATGCGAGTCATCGTAGCGTGCGAGCGTGGTTAGGTGGTTAGGTTATCGGTTTGCGAATGTTAGGGTCGTGCGTTCAATCCCCGGCGTTTGGGGATTTTTCTCTGTTAGGTATATAAGAATTTAATATATAAATTATATATGAACAAAAATAGGTAAGAGAAAATATAAAAAAATGGAACTCAATAATAATAAAAAACAAATAAATAATTTAATTTTACTACTTTAAATAGTTAATTTAATTATTTTTTACAGTTGTTACAACTATAATTTGTTACGGGCGCCTATAGGAACTATAAAAATTTAGTTACTGCAACTAAATGAAGCAGTTGGTATGACTAACAACAAATAGTTAAGATAACTGTTTTAGTAGTTAAATTTACTGTAAAAATGGTATTTATTACTACATTTTACAGTTAGACTAACAATTCTGTCATAGTTCATTTTACTAAATAATGTTACGGGCGCCTTTAGGAACTACAGGAAATAGTAAAAAAGTAGTCAAATTAACCATATTTTTTTTGTGTGTAATACACTTAAAAGTTGCTAACTGCCAAAAAATTGCGAACCAATTCCAAAAATGAAAAAAAGAAGCGCTAGGACAAAAAGTAGAACTAAAATTCTAAAAACAGTTCCTTCCTCCAGAACTTATTTCATCAACGAACTAAATCTTCATACAAGAAAAATAGAAAAATAAAACACAAATTGGCTAATCTTGTCACAACTTCTCATTAGTTTGCCAAAGTTTAGAATACAGTTTCCGCTCTTGTTAACCCGAGCAGAGAACTCTAGTGGTGATAATGTTACAAAGATCCTTTGTATATGCCTCTACTTTGAATACCACTGACTAACAACTACTATCCACTTGTTAGAAAAGGCATCAACTTATATACACACACACACATAATGGCCGCTTATAATAATGAATCTCATATTTCATTGTACTAATAGCACCCGCACATATTTCCATGGAATTGAAACTCTCCCCCCATTCATGTATGGTTGTGCCACCATTTTACCGGAATCGACAAGAGAGAGACAGAGAGCAACACTGACCTCATTTTCACAATGACTTTAGCAAAATAGGATCCATTCGCATGTAGCAATTTCACCTACATAATGCATTGACAATTGATGCATCGATAAACAAAACCAGACATAAAATTGTAAAGCTATTGTTAACAACACAATAAACAAAGTGATTATCGGATTATAATTAATAATAATGATAGATATGTCAATTACAATAAATCAATTCCCGTGAATCTAATTCGACTTTTGTCTAGGTGTACAAAGCCTGCACCTGCAGAATGATGATTATGATGATGAAGTTGGCTGCGGACAATATAGAAGAAGGATGGAATAATATTTTTTTAATTTTTCGAATTGTTTGTTAATTTTATTTATTTTATTAATGCTGTACTGCTTTACTGACGCTACATTGGAGTAAGAAGTATATTAATTTAAAATAAATTCTATTTTATATTCAATTCTATTTTCTATTCCATACTATTTTATGATACACAAGTTTTTAACGTGTTCAAATGAACGAAATATTTTACATTGAAGATATTTTGATAGATTACTAATCATAAAAAAATTTAAAATCCAAAACTATACGTTTACAAACTCATTTAACGTTTACAAACTAATTTTTTGGAAAGTGTCGAAAAATGATTGCAATAAAAATTTAATTTTTAGAAGAAATAAATAAATTTCGTTCATTTGAACGATCAAAACTTTAGGCTTTTACTATTTTCTGATCAATTCAATTTTATAATATTTAATTCTATTTTCATTTCACTTCAATTTTCTGTTCAATACTATTTTCTGTTCAATACTATTTTCTGTTCAATACTATTTTCTGTTCAATTCTATTTTCCGTTCAATACTATTTTCTGCATTCAGTTCAATTTTATACTCAATTGTATTTTCTTTTCAATTCTATTTACTATTCCCATCAATTTAGCACTAAAAATAATTTTCAATTTAATTATAATTTAAATTCAATTCTACTTTCTATTCAATTCGATTTTATATTCAATTCTATTTCTATATTTCCACTATAAATAAAAAACTTTATTCTCAATGTAAGTTTTTTTATTTTCTTCCTCTTTCTTTCACTTTCAATTTTATTCTCACTTTTAATTCTACTGTGAATGAAGCGTTTTTATTTTTATTTTTAACTTCAATGTTTTACTGCGACAAATTGATAACTTTGTGAAAATAAAACATTTTTAAACTTACAAGAATTACCAGTATAACTTGTGTAAAGATATTTTGAAAATTTGTAATTACATTATTTTCCAGATTTTTAATTGAAAATTAATTTTGCAGAATTTTAATTGAAAATTATTTTCAAATTCAATTATGATTAATAATTTATTTCCAAAATTCTTTTCAAAATTCACGATTATTAATTAATAATAATAATTAATAATAATTAATAATTATTAATTAATTTAATTATTTTCTAAAATTTTTAATTAAAATTCTTTAAAAAATTAATTATTTTCTAGAAGTTTCTGTCAAAAATTATTTTTTTTAAATTTTAAATGTGGCTAAAGTTTCGAACGTTCAAATAAACGAAATTTTGATTCACCTCAAGTATTTTAGAAAATTGCTATCTGAAAAGTAAAAATAATTGAAATTAAATAATATTTAGTTTAGAATTAATTTGATTTAATTTTTTAAAAGAAATTGTTTTTTAAAGAAATACAAATTAGAGGAAGTTAAAAAAATATTTGTCCTTCATTTGAACGTTTGAAACTTTAGAAACATAAATTTTAATTCAATTGTTCTCCAGAATTTAAAACTAAAATTCTTTAAAAATTTATATATTTTCCAGAATTAAAAACTAAAATTCTTTGGAAAAATAAATTATTTGATAGAAGTTTCTATGAAAACTTAAATTTTTTAAATTTTATTTCAATCATTTTGCAGAATGTAAAATTAATTTTTTAAAAATTTGATTGTTTTTTAGAACTTTGAACTAAAAATCTTTGAAAATTGAATTTAATTAAATTTGTTTGAAAAATCAATTCCTTTTTCGTTATTTGTGTCAAAAACTCATTTTTAAGATTTCAATATAGTGATTAAATTTTTGCAAAAAAATATTTGCAAGAATTTAATCACATTTTATAAACAATATAATACTTTAGCTAAATTAAATTATTCAAAATAATTTAACTTTCTTGAAATTTTTCCGAAGAAAGGTCAATTATTTCAAAGAATTCTTTATTGTGAATTGAATTATTTACAATGTGATTTCAATGAATCTTTTTAAAAGAATTCAATTTGAATTTTTCATACTTTTAAAAAGTAACGATATTCCAGAATTAATTTTTTTTTCAAAACTTTAATTGCACTATGTTTAAAAATTATTTACAAATTTTATTTTCTAATATTTATTTGAAGAACTTGCGAAAAATCGAAATTTTGGGTAAAAGTGAATTGTAAACAAGTCGATTTGAAAATCGAACTTTTTTTAAAATATTAAAAAATATAGTTGATTTGGAGAAGAGTTTGAGTTAAATATTGTGGAAAATAATAATTGAATTAAAATGATGGAAATAAGTATTTAATAAATTTTTAGCAAAGTTTTTGTGCTGTGGGGGATAATAATACTATTTTTATAATACAAAATAATTATTTTATCACTCGGTCATCTTTATGGTTCATAACAATGTTCCTAAAGTTTCGAACGTTCGAATGAACCACAATATTTTTTTGCTTCTTCTAATTTATATTTTATTTACAAAAAAAAATTATTTTTTAAATCAAAATAAATTAATTCTAAGCTAAATATTGTTAAATTTCAAATGTGACTAAAGTTTCGAACGTTCAAATAAACGAAATTTTTTTTCACCTCAAGTATTTTAGAAAACTGCTATCCAAAAAATAAAAATAATTGAAATTAAATAATATTTAGTTTAGAATTAATTTGTTTTCATTAAAAAAAAAATTGTTTTGTAAAGAAATACAAATTAGAGGAAGTTAAAAAAATATTGTCGTGCGAAACTTTAGGAACATAATTTCAATTATTTTTTTTTCGACAGTAATTTTCAAAAACCCTGACGGTGAAAAAAAATTTCGTTCATTTAAACGTTCGAAACATTAGCCCCATTTATATAAGAAATATTCCTATATTTTTTTGAATTTGAAAAAGACATTTGAATCTTTTTTTGAAGAATTTGGATTTCCTGTGGAAAATAATAATGTTTAGAAAAATAACCGAACAATGAAATATCGAAAAAAATGAATGCTTGATAAATTGTAACGGACGGCAAACAGTTGTATGCACAAAATGACATTGAGATGTATGTGTGCAATTTTGAGGCTCCTCTACCAATTCACCGCATTGCTCAGGCACTTAACACGTGTCTCCAAGCGGAATCGGGCGCGAAGATAATCGAGTTGTCGATGAGACTCGTTTCCTCTCTCTCTCTCTCTCTCTCTCTCTCTAGTCGGTACCCAAAGCGATTTCAATTAATATCTGCCCTCAATATCTACCTCTATTCTACCTCTTTCTTGATAATTCAAATTCATATAACTCATAACCATCAAACTAATAGTTCAACAATCTTGCAACTCACTTCCAATGCAACTTAAAATTAATGGGAAATTAGATATTCACACAAACGGAATTAAACTACCTGTAAATTCAATTTCCACCGACGTTTTCACTCGTTTAAACTTATTCATGATCAATCTAATATTCTCAGTGGGGGAAAGGGATTTTATGTTTTCCAAAAATATTCCATTTAGATAATTAATTCACTATTTCTGACTTTACATTTTGTTCTATTATTGTGAATTCAATGAAATTTTATAAATTTTTCTTTAATTGCAATCAATTAGGAGAATTAAATCATAGTTGACAGGGTCCATTAATAAAAATTCATCACTTTAATTAGAGGCTATCACTTTGATGATAGTTTCCATTTCTGTTATTGAACATTTGTATTTCGGGAATGTTCAAATTTTCAGTAGATGAAATTTTATATGATTGGATGTCTATATTTAATTGTACCTTTTGAGTTTTAATGAACCAAATTTACAAAGTGGAATTATTCACTAAAGCGAAATTGCATTAAATGAAATTTCCAAAAGAAATTTATTTTACCAAATTGGATGAAACCAAATTTTCATTTAATAAGGATTTCGAAAATTTTTCTCTTCATTAAAATTAAATTATTTTGATTAAATTATTTATTTCAGGAAAATTATTTCGACATGAGAAATTGCAAAAATATTTCGTAGTGTTTAAATAAATTCCTCGAAAAATGTAATTATGTTCAAAATTTTTTTACAACAGTTGAATTCATATTTTCAAATAACGAAATTCTTCGCAATAAAATTTCAATTTTCTCTAAATCTACAATTAGGGTAAACTTCTCTAAAGAATTTAATTATTTACAAAAAAAAAATAAAACTTGTAAAAATGCAATTGCTTTTAAAAACAAAGCGATTCTTTACAGGATTTCAATTATTTAGAAAAGATTTAATAAAATTCGTTTGCGAGAATTCAATTATTTTTATAAATAGAATTCTTTACAGGAATTCAATTATTTAAAAAAGTAATAAAAATTCATTTCAAGAATTCAGTTAATTTCCTGAATAAAAAAAAATTCTTTACAGGATTTTAATTTTTTTTTTAAACGATTTTAAGTAAATTCTTCGAAAAATGTAATTATTTTCAAAAATATCATTAAAATGTTTGAAAAGAATTCAATTATCTATTATTTTTAACATTTTCGCAAAACTTTTTCGAGAATTTTCAAATGCATTTGTTTACAATAAAATTTTATAAAATTTTTGATAATTTAGAAATTCTTCACTTAGAATTTAGAAAAAATTTAGAAAATAAAAAATTTGAAATAATTTGAAACAATAAATTAAATTAAACTTTTGTTTTAAATTAATTTTACAGAATTGGTATTGTTCTAGCCATAGTTTAGGACCAGGAAATAATTTTTTATTAATAATTGTTATTATTAAAAAAAAAAGCAAAAAAGTTTGCTTAAATACTAATTTTTCATTTTTCTGCTGATTGTCGGCTGTGGTTACTTTTATTAATTGTGAATTAAATTAATTTAATTTTTCTAAAATTTCAATTTTAAATTAATTTCATTAACAAATATTAGATTTTTTAAAAAATCTAGTAATTTTTCGTTGTAAGAACTATGAAAAATTCAAATTTTCAAAGATTTGAATTTAAAATTGGTTTAAAATTTAATTATTTTTCTAAATTCATGCTAAAATGCTTATAATATTCGATTATCTAAAATTTTACCTGTAATTCACTTTTAAATCAATTTTTATAGGAAAATTTTACAAGAATTCAATTATTTAAATAAGAAATAAATGATTTATTGAATAAATGAATGTTTTACAAAAATAACTTTTTTTCTGAATAAATATTTAATCATTGTTTTTAATTCACAGGCATTACGATTTTGAAAAAAATTTCAATTCAAACCTTTATGCAATTCAACTGCCTATAATAATTTAAATTTACGTAATATTTTTCAAAAGAACAAATTTTGTTTGACTTCGAGTGTATGATAACTTTATGTTTTATAATAATTTAAATTTTCACAAAATTTAAAAAAAAACAAAAAATTAAATTGTTTTCAAAAGTTTTAATAAAATACTTCTCAAGAATTCAATAGATTTTATAAATAAAATAATTTGTCATAGGATTTCAATTATTTTTTTAACAAATTTAAATAAATTCCTCAAAAAATGTAATTATATTCAAAATTTGTTTGTGACAATTCAATTACATTTTACAAATAATGAAATCTTCGGTAAAATTTAAATTTTCTTATAATCTACTATTGAGGTTAAAAGTTTTCAAAAGAATTAAATTATTTTGAAAATATGTAATAAAATTTGTTGGGAAAATGCAATTACTTTCAAAAACAATACGATTCTTTACAGGATTTCAATTATTTAGAAAATAGCTGATAGAATTCGTCGCAAGAGTTTAATTATTTTTATAAATATAATTCTTTACAGGAATTCAATGAAGTAAATTCTTCGAAAAATACGATTGTTTTCAAAAATATTATTAAAATGCTTGAAATGAATTCAATTATCTATTATTTTCAATATTTTTGCAAAAGTTCCTATAGAGAATTTTCAAATTCATTTGTTTACAATTAAATTTTATAAAAATTTCGATAACTAAGAAATTCTTCAATTAGAATTTAGAATTAAATTTAGAAACTAAAAAATTTGAAATAATTTGAAACAATAAATTAAATTAAACTTTAAAAAAAAATTAATTCTACAGAATTGGCAGTTAAGAATATGAAACATTCAAATTTTTCAATGATTTGAATTTAAAATCCTTTCGAAATTCATATATTTTTCTAAATTCACGCTAAAATGCTTTTAATATTCAATTATTATCTAAAATTTTATATGTAATTTAATTTGATATCAATTTTTATAAGAAAATTGTACAAGAATTGAATTATTTAATTAAAAAAATGAATAATTTATTGAATAAATAAATGTTTTTTCAAAATTAATTCTCATAAAGAATTGTATTAACAAAAAGAAACAATTTTTTTGGCGAATTTTAAAAAAATTTACATGAATAATTATATTTTTCAAAGAATTTGAATGAAATTGTATTAAAAAGAATTGAAATTCTATTATGAAAATTCATCAAGTAAAATTAAATGAATTTCATGAAAGTAATTGAATTTATGCAAAGAAATTCGTTTTAAAAAATTGTAAATAGTTGAATTAATTAATTATATAAAAACACTGAAATGTTTGCATAGCATTTCATTAAAATACTTTTAAATAATTGAATTCTTTTTAAAATGTTTATTAAAACAGTAGATATTTAAAATGATTGATGAATTTCTGATGAATTTATTTTAACAAATATAATGAAACCAAATTTTTATTTTATGAGAATTTCGAAACTTTTTGTCTTTTTTAGAAGTATTTTAACAAGGAAAATTGCAATATATTTCGTAGAGTTCAGAAAAAAGAAATGTTTTTTCATCCTCTCTTGAAGATAAATTTAAAAAAGTAAAACAACAATAATAATAATATTTATAAAGAAAAACGCGAGATAAATCTTTAATTCTACATTCTAATTTCTCTTGTTTTATTAAAAATAATTCTCATCCTTGAAATGAATTTTTAATGTTTGTATACGTCTCGAGAAAAAAATATATGCGATGCTCCTTCTCCATATTGCGTTTGTAAATGAATTTTTTCCCAGTTAAATGGACGAAGAAAAAATTCATTCTTTGTATTAAGGCGATAAATTTGGATTCTCTGGGGATATATAAGTGTGGTTTTAAAAATAAGCTTCATCGCAGCCTTATAATTTCTTTTTCAAGTTAAGCATCGCTCTCTCTTTCTCTCTCTCTCTCTCTCTCCCAGGCGAAATTGAGGTTAAAACTTGGTAGCATTAAAGTGAGCGAGATATGCTCGAGCCCTTATCTTGTAGGCGATGTTAAAACCTGGAGCTTTGGCAAGTCAGCGTGTAGATACGTGCATAATGTGTGGCAAAAAAAAAAAAAAAAAAAAAAAAAAAATAGAAAAAAATCTTTTATATACGAGAAACAACCTAAACAACTGCATTCGAATTCAGAATCTTGTAATCTGGGTATACTTTTGTTCGCCTGAAAAAATTATGAAGTACCTACCTACCTCTCTCTCTTTTAGGGACTGGAGGGCTTCTTTTTTATTTCTCTCTCTCTCTCTCTCTTTTTACTAATGTGTGCCTATTCAAGCCAGTTTCAAAGATTCATGATGAGCCAGATCATTTTCTGGCTCGTGAATGTTAAGTTTCAGAAAGATAAATATTTTTTTTTAGAATGTTTATCAGAACAGAAACTTGGTAGACGCAGTGTGTGAAATTCAGTGGTACGAGTAAACGTACAGTCAGACAGGTGGATTATTTTCATAGAGAGCAAGAGAATCGTTGAGTTTATTTTTTTAAGTACTTTATTTCTTTTATTTATTTCCTGTTTTTGTTTTTATTTTATTTTATTTGAAATTAAAATAATTTACGAAAAATAATAATTAACTAGTTAATTAATATTAAACTTTAAATTCTTAAAAATGGAACTTTAAATTATTAAAAATTAAACTTTAAGTTAAACTTCAAAAATTAAATACCTAAAGTTTCGAAAATTAAAACGACGATTTTTATTACTGTCTTTACTTAGTATTTTGTCCAAAAAAATTAGTTCCTTTTTAACTAAATGATTTATTTGAATACTTTTCCTTGTTGTATAGTAACTCTTTTAAAGATAATAATTAATTTTAAGGTCGATTATGCAATTTCTTTTCTAATTTGAAAATTATTCTCACTTTCGTTTTGATTTTGACGTAGAACGAAAAAAGTAGAAAGTAGACGTATAAAAAATTTATTACAGAAAAAAAATGTTAAATAATTAGGTTAAATAAATTATGGTAAAAAAATGTATCAACGTGAAAGAGAAAATAAAAATTTTTTGAAGTGAAAATGAATGTGAAAGTAAAAATTAAATTTATGTGATTTTCCCAATATTTACATAATTTTACAATAAAAATGATTTTAAGAGCTTAAAATATGACTAAACTAAAGTATAAAATGAAAATTAAAAACCGAAATTGCGCGTTTACGCAATAATTAATTTTTTTTAAATTAATTTTTAAACTGATGCAAAACTATTGTAATATAAATTTATTTTGAAGCAAAAATAATTAAATTTGGTCTTTTTTTAACGTTTATATTAAATTTATTTTATAGTTTAGGATCATATTAAATGTCATGAAGATAAAATTTGCGCGCAATATAAATAAATATTTATTTAATAATTAAAAATTATTTATTTATTTTTCATTTAAATTATTAAATTTATTTAATAATTTATTTTCGTCTAACATTTAGACAAAAAGCGATTAAAGTTCATAAATTTATCCACTTTCGAATTAACTTTTTTTTGCTGAAAAATTACGTCTCTAAATTAAATTTACGTCTAAAATCAAATTATTCTTAAAAAGTTCATAAAAATAATTCAAGTATTATTAAAATACTACAAAATACTCTTTTTAAAAATCAATTATTTTCAATATAATTTTAATAAAATTCTTCGCTAAAATTCAATTATGTCAAACAAAATTTCCATTCAATTAATTTAAAAATATCTATTATTTAAAAGAATTTTTATAAAAATTCTTGATAAAAAACCATTATATTCTTAAAAATGTTCATAAACTTTTATATAAAAATTCTTATTAATTTCATTATCTTTAAATTTTGAACGTTCAAATGAACGAAAGATATTTTAATAAATTTCTAAACTTTAGGTTCTTTCAATTTCAATAAAAGTTAAATTAAATTCGTCAAAAAGAAAAATATAAGCATTTAAATATTTTCATAAATAATATAATACTTCATATTAATTGAATTATTTTGATCAAAATTAAATAGTTTTAATATAATTTTGTCAGAAATTAAATTATTTTCAGAAATAATAAAGTTTCTACGCTGGAATGTATAATTTAAGATTAAAATTATTGAAAAATTGTTTGGAAACGAAGCTTTGAAATTTTGCTACATTTGTAGTAAGTTTTACTTATTTTGAATTTTGAACCTGACTCGGAGTGATCGATAATTTCAACTTTATTGTTTACTAATTCTGTTTAATAAATGTGTCATTTACAAGATGGTAAAAAAATTATTTCGATCGATTTACAATTTCTACTTTCCGGAAAATAGTAAAAGTTGCCAAAAATGCGAACAAGTACCAGACATTTTTTTTTTGCTTCGAAAATATAGTAAATGTTAATTTATTTCTTTTCTCCATGTATAGCATTTCTCCAACATTTTTTCCATTACCTGTTTCCAACCTTTATTTCTTTTTCTCCAAAATTGAAAACAAATTGGTATTAATTTCCCCTCTTCTTTTTTGCCATTCGGAAATTATTATTCTATACATATGCAGAAATTGCGTGCAACAATCTGAAAGCAATTAGTACTACATATGCGTAAATTGCCAACTCGAGATAATCTTTGGATTGAATAATCAATCGTAATAGTGAAATAATCCATTGGCCGGAAGCAAGACGATTTCGCTGAACCGCAACAGAGGCGAAATCAGGAATTTCTCATGCATGAGAAAGTGGCGAGGGAGTGTGAGAGAGAGAGAGAGAGAGGAGGACACGAATTAGAATTTAGGATCAAAATCAAGAGTTCTGTGTTTCTATATGTGGTGAACTGTTTCAAAGTATGGGTTTTCGATTCCTCTCTCTCTCTCTCTCTCGCTCTCTTGTTCTCTATTTTGCTCTCTTTCTTTCACTTTAGTTCTCTTCCTCTAACTTTCACTTTTTTCTCTTGTTATTTTTCTCCCTCTCTTTTTTCTTTCTTTTGCTCTTTCTCTTTCTCTCTTTTGATATTTCTCACTCTTTTTTTTCTTTCCTTTGATATTTCTCTCTCTCTTTACTTTCTTTTGCTATTTCTCTCTCTTGCTTTTTTTCTTTTTCTCTCTTTTGCTATTTCTCTCTCTCTCATTTCTTCTCTTTTTCTCCATTTCTTATAAGAAATGAGAAAGAGAAAATAGAAAAGGAGGTGTGAAGAAGGAGTGCAAATCAGGGAATGTAAGGGAATGAGAGAAAAAGGAAGAGAGAGAAAGAGAGTCTCAGAGAAAAAAAAAGAAAGAGGAGGAGAGAGAGAAAGAAAAATAAAGAAATAAAAAGAGAGAAAGAAAGCGAGAAAGAAAAAGAAGGAGAATGAAAGAGAAAGAAAGGGAGAGAAACCAAAAGAGGAAGAGAGAGAGAGAGAGAAAGTAAACAAGAGAGAGAAAGCAAAAGAGATTAAGCAAGAGAATCAGAGCAAGAGAGAAAAAGAACAAGAGAGGAAGGAGCAAGAGAGGCAAATATATAAAGAGAGGGAAGAGTTAGCGAGTCCGTGTTCGAGTGGGAGAGGAAATAACGCGGGTCCACTGTTCGGAATTTTCACCTGGGTTTGAGGTTATTTGGAATGGTTGCAGCGACCCGCGAGCATGCGTTTATTAAATTGCTCTCTCTCTCTCTCTCTCTCTCTTCCTTTTCCCTTTTCAGTTGCGCGAGTTCTGCCAACCCACCTTTCCATGGCTCTTCACCTCCGTCCCTATTTCCGCATTTCATCCCCTTTGCCGCGACGTTGCCACGTTTAAATCTGAATTAACTGGTCGGGCGTGGTTCACTCTCTCTCAGGTACGTAACGCTAATCCGTAAACGCCCCGAGTACCTACCTCTACCACATGACACTGGATTTATAGTATAGGTACGTGAACTCGTAAAACGACACCGCAATAATGAGCTTTGCCAGTCATGTGGAGTTAGTTCACGTTTTATTATTTCCGCGAAAACTTCATTATCACGTGATCTTGGAGAGAGTGCTCTTCTTTGGCGCTCGAAGCTTTTCTGTTCGTTTATCCACTCTCTCACTTTGTCTGTCTCTTTTTCTCTCTTCACAGAAAAAAATGCGAATCGCAAAAACAACCACATATGTGTAGTTCAAAAAAGCAGTTAAAACTACCATATTCAGCAGCATTTTAACTAAACTTCCATAGTTAGTGGAACCAAAATTAAGTAGTTGGTTTTATGTAGTTAAAATTACTACTTCACGTAGTTGAGATAACTAATAGATGGTAGTAAATGACTCAACAATAATACTGTAGTAAAAACTACTGTTAAAAAAGTTAATTTTACTATTGTGCTAGTAAAAAAAACTATTTTGCATTAGTTGCAAACAAAATGAAACTTACTGTTTTTATATAGTAAATTCAACCTCTGAAAGTTGTTATTTTTATGATTTATGTGTGACGCGATCCGAAGAAAGGGACCTTAGAAGCAAAAAATTATAGGTTATGATTGCAATTTTTTAAAGAAAATACAATAAAAGAATGAACTGTCAATAAAAATCATTAATTTTTAAATCTTCTTTATAACTAAAATAATTAATAAACACTGATTTTAATTTTCAATAAGTAAAAAGAAACATTCAAACCAAAAAAAAGTAAAGCTAACATAACCTTAAAGTAATTTGCTTCTAAGGTCCCTTTCTTCAGATCGCGTCACATGTAGTTAAAACAACTATTTCTTATTAGTTGCAGAGAAAGAAAGAAATTTACTGTTTTCATGTAGTAAATTTAATTGTTGAAAATAGTTATTTTTACAATTTATGCAGTTGAAAAGATCATTTTTTTCTACAGAGAAAAAACGTGAGTGGTAAAAACATCCACATATGTGCAGTTAAAAAAATGTAGTTAAAACTACCATATTCAGCAGCATTTTAACTAAACTTCCATAGTTGGTGGAACTAAAATTAAATAGTTGGTTTTATGTAGTTAAAATTACTACTAAACGTTATGATTGTGAATAACTCAACAATAGTGCAGTAGTTAAAAGTACTGTTAAAAATAGTTACATTCGGAATTTCTGTAGTATAAATATCCATTTCTTGCTATTTGCAAATTAAATTAAAACTTACTGTTCCAAAGAGTAAAAACAACCGCTGGAATTTGTTATTTTTATGTTTAATGTAGTTAAACAAACCAATTCTTACTAGCTTTTGATAATTTATTTCTATGGTGGTGAGAAACGTTTATTTTTATGACTACAAAAGTCATAAAAGTAACATTTTTTATGTTATTTTTACTATATGAAAATAGTAAGTTTAATTTTTTTATAACTAGTAAAAAATGGATAATTTTACTACAGAAATTCTGAAAATAACTATTTTCAACAGTACTTTTAACTACTGCTCCATTGTTGAGTCACTTAAAATCATATACTGGCTATATTTCGACTAAGTCCTTGAGCTTCAAAAATTAGTTACTGCAACTAAACAGAGTAGTTACTATGACTGAATATAAGAAGAATGTCCTCAGGTATAATGCGAGTCATCGTAGCGTGCGAGCGTGGTTAGGTGGTTAGGTTATCGGTTTGCGAATGTTAGGGTCGTGCGTTCAATCCCCGGCGTTTGGGGATTTTTCTCTGTTAGGTATATAAGAATTTAATACACAAATTATATATGAACAAAAATAGGTAAGAGAAAATATAAAAAATGGAACTCAATAATAATTAAAAACAAATAAATAATTTCATTTTACCACTTTAAATAGTTAATTCAATTATTTTTTACAGTTGTTACAACTATAATTTGTTACGGGCGCCTATAGGAACTATAAAAATTTAGTTACTGCAACTAAATGAAGCAGTTGGTATGACTAACAACAAATAGTTAAGATAACTGTTTTAGTAGTTAAATTTACTGTAAAAATGGTATTTATTACTACATTTTACAGTTAGACTAACTATTCTGTCCAAGTTCATTTTACTAAATAATGTTACTGGCGCCTATAGGAACTACAGGAAATAGTAAAAAAGTAGTCAAATTTACCATATTTTTTTGTGTGTAGTGTTGGTCTCTCTCTCTCTCTTCTCTTATACTTTGTCTCTTTCTTCTTTAGTCTTTCTTGGTTATTCTTCTCTCTTGCTCTCTTTCTTTTTCTCTCTTGCTCTCTTTCGCTTTTTCTCTCTTTTTTCTTTTTCTTTCTTTTTCACTCTCGCTCTCTCTCTCTCTTATATTTTTTCTCTCTCTCTTGAACTTTTCTTCTCTCTTGCTCTCTTTCTTTTTCACTCTCGCTCTCCTTTTTTGTTTTGCTCTCTCTTCCTTTCTTTCTCTCTTATACTTTCTCTCTCACTCTCCTTAACTTTTCTTCTCTCTTGCTCTCTTTCGCTTTCTCTCGCTTGTTTTGTTTCTCTTTCTTTCTTTTTCACTCTTGCTCTCCTTTTTTTGCTCATTCCTTTTTTCTGTCTCTTTCTTTTTCTCTGTTTCTCTTACTTTCTCCATTTTGCGCTTTCTAAGAAATGGAAAAAAGAGAAGAAGAAGAAAGGGAGTCTCTCTCCCTCTTCTTAGTACCTCTTCTCTTTTATTTTCTCTCTCTCTCTCTCTCTCTTCCATCCATCTCTCTCTCTCTTCCATCCATCTCTTCTCGATGAGATGAAAAATGAGTATGACAATTCGTTATAATAGGATAAAAAGTCTATATAGTGTGCTTTTACAAAATGTACCCTTGAGCGGTATCTTTTTATTCTTCAGTTCATCTTCTTGATATAATGGTTTTTTTTTAAAGTTGCTGTTCAGGGAGACAAAGAGGTTCGCTTTTTGCGATTTATGATATAAGAGAAACTTTATGTCTCTTATAAACTTGTTCTATTTTGATGATACGTAAAGTGAGTTTTAGATTTTTTTTCGCTCGTGCTTTTTTTTGTCTTTATCTCTTGTTATTTTTAACTGTTATTGTATAGCCTAGTCATTTCGTCGAGTTTCACTTTTGAAATGGTTCATAATAAAGAGGAGTTTTATTAGATATTTTCTGTTTTAGTATAAGGCATGTGTGCCATTTTTGGTAGAAATGTTTTTTTTTGTTTTTTTTTAACTTCTTTTGAATAATGATTTAGTAATTTAGAACGTACAAATTAACGAAATATTTGTCATTGAAAATATAAAGAGAAATTACTAATTGCAAGAAAATTGAAAAAAATAAATTTTATTCTTCGAAATTGTAGAATTAATTGTTTTTATAGTGACGCAAAATTGGTGTAGTAAAAAATTAATTCTTGAAGAAGTAAATAAATTTCGATCAAAAATTTGGGTGGGAGCAATATAAGGTTTGCTGTAACAAAATTTGCGAAATGCAAAATCGGTAAAAAAAATTTGTTGTTGAAAAATATTTCTATATATAATTGTCGCATCTGAATTGCTTTCTCATAGAAGATGGATTGTATTTGTAAATCCAGTTTTTAGTTTAATCAAATTACTTTTTCTAGTATCGAGAAAAAAATTTTTCTATAGATAGAATAAAAGAATTATTAATCTTTATTAAAGAATTTTGTTTCCGAGAATACACTTTTTTCCATTAATTACTCTTGTGACAAAACGATTTTTTACTTTTCCTCTATATATAATTTTATTTTCAGTAAATATCGCTATGAACTTTTTGGAGAACCGAGAGAATTTAATTATCTTTCTTTCATCCTTGGAACAATTTATCTCAAGAGTTATATTTCCGGAGTCATTTCGCGAATAGCATTTTTTCTCTCTCTCCCTCTCTTTCTCTGTGTCTTTCTCTCTCTTTATTTGCCAAGTGCAATTCTTCAATGTCACTTTTAACAGGACAATTTCTTTATATGTAAACGTTTAATAATTGTCTTGTAGTTTAAATAATTTAAATTGCCGCGTAAGGTTCATTATTTCGAGCTGTTTATTTTCTGACTGATTTCTCTTTCTCACTACATATTTCGACTTCTTTCCAAAATTTATGAGTTAATTCTTTTTTTTGTTACTTTTCTGGCAAATATTTTTGTAAATTATAAATGGAAATTATTTCAAATTTAATGAAAGTAGAGTGTGAATATTTTTCATTGCAATTTTTTTTATTTAGCCTGATGATGACAAGGATTATAGTTAGTCCCTTTTTTACCCTAATTCTCATTTTTCTTCTTTCTCTCGATTTTTATTTTCTTAATTTTATAAAATATTCCGAAACACCTAAAATCATATACATTTTCTACCATTTTTCTGTTATTTTTACGTGAAACTTTTAAAAATTATTAGTCTTTATAATCTAGAAAAATTTAAGTAATACTTGAACAAGAAATATTATCCTTTTTTGCAAATTGTGGAAGAATTTTAGTTTTTTGACACTCAAAAATCTTTCTCTATTATTTCTCAGAGTCTTTAAACTTAGCATTTTTTTCATAAAACAAAGCATAATGAATAGTTTTGATAAATTATATTATTTCACGAATTAATTAAATTCGAAGTTTATTTTACTAAAAATTCGAATATTATAAAATTTATTATGGAAATTAGAATTTTTAATAGCGAAATATTTATGGAGCTGAAGTTTCGAACGTTCAAATGAACAAAATTTTTTTCCCCTGAAGTGTTTTTGAAAACTTGCTATCGAAAAATGAAAAATAATTGAAATTAAATAATATTTACTTTACAATTAATTTGCTTTATTTTAAAAAATAATTTTTAAAAATATATTTTCGTTCATTCGAATGTTCGAAGCTTTAGAAACATAAATATTTTCTATTTTCAATGTTAATTATTTTATAAATTTAAATGTTTTCCTGAACATTACAATTAACTTGTTAAAATTTTTAATTTTTAATTTACACTTTACTATTTTTTAAGTGAATTTTCCAAATTTTTCTGGAACATTACAATTAGCTGTTAAAAATGTTTATTTTCTCAGTAAATTTTACTATTTTTGAAGAAATTTTTTAAAATTTTTCTGAAACATTACATAACTAGCTATTTAAAAGTGTTTTGAAGTAAATTCTTCTATTTTTTATGTACATTTGTCTGGAAAATTACAATTAGCTATTAAACATTCTTATTTTTTGTGATCCACAAGATTAGAACGTTAAAATGAATTAAATATTTTTTATTGGAAATATTTTTATAAATTACTGCTCGTAATCAAAATTACTTAAAATTTTCGTTTAGAAACTTCGTAATTAATTTTTTTGTAGTAACACAAAAATTATTGTAATAAAAAGTTAAATTGAAGAGGAAATAAATCAATTTAATTCATTTTGAACGATCAAAACTTTAGGATCATTATTTTTTTTGTAAATTTTACCATTTTTTATGTAAATTTTTCAATTTTTTCTAGAAAATTTGAATAATCTAATAAAAATTATTATGGATTAAATTCTACTATTTTTTATTTAAATTTTTCTTGACCATTACGAATAGCTTGTTAAAAAATCTTATTTTTAGACCTAATTTTACCTTTTTTTATTTTTTAAAGTAAATTTAAAACTTTTTTTTTAAAGAAAATTACAATTAACTATTAAAATTTCTGAGTTTTTAAGTAAAATTTACAATTTTTTATGTAAATTTTTCAAATTTTTTCAGAATATTACAATTAGCTGTTAAAAGTTCTTATCTTTATAGTCAATTTTTATTCTTTAAATTTTTCTATATCTTCAGAATTAGATATTGAAAATCGTTATTTTCAAAGTGGAATTTTTCTAATTTTTCTAAAAAAAAATTGTCTTTGAAATTAGTAAAATTTAATTTGGAAATAAAAATTTTTATTATTAAATTCTAATTAGTTTTGAAGGAAATTTTTCCATGTTCCAAGTGCATTATATTCATTTTTTCTGAAATTTTCTTCGTTTATAGCGAAAATTCATGGAATTTTAGAATTTGAAAATGAAAGTAATTTTGTAATAATACAAATTTTGATTATAAACTTGTAATTAAGTTGGACTTTAGAAAAAGATTTTAAAAAAATGTCAACAATTAGCAGGAAAAGTTTTGCAAAAGAAAAAATAATTAAAGTAGCTGATCTTCACTTTTTCTACATTGATGAAGTTCAAAACGTTTATAGTCAACGATTTCTGAGAATAAAATATTCTTTAAAACAAATTTTTATTAAATTTTTTGGAAAGAAAATAGTACGTTTATTCTTTTGAATAATGATTTACAAACATAATATTTTTGAACAAAGAATTTTATTTTATTTTTTTTTTGATAGGAAAATAATATTTTTTCTTTCTTCGAAAAATGGAGTGTTTTTGACAAAAATAATGTTCGTACAATAGTATTTTGGAAGCAAATAAATCCGATTGATTTTGAAATCGTGAAACACTCTCTCCTCCGATGGGAAACATAAAGAGAGAGATAGAGAGAGATAGAGAGCCAGGGTGATATATAAATGTGCCTCGTTAAATTCTGTATTCAATTGAAAAAACAATTGGACAGAATTGCAGTTCATATATGAGTTGAAAATAACTTAGGAGAGGAAACATCGTTCGTACAAGTAGGGATGGAAGTTGGTTTGGAGAAGATGGGGCAAGTTAAGAGCAATTTCTCTCTGCCTCTTGACCGTCAGTCAGGGGGCAAAGGGAGCAGCAGTTCGTTCGAGTAGAGAAACAAGCTCTCGAACCATCAGGCACTTCGAACTTGGACTGAGCCAACGGCCGACATAGGAGAGTATTTGTTTAGGAGCAAAGTGTTTATCCGGCTATGGAAGTGGATGGACATTTGATGATGGCTGCATGCGCTCTATATGTGTGTGAGTGTGCGTCAGTTAGAGCTCCCTCTCTCTTACTCACTCTTACTCAGAGAATCTCTCTCTCTCTTACTCAGAGAATCTCTCGCTCTTTTACTCAGAGAATCTCTTGCTCTCTTACTCAGAGAATCTCTTGCTCTCTCTCGCTCTCTCACACTCAGAGGGTCTCGAGAGGAGAAGATTAGAATGCAAGAGAAGTTGGATGCTGAAAGAAAAACTGGATAAGTGGATTGATTCCATCTCCTTTCCCTTCTAGCAAATTTTTTCTTCTTGCCCATTTCGTTTTCGAGATTTAACTTCTTTTTTGTGCTTCCACTCTCACTTTAATCAGAAAAAGATGCGATTGGGTCGCCTAAAAGTTGGAACTGATCCTTCTTGGTCCTATCATGCGAACTAGTCATACGACTAGTCTCATGTTTGTCGAAAAAGTTGATGTTTCCTCATATCGAAAACTTGAAAGTTCCCCGATAAGCCGATGAAACAGTAATGAGATATTGGCATGAACTTGCCTGCGCACAGAAGTTTGAAAGCTGAAACTTATCTCGTACTCTCTCCCATATATATAGACACTGTGCAGTTTAGTAATTTCTGATAGTTTTGCGAATTAAAGATGTTAATAATCAAACAAGGTTGAAAGTTCCCTCTATCTCTCTTTCTTCCTATGTACAATTTCGGAAAATTAATTTTCTTAACGAAGTAAATAATTACATAGCGCTATAGGTGAAGATGTATTTAATTTCGAAATATCAGAAATGGAAGGGCAACCCGGAAGTGGAAGAAGGAGAAAATGAAATCAACTCACTCTTGTTAAACCAGTTTTGTAACAAGCTAAATAACGTCCATTGCTGCCAGCGGCTAGGTCTACTAAATAATCTCCTAAGATCCGAAAACGTTTGCTGAAAGGTTCGTTTGTACTTGGAAAGGAAAACCCTCCATCTTCTCGTGTCGAGCGAATTTCAGAGAGAAAGAGAGAGAGAGAGTGAACCGGGGAAAAGGTCAAACAAAAGCTGGTAATCGTAGGATTTCGCGAGCAGCACGTGGTTCGTAGATCTCTAAAGGTGGTTCACCCCAATGTATCTGGAGAAAAGACCGACCTATCAGACCATAGGGGAGCTTTCTCGTTCATTAAGCGACTACACCGATATGTACTGTATATACAGAAAAAAGAGAAAAAAGAGAGAAAAAGAAAAAGAGACAGAAAGAGAACAAGAAAAAAGAGAGAAAGAGAAAAAGGAAAAAGAAAGGAAAAGAAGAAGAAAAAAGAGAGAAAAAGAAAAAAGAACAAGAAAAAAGAGAGGAAGAGAAAACAGAAAAAGAGAAAAAAAGGGAGAAAGAGAAAAAGAAAAAAAGAAAGAAAGGGTAAAAGGAAAAAGAAAAAAAGAGAGAAATACAAAAAGAAGAAAAGAGAGACAGAAAAAAAGAAAAAAGAGAACATGAAGCAAAGGGAAAAAGAAAAAAGGAAACAAGATATAAGAAAAAGAGAAAAAAAGAGAAAGAGAACAAGAAAAAAAAGAGAAAGAGTACAAGAAAAAAAGAAATAATGAGAAAAAGAACAAAAAAAAGTCAGAAAGAGAAAAAACGACAAAAAAAAGAGAGAAAGAGAAAAAAGAAAAAGAGACAAAAGAAAAAGAGAAAAAAAGGGAGAAAGAAAAGAAGAATGAAAGAGAGAAAGGGAAAAAAGAAAAAGTATGAAAGAGAAAAGAGAAATATAGAAGAAGAAGAAAAGAGAGAAGGAGAAAAAGAGAGAACGAGAAAAGAAAGAAAGAGAGAAAGAGAACAAGAAGCAAAGGGAAAAAGAAAAAAAGACATAAGAAAAAGAAAAAAAGACATAAGAAAAAAAAAAAGTAAAAGAGAACATGAAAAAAAGGGAAAGAGAACAAGAAAAAAAGAAAGAAAGACAAAAAGAACATGAGAAAAAGAGAGAAAGAGAAACAGAAAAAAGAACAGGAAAAAAAGAGAGAAAGATAAAAAAGAAAAAGAGACAAAAGAAAAAGAGAATAAAAAAGAAAGGGAAAAAGGAAAAGAAAGAAAGAGAAAAGAGAGAAATAGAAAAAGAAGAAAAGAGAAGAAGAGAGAATGAGAAAAGAAAGAAAACAGAAAGAGAAAAAGAATAAAAGAGAGAAATAAACAAAGGGAAAAAGAAAAATAAAATGAGAAAAAAGCGAGAAAAAGAAAGAAAGAGAAAAAGAAAAAAGAGAGAAGGAGAAAAAAACAAGAAAAAAAGAGAGAGAAAGTGAAAAATGAAAAAGGAAGAAAGAGAAAAATTAAAAAAAAGAAAGAGAAAAAAGAAAAAGAACAAAAAAGAGAGAAAGTGGAAAAAGTAAAAAAGAACAAAAGGGAGAATAGAACAAGAAAAAAGAGAGAGAAAGGAAAAAGAAAGAAAAAGAAAAAAAATGAAATTGAAAAAGATAGAAAAAGAAAAAGAAAGAGAAAAAAATAGTAAGAAAAAGGAAAAAGAAAAAAAAGAGAAAGAGAACAAGAAAAAAGAGAGAAAATGAAAAAAGAAAGAAAAAGAGAGAAAGAGAAAAAAAAGAGAGAAAGAGAAATAGAAACAAAGGAAAAAAAAAGAAACAATAGAAAAAGAGAAAAAAAAGAGAAAGAGAACGAGAAAAAAAGAGAAAGAGAAAAAGGAAAAAGAAAGAAAGGGAAAAAGAAAAAAGAGAGTAAGAGAAAAAAGAGAGAGAAAGAGAAAAATAAAAAAGAGAGAAAAAAGAAAAAGAGACAAAAGAAAAAGAGCAAAAAAGAGAGAAAGTGAAAAAAGAAAAAGAGAAAAAAACGAGAATAGAACAAGAAAAAAAGAGAGAAAGAGAGAAAAAGAAAAAAGAGAGAAAGAGAAATAGAAACAAAGGGAAAAAAGAAAAAGAAACAATAGAAAAAGAGAAAAAAGAGAAAGAGAACAAAAAAAAGGAGAGAAAGAAAAAAGAAAGAAAAAGAGAAAAAGAGAAACAAGAAAAAAAGAGAGAAAATGAAAAAAGAAAGAAAAAGAGAGAAAGAGAGAGAAAGAGAAAAAAAGAGAGAATGAGAAAAAGAAAGAAAGAGAAATAGAAACAAAAAGAAAAATAAAAAGAAACAAAAGAAAAAGAGAACAAGAAATAAAGAGAGAAAGAGAAATAGAAACAAAGAGAGAAAGCGAATTAAGAACAAGAGAAAAGAGAGAGAATGAGAAAAAGAAAAAAGAGAGAAAGTGAAAAAAGAAAAAGATACAAAAGAAAAAGAGCAAAAAAGGGAGAAAGAGAAGAAGAAAAAATGAGAGAAAAAGGAAAAAGAAATAAAAAGATGAAGAAAAAGAAAAAAAGTGAAATTGAAAAAGAAAGAAAGAGAAAAAGAAAATGAAAGAGAAAAAAGAGAGAAAAAGAAAAAGAAAAAGAAAAAAGAGAGAAAGAGAAAAAAACTAGAAAATAAGAGAGAGAAAGTGAAAAATGAAAAAGGGAGAAAGAGAAAAATTTAAAAAAAAGAAAGAGAATAAAGAAAAAGAACAAAAAAGAGAGAAAGTGGAAAAAGAAAAAAAGAACAATAGGGAGAATAGAACAAGAAAAAAAGAGAGACAAAGGAAAAAGAAAGAAAAAGAAAAAAAATGAAATTGAAAAAGATAGAAAAAAAGAGAAAAAAAAGAGTAAGAAAAAGGAAAAAGAAAAAAAGAGAGAAAGAGAACAAGAAAAAAAGAGAGAAAATGAAAATGAAAGAAAAAGAGAGAAAGAGAAAAAAAAGAGAGAAAGAGAAATAGAAACAAAGGTAAAAAAGAAAAAGAAACAATAGAAAAAGAGAAAAAAGAGAAAGAGAACAAAAAAAAGGAGAGAAAGAGAAAAAGGAAAAAGAAAGAAAGAAAGAGAAAAAGAAAAAAGAGATAAAGAGAAAAAATAGAGAAAGAGAAAAAAAACAAGAAAAAAGAGAGAGAAGGAGAAAAATAAAAAAGACAGAAAGAGAAAAAAGAAAAAAAGGCAAAAGAAAAAGAGCAAAAAAGAGAGAAAGTGAAAAAAGAAAAAGAGAAAGAGAACAAGAAATAAGGAGAGAAAGAGAAAAAGAAAAAAGAGAGAAAGCGAATTAAGAACAAGAGAAAAGAGATAGAATGAGAAGAAGAAAGAAGAGAGAAAGTGAAAAAAGAAAAAGATACAAAAGGAAAAGAGCAAAAAAGGGAGAAAGTGAATAAAGTAAAAGGGGAAAAAGGGAGAAAGAGAAGAAGAAAAAATGAGAGAAAAAGGAAAAAGAAATAAAAAGATGAAGAAAAAGAAAAAAAGTGAAATTGGAAAAGAAAGAAAGAGAAAAAGAAAGAGAAAAAAAAGAAGGAGAAAAAAAGAGAGAAAGAGAAAAAAGAGAGAAAGAGAAAAAGAATAAAAAGAAAAAAGAAAAAGAGCGAAAGGGACAGGGCAGACGAAAAAGCTAAAACGAAGCAGGTGCTCAGTCTTTGAACCCTTGGCACCCGCTTCTGCAGTTGGCCAATTCGCCATTGGCTCTCGCAATTGTGTATATATAACGCAAAACTGCGGCCAACCACCCAACAACCGTAAGTAGCCATAAATTTTGAACGGTTAATATACTCTGGCACTGGATATATACAGTTGTACCATATACACGGAGTCTCCGCGGGTCGCACAAGTCCTTAGCTACAACTAGACTGCTGCGCTCACCACTTCTGGCAAGTCTGCAGTAATATCCCACGACTGGTAATTTTCTATTATTTTCGCCACAGTCGCTAATTAAATACCGTACTCTCTTGTTGCATGAAGAAAAGGACATTACTTAACAAGGTGTCTACTAACCGTGTAATCCGAGGAAACCCGAAAAGAAACCGGGAATTTAATTTCACCAGGGAAAAACCGGGAATTTTGTACAAAACCGGGAATTTTTTCCACAGAAATAGCAAAAAGTTTTGATATTTTAATTTGCTTTTAAAAAAATACTTTTTGTTTCAATTTTTATACAGATATTTGTACTCTTCTCTAGCTTTGAATTTGTTCAAAATAATTAATTTGATAGTAAAAAATCAGGCCCAAATTCAAATAGTTAAGCTAAATGCGACGCGATCTAAAAAAAGGGACTTTCGAAGCAAAAAATTGTAGGTTATGTTTTCAATTTTTGAAAGAATAATACAAGAAAAGAATGAACTCTCATTATATAAATCATTAATTTTTAAGTCTTCTTTACAAGTAAAATGTCTACTGGACACTGCGATTTTAATTTACAATAAGAAAAAAGAAACATTCAAACAAAAAAGAAATGCTAACGTAACCTTAAAGTGATTTCCTTTTAAGGTCCCTTTCCTTAGATCGCGTCACGAATAAATTTTAAAAACATTATGAATTTAATAGAAATATTGCACTTTAAATTTTTTAATAAAATTGAATTTTCGCAAATTTCTTTTTAAATTCCGAAGAATAAGATTGTTGGAATTTTTCAATTTTATTAGTTCAAGATAATTGAATTTTTCTAAATAATGAATTGAAATTTTTTGAAATAATTGAAATTTCTTAATATTTTTTGAAAAATAATTGAATTCTTTTAAAGAATTTTATTTAAATTTTTTGAAAATTAAAAAATTAAAATTATACTTTTCTTCCATTTTTATTATTTCAAATTTCTGAATATTCAAATAAATGATATTCATATATAAATTTTAAAAACATTATGAATTTAATAGAAATATTGCACTAAAAAAAAATTAAAAAAAAAAATTAAATTTTTTTTTTTTTATTTTTATATATTCCTGGAGCAAATTTCATGTTCATTATTTATCGATTAAATAATTAATTATTACTGCTTGTTATTTTCAAAAATTTTAATATAATTCTTCAAAAGAATTAAATTATTTTTATAAATAATTGAATTTTGAAAAGGTTTTTACATATTTAACAAATTTCTAATAAATTTCTTTGCAATAATTCAATCATATTCATAAAATTTGTTAATCTGTTAACCAAATTCTAAATGAGAATTCAATTTTTGCGAATTATTTAGTAATTATTCAATAAATGATTTTTTTTAAATTTAAATAATCGATTTTTAGTATAATTTCTTAATAAAAATTTATTTAAAAATGAATTTCAGTTTAAATCTTAGATAATTAATTAAAAATTTTGTTGTTGTGGAAGTAATAAAAAATTTCCAAAAGGTTTTAAATTGAGATCTTCGAAAATGTGAATTTTTCATAATTTTAATTAAAAATTTTGTGAAACTACTTTTTTTTAACAAATGTAATTAAACTTTGTTGTATTTATATTTTAAGTGTTCATTTTCTAATGTATAATTAATTGGAAAATTTGTCGAATAATCAAAATTTCTTATAATTGAATTGTAAACCAATGAATTTGAAAGTTGACTAAATTTGTCAATAATTAAAAACAATAATTGAATTCGATGGAAATAATTTCTAACCTACAGTAGTAACTATATTCTTATTGTATTTCAATTTAAAATTTAAGAGAATAATTAAATATTAAAAGCATTATAACGTGGAATTTTAGAAATAATTCTCTTTGAAAAGGTTTCAGATTGTCGTCGCAGAATTTTAATTATTTTTAATTTTAATACAATTTCAATTGAATTCTATGGAAAATGTCATTATTCTTAAAGGTTTCTTTTTCATAAAAATTCATCGCAAGAATTGAATTATCTAAAAATTCGTTGATAAATTTCTCTATGAAAATTTGAATTTTTAAAAATAATTTAAAAGTAATTCAATAATTTTCTATTCAAAATTGATTTAAAAATGAATTTCAATCAAAATTATAGACAATTATTGAATTTTTGTTGAAATTACGTTAAGTTTTTATTTTCGAACACAAACACAAATTCAAGTTTTTTTTCAAACACAAATTGAAGAATTTCCAAATAATCGAAATTTCATAAAATTGAATTCTAAACTAGATTTGAAAATTCCCAAAGAAATACATTTTTTTTCTAAATTTGGCGCCAAAGTTCATTCAAATTCCATATTCAAACTCAATTTAATTCAATTCGAAACGAAAGTGAAATCAAATTACATAACAAAAACCCCTGTAATTCAGTTAGCAAATAAAAAAACGAAATCTGATTTCTCTCCATATACTCAATGAAGAGTTAGAACAGAACGAAACTTTGATTTCATTTTTCTTTGTCTGAACAGGAAATTTTTTTTTTTTTATATATTTCGGCCAAGATGTAGAAAAGATATATATTATACATTATTCATGAAAAGTTTTTACCGTAAATTCTGTGAAATCGAATAAAAAACAAAAAAGAAGAAGCAAAAGAAGTAAAAGCAGAAGAAAAAGAGGAAGGAGAAAAATTTGTGGAATTACTAGAGAGGATCTTCGATGCGTGCCTCTCTTTATTGGATCTGCGCGCACTGAGTCAGGAAATGAGCAACAGAGTAAGAAGTTTATTCCCATTTTCCATTTAATAATAATAACTGCTTCCGGCGTCGATGTACAGGATTTTAGAAGCGAGAGTCGAACAACTCGTGGTTTGTCGAGTTGAAGGTGTATTTGTATCTATGTATTTTAGTTGGCTTGAAAAAGAGGGGAGTGGATCGGGGATTGGAAGCTCGTATAAATTGTAGTTCTTCTCTCTGTGTTGGCGCGGCGTTATCGAATCTGCAATTAAAAAGTTCTGCAACTAATTTCAATTTAATCGCAGTTGACTGTAGAACGGGGGGAAGGGGGAGAGAGGGGGGTCAGTCTGACCGAGAGAACTGAATTTCCAACTTTCTTTGGTCATCATCCGTAAACAATACTCTTGTTATTAAATATTTCTTCAATAATTCTTCCTTTAATTATCGAAAAACTTTTTCTCCAGAGAATTATTGCAGGAAAAAAAGATGCTTTGCTGAGACAAAATTTATTTCATTTGCAATAAAAAAATGCAATAATTTTTTTAATTTATAAATACAATAAAATTTATGTAGAAATAAATAAAATTTTGCATAGAAAACAAAAATTACTGTCGAAAAATGAAAGATAATTGAAATTAAACAATATTTAGTTTTAAATTGAATTTGTTTTAATCTCAAAAATAATTTTTCTGTAAATGAAATACAAATTAGAAGAAATAAAAAAAAATATTGTTGTTCAATTTAACGTTCGAAAATTTAGGAACATGTTAATATACAAAGTAACAATTTTATTTTATTGTCCCAACAATTAAAACTTTTTCTAATAACAATAAATTTGTTTAGGTAAAAAAAAATTTGTGACAACTAACAAATTTGTTAGTTCAATATTAATAATTCTTTTTTCTCTGCACCAATAAAAGATTATTATGTCACAAAAAAAAAATTGTTAATATAGAAATAACAATTTTATTTTGTTCTAACAATTCGAATTTTCTCTTATAACAATAAATCTATAGAGGTAACGAAATATTTTGTAACTATAAACAAACTAAATTTGTTAGTTCTTTATTAACAATTATTTTTAATAGAAAAATTATTTTATTTATAAATAAAAATATTATTTGTTGTTATTTATAAATAAAATAAATTTGGTCTTGGCAAGCTAAAATATTCATTTATTTATAAACAAAATCCTCTTTTATTTATTTATAAATAAAATGTATTTTAATAAATAAAAAATAATTGTAAATAAATAAATAAAAGAGGATTTTGTTTATAAATAAATAAATATATTTTATTTATAAATAACCTAAATTTTCCAAGGATAACAAAAAAAGAGATAAAACCCATTTTGCGTTTTACCAAAATAATTTTATTCTCTTAAAACGATTTTCGTTCAGAACAGAGTACAAAATTTTTTATTTTTTATTACAGATTACAAATTTTATTTTCCATTTCTTGTTTCTTTTTTAATGGAATTTGAAAAATTTTTTGTGTCAGATTTATTTTTGCGTATTCAATATATTTCACTGACGCTTTCGGTTTCGATATTTGTTGAAAAAATTCCGATTCTGGTTATTTTTAGAACATCAATTTTGCATATGTAAATTTTTTATTTATATTGTTTTTTGTTATATTTAGAAAACTGAATTGATTTCATTTTTTTTTCACATTCCGATTTTCCGATAACGTTCGTTCTCGATTAAATGAGAATTACATTAAAATATGTGGTAAAAATATTTTTTCAGAGCCTACTAACCTATTTTTTTTTCTTTGAGTGAATGAATGAAAAATGTTTCATCAGGTAAATTTTATTAGATGATTGGATGCAATTTTCATTTTCCAACAAATAAATTAGTAGGGGACTAAAAATATTGTGTATTTTTAAATCAATTTTAATTAAAAATTAATTAAAAATTAATTAATCAAAATTTTAATTTTTTAATCAATTTTTTTTAACTGTAATAATTTTTCGTTGATTCGAATAAAACATTTCTCTGTGTGGAATTTTTTCGGTTTAATTTTTAATTATTAATTAATTTATTTATTTTAATAAATCGTTAATTTAAATTTAAAATAATAAATTTTTTTAATTAATTTTTAATTTATTTATTTTTGTTTGAATTAATTAAAAATTCAATTCAATTCAAGAGTGAACTAATTTTTAATATTGCTTTTTGTTACAGGTGAGAGTTTGTGATTATTATTATTATTCGCTTCTACAAAAAGTCGGTAAGTTTTTATTTTTAAATAATGACGCAAGAAGGCGAAAAAGCGATTTAGGTTTTTTTTCATTTTTAATCACTCTGAAAGTTCTTAATTCAAAATTTTTCACATAGAATTATTACTGACCCACTGGAAAATTAAAGCGTACATTAAAGATTTATTTCATTATTAAAAATTTATCTGGAAGCTTTTAAAATGAAAATAAGAAATTGCACATTAAGAACGAGAAAAAAATCAGTAGACATCAGACATGTCAAGAGTGATTTAATCAATTTTCTCCCAAAATAAAATTTTTCCTGCGGTGAAATAAATATGTAATGAAAATTTTTCGGAGAAAATGCTTCTAAATGAATCGACGGTTTCATCCCTGGTGGTTCATTATTAATAAGAATAATAATATTTTGTTAGCCGAGGAAATGATAAATTTATGAGAGGAAAAACAGGAGAGGAGAGAGAGAGTGAGATGATATGAATTATCGATGTGAATAATGCAGTCAATAAATTGTCTTTCGATGTATATAAATATTTTATTTCTCAACTCTCTTTTTTTTGACAAGCAAAGAGAGATCCTCTTATTCTTGATATTGAAGATAGCCGCAAGGAAAATGTATATATATATTTTGATAACGGGAAAAAATGTGGAATTAGTTTAACTTTAACCCCTAAAGTACTTGAGGGGTCGGTTGTGGAAAACGATTCTCTGATGACGTTACCATTCTTGCTTTAAGAGAAAAAGGGAGAAATATTTTTGTCAAGTGTATCACTGTCCCGGCAAAGAAAATAGTTTTGTTTTGCTGACTACATAAGTTTTGTTCAAAAAAGATTCGCGCATCGCATCTTTTTTGATAAATAGTCGCGAAGAGTGAGCATTCCCTCTTGGATTGTATGGACTTTTGCGAACCATTTTTTTTTCCTTTTTCTTTTACCCCTTTTTCGCAGATTATAGCAACGAACTCTCGAAAAAGTTCGAGTTCATAAGTTACAGAGTGAGGCAAGCCAGAAACACCGGTTTCACAAGCTCCTTTTCCGTCACACCTCGGTTAGTCGCTTTCACATCAGCGGAGATTTATCTAAATTTTCCGGAAGATCTCTGGTAATCAGGGAAACGAAGTTAGCCGCAAGAGGCAGCAGCAACTTGCTGGGCCGGTTTTAATTTTTAATAATACATTATTCATAATCGAGGACGACGCGCTTTTCCAGCTTGGAAAAAAGCAGCTCTTCTCTCTCTCTCTTTTCTCTCTTTTCGCCCATTTGTCAGTTCTCTGAAACTCGGCTCTTTAATAATACACCTTCTCTTTTCTCTTACCCATAATTACGTTTCGAGGCTGGTGCTTTCTATATCTTTTTCTTTCGCGAGAAAATGGAAAGGAAGATACGAAGTTCGCGCCACCAGCAGCACCACCACCACCATCGTCATCATTCCTTGCAGGAAGTGCTATTCCAGAGAGTCCACGGCGGAACTTCCTGTCAGAAAGACGCCTAAACTTTTGGCCTTTTGTTTCCTCTTCCTTGGTCTATTTTTTTCTATCTTATATCATTTACTTGTCTCCCCTCCTATTTTTTATTACAAAACATAAATTTTAGAAACTGACAAAATTTTGAATAGTGATTTTCTTGAAAGTTCTACTTTGTTTTAAACAAAAAGTCAGACACGATTTTACTAGTACTAATTACGTATTTTCAGCTAATTCGGATTTAAGGAGTAAATTAATTTTCACAATAACAATTTTTGCATTTTATTACTTGAAATGCAAAAAAAAAGAAAAGAAAAATTAAAAAGAAGGTTTTTACACGGAAAAATGGTGGTTTGAATTCTCCACTTGAGAACGCCAAGGTCACCACCAGGTGGCTAGAGAAATTCCAAGAAGGAACTAAAGTGTCATCTAGCGGTGACCTTGACGTTCTCAGGTGGAGACAAGCATTTTCCTTATTGAATCTCAAAATTTGTGAATTTTTGTAAAATTATTTATAATCAGACATTGAAACTAGAGAGTTCAAAACATTTAAAAAATTTTCGCTAAAATTTCAATTCTCTTTATTTAATATAAACAGTAAAATCTTCACTGAAATTCAGTTTTTAAAAACTTTTAACTTTTAATGCAATTCTTTGTAAAATTTCAATTATCTTCAAAAAAATTTCCTTGTTTCATAATGATTTTCAATATCTACTATTTTTAATAAATTTTTTTTTTTTTTTCAAAAGAATTCAATTAAAAGTAAAAATTAAAAAACATTTACTACAATCTTACGCAAACATTTAAGTATTTTCAAGAAATAAATAAAAATATCCCAAAAATTCAATTATTTACAAATTTTGTTTATAAATTTCTTTGCAATGATTCAATGATATTTTCATATATAATAAAATTTTTACGACATTCAATTATTCTCGTAAATATGAAAATTCTTTATAAGAATTTAATTATTTTCCTAAATGATAAAACTTATTACGGAAATTCAATTATTTTATTACAATTTCAATTAAATGCCTAGAAAAATTTAGTTATTCTTCAAAAATGGCATTATTAAAATTCCTCAAGTAAATTCAATTGTTAAAAAATTTAATTTGCTAAAATTCTTAATGAGATTTCAAGTTCAAGAAACATTCGATCATTTATTAAATTATTAAATTTTGATAGTATTTAAATAAATAATTTTAAAAAATTCAAAATTGATTTAAAATTAAAATTTCAGTGTCAATTTTAGATTAAAAATTAAAATTAAATGTTAATTGCATTAAATCGTAATTTTTTGTAAACAAATAATTTTGAAAAGGTTTTAAATTAAATTCTTTGAAAATCTAAATCTTTCAATTATTTAACTAACAATTCTGTGACATCAATTATTTTTAATAAGTCGAATTACGTACTTTTTAAAAGTCCTTTGAAGTTTTTATTTTCTAATGTATTTTTTATTGAAGAATTTCCAAGTAATTGTAATTTTGAAAAATAGAATTATAAACAAATGAATTTGGAAATTCTTAAAGAACTTATTCAAAAATTTCAAAAAAATCGATTTGAAAAAGAATTTTAGATAAAGACACAAAAAAATGAATTTTTTTCTCAAAAATATTATAATTCTTGGCAGAAATTCAATTATTTTCATACAAATAATATAAAATTGATCACAGAATTTTAATTTTGTTAAATACAATATCGAATTTCTTCAAAAACTAAAATATTTTATTAAAATTCTTCGAAAGAATTGAATCATTTAAATATTTATTCATAAAATTCTTTATGAGAACTGAATTTTAAGAAACATTTAACTATTTAATGAATTATTTATTTTCGTATATTTGATGTCTAGTAGAAATTTATAATCAATTTATATATTTATTTTTATTAAATTAGTTGTAATTAATTATTGTAACTATTAAATTAATGAGGACTTAAAAAAATGTCGAAGAACTTTTTCGAAACTGTAAATTTTAATAAATATTTTTCAACTATTTTTCATTCCACAAATTTTGATTTTCCACGCAGTAAGAAATTTCCGAAATTATATTGATATCGATAAATTTTTCTATGTTTCAAAAACGAATTTTTTTATCCTTCTTTTCCAATTCCGAAAAAGAAATATTTCCTAGAGAACCAAATATTGTTTCGTTGACAATATTGACAACATTGTACATTGTTCGTTTGATAAAAATTTCCAGTTGAAAAATAAAAATTGAAATAGAAATAAAAATAGAAGTAGAAATAGAAATATGGCATTATAGAAATATTTGAAAATCAATATTTATGACTTTTTCTTTAGAGTTTATTTTTGAATGTTAGTAATATGACGTAACGGAAAGTAGTTGCACTTCCTCTTTTTATCATCGTGTGCGGAGTGCAGAAAGAGAGAGGGAGAGAGAGAGAAAAAGAGAGACGCTTAAGTATTCGACAAAAATAGGATATAAAATATTTCCAGAAATCCCAGTTTCAATGGTAAAAATTCAAGGTAGACGCACTGCGACACAGTTCCGCATGAGTCCTACTTTATGCTTTGAGAACATTACATTGTTTTACGGAAATATGTTCATAAAAAACCACGACTTTTACGCGGAGAAAGTAGAATATGGATTTGAAAATTTTATACATATTTCATAAAAGTCCTACTGTGTGCTGTGTGGCATCTTTGCGCGAGCATTCATCGTATGAAAGAGCATTTTTTTTGGGGGGTAAGGGGCGACAAGTTGAAAGCAACTAGGCCGCACGTAGAGTTGGTAAACATGTTAGCTGAGACAATGGGATTTTTATTAGGGAAAATAGTGGGCTCTTTTAGTTTTTTACTCGTTTTTATCTTTCTCCACTTTTTGAATTGCTTAAAAGGATTATTTATTTTTTTCGCTTTCCTTCAGTTGAATAGGGATCAATTTGGTTCAATTGAATTTATTCGCGCTACCGAAGATTTCTTTATTTCATCCTAAACCAAACACAGTTTTTTTAAAGTATTAAATTGATACTAAAGTGGATCAAATTGATGGCAAAAATCTGGATCGATTTTTTATTTGATCTACATTTTTGGTATCAATTCGTTGCCATTTGATACTTTCAAGTTAACTCTGAACCGTTCAAACTTTTCTAAATGCTTCAAGGTGCAACGATTATTCAAAACTAGTTAAAATAACTAAATGATAAATAAATAATAAATAAATAATAAATAAATAATAATTAAATAATAAATAAATAAATAAAAACTAAGTAATAAATAAAGTTTCTTGTTTCATTAACATTAAAAATTAAATTATTCAGAAGAATTCTACTCAAAATCACTATTTTTCTAAATATATTTAGGAAAGTCGTGAAAAAGTCAGAAAATTTTGTCAAAAGTACTGAAACAATATTCAATTTCGAAAATTCATAAGAAAATTCTGAATGTTAGATTCCTCATCATTAAAAAGATTTTATTTATTTCAAACTTTTTCTATTTTTAACAACAATTGAGCTTTACAGATTTTAAAGATACTTTAGGTTTATGAAAAACTTTAATAATTCAAATTCTTATATAATTCGTTATTTTTTTTTAATATACATTTCATTCATTATTAAAAATAATAATGGATTTATGGATAAATTTTACTTAAAACACTAAAAAAATTTAATTTTGGAAAAATTATAAATGATTGCAAAAACTTAATTTTGTTTAAAAGATTTTTAATATTCTTGACAAAATTTCAATAATTTAAAAAATTTTTAACAAAATTTTTGTCAAAATTCAATTATTTAAAAAATTTTTAATAAAATTCTTGACAAAAATTAAATTATTTTCAAAAATTTTTCTCAATTTCATATGAATTCTATTATTTACAAATTTTTTTTATAAATTTCTTTCTTCTTAAAAATAATATTAAAAATCGTCAAACAAAATCAATTATTTCATATTATTAATGTGGTAAAAAATAATGTTATTTTAAAAACCTGAAAAATTTCCATTTCTAAACTGAAAAAATCAGGAACTTTCAAATGAACAAATGCGTGACAACCCTGATCAAGTGTTCAATAAATTTCTCAAGTAAAATAAATAATAAAATAAAAATATTTCTGCCAAAAAGTTAGAATGATAATAATCGTAATATCTTTAAATTATTTGAAAATAACTGAAAATATTATTAAAAAAGTGGGGTATCCAAAAATTGTTTTATTTATTTATTTTTTATTATAATTTCGATAATATAGTTTTTAAAAAACGGAAATTCTGTAAATATTTTTTCAAAATGAATATCAAATTTCTTAATCATAATTTGATTTATAACTTTTTTTTCTACTTAAAACATGTATTTTGTTTATAAATTGTCATTGTGAAGCAGAAAATGTGCAAAATATTTTCTAATTTTAATTTTCCAACTGTTTTTTAATTTTTTTTTAGAAAAAATTAAAAGAATAATTTTTAATCAAAATGACAGCCACGATTTTACTAGTACTAATTACGTATTTTCAGCTATATCGGATTTTGGAAGTAAATTAATTTTCACAATAACAATTTTTGCATTTTATTACTTGAAATGCAAAAAAAAAAAAAGAAAAGAAAAATTAAAAAGAAGGTTTTTACACGGAAAAAATGGTGGTTTAAATTCTCCACTTGAGAACGCCAAGGTCACCACCAGGTGGCTAGAAAAATTCCAAGAAGGAACTAAAGTGTCATCTAGCGGTGACCTTGACGTTCTCAGGTGAAGACAAGCATTTTCCTTATTGAATCTCAAAATTTGCGAATTTTTGTAAAATTATTTATAATCAGACATTGAAACTAGAGAGTTCAAAACATTAAAAAAATTCTCGTTTAAATTTCAATTATCCTTATAAATATATAAATAATAAAATTCTTCTCTGAAATTCAATTGTTTTTTAAAATTTTTAATTTTTAATGCAATTCTTTGTAAAATTTCAATTATCTACAAAACAATTTCCTTGTTTCATAATGATTTTCAATATCTACTATTTTTAATAAATTTTTTCAAAAGAATTCAATTAAAAGTAAAAATTAAAAAAAACATTTACTACAATCTTACGCAAACATTTAAGTATTTTCAAAAAAGCAATAGAAATATCCCAAGAATTCAATTATTTACAAATTTTTTTTATAAATTTCTTCGCAATAATTTAATGATAAAATTGTTTTATTTATTTATTTTTAATTATAATTTCGATATTATAGTTTTTATCAAATTTCTTAATCATAATTTGATTTATAACTTTTTTTTCTACTTAAAACTTGTACTTTGTTTATAAATTGTCATTGAGAAGCAGAAAATGTTCAAAATATTTTCTAATTTTAATTTTCCAAGTGTTTTTTAATTTTTTTTTTTTAGAAAAAAATGAAAAGATTAATTATCTAGTCCTAAAATGTTTGTTACAAAGTGCTAATTTTTCTAGAAAGAAGCGTAGTATTGAAAAATACGATTAATAATTTTTGTAGATTAATAAAAATAGTTTTCTATTATTTGAAAAATAAAAATAATATTTTTAAATAAAATAAATAAATACTTATTATTAAATTTAAAAAGTAAGAGTGAAAAATATAGAAAAATAATGTTACCTTTGAAAACATATCAAAAAAACAAAAACATAATCATGACTAACTTCAGGTGTGGACAGAATAAATTAATACGACGATTATTATTTTTCAAAGGGGCAAAGTATTTTTTTCTTTATAAATTACAAGGCAAGAACCACTTTTAAAGTATTAAGTACAGTGAAAATTGAACCCCAATGGAAATGGTGAATTTTGATGAAAAATTAGGATTGCAATTGCGGCAAATTCTTTTCTCGTTGATGATGCATTTTTGAGGATTTGAAGAGACACGCAAGAATTCCACTGTTGGAGTGCTTAAAAGATTACCGTTAACGAGTCGAAAGGTAGATTCGGGATGGACCTCATTTCAAGCACGTTCACCATATTACGAAGACTATCATCATAGCGAGATCATGAAGAAGGTATTAGCAGTTTACTCAACCTATCTCGTTCGAGACCATAAAGGTCTTAGCACTTTGGAAGATTATTGCCAGAGAGGAGAGAGAGAGAGAGAGACATCGAGTGTCTAGCAAGCAACTCTATGGGGGACAATGTTGTATCAAAGTCTAAGACAGTACCAATAAGGTGACATCTACGTGACATATAATCTAGCTGAAATTCTCAATTTCTCTCTAAAACACACACACACACAGAGAGACTCACTTCGTGTACGGCGCACAAATAAGGAAGTTGTATATGGATATATATTGGATATTTTATAATGGGTTGTATAGTGAGACAAGAGTTGTAGAACATGGTAGCAGAATGGTGACAAGTGTTCGATCTCTCGACGTATCATTGAAGCGGAACACGGGTAAAATTTTACTGCCATCATTGACGATATTATTGGCGATGAAAACGGATATGAGCATCGTTTCCTTGAAAGCCTTGGATGAATCCTTACGAAGACATTGGAACGATAAAGGATTTAATCTCCGGCAAAATCGCCATCGCTTCATTACAAGGATCCGGTCATTTCAGTCTAATAGTCTATCTAGTTAGTGCTCACGATTGGATGGAATATTACTTTTCGCATTAAGAAATCAAATAGCAAGTGCGTTTCGCTTTTTCACTCTCTATATTTTTTTTAATTGGAGAAATATTTCAATTTACATATTCTCTTACTCTCTAAATTTCAATAAGCGAAATTTCACTGTTTCACAGCGATAAATATACAACTAATTCCAAAAAGCGTGTATACGCTAATTAATCAGTGAAATTTATCACCATTTTTTGCAGACATTGTAATGGATGATATGGAGTCAGATTGTTTATATTTATTAAAGAACAATTTTAATTGTATTCCTCATTTTTACTTTAGATATGTTGATGACACTCTCTTATGTGTTCACAAAGATCATGTTCAACTTGTTATTGATACTTTTCATTCCTTTAATACTCATCTTAATTTTACTTATGAATTAGAAGATAATAATAAAATTAATTTCTTAGACATGACTTTAATTAAAAATAATAATCATCTCATTACTAATTGGTACCAAAAACCAACTTCATCGAACAGAATAATAAATTACGACTCCAATCATCCAATCCAACAAAAAAAGAACATCGTGTACAATTTGTATGACAGGGCTATTTTGTTATCTCATGAATCTTTTCATAAGGAAAATATTAGTAAAGTTAATGCTTTTTTAAAAAACAACAATTATCCATCAGAATTTATCAAAAAACATATAAAAGTGCGGTCTTTCATGGTACAAAAAAGAATATCAAATAACATACAATCAAACAATACTTCTTCGATTTATCGTCGATTACCAAAAATTTGTATTCCTTATAATAACAATTACTTCAAGTTATCTAATATCTTGAAAAAATATAACTTATTATCGATTCCGATTGTTCAAAAAACTTTAACTTCTGTTGTAAAATTAGGAAAAGACCTTACAGATAAGTGGGATAGATCTGGTATTGTCTACAAGTTCAATTGTAATGATTGCAATGCAACATATATTGGTGAATCGAAACGTACTTTAAAAAAGCGAATCGACGAACACAAAAAGAATAAAAATTTGGATTCAGTTGTGAATAAGCACAAGAAGGATTATGGTCATTCTTTCAATTTTGATGACGTGCAAATTTTAGACAATGAAACTTCTCATAAAAAAAGATTAGTTTCGGAAATGATTCACATTAAATGTAATGATTTTACTATTAACAGGAAGGAAGATACACAATTTCTTAGTAATGCATATTTTCCTTTACTGAATAAATTGAAAGAGTGATCATTTTCATAATATTTCGACTCGCGGTCATTGAACTCGTCACCTGTATATAATATGAAGATTGTTGTTTTAAGCAGTTAGTCTGACTAATCACTCATTGAAAAATGTTCGTGATTTTTAATTTTAAAATTTTATTTTTCCGTCTAGTCCTTTTTATTTATTTTTATAATTATTTTGAGTTTGACCAACAGTTTATGTAATTTTACAAATAGGTAAATAACTTTGAATTTGTTTAAACTTATATTTTTTATATTATTTTTGTAAATTATTTTATGTGACTTGTGAATTTGTTTATTAAAGTGACCTGATGATGATGGCGAACCAGTCCATCGAAACGTTGTCAACAAAATGAATATTTATTGTTTCATTTAATTATTTCTTCCTTGAATCGAACAAATATTATTTATTAGAAATTTAACTAATTTTTTGCTGATTTTACTGTTCTGACGAAACTTCACATTTATTTCAACATGATCTTCAAGTTTTGAATGTTGAAATCAAAATATTTTTTTTACAAACTAATTTTGCAATATAAAATGAAAACTTATTTACACTTTTTAATTAGTAAACCATTAACTTGAAAGTATCAAACTGCAACGAATTCATTACAAAAAAAAAGTGTATCAAATCATTTGTGTACTTTTAGAGTTTTTATAGCTACAAAAATCTACTATTTTTTTTAGAATTTCCTAGCTACTTTAAAATTTTAAGTCCCTAGTAATAGAAATCAAGCAACTATTCTAAAAAATTATAATCAAATTCTTTAAAACAATTCAATTTAAAATTTCAAAAAATATTTGAAATTCAATTATTTTCAATATCTACTGTTTTTATAAGATTTTGCAAAAGAATTCAACTATTTAAATAAAAAAAGTTAATAAAATTCAATTAAATTCATAAATCATAAAATTTCCACAGGAATTCAATTACATAATTTATTTCAATTAAAAATTAATTTATTTTAATTACATGCAAAAATTTTAATACAATTTTTCCCAATAATTGCAAATACTTTCACTAATAATAGCATTTTTCATGAAAATTTAATTAGAAAAAAGTTTTGATAAAATTCTAAGCAAAAATTCAATTATTTTTAGAAATAATAAAACACATCGTTGAATTTCAAAAATTCAAATTAATTAATCGAAAAGTTAAATTATTTACAAAAATAAAGTTTTCCACAAGAATTCAATTATTAAAAATATAATTTTTATAATATTTACTATTTTTCGAAAAATATAATTATTTAAAACAATGTTGATAAAATTCTTTTGATGAATTCGATTATTTTCAAAAATAAAAAAATTTTTCACAAAAATTAAACACTTTTTAAACATTTAAATAATATTTTGTTAGAATAATCTTGTAAAGAATTCGATTATTTTGAAAAAGAACAAAATTGTTCACAAAAATTTAATTCTTTTTAAACATTTTAATTAAATTTTTAAGAATATTTCAATTATTGTCATAAATATTACGATTCTTCTCAGGAAGTCAATTATTTTTCAAAACTTTAATAAAATTCTTAGAAACTGTTTAATTATTTTTATAAATAATAAAATGCGTCGGACGATTTCATTTATTTTTAATACAAATTTACAGGAATCCATCAAAAAATGTAATTATTCTTTAAAATTTAATTTCAATTCTCCGAAAAAATCAGTTATTAAAAAGAGTGTTTTTTTTTAAATTCTTTGGAAGAATTCAACTATTTACAAATAATATTAGAAATGTTCACAAGAATTCTGTTATTTTTAAATATTACATTTTTTTTGGATACAAAAAATTATTTTAAATACCATTTTAATGAAATATTTTCGAAATAATTAAATTATTCCTTTAAATTTTAATAAAATTTATCACAAATTTCTATTATTTGAATAAATGATGCTTTGAAAGAATTCACTTATTAAAGATAATTACAAAATTATTCTCAAAAAATCAGTTGTTTGGATACATTTTAATAAAATTCTTCGCAAAATTAAATTATTTTGATAAATAACAAGATTCATAAGAAGAATTCAAATATTTTTAAAAGAAATAAATTTCTTCTTGGAAATTCAATTATTTAAAAAAATTCTAATAAAATTGTTCTCGAGAATTCGATTATTGACAAAAAATTTTATTGAATTGCTTTTAAATTTTTCAGTATTTTTAAATACTTTTCGCAATTAAATGATTTTCAACAATTACTATTTTCATGAAACTTCCGAACCTAATTCAATTATTTAAAAATTTATTGTAAAAATATTAGTAAGAAATCAATTATTTTCATGAATAATAAAAATTTCTCAAGAATTTAATTGTTTATATTAGAATTTTCATAAAATTAGTGGAAAAAAATCAATAATTTAATAAATTAAAAAAAATTCTTTTACAAATAATAAATTAGAATTATAAATATTTAAATTCTTTCCTGAATTCTAAAATTTCTTGCAGGAATTCAGTTTATTAGTAGAATAAGAAAGAAGTAATTATTATTTTTGATGAAAATTTGGAAAATGTGAAAAAATAAGAGATAAGGAATGGTATTTTTTGTCCATTTTGTAAAGTGAGTGTTTTTTTTTGTAGTCATGTTTAATTTTTCGATGGCTACTTTTTCGAATTAAATAATAAATTTTTTAAAATTTACTATTTTTTTAGTTCACAAGCTCCCTTTTGCTACTTTTCTAAAACCTTCTTTATCGAGTGCGACGTCTGCGATATCTTCATTTAATTCAGATTTAGGGAGTTAAATTTTTTTTATTTAAATGTTTTCAAACAAAATTGTTACTTGTATAAATAATTGAAAAATTGTGGCATGTGGAGAATTTATTCATTTGTGTCCAGCTGCGCGTACATTGGGGAAAAAAAGAGCTGAATTGTTCGAACGATAATATTGTGTATATATACAACATTTTTTTTTTGTTTTGCAGAGTTGTGTAAAACTTCTCTTAAATCTTTTAATCCGTGCAATTTTTCGTTTGCGCGTCAAACGGTTAACAAGATAAAAACAGCTTTGTTAGATTTGTGATGCATTAAAAAAATATTGTTTATTTTAGTCAATTATTTCGTTATGCAACATGTGGTTCGTTTTAATGGAAATTGATATAGATAATGGAGAAAAGTTAGTTAAGTACTTCAATTTTCACATTATTATATGCCAAATTTAAAAGTCTTTCTGCTTTCAACATCAAACATTAAAGTTCATGTAACGTTTATGATTAAAGACAGAGAGAAATTTTTTTCTCCTTGAATATTATCAAATTTTTTTTATTTACAAATTTTTCTTTTCTAAACTTAGTTCTTGTTGTAGAATTTAATAATTTTTTTTTAAAGTGGTAATAAAAAAGGGATGTAAAATATTTTTTTATACAAAAAGTTCTTGGTTTTCAAAATTGTTTTTTATTTTTATAAAAACCTTCTTTTTGAGAATAAAAAAATGAAAATTATATTATTCTTAAAAAGCAGGTTCGAATCAAAAGAAAATGGTGGTTTAAGTTCGCCACTTGAGAACGCCAAGGTCACCACCAGGTTGCGGGGGAAATTCCAAGAAGGAACTCAAGTGCCATCTAGCGGTGACCTTGGCGTTCTCAGGTGGAGAATAGCATTCTCCATATTCAATCTCAAAATGTTCGAAATTTTAGTTTCAGAATTAATTTTATTTTATTTTATTAATTGTTTTTTCAATTATTAATTTTATTTTATAAATTGATATTTGAAAACTCGAACTTAAGAAATGGTAAAATTTATAAATACGTTTACAAAAATAGTAGCTAAATAGTTATATTTGGTGAAAAGTGTCTGATACAAATTTTTAAAATTTTATTTCGCTTTACAAAAAAAGCATCACGAGTTTTTGGTAAAAATTAATAATGAACGCGGGGTAAAAATGTAATTTTAATATCAATTTGCATATTTACGTTGATATTTATCGATGTGTACATATATAATAGATATGCTCACACAATAGCATTCTCTATTTTTCCATTCAGGTCGGGGATAATGCAGAATCGCGTTTTCGAATCGAGGGAAGATAGATTATATGAAAAAACTGTTCGATTGTTGGAGAGGAAGGAAATTCATTGAATTTTCGGGCACGTGTCCGCCGGTGAACGATCGTCGGCTTCTGTTGTGAATAAAATAAAATCGAACGAGCTGGTCATGCACGTTGTACCAAAAGGGGGAGGAAAACAGGAGGAGGTGGTGATGGTGGTGGTAGTGGAGGAGGTAAAGGCAAACGGTGATGCGTTTGGCATTTGAGTGACTCGCTCACCCAATCCACAAAAAAAAAGAAAAATAAATAAAAAAGATTCGAGTACAAAAAAAATCGGTATTACGAAATAGCCACCAATTCCACATTTGAATTAGTCCGTTAGAGAAAGTTTGTTAAATCAATTATTCAGCCGTCACGAAAACAAATGGATTGCATTGCCCTTTCAACTTGAACACTGGAAAATGACATTTAGAATTCAATCTTGTGTCCGACTTAATTACAGTTGGCTGAAACAAAAATAAAAAGAATTTTTTTTTGTTACTCGGGGAAATTATCTTTTATAGAGCTGAGCGCAGGTAAATTCGTTAGAGTTCATTAGTTATTTTTTTCGGACAAATTGGTATTGAATGTTGAACAAGAGGTATTTTTTAGTCGGATTTATTCGCGTAAGATTTAATAGAAATTTTTTTTTGTTTTAAATATTGTTAAAAATGAAATAATAAAATCTACTATTTGTTATACTTTTTTGAGGATTTATTGTTTGGTAAACATTTTTTTATATTTGTGACACTAAAAATTGTTTTATTTTGTTTTCTTTGGAAATTTTAATAATTTTAAATTCGCTGAAAGTTAGAATAAAAAATTTAATTTGAAAAATTTTTTAAAAATGCTGAGAAACGATTAAATTATTTTCAAAAAATTTTCAATATTTAATTATTTTCAATATCTACTGTTTTAATAAAATTTCCCAAAAAGAATTCAATTATATCGAAGAAATCTAAAATTCTTCGCAAACATTCGATTACTTTCATAAATGATATAAGTTTTACAAGAGATTGATTATTTAAAAAATTAAAATACAATTTTCATTCAATTTTTTAAATTTTTTCCAAAAAAATCGATTATTAAAAAAAAGGTTATAAAATTCTTCGCTGGATTTCAATTACTTTCATTGAAACTTTAATAAAACTTCTTGAAATAATTCAATTGTTTTCAGAAATTTTATAAAAGTCAACCCTAAAAATTAAATTATTTATTTATTTTCATTAAAATTGTAGGTAAATTCATCAAAAGAATTTTGTAAAAATGCAATTATTCTCATGAACAATAAAATTCCTGTGGAAATTTAATTTTATTCATAAATAACAAAATACTTTAGAAAGGTTAAATTATTTTTCGAATATAATTTTAATCAAATTTGTAACAGAAAGAGAAAATTTTCTTATTAATAGTAATATAATCTTTCGACAAGAATTCATTTATTTTAAATACAATTTTTGGTACGTTTTGTGAAAAAAATCAATTTTTTAAAAAAAGTTCACAAGAATTTAATAATTTTTATAAACGATAAAAAGTTTCGTTAAATTTTAATAGTCTTTGATTCAATTTTTAATGAATTACAAAAAATACAATTACTCTTAAAAATTTTATTAAAATTCATCAAAATAATGTAATTCAATAAATTTAATTATTTAATTATTTTCTCATAAATAATACAATTCTTTTGGAAATTCAAATATATGTTTATAAATAATAAAATATTTTACATAAATTCAATTATTTTTCGAATAGAATTTTAATACAATTCTTCACAGAAATAAAAAGGTTTTTAACAAATAGTAATAAAATTTTGACAAGAATTCATTTATTTTTAATACAATTTTTGTTACATTTTTCAATCAAAATAAAATTTTTAAAAGAAATTCTACAAAATTCCCCACAAGAATTTAATAATTTTTATAAATAATACAAGTTTTCGTTGAATTTGAATTGTGTTTAATATAATTTGTAATGAATTACAGACAAATACAATTATTCCTAAAATTATTATTATTATTAAAATTCTTCAAAATAACTTAATGTAATAAATTTAATAATTTAATTATTCTTATAAACAATAAAATTCTTTTAGAAATTCAATTATTTTCATAAATAATTAAATACCTCACATAAGTTTAATTATTTTGAAAATATAATTTTAATAAAATTCTTTTTAGTAAATTATTAAATATTGACCAAATTCAATTATTCGAAATAAAAGTTTGAATGTATTTTTCGAAAAAAATCAGTAATTAAAAAAAATTTGTGTAACTTTCTTCGCAAGAATTTAATTATTTTCATAAATAATAAAAATTATCACCGAATTTCAATTGTTTTTATTTTTGAATACAATTTTAAACTAATTCCCAAAAAACACAATTACACGGAAAAAAATAGTTCACGAATCTCTCGTGAACTAGTATATCACTTTTGGATGGGACACAAAATTTCAAAATTTTCATTCACTTTTGATTAGAAATGGCGAACGTCAACGAAAAACTGAAACAAAGTTAATGAATTTTTGATGAACGTGTTAAGGATGAGTAGTTCGTCAAAAGTAGAGGTACAAGTTGACGAAAAAGTCGTGAACTCGCGAGTCTCAGTAGTATGCGCAGTTCGCAATGCGCATCAAATATGGCTGATCAAGAATTCATCTGTCATAATTCAGTCGGTGTCATCAGTGTTTACACTCGGACAAATTCTTTGTTTGATTAAATTTATTATTTAGAATCAATGTTTTTATTATTCATTGAATATTTTTGTGTGCTAATTTCTTTTGTGAAACAAATAATTCATAAAATAAATTAGAAGTTACGACAAGGATCGTTTTATACTTTGCACGGTCCTGAGTTTTGTAGCAGACAACAGCAGACAAAGCTAATCGTGTCGTTTGAAGGAGTACTGTCAGTGTATATAGATTTAGCCGTGTTGGTTAGTTGTTAGGAATATTATTAGGGTACTAGGTTCGAATCCCGTGAAGCGAGTTGCGAATTTTAATAGCGATAAAATTGTGTATTCTGTGTAGTTGGGTGCGTATAGGCGTCAAGTTATCAAATTAAGTGAAATACTATCAAAAAAGTAGTGTCTAGAAATTATTTTTTTTTGTTTTTAACATTTTTTAAAAGTTCACGAATTTTTCGTCAACTTTGACGAAAAGTTCAGAAACCGTACTACGTTTCTAGTGAAGGAGTTGATGAAATTTTGATGAACTGTGTTTATAGATTTTGAAGAATTTTGTGTCCCATCCAAAAGTGATATACTAGTTCACGAGATATTCGTGAACTTTTTTTTTCCGTGTACTCTTAAATATTTTATTAAATTTTTTTCATAATAATTTAGTTCAATAAATTATTTATCTTTTTATGTAAATAAGTATAAATAATTAAACTTTATTAGAACTTTCAAATAATAAATGATTTAAAAATAAATTTTTGTTTGGAAATTTTTAATAATATTTGAATATTAGAAACTTTATATTTTGAATTTTTAGAAGTTTTCTTATTATAACTTTTAGGAATTTACAGAAATTTTTTTAAAAAGATTTTTAAATTGAATTCTTCGAAATTTTAATTGTTGCAAAAGTGATTAATATATTTATTTTTATTTGAAATATTTATTAATTATTTTAATTTTGTTTGAACATTGAAAATTTTTTTATCTTTTCAATTTATTATATTTCTAAATCTATTAAATTAGAGAGAGAAAGAGGGAATGGAGTGAGAATTTGTCCGTAAATGATTTCAAACATTCAATATAAATGATCTGTATTTTTGATTAAGGGACGCAAGGTGATGGATATTTCTGTAAATATGATGAAGGAACATTTTTCCTCGTATGAACGATTAGGAAATGAACACTGGAATTATGATGGGGAAAACCTGTGACTGAGGGTTGGTAAAATATCGAAGAAAAAGATAGATGTATTGAGGAGAATTTATTATAAAACTGACAAAACTGTCTGGTGACTTAGGGGTTGTCCGTAAAATGCGTTACCAATTTAGAGACAGAGAGAGAGAAAAGGGGGAAAAAGGAAAATTTTTTTTTTTTTTGATAGTAATTTAATAAAAATTGTTTTATTGTATAGAAAAGAAAATCTTCTTCAATTTATTTATTAATATTTTTTCAATTATTACAATAAATTTCTTGGCGCTCTAAAAAAATTATAAAGTTTCCAAGTGTGATATATTGATTTAACTTTTATTGCGAACAGTATTTATAAAAATATTTCCAATGAAAAATATATTCTTCTTTTTGAACGTTCGAAACTTGTAGATAACATAGTTCAGTTATTTCTGTATTTTTTCGTACAAATAAAAAATGAACGAAATATTTTCTCTTTAAAAATACAAATCGAAAATTATAATAAAAATCGAGGAGAATTTGACAGTTTGAACTTGAAAATTTTATAAATAATTTTCTATAATACCTATCGCGGGATTATTTACAATAATTTTTGAATTTAAAAAAGAAAGTATAAAATTAAATAAATAAAAATAAAAAAATAATTTCGTTCACTTAACGTTGACAATAATTTTGCCAAGTTAAAGTGTGTGAAAATCTCAAAAACCGGGTAACATACTTTTCGTTCCAATTTTTTTTTTTCAAAATCAATTCGCACTCAATGTTTGTTTCGCAACTTTTTTCTGTCTGAAATGTTCGTCAAAAAAAAAATCTATATTCTTTTATTTTGATTTCAATATATATGTATATATCGGATTTCAAAGAGTTTTTCCAATCCTTTACATTTGCGCTAACAAGGGCGCGCATCTCCCTTGCTTCATGTGCATTCACCTCGTACAGTCAATATTTCCTTTTTCCATGACATTTATCTTGTTTCAAAATAAATTGATGGTGCTTTGAAAAGAATTGACGACATCGATAATTGACGGTTTGCCATTGTTTTTTCGCCTAGCTTTATCAGAAAGTAACGATTGCTCGCGATATAAAGTAATCTGAAATCAAAGCAATTTGGTTTAAAAAAAAAAAATTTTTTTATTTTTATTTTTTGTTGAAAGAAGAGAGAGAAAGAGTGAGGGAGAGGGGAGGTTAACAAAGTATTGACAATGAATGTGATATTACGATAAATACCGTTTTTTGTAGGTAACATTTTGTGTGCTACATGTTTTCAATGTAAATGAATAGGCAAAGGGTTTCACTCTGTAACGGATTATTTTCAATGTGGAGAATGGTATAAATTTAGGAATTTAAAAAAAAATACACAATTTTTATGTTTTTTGTAAATTTGTATTGCAAGTTTCTCCGATTTATTCGTTTTTTTATTTTCGAATAAATTTAATTTATTTTCTAATAAATTTATTTTATTCTCTACAAAATTTATTTTTTTCTCTGCAAACTTTATTTTATTTTCTACAAAATTTATTTTTTTCTCTGCAAACTTTATTTTATTTTCTACAAAAAATTTTTTTTTTCTCTGCAAACTTTATTTTATTTTCTACAAAAATTCTTTTTTTTTCTAGTAAATTTATTTTTTTTTCTATGCCCCTAAAGTTCTGAACTTTCAAATAAACGAATCTTTTAATTCTACTTTTTTCTTATGTTTCTATTTTGGTAGAAAATATCAATTTACAAATAAAAAAATTAAATTATTTTTTTAATATTTGTGTTAAATTTTATTTAATTGTCATTTAAGGATAATAATATTGGAAAATATTGAAAATAAAAAAAAATTTCGTTCATTTGAACGTTCAAAACTTTAGAGACATTTTTTTCTAGTAATTTTATTTTCTAGAAAAATTTATTTTTTTCTAGTAAATTTATTTTCTACAAAAATTTATTTTTTAATATATTTTTTTACGAATTTGTTTTATTTTTCAAAGGAAAATTAATGTGTTCTATGTAAGAGTGTATTTTTTTTTCATTCTAGAGAAAAAAGTTTGTTTAATACTTTGCTAACTATATGAAGATTCGACAATAAGTATTCTTCTCGTTGAGCCTCTTAAAAAACAATTTTTTTTTGTTATACTTCTTGCTTACTTAATTCCTGTTTTCAAACTTATAGTTTCGTCGAGTTGATGTATACAGAACAAGAAGTTTTCTAAAAGTTAAGTTAAGTTGAAAGTATAGTTAAGCACTTTTTGCTTTTTTTTGTAAGACTCGAATTTTTATATTGGCTTAGTTTGGAAATTAGTTCTGCAAATTTTATCTGCTGATAATAATAAACTAAGGTGCCTCTTTATGGCTGTTTTGAATTTAAATATTTTGTAAACTAATAATAATTGCGTCGTATTTACTAATTGGGTCCAAAAAATGTTCAATTTTGATTTTATTTAATTATTCTAAATAATTTAGATATTATTATTATTATTATTATTATTATTTATATTTTTACGCAAGGAATGCAATTTTTTAAATGCGACGATTTTAAATCTTCTGAAATTTAAATATTTCTATGATGAAAATTACAATCGCTCTTTTAGAATTCAATTATTTTTCCGCGATTTGAAAGAAACGTGAAAAAAAATTCAATTTCTAAATACTTTTTGTTAATAAGAGTGGAATTTCTACTTTGTTTCTGTTTTCTGTTTTAAAAAATAGTTTCTCGTTTTTTCCTAATAGGGCAGCTCAATTTTTATGTTTTCTATTTTCCATTATGTGAAAATAGACAAAAACATCAATTTTTACTATATTGAATTTAAATTTGCTACAGCAAAGTTTAAATTGAAAAATCGTTTCCCTCATTCGCAAGCAACGAACATTTCTCGAATTTTCATTTTCCAATAAAAGTTTAATTTCGAAAAATTTTATTGTCTAATGACTTTAAATTTCCAATAGAAAGTTCAATTTGAAACTAACGAAATCGCTTTTTGTCAATCGAGAGCAATTTCGAAGAGGTTGTGTGCACTTTTTTTTGTAATCAATCAAAATTATTTTGTCAATAGCAGGCATTTTTCAATAATTCTTTTCGAAAAGTGATTTTATTGGAAATGATTCGAAAGTTTAAAAGCTCATTAGAAAATTATTCTTCCCTTCACTCTGACGGAGTTTAATTTATACTTGGGTTTTCATTTGCACTGTCACTGTTTATTTACACTTTCACTGTTATTTTGAAAATAAAAAATAAAAATTGACTATTAATTTTCACTTTTATTTCCATTTGGACAGAATTTTTATTTTTTACTTTCAATTTGCTCTTTTACTTTTGCTTCTTTTACTTGGAAAATAAAAAATTTAAGGAAGCTGAAGTCCACAACGTTGATCAACGAAAAAAATGTTCACTAACTAAATTAATTAAAAATAATGCATTAATATTGACACAAAAATATTTAAACAAAAAGATTGAAGTTTATGTTTTTTGATAACAATTGTTGAACAATAAAATATTAAATTAAAAATAATATCTTATTGCATTAAACAAATGTTTTTCGTTGATAAACATTGTGGACTTCAACTTCTTAAAATTTATCAAGACCCTAAAGTTCTGAACGTTCAATAATGAACGAAATTTATTTAGTTCTTTTACAAATTAAATTTTTATTGCAATTATTTTGCGTTACTATTTAAAAAAATTAATTACTTAGTTTCAAAACATAGATATTTTAGTTTTTAAATTTGTTTGTGATTAGTAATTTATAAAAATATATTCAGTCAAAAATATTTCGTTAATTTCAACGTTCAAAACTTGGGGATCATAATTTATCGAAGAGAAAGTGAATTTTAATTTTTTTCATTGTCGGTTTTTTATTTTCACTCTCATTTTCCACATCCAATTTGAGTTTGTGAGTAAAAAAAAGTGAAAATCTATCAAATTGAAAATAAATTTTAAGGTGAAATAAGTGAAAATAACAGTCTATGGAAAATTAGAAACAATCAGTAATTTTGACAAAAGAATTTTTACAATTTTATTTCGACAAAAGATTTAGATTATTTTAACATTGAGATATTATATTTACTATAAAAAATTGAAAATACTAAAAATAGTAAAAAAAATAAAAATTCTAAAAATACTGAAAATACTAAAACTACTAGACGGGAAAAAATATTTACTTGGAACAGCTGCAAATTTCGATGGATTAGCCAAATGTTTAGTTGTTTTAATTAACATTTTCGTTATTTTAGAAAAACTTATCGCTGTTTTAGGTAAAAAAAATTTTTCATGGCAAAAGAATTTTTCCATTTGGAAATATTTTATTTTCACTTGTGATGGTAGTAACATTATTTGGGGTGGGAAAAATTGGAAAAAAAATAATATTGACACTATTGGAGCAAATTCTTTCTGTCAGCATATATAATACATTATAGCTCAATTTAACAAGAAAAATGACTGACTCGACTTTGGCTGCATCACTTTTCAGCGTAATATCCCATATAAAAACCGGAACGGTCTTATGCCCTTCACATCGAATATTAATGCCAAGAAGTGAAGCGCATCAGCGTTCACGTTTGCTGCCGGAATTATAAGATACCGAAAGAGGAAATGTTCTTCGACTCTTTCTCTCTCTCTCTCACTCTCTCTATACGTTTCTTGTCGAGTTGGAGAGGCATTTTTCTTCCTGTCATATATTTATTCGACTCTCAATATACATTTCTCGATATATGCGTATTCGCCCGAGAAACATGAAAGAAATTTGAAAGCCCCTCTTTAAGGATCGAAAAGTAGCATAGAGAGAGAGAAAGAGAGAAAAAGAGGGAGGGGGATATGATGTACAAGTGGAAAACAAGTTTTAGGGGTTTTTCCGAGGGGGAAGGACGAGACTCGCAATAAGACATCCAAGTTGTGGATGGGACAGGATATTGGAACCGGATTACATATTAGTCGTTTCCTGGGATCTAAGCTGCCGGTTTTTCGGACTGAAACGTTTGCAGGAAATTAAATTTATCCGGATATCTGCGAAACATGTCTCATCCGAAAAGTTTTTGTGTTAGAAAAATATTGTTGCGAGTCGAAAAGTTTTGTTATTGACTTTTTCTCTCCGTGACTAGTTGGAAATTTTTATGTTGGCAGTAATTTTCATTTTCATTAATTATTAAATGTTTATGAAGTTAACTTGACAAAAAAAAATTGTTCACTGTTTTTCTTCATTGAATTCACACAAAAAAAAACCGATTAAAAGTGTTCCTTCTCTTCTAATTCGTTTTTTGAATTAAGTTTGAAGTCCACAACGTTAATCAACGAAAAAATATTGTTCACTAAATAAATTCATTAAAAATATTGCTTTAATATTGAAAAAAAAATTTAAACAAAAAAATTGATGTCTATGTTCTGATAATAATTGTTGTACAATTAAATATTAACTTAAAAATAATATTTTATTGCATTTAATAAATTTTTTTCGTTAATAAACGTTGTGGACTTCAACTTCGTTTTTTTGACTCAATTTACTATTCTTAGCAAAATTTCAGGGCATGGGGTAAATTTCTCTCGAAAAAAGTAGTTTTCCTTGTGTCGTATCAGAATTATTTAAAATACGTTTCTACAAAAATTTTCCAAAAAAACTAATAATTTAAAAGAAAAATTACGAAGTTGAAGTCCATAACGTTTATCAACGCGAAAAACAATTATTTAATGCTTCTAAATATTATTTTTAATTTAATATTTAATTGTAAAATAATTATTATCAAAATATAAACATAAATCTTTTTTTCCCAATATTTTTGTCTCTATATTGCAGCGTCGTTTTTAATTAATTTACTAAGTGTATTGTTTTTTCGTTAATTAACGTTGTGAATTTCAACTTAGTGAAAAATTAAGAAATTTCTTTGTAAAAATTCAATTATTTCTAGAAATAAAACTATTTAGGGAAATTCAATTATTTACACAAATTTTAACAAAACTTTTTTCCAAGATTTCAAATTTGGCTACAGTTTTGAATGTTCAAATGAATGAAATTTTTTTCTCGTTAATTTTTTCAGAAAATTACTATTTAAAAAAGGAAAATAATGGAAATTAAACAATATTTAGTTTAGAATTAAATTGTTTTTATTGAGAAAATAATTTTTTTGTTAAGAAATACAAAATAGAAGAAGTAAAAAAAATATTTTTGTTCATTTGAACGTTCGAAACTTTAGGAACATAGATTTCAGTTTTTTTTACGAACAATAAAATTTAATTTATTAAAATATAAAATAATAATAATAATTTAATAAAATTCGAATAAAATGCTTCACAAGAATTCAATTATTCTTATAAATAATAAAATTCATGGCAGAATTTCAATGATGCTGAAGTCCACAACGTTTTTAAAAACGAAAACAAAAAAATAATCGTATGCTATTTTTATTTTTGATTGTACATTATGTTATTTTTTAATAACTTATTATGTTATTTTTTAATAACTTTATCCTTAGTGACAATTAATTTCTTAAAAATTAAGGCAAATGAAAATTAGAAATGAATTGAAATTGAAAAAAATTATTTTTTGATTTTTCGTTTTTAAAAACGTTGCGGACTTCAGCTTCGTGAATTTCAATTATTTTTAAAACAATCTTGAATAAATTCATCGAAAAATGCAATTTTTCCTAAAAACTGTATTAAACTTCTTTAACTGAATTCAATTGAAAAGAAATATTTCATTATTCAATAAATTATTTATTTTTTGCATTAAATAATTGAATTCTCAAAGAATTTTCTAATAAGAATTCAAGAATTGATTTTTATGAAAATTTTTGATAAGACTTAAATATATTAGCAATTTTTTTTTTAATTTAAAACACTGAAAGCTCTTTTTTTCTATTTTTTCCTGAAGATTTGCTGGTAGTTGAAATAAAAAAAAATTTGTTATATAAATTCTTTTAAAAGATTTAATTTCTTTTCAATATGTATTATTTTTAATAAAATCCCCTAAAAGAAACAACTTTTTTGTAAAATTGTTCTTTGCAAACATTTAATTATTTTTATAGTCAATCAATTTTCCACACAAATTTTAATTATTTAAAATACTATTTTCAGGAAATTTTTCTAAAAAAAAACTATTTTTTTAAAATGAATTTTATAAAATTCTTCACAAGAATTCATTTATTTTAACAACGAAATAAATTTTAATTTTCAGGGAATTTTTCTAAAGGAAAACATTTTTTTTTAAATGAATTTTATACAATTCTTCGGAAGAATTAATTTATTTTAACAACGAAATAAATTTTAATTTTCAGGGAATTTTTCTAAAGGAAAACTTTTTTTTTAAATGTAATTTATAAAATTCTTCGAAAGAATTCATTTATTTTGACAACGAAATAAATTTTAATTTTCAGAGAATTTTTCTAAAGGAAAACTTTTTTTTAAAAATGAATTTCATAAAATTATTTTCAAGAATTCAATTATTTTAACAACGAAATAAATTTTAGTAAAATTGAATGAATTCAAGTCACAATCAAAAAAAATTATAATTAATAATTAAAAATTAAATTATAAAACTAAAAAAGTTGATGTTTTGTTTTTGCTTACTTTGTAGATCGTTATAAAAATATTAATAAAGCCCCAGCTCTTTTTTTCGTATTGCGCCGCATAAGTATTTGCGTTTCACGTGGCTTCTAGTTTCATTGCATAAAATAAACAATTGATAAGGCAATATGAATTTTTTAAAAATATTTAAATAATAAAGTTTATTTTCTTCGCTAAGTTGAACTAAATATAAAAAGCAATAATTTTAGCCTCAATTATAAAAAATTATCACTGATAGCAAAAAGTATAAAAGGCTCGAAATTTTTAGTTTAAATTCACAATTTAGAAAATTTTCACAGTTTTTACACTATAGTATAAATATAATGCAGTTTCTTCGTCTGAATTTTGTACTTATTTTGTCAATAATATTTGTTATTGACATTGGCTTTGTCATGGGAAGTAAGTGGAATTTTATTTTAATTTCTCTTCAAAAACTGGTTTTATTTTTATAATTTATTTCACGCGGTGAAACAATTTATTTCATTCAAATAGCAAGAGCCTAAAGTTCTGAACGTTCGAATGAACGAAATTTATTTATTTCTTCTAAAAATTAAATTTTTACTGCAATTATTTTGCTTCACTATCCAAAAAATGAATTACTGAGTTTCCAAACGTAAAATTTCGGTTTTTAAATTTTTTTATGATAAGTAATTTATTAAAATATCTTCAATAAAAAAATAAATCGTTCATTTGAACGTTTAAAACTTAAAGATCATCAAATAGCTGATTACTTGCCTTGGCTTGTTAGCAATTAAGTATTTACTTGAATCAAATAATTTTTATTTGAATCCATTTTTATTGTATTTATGAATTATTACCAAAATCAGAATTCGTTTTTCAAGTAGAATTTATTTCAAAAATATTTTGATTTGAATAAAAATTATTTGATTCAAGTCAATATTTAATTGATAATAGTCACGTATTCGGTTATTTGAATCAAATACATTTTTTTCCAGTCCATAATTAAAGACTTTCACAGGAAGTTATTTCAGATATGAATTTATAATTTGCAACGTTTTTTTTTACAAAAAATGTTTATAATGATTTTAATTTTTCTTCTCTTCAAAAAAAATGAAGAGTTTTGTCCACAAAGAAGGGAAGGAGTATGCAGACTAGTTTGCCCAAAGCTGGAATCGTCTCGTGGTACTCAGGGATGTGGAAAAACTAGGGACAATAAACAGTTGAAATGTTGTGTCAATGCTTTTGGAAAATAATAAAAATGCATTTAAAATTAAAAAAAAACAAAGTTCGATAACTTTTTATTTTTGTTGTATTTGAAGACAATTATTTAATTACTTTTTTTAATTTTTCCTATAAATGACGTAAAAAATCTTTCAGTACAATTTTTTCTTACAATCGTTGCTACAAACTAGTATAAGAAACATTATAAACCAAAATTTAGTTTGAAAATAATTTTTAAGAAGGATAAAAACTTTTTCCTTTTTTTTTGGAAAATGAACGTTGGTTCATAAAGAGAATTTATTAAAAAGATAATAGGACAGGGTTAATGGACATTAATTTCACGGTAACTTTGTAGCAGTAAAGAACATTTTACTTATTGTAGAAAAGCTATATAGTGTCGAAGAGTATTTAGCAGATGGTCAAGTTAGTTTTGGATCTAGTAATCAGTACTGAGTTAATACTCGACCAATACTTAGTCACTATGTCAGAGCGATTAGGTAGCCCGATTTGCGTTTACGTAAGCCTCTTAAGACCCTGAATATTTAAGCTTTCAAAACAATTCTGCAGAGGGACGAACAAAAAAGAGTACTTAGTTTATGAAGCCTCCAGAACTGAATAATGAATCAACAGGATTAGAAGTTTTATCTCCCGTCTCATAGAGAGAGGGACAGGAACTACAATATAAAGCAATAAGTCTAAACTTAGGACTTATTTTTAAAAAAATCATTTAAAAATCAATATAGCAGACAAAATTAGACTCAATTATCCGTAACGTGTAAAATAATCCGTAACGATAAAACTTCTACTGTCACTTTAATTTTAATTAAAGATCAATTAAATCCTAGAAAGTAGCTTTTCGTGTTAGAAGACTAAAAATGAGTTCTAAAGCAACTGACAGTTGTAAATTTTTTATTTTATACAGCAGTTGAAAATAATATTATTTTTAACTGCGCCTTCGCTTTTTGGTTGATTAGTAAATCGTAATTGGGCTACACAGAGATATTTGGTCACACATTTGGTCCAAAACGAACAATTTTAATCGCATGAAAAAATTTTTATAATAGAATGGATGAAGCAAAATCAACGAGGGAGGCACAAAAAAAAGAAGAAGCAAAAGGCCACTCTCTCTCTCTTTTCTCTTTTAGAAACCATCAAGATAAGGGTCACTTTCTCAAATGGGCTATAGACGTTCGCAAACTGTCTCGAGGCGGCGGTCAGAAATTATAGCGATCCGATAGAAAGACCTCGATCATGATTGTCGAAGGGTGTGGTCACCCCTTGGCAAATGGCTCCTTGATAGGTTACAATTTCCACAGAACATGTTCGGATAAACGACAGGGCAATGAATAACGAAAATAACAAGCCATCGATTATCGAGCATTGCGTCATTGTCATTCCCTTAACCCATCTAATCATCGACAGTCTCTATCTACATTGGAGTACAATTTTTAGCCTTTATTCACGATATTAGTTTGTCTATACGATTAGTCCAAAAGTTTGTTCGTCAAACATTTTTTTTTTAATACTTCAAAAAAATTCCGAACGTTGACCTTATGTTCGAGGTTTAAATTAGGAATTAAAGGGACGAAGTTGAAGTCCACAATGTTGATCAACGAAAAAAATTTGTTTGATTTATTCAAAAATTATTTTTAATTTAATAGTTATTCATATAACAATTGAAGCGTTTTGTGCAGAAACCACATAAGTCCATTTTTTCAAAAATCACTTTTTTATTGATAATTTATCATCAAATGAAGCTTTACAATCTGGTAAAATATTAAATAAGTGACTAAAGCCATTAAAAAAAATTAAATTATCATTCCGTGCAAAAACTTGTGATATTCTTTAATAAATTTTATTTTCTTGTGACATTCTTGACGTATATTAGTAATTTATATTAAACAGTTTATATTTAAAATTTTTAAATGAAATTCACTTAAAGAAAGTAAAAAGTGATGTTGATGACTGAATTAATATGAAAATTAGAAAATATTGAAAATTAGTTAAATTTACTCTTAAAACAATTTAATTATTTATAAAATATTACTAAAAATTATTCAAATTCAATATTTTAAATAAATATTATTAAATATTTAATAAAACAATTTGATTAATTATTATTTGTAAAATTAACTGAATTCCTCCGAATAGAAGTTTTGATAAAATCTTTATAAATCTTCGTGAATAATTTTATTTGTTAAAACAATTGAATTCTTACGTTGAAATCTTTTAAATTCTTTTTAAATAATTAATTTTTTTTAGAAAATGTTTTAAAAATTGTATTTGAAATAATTAAATTCTTGTACAAAGTTTCTTAAGGGGATGGTACACTTCTATTTTCAACTATATGAAGAAAATATTTTAAGTATTTAATAAAATTATTTTTATTGTAATTTTTTGCAAGAAGAATTCAATGGTCATGGAAAAAATTGTTCTGAAAATATTTGCTCCCTTTTTGAATTTTTATTATTTCGAAGTATTCATAGATTTTGAAATCCATACGTAATTTTGTAAAACATATGTTTTTGTATCAATAAAAAAAATTCCGAATGAAACAAATTAATATTTAAAAAAGTTTGAGAATTTAAATAAAATAGTTTTCAGGTTAAGAATTTAAAAAAATATGATTATTATTAAATTTTATTATTTGAAAACTCTTGTTTTTTTTCTAACCAATTTCAGAACATAAACTTTTCAAAATATTCTTTTCTTTTTAAATTACAAGTCGACCACGAAACCAATTTGTTTTGCCTTAAATCAAAATTATTTAAAAAACATTAATTTGCTGCTAAAAAACAAATAATTTCGCTTTAAATAAATACTCATATTTGATACAAAATTTTATTTTTACTATATTTTTAAATTTTAATTATTCTGGCCAAATGTCTGAGTTTAATCAACAGAGCGGAACATATGTATATATTTTTTATGTTTTGAGATTAAAATTTTATCGTTTTAATATCACAGACAAATTAACATAACGAGACAATATCCAATTATGTGCTTTTATCTGGCATAATTAATTAAACAGTAATAGATGCATAAATATTTAATTAATGCTCATTAAAAGTGTGCTTTATATATAAGAGAATATTTGAAAAATACATTTTTGCTAATTAAAATATAGTTCTCCTTCATTCTCTCCAAATTAATGAATATTTCATTAATAAATTATTAATTTCAATAACTAAACAAACTTATTGTCGTTTAAAAGTAATATTATAAGAAAAAATTTATTTAAATCTGAAACATTTAATATTTGACATTAAAATGGGTAAAATAATGGGTATATAATAAAATGAACGAAATAAATTCTGTGAATTCGGAATCTACTCTTGGAGTTATAATTAATAAAAATGTTTACTAACTGAAATTAGTGACCGACTGTTTAATTAGTAAATTTAATTAGTAAATTTAACTGATAAATTAGTATATAATCGCTGTTTTTATAACTGATTAATTACTAATTAGTAGAAATTACTGTTTAATTTACTACCAAATTAGTAAAAATCAGTATTTATTTTACTAGTAAATTAGTAAAAATAATCATTACTTATTTTACTAATAAATTAGTAGAAATAATCAATATTTATTTTATTAATAAATTAGTAGAAATAATCAGTATTTATTTTGGTAAAAATGTTTACTAATTGAAATTAGTGACTGACTTTTGAATTAGTAAATTTATTTTACTAATTAATTAATAGAAATAATCACTGTTTATATTGGTAAAAATGATTACTACTTGTAATTAGTGACTGACTTTTGAATTAGTAAATTTAATTGACATATTAGTAGAAATTGCTACTTATTTCACTAACAAATTTGTAGAAATCATTATTTATTTTACTAATAATTTAGTGAAAATCACTATTTATTTTGAATAAATAAAATTTTTTTAAAATTCACTAATTAAAAAGCAGAATATCAGTCACCATATTTAAATTAGTACCTCATTTGCAAATTCAACTCCACTAGTTGAAACACTAGAAATTAATGTTTATTTGAAAGAAACATTTAAACATTAAACTTCATTAAACATAAAAAATACATAACTACAAATCCACTGTTTTTAAAAATCCAAAATGGCGGATCCAAAATGGCTGCTGAAAAGATTAAAACACTCGGATTTGCTTGAAAATTGTTCTTCGGGGGTTTTCGAAGTCGCTATTTACGAATCTGAAGTCGGATTTTTAAAATTCAAAATGTGGTTGACGAAACAGTTGAAAAAATTTTTCGGTTACTCATGTAAATGTTTTTGCTATTGGAAAAATACTTTCTTGAACAGAAAAAATAGAGAAATACGAATCCGATATTTATTTTCACTGTCAACTTTAAATTATCAAATGGCAACGAATTGATACAGAAAATGTGGATCAAATAAAAATTGATCTACGTTTTTTGGCATCAATTTGAACCACTTTAGTATCAATTTGATACTTTCAAGAAAAGTGTGTTTAAAAATCGAAAATGGCGGATCCAAAATGGCGGATATTCTCTTCAAAAAAGAGAAAACATGCTAGTATTGATTAAAAAAATACTCCCCAATGATCTTTCGCATTTGTACATTTATCTTCATTGACAAGCCAACGAATTCCTTTTGTCGAAGGAAATTGCATGATATGAGTTTTGCTAAACCACCTGCGTTACTCAACCCAAGGTCTCGTCTATATAATACACATACACAATATATATATAGGTGAATTTTCTGAAAGTGACATTTTTTATGTCTCGATTAATTTTACAAAATCTACTCTTTAATAATTATTATCAATTTCCATAGTGAAAATTTAGCACTTATTTATCAATTTTAAAAGAAAATTAAATAACTTTATTCAACTTAATTTACGTAATCACTAAATTACTTTCATCTCCGAAGCCTTTTCAACATGTCTCCAATAGGACTTCTGCAATAAAATTAAATTTTCATGATTTTTTTCAAATTCTCAGAAATTTTTTTAAAATATTGTCAGAAAGTACAATGTTTTTTCTATCATTATGTGCATTTTAAAAATTTGTAGACCTCACTTTTATTTTTGATAAAAATGTTTAAACTTTGTCTTCAGTTTTAGGTTAAAATTACTTTACAATGATTACTGACATTTTATACTTTAAAAATATCTTAAACAAAATTTTAATGCACATTAAAATAAAGCTGAGAATCTGACGTTAAATTTTCCTATATTTTATCTACAAAAAGGAGAAAAATTATTGCTGTTATAAATAATCGAAATTTACATTTTTCTCCGAGTAAAAATTAATTTCATCTCCGAAGCCTTCCTTTTTGATAAATAACTGAATGTAGAAGTAAATTTAACGGAATATTTCGATGGTAATATAAAATGAGGGTGTGAGATTTGTATGTTTTACTAAAAAACATATTTTAATTGCGCCCTAATGTATACAAATATGAAAGAATATTTATTTTTCATCTCCGAAGCTTTTCATCTCCGAAGCCTTTTCCTTGAAATTTGCTAGTTTTTCTTTTGTTTTTAGTATTTACCTGCATTGCTTTGAAAAAATTAACCCAAATTACCATTAAATCAAATACTTTAAATAAATTTATATTTTCACCTAATTGAAAATATTTGGTATTAAAATATACAAATTATTAATTTTTAAGCAGTGTAATTTTATTTTCGATTTCGTGAACGCGATATTAGCGTGAATTTTTAATAGAAAAGCTCGCCAATTAAATAAAATTAATTTAATGGAGCAACAATAATATTTTTCAAATGAAAAAAACTTTAATATTTTTAAGAATTAATTTTGCGCAACCTAAAAATCTTACTCTTGTGTATGAAATTGAGTAGTTTTAATAGAAAAAACCATATAATTGAAGAAAAAAATTCATTGAAAAACTGAAATTTAAAAGTGTCACTTTCAGAAAATTCAAGGTTCCTGAAGTTGGCATCGATGCTCAGCATCGAAAAGTAGTTTTCCTTATTTTTAATAAAAAAAATTTAACTAATTTTACTCCTTTTATTCACCAAAGAATTAAACAACTATTTAAAAGAATTTTTTTAACTTAAAACTTAGGAAAAAATTAAGTGATATTTTTAGTTTTGTACAAAAAAATATTTTTCGATGCTGAGCATCGATGGCAACTTCAGGAACCTAAAATTCACCCATATACTTTGTACAATACTCATGTTTAGATTATATATTATGTATACGTATATATTATACTTGTGTACATTCCCCATCTCGCATTTATATACACACACATAGACACATTATAATTTCTATATACAGATATATTTTCATCTATGTAATAACAAGCACGTAACACAAAAGGTGTCTGGCAAGGTTGATGGAGCACCATCCGGAAAATTATCTTTTCCCCACTCACACTCACTAAAGAAAAGCATTGAAGGCATCTTTTATTAATTTCTTTACAGATAATGCCAGACAACACTCTTCTTCCTCCACTATAACATTCTTCCCTCTCCTTGTGATAATGAGACACTGCAGCTTTCTTGTTCTTTCGTTTCTCTCACTGTTATTTTAGATCTTGTATGTCTAGATATAAAGTTACTTTTCCAACGTTAATGCTTTACTCATTTTTCACCATATCTAACAGGAAATGAAAACATGAAAGGAATTGCTGAAATGAGAAATAAATGGACTAAAAAAGTGGTCCATAAAGAATCGCTTTAATGTTCCTTTAATTTAAGAGTCATTTTATTATACAATCTCTCTCTTTCTCTCTCTCTCTTTCGCGTTCTCTCTTTTTGATATATTTGATAATATTAAAATTGTCGAGAGAGAAAATAAAACTAGACTGGAGAATATTAAAAATTTTAACGGAGGATATAATACATGTCTCAACATGTTTTCATTGATTTTTATAATTCTTTTAACGCTGTCAATTTCCCTCTCGAATGTTGTGAATTCTTTTTCTACTCCAAAATTCTATTGAGAGAAATATTCATTTAGAAAGATGAATTTTTGATGGATTTTTTATTGGTATTTTAAATATTTTTGAGATTGAACTCTGTTATTTCATTGCCACTTTTATAGAATGGTTAATTGTCTATATGAAGACAATTAATTGAAAAGAGACAATTATTTTGAATTCCAAAAGAAATTGATTATAACTTAATACTAAAAATCTACTTTTTAAGTAGCAATTAATTTCCCTAAAGTTTTGAACGTTCAAATCAATATTTGTTATGTTTTTTTATTTTTAAAATTAATAGATTCAATTAAAAAAATATTGTAATTAATTATTCTTTTAGCTAAAAAAGATTTTTAAAATATGAAAACAATATTTTGTAAATAAAATCAAAATTAAAAGAAGTAATAAAAATATTATTGTTCGCTTGAACGTTCGAAACATTAAGGACATAGCAAATAAATGTTTTTCAAATGATTTTGATTTAGGACAAAACAAATTGGTTTCGTGGTCGACTTGTAATTTAAAAAGAAAAGAATATTTTGTGTCTTTGGAAAATGTAGTGTTTGACACGTGCACGTCTCGGAATTTTGTAATATTTTTCAAAATAATTATTGAAAAAATTGTTGAAACATTCGGAAAGGTTTTTCTCAGTTCATTTAATACAAAAGTCAATAATTAATTTAATAATTAATTTTAAAACAATTTTAAACAAATTCATTAAAAGATTCAATTTTTTCTTAAATTTAATTAAAATTCTTTAACTGAGTTCAATTCTGAAGAAATATTCAATAATAAAATATTTCTTCAGAATTGAACTTAGTAAAGAAATTTTAATAAAATTTAAAAAGAAATTGAATCTTTTAAGGAATTTGTTTAAAATTGTTTTAAAAATTAGATTTTATTATACAAAAAATCATTTATGGGTAAGACTCCGTCAGAAAATATGCGATTTGCATGGGGTCTTTGGATTAGGCTGTAATTTGGTGAAATTGTAGTATTGGATACTAGAAACAAGTGTGCCAAAAATTTTTTGAAAATTTTGAAATTTGTTGAAGTTACGCCATTTTGAATTTTTTTGTTATAAATTTTTTAAATCTTCATATTTCCGAAAGTTTTCGATAAAATTTAATAAAATTTTGAAGGCTTATACTTAACATCATGTTTCTTCTGACTATCACATAAAAAAATTAAAAAAATTTTTTGCCCAAAAAAAGTCCAAAAAAATTTTTTGAAACCGTTTTGCCGAAGCGGGACCGATTTTTGAGTTTTCTTGTCAATTAATAAAATATTCCTTATAATTTCACCTTTCATTTAAAAAAAGAAAATCGATGGAGACTCAAATAGTTTTCGAGATGTTGCAATTTTTGTGGAAGCGCGACCACGTTTCAGTGTCAGCGATGTGTGAGTGCCCGGGAATCCTAATTTTTACACTTTACTGTTCAAAATTATCTAGAACCTACAAATTTTATCCGATTTTGATGTTCTTGGTCTTAAATGAAAGGAGATAAGTTTTCTAAGAGTTTCTCCGAAACTGTTGTTTCAATTATTAATTGTTTATATATTTCTTTGTTACTCAAAGTAAACAATTTGCAAGAATTTTGAAAAAAATCGTGTTTATTTTTTATTTTTCCATTCATCATGATCGAAATCAAATTAAATTAGTCTAGTATGATCACCTGATAAATAATGATGCATAATTCAATTTATTTAAATAATTTCGTTAATTAACAAATAGATAACTCTGGTCCTTCTTAAAAAAATGTATTTTTTACAGATAAATTTATTTTTATTTAAGTAATTTATATCTATATTTTGTTAAAAAATAATTTTGAAATTAATAATTATCATTGTTATTAACAATTATTAAAAAAATTCTATCTTTTAGAGACAAATTTATGCTTATATAAATAAAGATATAAGTAAGTAATAAAAAATTGATTAATTAATTTTTAATTTATATTTTATATAAATATAATTGTTAATAACAATGATAATTATTAATTTCAAAATTATTTTTTAACAAAATATAGATATAAATTACTTAAATAAAAATAAATTTATCTGTAAAAAATACATCTTTTAAAGAAGGACCAGAGTTATCTTTTTGTTAATTAACGAAATTATTTAAATAAATTGAATTATGCATTATTATTTATCGGGTGGTCATACTAGACTAATTTAAATTGATTTCGATCATGATGAATGGAAAAATAAAAAATAAACACGATTTTTTTCAAAATTCTTGCAAATTGTTTACTTTGAGTAACAAAGAAATATATAAACAATTAATAATTGAAACAACAGTTTCGGAGAAACTCTTAGAAAACTTATCTCCTTTCATTTAAGACCAAGAACATCAAAATCGGAATAAAATTTGTAGGTTCTAGATAATTTTGAACAGTAAAGTGTAAAAATTAGGATTCCCGGGCACTCACACATCGCTGACACTGAAACGTGGTCGCGCTTCCACAAAAATTGCAATATCTCAAAAACTATTTAAGTCTCCATCGATTTTCTTTTTTTAAATGAAAGGTGAAATTATAAGGAATATTTTATTAATTGACAAGAAAACTCAAAAATCGGTCCCGCTTGGGAAAAACGGTTTCAAAAAATTTTTTTTGACTTTTTTTGGGCAAAAAATTTTTTTTAATTTTTTTGATGTGATAGTCAGAAGAAACATGATGTTAAGTATAAGCCTTCAAAATTTTATTAAATTTCATCGAAAACTTTCAGAAATATGAAGATTTAAAAAATTTATAACAAAAAAATTCAAAATGGCGTAACTTCAACAAATTTCAAAATTTTCAAAAAATTGTTGGCACACTTGTTTCTAGTATCCAATACTACAATTTCACCAAATTACAGCCTAATCCAAAGACCCCATGCAAATCGCATATTTTCTGACGGAGTCTTACCCTTATACTTTTTCTAACTAATTTTAGAACCTGAACTTTTTAAAAAAAAATGTTTCGTCTTTTTTTGTTTTAATCACTAACATTTTTTTGAAAAAGTTTGTTTTAAATTTGTATCGAATTTTGTTTGAATCACTAAAACATTTTTGTTTAAGAAGTTTATGTTCTGAATTTACAAAAAAAAAACCTTCCTAATATAATTAGAAGAAAAAAAACTTTTAATTTGTTTTAGTGACATATTCAGGTAAGTGTTTTACCCTCTGTAATTTTACCCGTCGTAATTTTTACCCTTTACTTAAGTCATTTTTACCCATTACCCTTCATAATATTACCACCCTTTTTTCTGTGTTTTTAGTAATACAGTGAATAATGCGGAATTATCACAGAGTAAATCTCTCTCTCTCTCTCTCTGTGTGCATACTCTTAATAAAGTAACCAGCGATAAATTTGTGTAGCAATGGGATAAAAGTTGATCAAAGAAAAGTTTAATATTAAAGTAATAAAAGTGAAAGAGAGGTTTGCGATTTGAAGAAATCTTTCGAGGCAGTGTGTATAGATGTATGCATGTAGCTTGTATGTAAGACGAGAATATTGAGGTCGTTGTAGGGATGAAAGTATGTAGCGACCCTTGTTCTTGCCGTTCAATACCCGGGCGCGTATTTTACATGAGACTTCTGTACTGCAAGCAAAAGACGACCTGGTTGAGTGGATAAACCGTCTGACCGATAAACCATCCCCATACTCTTAGAGCGAGTGTAAATCTCGAAATTTTCCCTCCTCGAGCACCCTGGTGAAAAAGTTAACCTCTCCCCTCCCCTCCCTTTCGTCTTTTGTTGCTTTTCGATCTTCTGAATCGACTACCTTCGCACACTAGACATGAAAGTACCTTGACTCTCTGCTTTTCTCTCTCTCTCTCTTTCTCTTTTTTACTCTTTCTTTCCCCTTTTATTTTTTTTCCCTCACCTCTTCTCTCTCTCTCTTTCTTTCCCCTTTTTTTTGCATCACCTTTTCTCTCTCTCTTTTTCTATTTTTTACTCTTTCTTTCCCCTTCTCCTTTTTTTCTTTTACTCTTTTTTTCCATCACCTTTTCTCTCTTTTTCTCTCTATCTCTCTTACACTCTTTTTCTCTCTTTCTTTTTTCTCTTGCTCTTTTTCTTGCTCTCTCTTTTTCTTGCTCTCTCTCTTTCTTGCGCTCTCTCTCTCTCTCATAGTTCGATCCGGACTCTTCAAAAAAGAGGATGGAATGGAAAATATATTTCCCACTGGCAAACGTCACCTTTACTGCAAATCTCCGCTGCTTTTAAGACAGTACTTCTGTTTTTACGATTATGTTTATCGTAAAAAGAATAAATTGAAGAATAAATATTAAGAGAGAATAAAAATTGTCAAAGAAAAGATTTTCATGGAATGAGAAATTTCAAGTTGTTTTGTTTTATTATATGCCTTCGCCTATACATATATATATAGAGAGAGAGCGAGAGAGAAAGATAGAGAAAGAGAGAGAGAGAAAGAGAGAGAGAGAGAGAGAGAGGGAGAGAAAACTAGCGAGAGAGAAAGAGAGGAACATAATTTCAAGTTGACGCAGAGAAAGTGAGCTTTTCCAATTTCATTTTTCTCAAGTTTATCTCCATATTTCGCTTGTAAAACGAGTTTCTCACTTGTTTGCTTTAAAAATATTTGTCAACAACGCGCGCGCGTTCCCGCTTTTCCTATATATATATATTTTTTTTCTCTCACGCAACATCGAAACTTTTATATTTTTATAAGCGTATGTTTAGAAGTGAATTAACAAACTTCTCGAAATAAAGAGAAAAAAAAGAAATACCGTGTGCGTGTGTAAATTCAATTTTTACAAAAATAGTTTTTTCGAGACATGAAGAAAATAAGAATTGAAAATATAAAAATTCACATTTACACGACGAGACAGTGCTTTTTGAAATATTAAGAACCCAAAGTTCCGAACGCTCAAATGAACAAAATTTATTTATTTCTCCTAAAAATTCAATTTTTATTGCAATTATTTTGCTTCACTATAAAAAAAAATTAATTACTGACTTTGTAAACGTAAAATTGTAGTTTAAAAATTTTTTTATGATTAGTAATTTATCAAAATATCGTCAATAAAAAGTATTTCGTTCATTTGAACGTTTAAAACTTGAGGATCATTAAATATTAACTTTCACATCATGTCTGGAATTTTCATTTTTATCTTGTAAAGATTTTAAATATATTTCTTAACACCTAAATTAAATAATTGAAATTTTATTTAATTAACTTTCTATATGTAAAGATTAAATAAGAGTCTTTAAATATCCAATTTTGTAAAAAGTATGGTAATATTAAATTTTTCATATTTTATCTATCGAGTTAGAATTTTTATTCACTTTTTGTACTCGATTTAATTAGACATTTTTTAATTAGACATTTTTCAAATGAAGAACGGAGATTTTTTGTTCTTATATTCAGAAACTAGAACGAGTTTTGTCTGAAATGAATATTTTGTATTATTGCTGTCATTGAAAATGACAGAAATTGGATAATTTTTCTTTCGATTTTCGACTGCGAAAAGAAAAGTGAATTATTTTTGTCTGATACAATATTTTCTGTTACTAAAATTATGAGCAAAATTTTGAAAAATCGAGATCATAATGTTCTGAACGTTTAAATGGACGAAATTTGTTTATTACTTTCAAAAATTAAATTTTTATTGCAATTATTTTGTGTTACTGTCAAAAAAATTAATTACTAAGTTTGTAAATGTAAAATTTTAGATTTTAAATTTTTTATGATTGGTAATTCATTAAAGTATCTCCAATAAAAAATATTTCGTTCATTTGCACTTTCAAAACTTAGGGATCATGAAAAATCATATAATTTCGCTAGCTTTTAACTGCAAAATGAAAACAAAATCTTTTTTGTCCAAGCAAAAATTGTTAAGAAATGAAGATTCTAAAGTTCTGAACATGCAAATGAATCAAATTTCTTTATTTCTTCTAAAAACTAAATTTTTGTTGCAATTATTCTATTTCACTATTCAAACAATTAATTACTGAATTTGTGAACGTAAAATATTAGTTTTCAAATTCTTTTATGATTAGTAATTTATTAGAATATCTTTAAAAAAATATTACGTTCATTTGAACGTTCAAAACTTGACGATCATAAATATGGAAATTAAAAAAATTTCTAAATGTTTGACAGTTTTTAATAATTTTTAAAACAGAATTTTTTCATGCGATAATTGTTATTATACAAAAGATAAAGTTTCATAAAAATTACATATTTAATCTTCTGCTGATTTTCGGCTGTAGTTACATATTATTAATTGTGAAGAAAATTAATTTTGATACTCGAAATATTAATTGAAATTATCCTAGTTGTACCTTAGTGACCAATAAACAATTTCTATTCACAATTATTGTTAGTAAACAATAGAGGAAGTTCACTTTAAAAAAAACTTGTATTTGTAATTTGGAGGAAATGTCTTTTTTTTCGTTTTCAACTGCAAAATGGAAACTAAAATTTATTTTAAAGTGGTCATAAATGTTTGAGTGTGTAAAATTTAGGACATTGTCTGACTAAACTTGACTTTTACTACTGATTTCTACTGTTTTTTGTAAGTAAACTGTTTTGTCTGACTAAAGTTTATTTTACTACTTACAGCGACTGACTTGACGCTGTAAATGAAATTTTTAACACTTTGTCTGACATAAAATTGACTTGTACTACTAATCTAGATTTTACGTGTTTTGTCCAACAGAAATCGATTTCCCTACTGATTTCTTTATTTTTTTTGGAAATAAATTACTTTGTTTGACTTAAATATACTTTTACTACTGATTTATATTTTTGAATGTGAAGCGTGTTGTCCGACTAAGAATTTCTTTAACTACTTATAGCATTTGTTTGTATATTATAATTTTAATACTTTGCCAGATCAAAAATTGACTTGTACTACTGATTTTTATTTAAAATGCTTTGTCTGACTAATATTGACTATTACTACTCATTAGTACAATTTTCAAAAACAGTTTTGTCTAACTAAAATTTTATTTAACTACTTATAGTGACTGACTAAATTTTATTTTTCAATACTGTGTCTGATCAAAAATTCACTTTTACTACTGATTCTAATTTGAAATGTTTTTGTCTGAATGAAATCGACATTTTAAAAAAAAATTCAGTAAAATACTTTGTCTGACTAAAATTTACTTTTACTACTAGTTCACATATTGTTTTTGTTACTAAAATGGTTTTTTTCTCAACAAATAATTGTTTTTAGAAGATTTACAAAGAAAAAGAAGTGAATTAGCTCATAAAAAGGAGAAAATTACATTTCAGAAAAAATATTTGTCAAAAATATCTTTATAGAGAGGGAATAATCGTCAAGAATGGGGGAGAAAATAATCGTCGAATTTTCTTTTCCCATTCTCACTCCTTCTCACTTTTTTTCTGAATAAGTCAGATATTTTAAATTGAAATTTTTTGAAAATGAATTGATTGACAATAATAATTAGAGGTATAACAGTCTCGCTGGATGTCGATTCATTCGTTTGAAGGGACATCTAGCAAGATGAGGTGAGCTGAAAAATCGAAGAACCGTAATAGTGGAAGAAAATTTGCTGACTTGACTCTCGAATATCCGTCGGTTCCCAGAGTGAAAGAGCGAGAGAGAGAGAGAGAGAAAGAAAGATGGTAAGCGGGCTAAAAAAAAGAATCTTGTCATTTTTCTACACTCGCTCGCTCCAGACAAAAGATTTAGATCCCCTCGGATTTGTCCAATGATATCGATGAAATATAATATAGAAAACGAGATCGCTCGAAACTAATAGAAATAATATTTTAATGACCACTATTTCTTTATCTCTCTACATAATAATGAAATTTAGTATGAATGATTAAAAATTGTTGTTTGTTTGTAAATTTAATTAAATTCTTTCTGTTTTTGTTACTTTGTAAGCTTTTTCTTTTAATTCACTATATTAATTAATAATTTAGCAAATTTCTACAAAGTTGAAGAAACGAAAGAAGTTTTAAAGAATTAAATTACTTGTTTGGTTTTCTAGTAGTGGAAAAAAATTAGTAGTTGAAAATTTATAATAAAAAATTATTATAAAAATAAATTGTTTAACTAAAATTAATTTTTGGTTGTGTTTAGTTTTTATACCACATTTAATGTTGAAATAATATTTCTTTTTTTCTATGCAAATTATACTTTCGAAAAAATGGTCGAATTCAGTAGTAAAATTCGATTTTAGTTAGACGAAGCATTTAATAATTAAAAGTTTATTCAACTAAGTGCTGAAAATACTAAAATATTTTTTTAATCAGACGAAGAGTTTGATTTCTACAAATTATCAGAATCAGTAGTAAAAGTCAAGTGTTAGTCAGACAATGTATTAAAAATAAAATTTACACAATTCAGTTAGATTTAAGTAGAAAGAGACATTTTTAGTCAGACGAAGGGTTTTACTTTTCTAAACGATCAGAATCAATAGTAAAAGTAAATTTTTTGTCAGGAAATGTACTAGAAATATTATTATTCTTATTTTTATTACTCTTAATATTATTATTATTATTATTATTATTATTAATATTATTATTATTAAACTAAATATTAGTCTGATTATCTCAGTAGTTGAAGAAATTTTTAGTCAGACATACAATGTCACTTCCACGAATTGTAGTAACCCGCGTGGAAGAGGAAGCTTGGGCGAAATCCAGCAAAGTATGGGAAAGCTTGGCAAAGTATGGCAAAGCTTGGCAAAGTATGGCTAATGAGCGTTTCCCAAGCTTTGGAATCTAGATGATTAACAACGATTATTAAAGTACGCGGACACTTAGGAAAAGTATAGAAACAAGAAAATAGGTATGGGAAAATAAAAAATTTATTATTTTTTTATTATTTTTTTATTATTTTTTTGGAAAATTGAAAATCTGAATTTCTGGAGTTTGGCAAAGTATGGCAAACCTTGGCAAAGTATGGGAGAATAAAAAATTTTGCATTTTTTTCATATTTTTCTGAAAAATTAAAAATCTCAATTTCTGGAGCTTGGCAAAGTATGGCAAACCTTGGCAAAGTATGGGAGAATAAAAAATTTATTATTTTTTTCTTATTTTTATGAAAAATTAAAAATCTCAATTTCTGGAGCTTGGCAAAGTATGGCAAACCTTGGCAAAGTATGGGAGAATAAAAAATTTATTATTTTTTTCTTATTTTTATGAAAAATTAAAAATCTCGCATTTTGGAGCTTGGCAAAGTATGGCAAACCTTGGCAAAGTATGGGAGAATAAAAAATTTTGCATTTTTTTCATATTTTTATGAAAAATTAAAAATCTCAATTTCTGGAGCTTGGCAAAGTATGGCAAACCTTGGCAAAGTATGGGAGAATAAAAAATTTTGCATTTTTTTCATATTTTTCTGAAAAATTAAAAATCTCAATTTCTGGAGCTTGGCAAAGTATGGCAAACCTTGGCAAAGTATGGGAGAATAAAAAATTTATTATTTTTTTCTTATTTTTATGAAAAATTAAAAATCTCAATTTCTGGAGCTTGGCAAAGTATGGCAAACCTTGGCAAAGTATGGGAGAATAAAAAATTTATCATTTTTTTCTTATTTTTATGAAAAATTAAAAATCTCGCATTTTGGAGCTTGGCAAAGTATGGCAAACCTTGGCAAAGTATGGGGGAATAAAAAATTTTGTATTTTTTTCATATTTTTATGAAAAATTAAAAATCTCAATTTCTGGAGCTTGGCAAAGTATGGCAAACCTTGGCAAAGTATGGGAGAATAAAAAATTTTGCATTTTTTTCATATTTTTATGAAAAATTAAAAATCTCAATTTCTGGAGCTTGGCAAAGTATGGCAAACCTTGGCAAAGTATGGGAGAATAAAAAATTTATTATTTTTTTTTTATTTTTATGAAAAATTAAAAATCTCAATTTCTGGAGCTTGGCAAAGTATGGCAAACCTTGGCAAAGTATGGGAGAATAAAAAATTTATTATTTTTTTCTTATTTTTATGAAAAATTAAAAATCTCGCATTTTGGAACTTGGCAAAGTATGGCAAACCTTGGCAAAGTATGGGAGAATAAAAAATTTATTATTTTTTTCTTATTTTTATGAAAAATTAAAAATCTCAATTTCTGGAGCTTGGCAAAGTATGGCAAACCTTGGCAAAGTATGGGAGAATAAAAAATTTATTATTTTTTTCTTATTTTTATGAAAAATTAAAAATCTCAATTTCTGGAGCTTGGCAAAGTTCGGCAAAGCTTGGCAAAGTATGGGAGAATAAAAAATTTATTATTTTTTTCTTATTTTTATGAAAAATTAAAAATCTCAATTTCTGGAGCTTGGCAAAGTATGGCAAACCTTGGCAAAGTATGGGAGAATAAAAAATTTATTATTTTTTTCTTATTTTTATGAAAAATTAAAAATCTCAATTTCTGGAGCTTGGCAAAGTTCGGCAAAGCTTGGCAAAGTATGGGAGAATAAAAAATTTTGCATTTTTTTCATATTTTTATGAAAAATTAAAAATCTCGCATTTTGGAGCTTGGCAAAGTATGGCAAACCTTGGCAAAGTATGGGAGAATAAAAAATTTTGCATTTTTTTCATATTTTTATGAAAAATTAAAAATCTCAATTTCTGGAGCTTGGCAAAGTATGGCAAACCTTGGCAAAGTATGGGAGAATAAAAAATTTTGCATTTTTTCTTATTTTTATGAAAAATTAAAAATCTCGCATAAAAATAAGAAAAAAATAATAAATTTTTTATTCTCCCATATTTTGCCAAGGTTTGCCATACTTTGCCAAGCTCCAGAAATTGAGATTTTTAATTTTTCATAAAAATATGAAAAAAATGCAAAATTTTTTATTCTCCCATACTTTGCCAAGCTTTGCCGAACTTTGCCAAGCTCCAAAATGCGAGATTTTTAATTTTTCATAAAAATATGGAAAAAATGCAAAATTTTTTATTCTCCCATACTTTGCCAAGGTTTGCCATACTTTGCCAAGCTCCAGAAATTGAGATTTTTAATTTTTCATAAAAATAAGAAAAAAATAATAAATTTTTTATTCTCCCATACTTTGCCAAGGTTTGCCATACTTGGCCAAGCTCCAAAATGCGAGATGTTTAATTTTTCATAAAAATAAAAAAAAAATAATAAATTTTTTATTCTCCCATACTTTGCTAAGGTTTGCCATACTTTGCCAAGCTCCAGAAATTCAGATTTTCAATTTTCCAAAAAAATAATAAAAAAATAATAAAAAAATAATAAATTTTTTATTTTCCCATACCTATTTTCTTGTTTCTATACTTTTCCTAAGTGTCCGCGTACTTTAATAATCGTTGTTAATCATGTAGATTCCAAAGCTTGGGAAACGCTCATTAGCCATACTTTGCCAAGCTTTGCCATACTTTGCCAAGCTTTCCCATACTTTGCTGGATTTCGCCCAAGCTTTCATTTCCACGCGGGAAGTTGTAGAACTTTAGTAGTAAAAGTCACGTGTAGTCAGACAAAGCTGTTTAAATTGTTTTTTTTAATATTCATAAAAGTCAGGGCCAGCATTGTCAACAGTTAAATAAATATTTAAACTTTCAAATAATTGAAATCGCCCAGTTCGATGTTGTAAGTAGTAAAAAAATATACGTAGTCAGACAAGACGCTATGTCTACAGTAGTAACAGTCAGTGTAAGCCAGACCCCAATATTTTTTACACATAAAATTTTATAATTTTTGATAAAAATTATGTTTCATCCGCCTTCAAGTTGAAAAGAATAAAAAATTTCATGTCATAGAAATTATATTTCATCTAGCTTCAAGTTGAAAAGAGTAAAAAATTCCATTTCATAAAAATAAAAGATGCTAACGTTCTCAACGTTCAAATGAACGAAATTGATTTATTTCTTCTAAAAATTAAATTTTTATTTGTAATTATTTTGCTTGACTAGCCATAAAATTAATTACTGAGTTTGTAAACGTAAAATTTTAGTTTTTAAATTTTATTATGGTTGGTAATTTTTATTAAAATATCTTCAATAAAAAATATTTCGTTCATTTAAACGTTCAAAACTTACGACGTTGAAGTGCACAATGTTTATCACACAGAAAAAATAAGTGTTAAATGTGTTGCTTGTCGTTTTCAGATTATGTTGTTTTAACACAATTTTGGTGTTATTTTAACCCCATTTAAAATGGATATTAATTTAACACCCTCTAGTGTTAATTTAACTGTCTCTATTGTTATTTTAACACCAATGTAGTTATTTTAACACACAGCGTCGGTTACAAATGTTGCGTGTATTTTTAGCACTACTTTGAGTGTTAAAGTAACACTTCTTTTTCCCTGTGCAACGAAAAAAATTGTTCACTTAATAAATTTAAATGAAATAAAGCAGCAATATTGTTGTAAAAATATTTAGAAAAAACAAATTGATGTTTATGGAATTGATAATAATTGTTATATGAATAAATATTAAGTTAAAAACAATTTTGAAATAAATGAAACAAATTTTATTTCGTTGATCAACGTTGTGGACTTCAACGTCGTAAAACTTGGGGATCTTAAAAATTATGTCTCATCTGGCTTCATGTTGAAAAGAATAAAAAATTCCACTTTTAAATAATTCTAATAAACAAGTAGTGAAAGTAATGTTTAAGTCAGACAACAGTTTAATGTTCACACACAAAAAAATTTGGTTAATTTTACTACTTTTTTACTATTTCCTGTAGTTCCTATAGGCGCCCGTAACATTATTTAGTAAAATGAACTATGACGGAATAGTTAGTCAAACTGTAAAATGTAGTAATAAATACCATTTTTACAGTAAATTTTACTACTAAAACAGTTATCTTAACTATTTGTTGTTAGTCATACCAACTGCTTCATTTAGTTGCAGTAACTAAATTTTTATAGTTCCTATAGGCGCCCGTAACAAATTATAGTTGTAACAACTGTAAAAAATAATTGAATTAACTATTTAAAGTAGTAAAATGAAATTATTTATTTGTTTTTCATTATTATTGAGTTCCATTTTTTAATATTTTCTCTTACCTATTTTTGTTCATATATAATTTATATATTAAATTCTTATATACCTAACAGAGAAAAATCGCCAAAACGCCGGGGATTGAACGCACGACCCTAACATTCGCAAACCGATGACCTAACCACCTAACCACGCTCGCACGCTACGATGACTCGCATTATACCTGAGGACATTCTTCTTATATTCGGTCATAGTAACTACTCTGTTTAGTTGCAGTAACTAATTTTTGAAGCTCAAGGACTTGGTTGAAATATAGCCAGTATATGATTTTAAGTGACTCAACAATGGAGCAGTAGTTAAAAGTACTGTTGAAAATAGTTATTTTCAGAATTTCTGTAGTAAAATTATCCATTTTTTACTAGTTATAAAAAAATTAAACTTACTATTTTCATATGTGACGCGATCTGAAGAAAGGGAGCTTAGAAGCAAATCACTTTAAGGTTATGTTAGTGTTACTTTTATAACGATTAAAAGTTTCTGTTTACTTTTTGCTAATTAAAATCAGTGTTTATTAAATATTTCAGTTGTAATGAAAACTTAAACATTAATGATTAACATTAACAGTTAATCATTTTTTTGTATTTTCATTTCGAAAATTGCAAACATAACCTATAATTTTTTGCTTCTAAGGTCCCTTTCTTCAGATCGCGTCACATATAGTAAAAATAACATAAAAATTGTTACTTTTATGACTTTTGTAGTTATAAAAATAAATGTTTCTCACCACCATAGAAATAAATTATCAAAAGCTAGTAAGAATTGGTTCTTTTAACTACATTAAACATAAAAATAACAAATTCCAGCGGTTGTTTTTACTCTTTGGAACAGTAAGTTTTAATTTAATTTGCAAATAGCAAGAAATGGATATTTATACTACAGAAATTCCGAATGTAACTATTTTTAACAGTACTTTTAACTACTGCACTATTGTTGAGTTATTCACAATCATAACGTTTAGTAGTAATTTTAACTACATAAAACCAACTATTCAATTTTAGTTTCACTAACTATGGAAGTTTAGTTAAAATGCTGCTGAATATGGTAGTTTTAACTACATTTTTTTAACTGCACATATGTGGATGTTTTTACCACTCACGTTTTTTCTCTGTAGAAAAAAATGATATTTTCAACTGCATAAATAGTAAAATAACTATTTTCAACAATTGAATTTACTACATGAAAACAGTAAATTTCTTTCTTTCTCTGCAACTAATAAGAAATAGTTGTTTTAACTACATGTGACGCGATCTGAAGAAAGGGACCTTAGAAGCAAATTACTTTAAGGTTATGTTAGCTTTACTTTTTTTTGGTTTGAATGTTTCTTTTTACTTATTGAAAATTAAAATCAGTGTTTATTAATTATTTTAGTTATAAAGAAGATTTAAAAATTAATGATTTTTATTGACAGTTCATTCTTTTATTGTATTTTCCTTTAAAAAATTGCAATCATAACCTATAATTTTTTGCTTCTAAGGTCCCTTTCTTCGGATCGCGTCACACATAAATCATAAAAATAACAACTTTCAGAGGTTGAATTTACTATATAAAAACAGTAAGTTTCATTTTGTTTGCAACTAATGCAAAATAGTTTTTTTACTAGCACAATAGTAAAATTAACTTTTTTAACAGTAGTTTTTACTGCAGTATTATTGTTGAGTCATTTACTACCATCTATTAGTTATCTCAACTACGTGAAGTAGTAATTTTAACTACATAAAACCAACTACTTAATTTTGGTTCCAATAACTGAGGAAGTGTAGTTACAATGCTGCTGAATATGGTAGTTTTAACTACTTTTTTTCTAACTACACATATGTGGTTGTTTTTACCATTCGCATTTTTTTCTATGCAATATTTAAATTTACTATGGAAGAAACTTTTCAATATTTCAGTAATGAAAAACTACTAGTTAGAAAGAAAATAAAATTCCCTTCAACCACAGTAATTGATGCACTAACCACTTGTGACAACCCCCTCCCCCATTTGGAACTAGATTTGCAAAAAACAAAATTTTCACCTTCCTTTCTTGCAAATAAGAGAGAGAATCCGTATATATATGAGAGTTTGGTAATAAAAAACTATAAATTTTGAAACAATGGAACTTAAAGGAGGTTGGTTCTCTTCCCTAAAAGTTGTCTTATGGACTGAAAGCTATGAAGTCTCTTCGCTCAAAGAGAAGAGGAGAGAAACCTGTAAAGAATTCGCAACTTTTAAACGGTCGTTTAAAGTGTTTAAACGAAAGAGTATCGTTGAAGAGATGCTTATAGAAATTTGTAGCAAACTTTTCGACGTGGATAGAAACTGGTGTGTAGTGTCAGTGTCTCCTCTCGGACAGAAGAACAAGAGAGAGAGAGAGAGAGAGAGAGTGAGAGAGAGCTTTAAGCAATATTCTCTTGAAATTGGTTCCGGGCAACTTGAAGTGGTCGAGACTTTGGTATATCGTGTCTCTCAGTGAGAAAACAAAACCCTTTAAGCATTTAAGCGGTGGTCCATTTCACCCCCACCGATGAGGATGATGACTATCATGATTATTATTGTTATTATTATTATTGTTATTATTATCCAAGAACCCTTTTGCGTGAGTTTCCGTTCTGTGTTCCTAATCGTGCTCGTTGGTCGCCGCTTAGTAAAGCTTAGGATACAGTTAACCGAGTGTGGGTTAACCAAGGTCGGAAACCGACGGTGCGAGACGCGCTTGCTTGTTTCGTGGATTAAACTGTCGAAAAGGGTTCAACCCTCACACATTCAGTCGCACTCTCTTTCTCTCTCTCTCTCTCTCTCTTTCTCTCTCTCCCTTCCTCTTGTTTTATACAGTTGGGAAATTTGTCTTCCAATTTTTTTTTCTCTATAAAAGAAGGTAAATATTTTCCCTCTCACTCCCTCTAGCAAAAATTTATTTTACGATAAAATATTTTCTTGTATTTTTTATATCTGAACATGTTTCAATTTTCTATCTTCAAGATAAAGGGAGAGAGAGAGAGGGAGGGAGGTATAAAATTTCTTTTTTCTAAAATAACAGAACTGCAGTAAAATTATATGTATGTGTTGGAAAATATTTGACGTGAATAGGAAAATGCGTTGAAAATGGATGCATATTTTTTTTATTTGGTTTTCTTCTTTTTTTCTTGAAATGAGAGAGAGGGAGAGAGAGAGAGAGAGAGAGAAAAAGAGGCGAAAGGCAAATAGAAGAAGGGGAATAAGTAGGGTCAATATTTGTAGAGAGTGTATGGCAACTTAACGAAATATATTATTTTAAGTCCTTCTTTCGGATTACGACTTTTTTTTGCGAAGAAAAGAAACGCATTAAAGGTGTTTTTATTATTTACGAGGTTTCGTTTTTTAGTTTACGACTTGTAAACAATTTTTCGCTTTATTTCTTATGATTGGGTTCGTCAACTTTTATATTATCGAGTCAATTTTAGATTTACTATTTTTGAAATTAACATTTGTGTTATTTAACACTAATTTGTAGAAGTAATTTAATAATAGAATTATTCAAAAGAATAATAATGTTGTTATTTTTTTTTCTTTGATAATAATTCGAATATTAATTTTCTTTTCTATCTGTTTCAGGTGAGTCTAACGACACTTCCTGTTGAGTTTCATTTGTAAGTAAAACAAAGTTATTTTTTTTATTATGAAATTTTGTTTTAAATAATTAAATTCTTTTGGAAACAATTTTTTAAAATATCATTGAATTAGGGAAAATTTTTTAAAATAATTGAAATTTTGACAAGACTTTTATTAATGCTTGTGAAAAAAATTATTTTCGAAAAAGAATTTTTTTATTTACAAAATTAATAATTAATGAATTAAAATTCGGTAAATAATTAAATTTTTTTTTTAAATTTTATTAAAATGGCAGATAATAAAAAATGGAAGTGAAGAACGTTTTAGAAATTGATTGAATTTTGAAGAAGAATTTTATTACTTATAAAGTTAATAATTAATTAATTAAAATTTTGCGATAATTTTAATTATTCAAAAAAATAAAAAATTGAATTAATTCGAATAGATTTATTTGAAAAATTTGTGAATAATTCACATTTTTGGCAAATTTTGATAAGGATTTTTTTCAAACATAATTTAATTTTTTGCCGAGAATTATATCACATTTAAAAGTAATTAAATTTTTGCAATTATTTTAAATTCAAACGAAAAACTTTTAAATTTGGACTATAATAGAAATGTTTTTTCTTTAAGAATTTTCTTACTTTTCAAAATAATTTAATTTTTGAAATGATTCGAAATTTTTTGAAAATTCAATTTTTTGTGTTTTTAAGGAAAATTTTTCTAAAAATCGATTTTTGTTAATTATATAAATAATTAAATATCAAATATAGTTCTAAAAATTTAATTATTTTTAAAAAGTTTTGAATTATTAAAATTATTGGTAATTTTTAAGTTAGTTAAATTTTCTAATTTGACAATCAACTCTAAAAATTAGTAGGAAAAGTTGTCAAGAATTTGCGTCGTTTTTTAAGATATAGAAATTTTTTATGAGTTAGGAATAAATTCGAGTCAAAATATTGATAAAAAAAAAATCAAAACGAATGTCGTTTTTGAAGTCACAAATTTTTGGCTCAATTGTAAATAAATTCTGAAAAAAGCTCGAGTAGCTCTGTATTTTTCCGTGTTTGATAAACAAAGTTGCAAATTGATGAAAAGAGCCCAAATTTTTTTTCTTCTTTTCTTTTACAAATATTCCCATGAAATCTTCACGAAAATTCCATGGAGAAGTTTTATAAAAATTTTCAACGTGCGGTTTTTCTATGAATATCAAATTGAGACAGAAGACGTATCAATTTAATACCCTTAGAAAAACTGTAATAATTTGAGAAATTTTCCAATCCAATTCCTTTGGTTTTTTAAAAGAATCCAAAAATAAAATATAAATTCACTTTATGCAGAAAAATGGTGGAAGAATAACGTGTTTTTATTAAGAGAATACAACTTTTCCATTTAAAAAGCAAAAGAAAAAAAAGAAGGAAGAAAAAAATCTGAAAGAGTGTGATTTTTGCTCTAAAAGGAAATTTTTGCTGGAGATTTTTTTTTTATTGTCTTTTGACATGAGGAGAGTGATTTAAGAGAAGCGGTTTGAAGCGCTAGTTAAGCCATGTTACTTCCACCTTATTTACATTCTGGCAATCAAAGAAACCTATGGGATGAAGCCATTGAGGTGGAAGGTTCGTATTCGAAAGAGAAAGCTCGATTGGTCGGATGAACAAACGTCTTGAGGAATCTGCAAACTCCTTTGAAGCTGGAAAATAGAGAAAGAAAACACAAACCTTCCCGGGTGAAATCCCCTTTAAAGAACCCCAAGAAAGACTTCTCTCTCTTCTCTCACACTATTTTATATAAAGAGAACCACCAGCGTGCACGGATTTCGACAACATTTTCCTCAAAGTTTAATCGTCATTCCAGTTTTTTTTTTCTTTTTTTTTTGTTTTTTGAGAAGCCCTGTGTCTCTTGTGTGTGGTCTTCCCGATGAATGAGCGGATGGATGGACGAAAAAACCGCAAATTTATTAGCTCAATCGTTAGTTAAGGTCAGCGTCTTTTTTTTGTCTCTCTATCTCTGCTTTCTCATCTCTGTGTCGGCGTATTCTTAATAGTTTTAGTCTTGATTTTCGGTCTTTTTTTTCTTTTTTTTCTTTTTTGCCCCTGTGTCCACACCTTTGTCGCAAACAGCCGATTCGCAACGATCGGGAAACGATATCTCACGGAAGCAGATTTTCCACCTCAAGGATTTCAATCTCGATGCTCTTTTGAAAATTGGAAGAGAACTTTTTTATAGAGAAAAAAAAATTCCATTGTATAAATTTTCCTATCGTATGTAAGGTGTAGATAATTTTTTTTTCTTTCCTTTTTTGAATTTTCAGGAATTTCTAATTTTAAAATTCACCATTTTTTCTACACCTTTTAAATTCACTTTTTTTTTAATTCATCCTTTTTTTAGAAGATATTTAAAAATGTATAAATGATTTTGTGAAAAATATAGGAAAAAGGAAAATTTGTTTTTAAAAAAGGAAAAATTTTTGGTATATTTTTGAGTGTTTGTGAGAAACTTGGGGATGAGGAAGGAACTTATCAAAGTACCATTAGTTGACTATTCGATATGATGAATTGCATTCCCTGAACTCATCTAGCTTGTGATATTTGCCATCCATGCACATTCGCCTTGGGCGTAAAAAATATCTGTGTTTTTTCTGTAAAATATCAGATTTTTAGTAAACAAGAGAATTTTTATTTTACAAATTGAATTTTTGGAAAAGAAGGAAAAAAATATTTTGCAAATACAATTTTAGAGAAAGAAAAAAAAGTTTCTTCAAAAACAAGAACAGTGTCGACAAGAAAAATTGATTTTTGTATTTTCCTGATTTCCAGACAAAATTTTGAACTTTTTTCTGACCTTGAAGAATATTATCTGATTCACTCAAGAAAATTATTAAATACTCAAAAACATGTTATACTATTAATTTAATACTATTTATTTATAATTTAAAAAAAAAGTTCTTTGAGAATTTTCAAATTTATTTTTTTACAATTCCATTTTAAGAAGTTTCGATTATTAAAAAATTCTTCAATTAAATATATTAAAAACTTCAAATATCAAAAAACAATTCAATTGAAGTTTTTCAAAAAAAAAAAATAAATAAATTTATTTCATTGTTAGCGTTACAAGTATGAAAAATTTTAATTTTCATATTTTTAATTTTAAAAACTATTCGAAAAACAATTGTTTAAAATAATTTATACTATAATGCTTTTAATATTCAATTATTAACTGAAATTAATTTCTAAATCATTTTTTTTCATAAAATTCTACGAGAAATCAATTATTTGAATACAAAAACGAATAATTTGTTGAATAATTAAATATTTTTTAAAAATGAATTCTTTTGCTTCCTCGTGAAGAAGCTTTGTAGTCGTTTAATTTACAAAATTTTTAAAAATCCTTTTGACAAATTTTAAAGCTGAAAAATTCGCATTTTTCTCAAAAAATGAGTTCTTTCCGCAAAATTATGTTGCTGTATAAGAAAATCTTACTCACCTATTTCTAAAATTTTATTCTTTGCATCAAGACGGATCGATTGGTATATATAAAATATATATTGTATTTAAATTTATGAAATTAAAACCAATTACAGACACAAAATTGGCATTTTTAATAAAAATTCATTTTTTCTTAAGAATCATGTTGCTGTACAATAAAATGTTATTATTTATTGAAAAATAAATCTAAAATCTTGTTCCTTGCATCAAGACGAATCGATTGATGTATGTAAAATATATATTCTATTGAAAATTATAGAATTAATTACAATTAAAGATGAAAAATTCATTTTTTTATTAAAAATTTTATTTTGTTCATTTAGGATTAAAACAAATTTTATAAATATTTTTTTGATTTTATAAATATTAGATCGTATTAGAAATTACTTAAAAATTAAATATACTTCATATACTTAATTATAATTATAATAAATATAACAAATTTTTAAAATTAATTTTTAATTAGATTTGAAGACAAGAACATGGAAAATATGTCAATACGTGACAATAAGTTAGTGCTTCCTCCACGAGGAAGCAAATTTTTTTCCTGATCGTATAGAGGAAGCAAAATGCTCATGTAATAAACATCTGGATTTACAACTTGTTTTACAAAGAATTTTGTCAATATATTTGTAAATAATTAAATTTTTCCGAAGAATTGAAATAAAGTTTTTAAGAACAATATAAATTTTCTAGAGAATCGACTAAAATTGTATGAAAAATAATTGAAATTTTACAATGAATTTTATTATTTATGCAAATAATTACATTTGTCAATACAAATTTATTATTTGTTATAATAATTGAATTCTTGCGATGAAATTTATAAAAACCTGTAAATAATTGAATCTTTGTAAAAATTAATGATATTTATGAAAATAATTAAATTTTTGAGTGAAATTTTATTAATTTTTTTTAAAAATAATTGAATTTTTTAAAACTTTTATTAAAATAGAAGATTCTAGAAATTATTGAGTTGAGGAAATTTTTTGAAAATAATTCACATTTTGACAGCAAATTATATTCAAATTTTTGAAAACAATTAAAATTTTACAAAATTTTATTCAATTTTCTGAAAATAATTGAATTTCTAAAAGGATTTTTCTTATTTATAAAGTTAACAATAAAAGAATTAAAATTTTGACATAATTTTTATTAAGTAGAAAAATAAAAATTGAATTATTTCGAAAAAATGTTTGTAAATAATTCAATTCTTTTGGAAAATTTTATTATAATAGCAGGTATTGAAAATCACTTAATTGGAGAAAATGTTTAAGATTGATTGAATTTTAATGAAGAATTTTATTTATTTATAAAAATAATTGAGATTTTGACGAAAAATTTTTTAGATTTGTTGAAGACAATTTAATTCTTTTTGGAAAAATTTTGATACTTTTAAAAATAATTAAATCCGTAATTATTAAAAATTTCTTCAAATCTCAATTTCTTTAGTGTTTGTAATTAAAATTTTTCAAAAATGCTATTATTTTTTATAATTTAATAAATATAGGTAAAAAATTTCACTATTTGTCGAAAGATTTTAAATTATTAAAATTAATTTATGGAAATTTTGTGGAAATTATGAACTCAATTTTCTCTTTTAAAATTTAATGAATTTTCAATTGTTTATGTAAAATTATTCATAAATTATTGAAATTCCTTTTTTTTAAAAAAATTCTACGAAAATTCAATTATTTAAATACGAGAATAACTAATTCACTTAATATTTAAAAGTTTTTTCTAAAATTGAATTCTTTTGACGAATTCGAATAATTGAATAATAATATATTCGAATAATTACATTTTCGATGAAAACTCTATTGAAAATTAATAAATAATTTAAACTCTGTGATGAGTTTCATTACCTGAGTTATAAAAATAATTGAATTCCTAAAAAGAATTTTATTATTTTTGAAAATAATTGTATCCCTGTAAAAATTATTATTATTTATGAAAATAATTGTACGCCTGTAAAAATTATTATTATTTATGAAAATAATTAAATTACTGCGAAAAAAATTTAATAGTTTGAAACATTGAAAGCAGAAATAGAATAAGCATTGGTTTTTAGTTTTTGTTTCTAAAACTTTACTTACCTACTTTAATTTCATGAATTTGGGATAGAAATGAATTAATTTTCTCGAGTCTGAAGTTTAAAAACTAATACAAAAAATAATGTCACAAATTATTTTGGATTTTAAATAACTTTTATGAGCAATTGTCTCTTGAGTAACAATGAAGTCCTTTGAAATTCACAAATATGCGTAAATTAAAGATGAATTTAACTTGTGAAAAGAATTTAGTTTTCAAAAAAAAAACACTGCGATTCGAGCCTTATTGCTTTACATCATTTGAGTTTTGAGAACTTGATATTTACAGAAAAAGAGTTTGAAAAACGCAGAGTTAATAGTTAGTGTATAAAATAAATTTGCAAAAACAACAAACTAAATCAATCGTGGAAATACAGATGATTTGATATTCTCTGTGAAAATATAAGTTTTATTTGTCTGCACGACTACTTTGTGTGAATAGAAGTGCTCTAGGTCTAGATAACTAGAACTCGCGCGGCAAATGAGTGTAAAGAGCCAAGTGAAACATAACTGTTTGATGAGTTTACACAGCGGTTCGTGATAAATTATAAAGTTTCATTACCTTGAGTGGCCAAAGCAGATAGTCTCTTGGTGCTTATATCTCATCTTTTCATATTTGAATCACTTTAGCTTTATACTGAGGGAATAGTAGAGGGCGAGAGGAGGAATAACGTCACGATTAATAGCGAAAGCCAACAAAAGTCGCGGCAAAGTTGGAACTTAATTCATCTGATATAATGAGTAAGATATCATGATTCATGATATTTCACTTGTTGGAAAATTTAACTGCACTTTTTCTAATTACAAATTATTGTTCAAAGAAGAAAGAATATTCCATTGCTTTTAATTACTTTTGACAAAAGAACAAAAAAAGTAAGAAAAAGAAAGAAAAAGAAAGAAAAAGAAAGAAAAAGAAAGAAAAGAAAAACATCAGAGAAGAAAATTTTTAATTAACCGAAATATTCTTCATTTCGAATCTTTTATTTTTACCTGAAGCAATAATTCTTTTTTTTTGTTTTTCATAACTTGTTTTATTTTACTGTGATGATGTTTTATAAAAATTTTATTAAAGTTGCAAAAAGTTGTGTAAACATTGTTTAAATATCGTAGAAAAATTTTTTATAAATTCCAGGTTTCGCACTCATTTACAAAAACTTACTATTTACTAATTTTTTTTTGTTATTTCATCAAAATTTTCAAAATTTACTTACTCTTTATACCTAGTATTTTTAGAAAATTTCCCAAAACAATTCAATCATTTATCCAAACGAATTGATAACATTCATCCAAAATTCATTTATGTTTATAAATAACAAAATTTTAAAAGCAATTCAATTAATTAATAATAAAATTTCCACAGAAATTCAAATTCAATTAATTCAGAATAGCAGTTTAAAAAAAAAATTGATGAAATTCATCTAAAACTCAATTATTTTCATGAATAATAAAATTTCCACAGAAATTCAATTAATTTACAATAGCATTTTGAAAAAAATTTCGAAAGAATAAATTATTTAACAACTTTTTATAGAATTTTTCACAATAATTCAATTAATTTCACTGACAATAATTTTTTTATGGGAATTAAATTTTCTAATAAAATTCTGAATTCTCATCAAGAGTTCAATTAAATTCATAAATAATAAAACTCGTCGAAGAATTTTAATTATTTTTTAATTTGTATACTATTTCAAAGTAATTAATCTGAAAATTAAATTATTTTCATAAATAAAGTTTTCCACAAAAATTCAATTGCTTAAGATAAAAAATTTTTTACAATATCTGTTATATTTCGAAAACATTAATTATTTACAACAATTTTTATAAAATTCTTATTAAGAATTCAATTATTTTCAAAATTAACAATATTTTTTACAAAAAATCTATTATTTTAAAAAAAGTTTTATTCAATTATTTAATTGTTTTTGAAAATTTTAATAAAATTATTACAATCTATTCAATTATTTTTATGAATAATAAAATTCATCGTAGAATTTCAATTTTTAATACAATTTTACAGAAATTGCTAAAAAATTTAATTACTCTTAAAATGTAATTTCAATTCTTCGAAAACATACAATATTTAAAAAAAATGTTTTTAGAAAATTCTTTCGAAAAATTCAATTATTTACAAAAATATTGTAATTTTCCACAGTACTTTAATTATTTTCAAGTATTTTAATAAAATTTTTTGAAACGAATCAATTATTTTAATTATAATATAATTTAAATTAAATTTTTTTGAAATTACAAATTATTCATTTATTATTATTATTATTATTATTATCAATTACTCTTTTATATTTTAATAAAATTCTTTCCATGAACTCAATTATTAAATATAAATAACAAAACTTTTTCCAAGAATTCAATTATTTTTGAAAGTAATAAATTTCTTCTTGTAAAATCAATTATTTAAAAATTTTTTAATAAAAACGTTCTCAAGAATTTAAATATTGTCAAAAATTTTAAGTGAATTCTTTGTGAAATTGAATTATTTTAAAAAAACTAATACCAATTCAATGATTTTTAATATCTACTAATGTCATAAACTTTACCAAACAAAAATTCATTTATTAAACAAATTTTTTGTACAAAGTCTTCGTAAGAATTCAATTTTCTTTATGATCAGTAAAAATTTATCAAAAATTTAATTATCTAAATTAGAATTTGCATAAAATTATTCGAATGAAATAAATTATGTATAAATTTCTATAAAATTCGTCGCAAGAATTAAATTATTTGTAAAAATATTCAAATTCTTTCATGAATTTTAAAATTCTTAGTAAAAATATTTAAATTCTGTCATGAATTTTAAAATTCTTTGTAAAAATTTAATCTATTAGCAGGATAAGAAGGAAGTAAATATATTTTTTTTCTGAAAATTGGGAAAAAATCAAGAAAATTTAAATATAGAATATAATTCTTGTCAGTTTTTTTAAGTTTAATTTTTCTTGTAACTACTTTTTTACTTTTTTATTTAGTTTAAAAGCTATTTTTTCTCCCCTTTTAAAAAAAATTATTCATCGAGTGTGAAGTCTGTAAATTGTCTTTAAATGTGGGATAATTTTTTTTTTAAATTATTGTCAACATTTTTTAATTTTCAATGAGAATTTTTTTTTTATTCTAGGGAAAAGATGTAATGTTTATGAAAGGAAATTTCCGATTTTCAGAAAAGTTTTATCGTCCCTTGACTCCTGTTGTCTGAAATTGACGAAAACTCCTCTTCTGCGAAAACACAGGTCAGAGGAGAGCTTTCCCTTGGGAGAAGCTCAGTAATAATTCAACTGAGAATCCCAACCGGACCGAGGGTTGCTTCGGCTAATTCGTCAATCATTATAGAACGACCACACGAGCTCGAAATAAAAGGAAGAGACAAAACACATTTTATGTAAAAGAATGGACGCGAAATTCCTGCTTCAAAAAAAAAGAAAAAGAAGTAGACTCAATATTTAAAATTAACTTTCGAGACCAGGAAAGTCTTTTTTCTTTTGAAAAGTAATTCTCAAATGGAAATTACAATGAAAAAAATCTATTTAAAAATTTTTTTTTTTGCTTTTATTCATTTTTTATTTCTATATTTAAAAAAACTATAACTGAAAACTCACATAGCAAAAATTGCAATGAAATATTGCATCACTCTCTAAATTTAAATTGGTAAAAATATTTATTAATTTCAACTCGGGAATGACTTTTTGCTTTTGAATTAGTAAATTTTATTAACAAATAGTAATTTTTTAATGGTTTATTAATAATTTAATTAATTAATAATTTTACAATTTATAAGTATCTCTTGTTATTATTAATTATTTTGTTGTTACAAATTTTTATTAACTTGTTATTATTAAATATTATTGTTGTTACATTTTATTACTACCTTGTTGTCATTATTACAATTAATTATTATTTTGTTGTTACAAATTATTATTAACTTGTTATTACTAATTATTTTGTTGTTTCAAATTATTATTAACTTGTTATTATTAATTATTATTGTTGTTACATTTTATTATTATCTTGTTATTATTATTACAATTGATTATTATTATTATTTTGTTATTATTGTTACAATTAATTATTATCTTGTTATTATTATTACAATTGATTATTATTATTATTTTGTTATTATTGTTACAATTAATTATTATCTTGTTATTATTATTACAATTGATTATTATTATTATTTTGTTATTATTGTTACAATTAATTATTATTATTTTGTTGTTACAAATTATTATTAACTTGTCATTATTAATTATTGTTGTTACATTTTATTATTATCTTGTTATTATTATTACAATTGATTGTTATTATTTTGTTATTATTGTTACAATTAATTATTATTATCTTGTTGTTACAAATTATTATTAACTTGTTATTATTAACTATTATTGTTGATTAATTTTAATTATTATGTTATTATTCTTATTATTTTTATTAATTAATAATTGTTTATTTTGTAATTGTTAATAATATATTAATAACTATTTATTGTTATTCCTATTATTATTAATATTGAAAATATTTCACGATGTCGTAACAATAATTAGTAATAATTTAATTGATTAATAATTATTAAATTAACTGATACGAAATTTAGAGAGCAACAATAGTTCCAACAGAATTCAGGGGCAAAAAATAATTGCAAGTATCAAAAAATAAAAAAGGAAGAGAGGAAAGGGAGAGAAAAATTAAAAATTCCAAACACGTAGTTTTCTGGATTAATTTTCTCCTATTTAATATTTTTTTTCCATAAATATAAATACAATTTTAACAAGTTTCATACTTTTAATTACACAACTGACAAGGGAATCCTCTTTTTAAACGGTATGATAAATCGAAAGTTATAATAGATGAAAGGAAGAGAGAGAATGAGCGCGTGATATGGGGAAAAGCGATGGGATGGTTGTCGGGAATTGTTTACGCCCTTTTTATTCCAAGTAAGTAACGACATCCTGGAATCAAGGAACACGAAGGTTCCATTAATCATAATCGCATTCCGATTCGAGCAGTCCTTTTTGACTTGCAAAGCTTTTGCGGGAGGAAGGAAGGAAGGAAGTGAAGGAAAGAGGGAATAAAAAACAAAAAATTGAAGGAAAGAATAAGAAAAGGAGAAAAGTTGAAGGCTAGATAAAGCCTAAGGAGAGGAAGGAGAGAGCGTCAGGGACTTAGGAGAGGGAGAGAGAGAGAGAGAGAGAATTCTCTCTGGCAGGAGTTGTAACCGGGGATTTGTCATCCAGACGTGACGTGGTGCGAAAAACCAAACCTACACGCTAATGCCTCGATTCCAGAAGCGAATTTCCTCGACTTCCCCCTCCCCCCTCTCGTTTTCTTGCATATATAAAGAAAATCCTTTGCTTCGACATTTTTCTGATTGAAATGCTTATCGTGGAGCTTTTGTTTTCTAACAATGTTTACTTAATGTAGAAAAAGCTTTAATTTCCGATTTTTTCATTACTTTCAACAATTGTTGCCTGACGACAATAAAAAATTAGAAATGTTGTAATTTTGTAACTTTCAATATTTCCTGTCTTTTCGATTTTCGAAATCGCTCCTTGTTTTTAAAAAATCATAATGTCGGATCCAAGATAGCGGTTGAAATGATAAAAATCCCTCGCATTTACTCGAAACTTTTTTACTCGGGGTTTTTTCGGAATTGATGCTTACGAACGTAAAGTCGGATTTTCAAAATCCAAAATGGCGGATTCAATATGGCTGACGAAACAGTTACGAAACTGGTCGTCCTTTTTTGAACTTTCAGAAATGTGAGAGAATTTTTTTTTTATTTATATTTATATTTCGTAACGAGTGCGAGTAGTTGCCCATTTTTGAATGAGTACTTTGTTTGGAACAAACTGTAGGCGAAGCTGTAGCTTTTTTGCACAGCGTTATGAAAATAAATTTAACGATCTATAATTAAACATATTTGTTGAATATCTAATTATGAAATCAACATGCTTTTGTGCTTTAGACAATTTGGGAAAATAACTGATGAGTATAAAATTTAAACTCATCGAATATGTAAAATAATTTTTCGTATATATATATATATATATATATATATATATATAGGTATATGTCATTAGGGAAAAATTTGCATTATATGAAGCAAATTATATTTTATTATCATTATTTATCAGTGCAACAGAAAACATATATTATTTTTCTCTCGTTTCTTTTTTAACAATTTAAATTAAAACTATTTAAATTTATTTTTAAGGGAATCATTTCGTTTTATTTAAATCAACGGTAAAAATAATTGATTCGCGATAAATATTTTCTTTTTCTGAAATAAATTTATAAAAACTAATTGATTGCAATTAAAACAATGTTTGATTTTGTTGTTAGAAAAAATGTTTCGATAATGGAGCTTCGATGTACAAACTACATTTCTAATTTTTGATAATGTTCTTTTGCAAATTTTTAAATTCATTTGTTTACAATTCAATTTTACGAAATTTCATCAATTATTCAAAAATTCTTTAATTGAATATTAGAAAATAAAAAAGAGGAAGTAGTTTTTAAAAATTTTTACTAAGCTTTTTGAAAAAATATATTAGTAGAATATATAATAAAAATTAGTCAAAAATTCAAATTTTTAGAAAACTTCAATTTAAAACTCTTACACAATTTAATTTTTCTTTTATGCAATAGTAGTAGTAACTTTGCAAAAATTTAAATATTATTTAAAAAATGTAATTAAAATTCATTTTTAAATCAATTTTTATTAGAAAATGCTACAAGAATTAAATTTTTTAAATTCAAAAATAAATCATTCATTCAATAATTGAATGATTCTTAAAATTAAATTCTCATAAAGAATTTTATTAACGATTTTTTAAATAATTCACTTCTTTTACGAATTTTACTAAAATTTTTAAGAATAGTTACACTTTTTAAGAAACTAGATTAAGATTGTGTAAAAAATAATTGAAATTCGGCAATGAGTTTTAATACTTATGATAATAATTGAATTATTGCGAAGAATTTTATAAAAAAAGTTTTAAAATGTTAATTCATTCATTTATTAAAATAATTGAAATCTTGACAACTTTTTTAGGACATTGGAAAATAATTGAACTTCTGCAAAGAATTTTATTTATTTTGAAAATAATTCAATTCTTAAGATGAATATTATTATTTATGAAAATAATTTAGTTTTACAAAAAATTGTGAATGTAATTTTTGTCTCGAATTTTTGCTATTTAAAAAGTCAATAGAAATGTTGCCGCGAATTTTTTAAAGAAATTTTTAAGTTCCTAAAGTTCCTAACGTTCAATTAAACGACAATATTTTTTTTACTTCGTCTAATTTGTATTTTATGTAAAAAAATTATTTTTTAAATTAAAACAACTTAATTTAAAACTAATTATTGCTTTTTTTGAATAATCTTTAATTTTTCGACAGTAATTTAAAAAAAACACTTTTTTTCGTTCATTTGAACGTTAAAAACTTTAGCCCCATAAGTTTTTTAATATAATTGAATTTCTGGAAAGAATTTTATTAATTATTAAGACAGTTGATTTCTTTTTTTTTGCGTTATAAATCTAAAAATTAAAACTAATTGAAATTAACATTTTTATAAAAAATACTTCTTTAAATGATTTATTAATAATAAGTTTATGGCAGTTCTTCAATAGGATAAAGTCATTTAAAAAAATTATTGTTAGAAATGTAAAAGTTTCATATTTTTTTGGAATTCGTAGTAATTTCATTCACTTTAAATATGGATTATTTAAAATTCGACGTAGTGGTAATTCTGCCAGGTAAAATTACGAAAATTAAATTTAAGATTACGAAAAAATGTTGCTTTATAGAAATCGGTTTAAATGAAAATTATAGTGAATAAAAATTAGCATAAAGAAATTTCGGTTGAAGACCGAATATATAAAATTCTGTCTTTCGAAAATAATTAAAAAAAATTGTTTTTATGGAATATGGCCCCCCAAGTAGATATGAATAAAATATAAATAAATGCGAAGTTAATAAATATGTAAAAATTTATATAGGGTTGTAAAAATAAAGAACGTGAGTCTGTACGAATAGGTATTAGCGTAAAAACGATAGAAAGAGACAGAGTGTTCCTAACGTCCCCTCTTCTTTCTCTCTCTCTCTCTCTCTCTCTAGAGGTGTAAGTAGTTTCGAACGCTCCAATGAACGACTTTTTTTTTACTTCTTCTAATTTGTATTCCTTTACAAGAAAATTATTTTCAGATAGTTGTTGCGTCAACAGTTTTTTTTCCCGACAATTTTAGGAATCTCGATATTTTTAAAAAATAACTTGCGGATAAAATGAAAGAATAAAAAGTGGGTTCAAAAAAAAAAGAGTCGGAATTTTAGTAAAAAAAAACAATTGGGTTATTTTTTGAATAATTTGGACAGGAAAAAAGGGCCATTTAAGGACTTGAGTGAACTGATGTATAATTTAGAAGTAAAGACATTGCAATGAGAATGTGTGTATCGCGTAATTTTAAACGCATTCTATATCCATCTCTTGACGGCGATTTCTCGTGCGAGACGAGTCTGTATAACGTTTTCAGGCATTTTGTCACCAGGCTCGCTCTGTGCACATAGAGTCTTGACAACAGAGGCGTTCCACGTACCGGCGTTCCATGCATAGAATAGTAGAAGGGTTTGCCCCCTTCTTGTCAAATCGGACGTCGAGTTACGGCAAAAGCACTACAGAAGCAGGGCCCGGAACAAGAGAGAGACGACGAGACGCCACCGACGACGACGACGACGACGTGTATACGTATACAAGTTATTCTGTATGCAGCCTGTTGACGAGAATGGCAAAGAGAAGCTAACTTCCTCACTAACTTTTGCAATATTCCCTCGCTCTTCCGTTTTACCTTTCAAGAATCATCTACTCTACCTACTTTTCTTTTTAAAAACTCTTCCACTGCCGCGCTTTTTTTTTCTTTTTAATACAAGTGATTGATTTTCTATAAAATAATGTACACACATGTATGAGACCACCTGTTTTACGATGGCTCTTTGTATTTTTTTATTGCGCATGTTTACGTCTAACAGGGGAGGAAAAAGGAACATACACACTTTACTTTGCAAAGAAAATGCGTGGACTATAAAAATTTATCATCATCATTTATAATTCTCGCGTGCTAACAAACAGCAAACAAAGTGATGTTTAGTTTTTAGAAAAAAAAGAGAGAAGGGGAAAAATTTTTCATAAAAGTTAAAGGCGAATTTTATAACGCATTCTTTTTACGACCCAGTAGGGGCGGGGGAAAGTAAGATTCATTGAACCAATCTTTACAGTTTGGGACATGTTTTCAAAAATACCGCCAATACTTGTGTTGGAAATTGAGATAAAAACAACAACAACAATATATTTTTATTTAATTTTATTTATAAACGCAAACAACCGAAGTCGATACAATTTTAATTTTTGATGCAAACACGATGCCTTGCAAATGAATACTACTGCTTTCTCCCATGGTGTCTTGGCTTGGTCCCAAAGGGTTCTTCTGGCTACCTGACTTTTCCTTTCTTTACGGTTGGAGAGGGCAAGTAGGAGGAGCCAAATCGCATGTTGCAGCCGAATCGCCGTCGAAAGCGGTGAAACTCTTTGCAATAATAGCAAAACGATGTCTCTTACTCCGGGCGCATAACGTCTTTGCGATTAGACTATTAAGTTCTTAGTATGAAAGTAAGGATTACCGGTAGATTTCCCGACTGCAGATTCCCGACAGCTATTTTCCCGACAAGTATTTTTCCCGAAGGCGATTTCCCGACAAATGCAAATCCCGACAATTATAACACGATATTGTGAGACACAAGTTTCAGATATTCCAAAGCATTGTGATCACTTTTATACGTATCATAATTTAATACGATTGAGCGCAAGCGATTTTGATTCTCGAACCATTTTTTCTTTTGTGCTGCTTTTACGGATCGTCCAAGGCTAACTTCTGCTATCATTTTTTCACTATCCGCTTGCTCTTTCTGTATCTCACGTAACGCCGAATATAAGTCCGGGTGGTGTTTTCCAACAATTAAACGGAACCTATTGTGCCATCCCTCGCTTATATTGTTCGTCTTATGTGAGCCATCAATAGTTGCTTGATAGTGATTCCAAATTGTGATCGAATATCTGGGAGGTACTGCTTTTCTTCTACCTCTGCCAGGTTTTCCGTTCACGTAATATTCATCGAAGTAGTCAACTATGGGAATCAGTTCCTCAGGGACTTCGTCGGTAAGAAGCCTCAAAGTCCTTTATGATAGTAATACCTTCTTCAAGGTTTGGCGGATGTATAGCATGTGGTGATTCATGAGGTCCTCTTAACACAATAACATCAATACCATTAGTCACTGTTACTGCTCTAGCCGAACATTCTCCTGCCCGTAGCCGATTGTAGTCCCAATATGTTTTCTCACCCCGCTTTCTTGACTTTAAATAAACGTAACCATTAACAATTAATTTTTTATCCACGATTATTACAGAGTATTCCATTATTAACAAGAATTTTGACAATTATTAACAAGAAATTTGGAACACGAGAATTTATTAACACTAGAATTTGGAAATGTCAAAATTTGGAACACGAGAATTTATTAACACTACAATTTGGAAATGTTAAAATTTGTTTCATTGTTTCTATAGCAACCAAAATGCTTTCTTTTATTTTGTCGGGAAAAATACTTGTCGTGAAACTGGATTCGTGAAAACAGGTGTCGGGAAATTGCTTTCGTGAAAAACATTTGTCGGGATAATAGTTGTCGGGAAAAATGATTTCGTGATATTGAATTCGGGAAAACGTTGGGGAACCGAAAGTAAGTTCATCATACGTATTTTCCATAGAGATACTTAATGCTTAAAATGCATCTATTCTTCCGTTTATAGGTAAGCAAACGCAACTGCAAAAAGAGTATAAAGTAATCACATGCTTTAAAAGCTAAATTTTTCTTTCCATGTGTTGTCGTTTTCCTTCAAAACAGTTACGTCCGGAAATATATTTTCCATTTTTGAAATAAATTTACAATTCGCAATTTATTTTTAACTACTATTAAAATTTTTCACATCCACAATAAATACATTCGTCTAACTAAACGTTCATTTTCATATTCAAACTCTAAATGAACCATAAATAAAGAACAAACACTCTAAATACTATTTTCCAAACTTTAATCCCGATTTCTTACAACTTGTGTGTCAAAAGAGGTGTTTTCAAAAAAAAAAAAAAAATTCTTTTCATTCTAGGGAAAGATAGATTCGGAAAAAGGGAAAATGACGTTAATGCGAATACGGATGTTTAAGGGGAGAAAATAAATAAAAGGCGTAAGAAAAATAGGGAGAGAAGGGGGAAAAAGTGGAAGTGTTGTAAAAGTGGTACATTACGTAAAGTAAAGAAGACAGAATATTTGCGCACACATCCGTACACTAATACGATAGCATAGCACCTGCCTTCTTCCACTCAGCCTCTTCTCAATCTCCCGCTCGTCCTACACGTTCAATCTGTACCCGAAACAATCTCTTCTCTGCTCTCTATACCCCCAACATCTGCATTTACAATCAAGCTAAAACGCGCTCACTAACGTCACCGTGGTTACCGAACCCATTGAGACTATAGTATACACACGGAGGATACACATATTCACATGTACACATAAACACATGTACACATATACACATATACACATAAACACATGTACACATATACACATATACACATGTACACATGAACACATATACACATAAACACATGTACACATATACACATAAACACATATACACATAAACACATGTACACATATACACATAAACACATGTACACATATACACATAAACACATGTACACACAGACACATATGCTCTCGTATATACAAATCGAGACTTCCTCGTGCGCACTTTTGTGTGCAATCCATCTCAAGTGGAGGCGCTTGTTGATGACACTACCTGAGAGAATGTGATGGTTGTTTGTCATTGCGGGATGAGGAGGGAAGAAAAAAAAAGATGGAGCCGAGAGGTGACAATCTTTAAAAAACTTTCAACTACCAAGTTTGCTTGAAAAGCCTCACTCATACTCCACTCTTTTTTTCTTTCTTTCTTTCTTTTTTTTGTGTCCCTTATATCCGGACTTATATGCGCACGAACGCATACAAGCACACTAACACATGGATATGGGAAGAAAAAACACACATACGCAATTATAAAGTCCCTTATCCAAGTTATATGCGCACGAATACTCGGTCGACAAACATTATGCGAGTCAAAAGAATTTTATAGAATTTTACCAGAATCATCACGTTGAATTTTAGCAGAAAAATTCTATGGAATTTTATCGGAATGATTCTATACAGAGGTTCACTGGAAAGATTCAGTTAGAATTATTCTACTCATGGTGGAACAAAAAGGAAATTAAATGATCTATCAGGAACTGTATTACCTACATTTGTCTCTCATTTTCTAATAAATAAATTTTATCTATTTACTAGCAAAATATGATTTCTATGTTTTAAACGTTGAAATGAAATATTTTTTTTCTAGATATTTTAATAAATTACTAACCATAATAAAATTTATAAACTAAAATATTACTTTTACAAACTTAGTAATTAATTTTTTTTGGATAGTGAAGCAAAATATAATTAGAATAAACATTTAATTTTGAGAAGAAATAAATCAATTTCGTTCATTTGATGAAGTTGAAGTCCACAACGTTTTAAAAAGATGAAAAAAGAATTTTTCTCAATTCAAATTTACCTCTACAAAATTTTTTTTTTGTGTTTGTTAAGTGTTAATAAATTCATTGTTACTTAAGAGACAAATGTTTAAAATAACATGATTTAGAATTAAAAATATAAAAAAATAGTCGCATTATTTTATTGCTTTTGTTTTTAAAAACGTTGCAGACTTCAGCCTCATTTAATTTAAACAATCAGAACTTTAGGATCCTGGCAAAGTGGCTAACTCAAGATGATACCTAAGTTTTGAACGTTCAAATGAACGAAATATTTTTTATTGAAGATATTTTAATAGATTACTAATCATGAAAAAAATTAAAAACCAAAATTATACGTTTACAAACTCAGTAATTAATTATTTGGAAAGTGACGAAAAATAATTGCAATGAAAATTTAATTTTTAGAAGAAATAAATAAATTTTTGTTCATTTGAACGTTCAAAACTTTAGGATCTTAACTCAGGGTTGCTACGCATCCTGGAAACCTGAAAACATGTAAATGCCAGGGAATTTTATAAAAATTGAAAAAAAACCTTGGAAAGTCAGGGAATTTGGAACGAAATTTTATTTTACTTCAATATTTCATTCAATTGTTTTTAAAAGTAATATAATTCTTAGCAAAAATCCAACTATATCTAAAAATTTACAAAAATTCTTGTCAAAATTTTTAATTTTCATTTAAATTGTAAATTGTCTTTATAAATAATAAAAATTTTCTCCGAAATTCAATTATTTTTAATAATTTTAATAAAATTCTTGACAGAATTTAAGTTATTTTTAATATACAAAATTTTCATCATCAAATTTATCGAAAAATGAAATTATTGTTAAATTCTTTTTTAAATTTCTCTCTCGGCAATAAATAATAATAATATTATTGATGTTTTTTATAAAATAAAAAAACAATTAAATTTTAATAAAATTCTTTATGATAATTCAGTTTTAAGAAACATTTAATTATTATTGTTTAATAAATTATTTATTTTTATAGTTAAATAATTGATTTCCTGTAGCATTTTCTAATAAATATTGATTTAAAAAATAAACTTTAGTTAAAATTTTAGATTATAATTGACAAAATTCTTCTCAAAAATTGAATTATTTTCCAAAAAATTTTCCTCATTTCAATAATTTTCAATATTTAAAATTTTAATAAATTTCTCAAAAGAATTCAATTATTTATAAAAATTTTGACCAAATTTTACACGAATGTTCAATTTTCTAAAATACTTAAAATTTCATTGGAATTCAGTTATTAAAAATAGAATTTGTAGAATTTTTTCTTTAAAAACCAATTGTTTTTTAATATTATTATTATATTATAAACTTTTTTTATAAAATTCTTCACAATAATTCAATTATTATCATAAATGATAAAATACACTGCAGAATTTAAATTATTTTTAATACAATTTTAATTTTTACAACTTTTCTTACAATTACAGGTTTTAATTTTTAGTAAAATTCATCAGAAGAAATTCAATTATTTAAAATCTTGTTGACAATATTCTTTATAAGAATTAAATTTTAAAAAACATTGTTATTCAATACGTATTATTTTCTTTTTATTTAAATAATTGAACAATTTTGAAATGATATCAAATTATATTTTAAAATTTTGAATTTTCTGTTACTTTTAACTGACAATTTTGAAGAATTAATGTTTTTGATAAAGTATAATTTTATTCTTTCTGTTTAAGTAATTTAAAGTTACATGAAATTGTTGGAACTATGGGAATTTTTCCAAGGTTTCATAAATTTCCCTATATTTTCGTAATGAAATTTTTCTAAACGTTTAAGAGAATTTCTCCAAACTTTTGGGTTTTTTTTTTGTTTATCTACATTATTTCATGCGAATGTTTCCAACTGCATAGGAAGTTTTTGATAATTTTTTAGAAAAATTCCCTTATCAATGTTAGTAAATTTTTCTAAATAATTAGTGGGGTTTTCTTTCTAAATTTTATGGGAAAACTTCCAAAATTTTTCTTACATAGTAATTATTAAAAATAGTTATGTATATATATATTCTTATTACAATATAATAATAATACTTTTATTAACTCTTGGATTTCAAAAAGGTTTGAATTAGAAATTTTTGAATTTTCCGTCTATTTTTATTTATTTATTTTTATAACTATTTTGATTGTGACCAAAATTTTATGTAATTTTATATTGAGCTCAATATCTTCGAATTTGTTTAAATTTATATTTTTTATACATTATTTTTAAAATTATTCTATGTGACACGTGAATTTGTTTATTAAAGTGACCTGATGATGATAGCGAACCAGTCCATCGAAACGTTGTCAACAAAATGAAAATTTATTATTTTATCTAATTTATTTCTTCCTTGAGTCGAACAAATATTATTTATTAACAATATGCAGAAGGATAAAAAAATTATTTTAAATGAAATATTTATTTGAAAAAGAAGTTACTGATGTTTCTGAATAATTTTAAAATTAACGAAATTTGTGAATGAATATGTAACAGAACATTTTTTCAAAAAAAATCTTTTCTGCATTTTCTGAAAATTAAAAACTTTTCAATTTTACTTTCAATGAAAATTTGCAATTGATAAATAGAATTTATATAAAATTTTTTTTTCATTTTCAAAAAACTTGGAATTTTATTAAAGCAATATTAGAATTAAGAAATAGAAATGATGCAAATTATTTCCGTATGGAAAATGCGAATTTTTTTTTAGTCTGAAGAAAATTGTTAGATTTCGAATAATCAATTGGAAAAAATCAATTAGCACTAATAAAGGTCCGTACTATACACTTCATGAACGGAACTATAAAAACAATAAAAAAATCACACAAAAAGACAGAAAAAAAGCAGAGTAAAATATTAAAAAAAAAAACTTTCACAAACGCAAAAAAGAAAATTCACACATGCAAATGCGCCGAGAAACACGGACCTAAAAACCACCCTATTTCACCGTCGACAAAACCCTTCGTGTGTAGAGTCAGCAACCCTTATTTTGCCGCCTAGTATGCAATGCATATACGCCTTCGGTACAATGCGCTTCCAGCATCTCTTCCAGCGCGAGACGCGACGCTTTAAATTAGAGCAACTCACTCCTCGCGTGGCAAGGGTGCGACACTCTATTGCGAATAGAAAAAGCAAAAAAAAAAAGAGAGAGGGGATAGCTTTATGCTTTTCGTTGTGTCTCTCGGGGCTTTCGCCTATATCAAACTAAAAATACGACAGAGGTGTGTATATACACGCATGTGAAGAATCGCGAAATTACAACTATGAATTGCGAAATTGGAGAGGACGGACATTGTCAGTGAGACGAATTGACACGGACGTTTGCTATTAAACTTCGCCACCCGACTGCACTTTTTTTTTACTATATGGAGAGGGAGAGATGTAGCTGTAAAAGTCTGTATATGAGAGTACTTTTTTTATATATATACTCCCATGGAACAAAACGGATTATTCAACTGACCTAATTGACCAGGAATAATGAATTCACTTTTTTAACAGCAATTCCGAGTGCAGTTTTTTTTTTGTTGCTACTGCTGCTTATTCATCAGGGTCCATTGTGAAATTAAGCAGAAGCAGTTTTTTTTTATTTAAATTTTTTCTTTTTATTTCGCGAAACTGTGTCATTAAATTCTCTAATGTAAAAATTTTGCATTCAGTCAGAATATTTTTTCATGTTAGTTAAGTAATTTTTTGAAAATATCGAGGTTCAAGAAATTGGCGGGAAAAAACCGTTCGCGCAGATGCAACGCGCATGCGCATTAGTTTTCTTCCCGCCTACGTCTCTGGAGAGACAAAGAGGAGGGGACGTTAGGAACACTCTGTCTCTTTCTATCGTCTTGACGCTGCCACCTATTCGTACAGACTCACGTTCATTATTTTTACAACCATATGTAAATTTTTATATATTTATTAACTTCGCATTTATTTTAATAATAAATAATCTAATAAATATTTACAATACAAGAATATTTATAGCAAAAACTGATTTACTAAAAAAAAAATCACTAAGTCGAAGTCCATAACGTTGATCAACGAAAAAAAATTATTCACTTAGTAAATGAATTAAAAACGACGCTACAATATTGAGACAAAAATATTTAGAAAAAAAGATTGATGTTTATATTTTGATAATAATTATTTTACAATTGAATATTAAATTAAAAATAATATTTAGAAGCATTAAATAATTTTTTTCGTTGATAAACGTTGTGGACTTCAACTTTGTTTATTTTTGCATTTAATTTTTAATTTATTCATTTCTATTTCGAGGGTCTTATTACATAAAACAATTTTTTTTTTATTATTTTCAAAAGACAGAATTCGAAGTTGTCTTCAACCGAAATTTCTTTATTCTAATTTTTATTTATTATAACTTTCATTTAAACGAATTTCTATAAACCAAATTTTTTTTAATACAAATTTAATTATTTTCATAAATACTAATATTTATCTAAAGAATTAAATAATTTCAAAAATTAATAAAATTCTTTGCAGAAATTCAATTATTTTTAAATGATCAAAGAAAAAAAATTGCCAACATTTCAATTACCTTCATAAATGAATAGCTGAATTCTTCGACAAAATTCAATTAATAATAATTTAATATTATCAAAAAAATTTTCTTTATTCAATAATTTTTTGTATCTATTATCGTTTTAATAAAATTTCCGAAACGAATTCAATTATTTGAAACAATTTTGACCAAATTCTACACGAATCTTCAATTATATTCTAAAATAATGCAAATTAAACTAAATTATTAAAGATAAAATGTGTTTGAATTTGTTTGAAAAAATCAAATTTTTGGAACTTTTTTATAAAATTCAATTATTTTTAATGCAATTTTAATTTTTACAATTACAATTTTTAATTTTTAGTAAAATTCATGGAAAGAATTTTAATTATTTAAAAATTTTGTTGATAAAATTCTTTATGAGAATTCAATTTTTAAGAAATATTTAAATATTGAGTCAATTATTAGTTTTCGTATTAAAATAATTACATTTTCGTAGAATTTTCTAATAAAGATTGAATTATAATGTCTTTTAGTTATTAAAGTTTTAATTAATCATTGAATTTTGGCGAAGTTTCTAAATAATTGCAATTTTTCGAAATAATTAAATTTTGAAAAGGCTTTAAATGAAAATTTTTAAAAATCTGAATAAGCTTTAAATAATTATATTATTAATATTAAAAAAATTTATGTTGACTAAATTTTCAATTAAGAAAACAAAATTGAGAAAAATTACTCGTATTTTAAAAAAAGTCGAATTAAATTTTAATTTTTCCCTTTGGTAGAAGCGTAAGAAAAATGTTTTTCCACATTTTGACCATTTCAAAGTTATATTTGAATAATAGTTATATTTTTTTGTCAATGTTAAGTGATTTAAGTATCAACCTAATATTTAAAAAATGTTTTTCATTTACATAAAATTTTAATTTTTATTCAAATGCAAGTTTTAATCGCTTGAAATATTCAAAATTAAATTCTTCGCCTATCCACCAGGACGAATTAAAAAATTAAACTTTGTTTTTCTTTTTTGCCTTTAAATTAGAAAATTCTAACAATGGACTAACTTTTTATTTGACTATCCGTCAGATTTCTCTTTAAAAAAGTTGGTTAGTAAATGTAATAGAACATTTTTTTCGTATCTAATATTTTTTAAGAGTGAATCCGAATATTCCTTCGGCTCAAGGAAAGAGGAAAATTTTTTTCTGGAAATCAGAGGAACAACAAAAATAAATTTGTATGGTAGAATTTAATTCAACATTATTTCCGTTTAATACAAACTTCTATCTTTTGTACGAAAATATTTAAAAAATTTTTTTTAATTCAACATAATTACCGTAATACATGTTCCTAAAGTTTCGAAGGTTCAAATAATTGATAATATTTTTTTTACTTCCTCTAATTTGTATTTCTTTACAAAAAATTTTTTTTAATGAAAACAAATTAATTGTAAACTAAATATTATTTATTTTCAATTATTTTTATTTTTTGGTTTGCAATTTTCTAAAATACTTGAGGTGAAACAAAATTTTGTTCATTTCAACGTTCGAAACTTTAGCCACATTTTAATACAAATGTCTATCTTCTGTACGAAAATATTTCTGTCAATTTGCTTGAAAGTCTTCAATTCTTCAGACTGAAAAAGTAAAAATTTTCACAGTATTACTGATAAGAAACTAATTTTGTTTTCGAAAAAAATTCAAAATGGCAGATCCAATATGGCACGTTGCAGAAGACAGAATCGCCCACAGAAGAATTCAATTAAAAAAGAAGTTACTTCAGCATGTATTGAAGTTTTTCAGGTTTTTCTTAATGGTCTTTTGTTCTAATTTCTCTTAAAAGCCATCACCTCGTTTTTCTTTTCCCCTCTTCGAATTGTGTGGTTTTCTCGTTCTCCAAGCGATCTTCCTCTTTTTTTTCTGACAATATCTTACCCTGAGGGATTTATGCTTCGGTCTTGTTCTCAACCTGTTGAAAAAAAAGTGTGAGAGACACACACACAGAGTTCGAATGAGTTTGGCTGCTCCCTATACCCGTATATCGACTTACACTCATTTGTTTCAGGGGTCGCAATTCCTTTTTTTAAACATTCCAAACAGTTGGGAGTTTTATTTCTGCAACAGAAATGAACACTTGAAATTTTTTCCCACCTGTCAAAGTTGCTTTGAATCCTTTAAAAATTTCAAATAAAGTCTACTGCCTTTCTGATGGAAAATCTGCAAAAGTTTCAAGTTGTAAAATTTTTAAACAGTTTTTGTCGCTGCAAAATTTAGCGTAAATTCTAAATTCTGTGAGTTTGGATTTGGGAAGAACATCTTTTGATAGATGTTTTTAATTAAATTAATAATTAAAAAGTTAATAATTAAATAATTATTACAAATAGTTCTGTTTTTATTCAGTTCTACAATCTTCTGTTAATAGTAAGAATCTAAATATACAACTTCTGTTTTTCGTTCTTAAAATGATCCCCAAATTTTGAACGTTCAAATAAACGAAATATTTTTTATTAAAGATATTTTAATAGATTACTAATCATAAAAATAATTTAAAAACCAAAATTATACGTTTACAAACTCAGTAATTAATTTTTTGGAAAGTGACAAAAAATAATTGCAATGAAAATTTAATTTTCAGAAGAAATAAATAAATTTTGTTCATTTGAACGTTCGTAACTTTAGGATCTTTTCTTAAAGCGACTTTTTGCTATTTTTGGAAAATAATTATCGACTACGAAACTTGGTTTTGGTGTCATTATAAAGCGAATAGTAAAAAGTTAGCTCTGAATTAAAAATTTGTTAAGTAGCATATCGACTGATTTTTTTGGGGGGTTCAGACTGCTTTCCAAAAACCCCAGGGGGGATAATTTTTCCAACAAACTTTAAAGAGACGATGGAAAAATCAAGAAAAAACTAGACTAACGACCTCTGTAAATCATAGAACGTGGCCTCGCTCTCTCTCTCTCTCTCTCTCTCCACATTTTCTTCTCAACCTTTTCCAACCCTGAACTTCCTATCAAAAGTTTGAGCGTTTCCCTTTTGTATGGGGACTTGAAAATGTTAATGGAAATATGATTGAATTTTACGACTGGCGTGGGTCCTCGGTAGCTGTTAATAAATGGCATTCCCTCTCGAGAAAACATTCATTTTCTTTAACAATAAAATCTTTCTCAGTTAATGCTAAAATAGAATTGTCGAATTTCAGACACTTTTGTCCTTGGTAAAAAAAATAATGTCAGATCGCTCGAGACGAAAAAAAATGAAAAAATCACTGGGGGAAATTTTTTTTTAATTCAAAAATAAGCAGTCAACTAAAAAAAATGTTTGAATTAAGCATATTTTATAATTAAAGCGTTTTGTGCAGAAACAGCATAAGTCCATAAATCGAAATTGTTCAGGAATTAATAAAAACTGTTTTACTTGTAAAGGTTGACATTTTCTCTAATTCTGCTTTTTGCATTACATTCTAGTAAGCTACAAGTTAAAAAATCCAATGTGATTAATTTTTTATCTACTTAATATAAGAATAATAAACAAATAAATTAACATTTGTACTAATGCTGTTTCTGCATAAAATGAAATGAAAAACACAGAAAATTTATTGAATCGAGTAAAAAATAAAAGTTTTATTAAATATTTAATAACATTTATTTAAAATATTGAAGAGCCTAAAATTCTGAACGTTCAAATGAACGAAATTTATTTATTTCTTCTAAAAATTAAATTTTTACTGCAATTATTTTGCGTTACTATCTAAAAAATGAATTACTGAGTTTCCAAACGTAAAATTTCGATTTTAAAATTTTTTTATGATAAGTCATTTATTAAAATATCTTCAATAAAAAATAAATCGTTCATTTGAATGTTCAAAACTTAAAGACCATAAATATTGAATTTGGATAATTTTTGGTAACATTTTATAAATAATAAAATTGTTTTAAGAATAAATTTAACTAATTTTCAATATTTTAGCTAATTTTAAATTAATTCAGTCACCAACATCACTTTTTGCTTTCTTTAAGTGAATTTCATTTAAAATATAAACTGTTTAATATAAGTTACTAATATACATTAAGAATATCCGAAGAAAATTAAATTTATCAAAGAAAATCACAATTTTTTGCATGAAATGATAATTAAACTATTTTTTTTAAAGCATTTAGTGTTTAGTCACTAATTTAATATTTTACCAGATTGTAAATCTTCACATTGAAAAAACATTATACTCGTTTCAAGTAAAACAATAATTTTAAGTGATTTTGTTTCATTGAGGTCCCTGAAGTTGCCATCGAGGCTCAGCATCGAAAAACATGTTTTGTACAAAACCAAAAAAAAAAATCGCTCAATTTTTTCCAAAATTTAAAGTTAAAAAATTACTTACTATTAAATATTTTTATACTTCTTAGGTGAATAACAGGAGTAAAATTAGTTAAAAATTTTACTAAAAATAAGGAAAAATACTTTTCGATGCCGAGCATCGATTCCAACTTCAGAAATCTTTTCATTGAAATTAGTTTGTAAGTTCAATTCCAAAATATAAAAAATATTTACTGCTTTGATTCAAAAATAATTTTTGTTTAAATAATCATGTTTAATTCAAACATATTTTCTGTTTTGGTTCAAACAAAAAATATGTTTAAAAATTTTATGTTTGATTCAAACTTAAAAGTTGATGATAAATAATTTAAAATCAACTATAAATTATGTTTGAAATAAATATATTATTTCTATGAATGAACCAAAAAATATATTTGAATTAAAGTTAAATTTGTTTGAATGTATAGCAAAGATATTTTAAGTTTGATTTAAGCAAAATATGTTTTGAATCAAATAAATCGTTTTCTCAGTGCATCTAAAGATAAATTTTCAATAAAAAAGTGATTTTCGAAAAAAATGGACCTTTGCAGTTTCTGCACAAAACGCTTCAATTGAATGAAACATAATTTTTATTGAACCAAATTGAAAATCAAAATTATTGTTTCATTCAAAGATAATTTTTGGTTGACTGTATAAAAAAGATAATTATGTTTAATTCAAAGATAATTTTTGGTTAACTGTATAAAAAATATAATTATGTTTGATTCAAATATGTTGTTTTCTCAGTGATCAGACAAAATTGAATGTAAAAAAAAAAATAAAAGATATTTGTATTTTTTTAGAGCTGCTCTTTTGTAGCCGAAAATTAATTACAAGAAAACAGTATTTACTACAATAGCAAATTGTTATTTAGTATTTTAATTATATTTGTATGGAATATTAATTTCTATTATGCATTTTCTCCATTGTTTCTATTGTTTTGCGTTCGTTTTCTAAACGACCGAAAAAATCCCGAATTTTCAATATTTGTTCCTGACGTTTCGAAATATAATTCGCAAATATGTTTTTATTTACAATTTTACTCGGCAATTATTATGTACCTGCATTGTTTAGCAGCTGTATTCATTCATAATACAACAAATTTTGATAATACAATTTGAACTTATTATCTATAGAGAAAAAAATTGATTGTAAAAGGATATGCATAATATATATATAATAGTATAGAAAATTATGCGGGTTCATTGGAAAATCAAGGACTGAAACAATATTTCCATTCGAGTGGAGAAAAATATTATTATTATTATATTTATGGTGGAATTTTTCTCCACATTTTTCTCCACAGTAAGTGAAAATCGATGCGCGAAAATAAAGTGACATGAAATAACGAAAAGACTAAAGTAGTTTAGATTAGCCCAGTGTTGCCAATGGATTTATAGCTAGGGAATCGTAACACCAAAAGGGATTAAATCAAACCGTAGCAAGGATATGCGTGCAGGGGACTTTATCTCTATATCTTTCTCTCTCTGTCTCTCTCTCTTTCCCTCTCTTGCAGCTTGAATCGATTTTATACTGCTAGTTGCGATACGATTGGACCGCCTGTCCAAGAATTCCAATATTTCATGCTCCTTTCTCCTCCAGTTGCCACCAGGGCCAGGGTGAACGTGTCTCTCTCCCTTTTGGCAAACGAGTCACGTCCAGAGTCGAAGGATATAGAAGAAGAAGCGACGAAGAGCTCTAAAATCATTTTTGAAATAGATGTACCTCCTTCGTCCAGCTTTTACCCAATCCATAAAAGTTATTTAGCCACGTAGCCTTTCTTGGATGTAGTTTATGCAAAAATTTTTCCTTTATTCCTGCCTCTTCTTCTTCTTCTTCTTCTTCTTCTACTTCTTCGTGCTTTCTTTCGGTTTTTTCTTTCTTTCAATTTTTCTTTCTTTCATTTTTTCTTTCATTCATTTTTTTCTTTCTAACATTTATTATTTTTTTGACATCTTTCATTTTTTCTTTCTAACATTCATTTTTTCTATCTTTTTTTCCATTCACTTTTATTTTTACCCGTTCTTCATTCTATATTTTTCTATTCTTTCAATTTTTATTTTTTTCCATCATTCAATCTTTATTTTTCTATTCTTTCAATTTTTACTTTTGTCCCTTTCTTCAGTTGGAGATTTTTTACATAAATCTATGGAAACAATTCAAATATTTAGTAAAGTCTCTACAAACATTTAACTTTTTAAAAAATAATTCTAAAAGTGATTTAATCTAAAAAAAATTCAATTTTTTTTACAAATTTTTCAGAAAATTTTTGTAAAATGTTAAATTATTTTATTTAAAATTAAAAAAATGACACTTTTTTAAAAAAAAATGTTATTTTTTCTATTTTTTAATAAACTTTCACTGAGGAATTCAGGAAAATTTTGTCTAAATATTAATCAAATTTTTCGAAAAAATTCGTTTATTTTCCAATCTATTAATAAATTCTTCGATAAAATTCAATTATTTTTAAAAATTGTAAAATTATTCGCAAGAATTAAATTATTTCTATAAATGAAAAAAATTCCTGATTTACAATTTTATTTTTAATAAATATTTATAAAAAAATTTGATTTTTTTCTGATTTCGAAGAATTGTCTGATTTACTCAGAAAATAATTATATACTCAAAATAATGTTCTAATACATTTAATTATACGAATTTCTTAAATTGTAAAATTTTTGAAGAACATTAATAAATTTCTTGAAAATTATTTTCATTATTTCAATTCAACTATTATTCTCTACAATTTTCAAATAAAATTCATCTTTAAATAAATTATTTTTAATAATTTTTCCAAAAGTTTTTTTTTAAATTTTTAAATTCATTTGTTAGCAATTCAATTTTATCAAATTTCACCGATATTGAGCGAAAAGTTTTTCAATTGTATATTAGAAAATAAAAAACTTGAAATAATTAAAATTTTTTTATTTTTTTCCATCATTCAATCTTTATTTTTCTATTCTTTTAATTTTTACTTTTGCCCCTTTTTTCAATTGAAGATTTTTTCTCTCCTTTCAATTTTCATTTTTTCCATCTTTCATTCTTTATTTGTCTATTCTTTCAATTTTTACTTTGGCCCCTTTCTTCACTTGAAGAATTCTATTTTTCTTGAGCCAAAAGAATATTCTTATTCACTCTAAAAATTATGAGCTACTCAAAAATTTGTTCTATTTCATCACTTATTTCTATAAAATTGTAAAATTATTCCAAAACAACGATCAATTTATTTTTAAATAAATATTTAACTATTTGCTATTTTTTATAGTAATGAGGATTTTCAAAAATTTAAAATTCAAATTATTTTGTAATTTAATAACTTAAAAGAATATAAAACATGAAGATAAAATAAGACTCGGAATGATCCCTATCTTAATGTTTTATAATAATTAAAAATTTTTAAATAATAAAGTGATAAAATCATTTTAAATTATAAGAATATTGTTACTGTAACTTAGTCAAAATTGTTTTCATTATTTTGAAAAATTAATAATTTCTAGAATTTCTATCTATAATTCTTTGAATCAATTATTTTTAATCATTTTCTACAAAGTTCTTTGAGAATTTTCAAATTCATTTATTTTTGATTTAATATTAGAAAAAATATATACATAATTTCAAAAAAATAATCGATTTTAAATTTGAAAAAATAATTTTCCAGATGACAAAATTTCTGGTCCCGAAGAATTTTCTGATTCACTCTAAAAATCAGTAGATACTCAGAAAAATATTCTATTATTACATTTACGTATACGAATTTCTTAAATTGTAAAATTATTCAAACACACCAATAATTTCTTAAAAATTATTTTCATCAATTCAATTCAATTATTATTCTCTACAATTTTTAAATAAAATTAATCTGTAAATCAATTGTTTTCAATAATTTTTCAAAAATTTTTTTTAAAAATTTTCAAATTCATTTGTTTACAATTCAATTTTACCAAATTTTATGGATATTATTCGAAAAATTCTTCAACTGTTTGTTAAAAAATAAAAAATTTGAAATAATTTAAAATTTCGATTAAGCTTTTAAAAAAAAACTAGTTAAATAGAAGGAACTTGAAATCCACAACGTTTATCAACGAAAAAAATTTGTTTAATGCAATAAAATATTATTTTTAATTTAGTATTTTATTGTTTAACAATTATTATCAAAAAACATAAACTTCAATCTTTTTGTTTAAATATTTTTGTGTCAATATTAATGTATTATTTTTAATTAATTTACTTAGTGACCAATTTTTTTTCGTTGATCGACTTTGTGTACTTCAGCTTCCTTAAATAGAATACGTGATTAAAATTTTAAACAATTCTGATTTTAAAAAATTTTATTTAAAACCGTCTTGAAATTCAATTAATTTTGAAAAATTGCAATTATTTAGTAACTCCGACAAAATTCGATTACTTTGAACTGTAACTGAAATTAATTTTTAAATTAATTTTTATCAGAAAATTCTTCTATAAATCAATTATTTAAATTAAATACAAAAATTAATAATTGATTGAATAATTAAACATTTCTACTAATTGAATTCTCATAAAAAATTTTACACACAAACTTTTAAATAATTGAATTCTTTTGAAGAATTTTAATAAAATTTTTAAGAATACTTACATTTCTCGAGGAATACGACTAAAATTTTATTAAAAATAATTAATATTCTCCAATGAGTTTAACAATTACGAAAATAATTTAATTATTGCGAAGAATTTCATAAAACAGATTTAAATGATTGATTTTTTTCCAAATCAATACAAATTCTATTTTCAATAATTGAATTATTGTCAAAGTTTTATTATTTTAGAAAATAATTGAACATTCGTGTAGAATTGCTTTAATTGAATTAATTTAATTGACTTTAAGTTGTTTAAGTTTTAAATTGTTTTTGATTGAATTGCATTCTTTTGGGAAATTTTATTAAAATAGTAAATATTGAAAATTATTGTGATGAGGAAACTTGAAATGTTGCCACCAAAAATTTGCTTAAAATTGTCAAAAATAATGGAATACGCGAAAAAAATTTTTATTTTTTTTTATTTATTTATAAAGTTAATTGAAATTTTTACAAGAATACAAAAAAAAAATTTCGAACACATTTAAATTGACACGAAGAATTTTATTACTTTTGAAAATAATTGATTTTTCTGGAATCATTTGTAACTTCTGGAAAAGTCAATTTTTTAAAATGGTTTAAACAAAAATTTTTTATATAAATTAATTATTTTTAATAATTAACTAAATATGTCTAAACATGAAAAATTTTAACTAATTTTAAAGATATTTTAATTTTTTTAATTTTTCAAAATTCTAAGAACTTTAAAATTTCTAATTAAATTCAGGGGTCCTAAAGTTCTGAACGTTCAAATGAACGAAATTTATTTATTTCCTTAAAAAAAATTCAATTTTATTGCAGTTATTTTGCTTCACTATCCAAAAAACTAATTACTAAGTTTGTTAAAGTACAATTTTAGTTTTTAAATTTTTTTATGATTTGTAATTTATTAAAATATTTTCAATAAAAAAGTATTTTGTTCATTTGAACGTTCAAAACTTGTGAATCATTAAATTCATGCATAATTGAAATTTTACAAAATTTTAAATTAAAACTCTTGACCCACACTGAAAAAAAATTTAATTGATTCAAATAAACGATTTATTGACTATTATCAATGAAATATTTAATAGAATCAAATAATATTTATTAGAGTCAATTAAATGGTAATTGCTTCAAATACTGAAGTTATTGATTCAAATACCATTTAATTGACTCTAATAAATATTATTTGATTCTATTTCAGTGCAGCTCTTTTAGAACTCAATTAATTTTGAAATTTTTAAGTAAAATTATTCATTAAATAATTTCACTGTTAACTTAAAAGTACAAAATCACTATCGTACAGTGTTCTCCTCTTTTTAAAACCAAATTGAATCGTTGATCAATGAAAAAAAATTATTCACTTAGTAAATTAATTAATAACGACGCTGAAATATTGAGACAAAAATATTTATTTTAATGTTTTTTTGATGTTTATATTTTGATAATAATTATTTTACAATTAAATATTAAATGAAAAATAATATTTAGATGCATTAAATAAATGATGCTGCACTATTGAGACAAAAATATTTATTTTAATGTTTTTTTTATGTTTATATTTTGACAATAATTATTTTACAATTAAATATTAAATGAAAAATAATATTTAGATGCATTAAATAAATCTTGTTTTCGTTGATAAGCGTTGAGGACTTAAACTTTGTCCTTTTAAAATTAAATTTCCCTTTGATTTTCTCATTGTCTGCATGTGGAAAATCTAAAGTGAAATGCAATGTCGATTGATGTCGCAATTGTAAATTGTGATTTGCAATTCCGTTGAGGGCGAATTGAAAACAAGAAATAACAGATGTGAACTGTAGCCATTTATTGTCAGTGCACGTCTTAGAAAAATCCTATATCAAGTTGGATTTTACTTGCGTGGAAATCGTATATTCGTTTTCTCTCCCTCATTCTTTCATTCAGCCTCAGGGGGGGAGTGATCCGCTTCTTTTTTTCTTCTTCTTTTTCCGCTTTTTTCCTTCTTCTTCTTCTTCTTATTCTTCCTTTTCATTTTTTCTTTTTTTTCCTTTTCTTTTTTTTTCTTTTTCCTTTTCTTCTTTTTCCTTTTCTTCTTTTCCCTTTTCTTCTTTTTCCTTTTCTTCTTTTTTCCTTTTTTTTCTATCCCTTATATAGTGTTCTTCTTTTTCCTTCCTTTTTTTCATTACATTATTCCATTATCACGCTGCAATAGCGTTCGTGATATGACGCCAGTCAAAGAATAGGTTTTCATTTCATTCTACTCTTGTAATTTCAAACTGCCATCTCCTGCAGTGAGTCGATCGTACTTTTTTTTAAAACTCTTTCCACAAGAGAAACTCGACGAGGAAGAAAAAAAAATGAACGAAATCTGCTGGCGAAGCAGAGCTTTCGACAATGATGGACTCGTTAATTCGTTTTAATGCCCCCGTTAATAGGAGTAATCAAGTTAAGCGATTTTCATACTATACACTATATTCTCTGTATATACTGAGTTAAACTGAGAATTATTCTCCAGCAGATTTTATTTGAATTTTTCTTTTTGAAAGGGAAAATTCCTTTTTTTTTGTTGAAGCATTTCATAATTTATTTTTTTTTTGTTTTTTTTTGAGAAGTGCTAACAATAAGATAACTTTGTGAATAATTCCGAAGGAAATGAAATTGAATTTATTTTTGAAATTAACTTTTGAAAATTTTAAAGCGAAGGAACAATATTTTAAGTTTGATCTAAAGAAACACTTTCTGTTTATCAGACAAATTGTTTCGTCACTGTTATCAATGAATGAAAGGGGATAGGAATTCTGTCACATTTTAATTGGCAGTGGTTATCAAAAATATTAATGTTAGACTAAAACTTCAGAGAAAAAAATAAAAAAATTTAAAACATTAAATTTTGAAATTAATTTAGAGAGTCGCTTATAATTTTCATCGACCAAACTCAGGTAAATATACAGTTTTCGACACTTAGCTTCTAGGACAACTTCTCAGTTCTAGTTTTGAGAGGAATATTATATCGAACTTGTGAGTTTAAGTTTTCTGCAAATATTTATTTCTTCAAATAGCGTGTAAATTTTTATAAAGAAAAATATGTTTCTAAAACTTCTTGTCCGGAAAATGATTAAAATAATAAATTACCGCATAATCTAGGCAGTGACCCAAAATTATTCCAAAATAACAATTAATTTATTTTTAAATAAATATTTTATTATTTCTATTTTTTGAAAGTAATGAAGATTTTAAAAAATATCAAATTCAAACTATTTTGTAGTTTAATAACGTTAAAGAATAAGAAACATGAAGATAAGACTCGATATCATCCCTATCTTAATGTTTTATAATAATTAAAAATTTTTAAATAATAAAGTGATAAAATCATTTTAAATTATAAGAATATTGTTACTGTAACTTAGTCAAAATTGTTTTCATTATTTCGAAAAATTAATAATTTCTAGAATTTCTAACTAGAATTCTTTGAATCAATTATTTTTAATCATTTTCTACAAAGTTCTTTGAGAAAATTCAAATTCATTTTTTTACAATTTAATATTAGACCAAAACTACACCTAATTTTAAAAAAAAATAATCGAATTTAAATGCAATTATGTAGTAACTCTGCTAAAATTCAATTAATTGGAGCTGTAACTGAAATTAATTTTTAAATTAATTTTTATCAGAAAATTCTTCTATAAATCAATTATTTAAATTAAATACAAAAATTAATAATTGATAAAATATTTGAATATTTCTACAAATTGAAATATCATTCAAAATTTTATACAAAGAACTTTTAAATAATTGAATTCTCTTGGAAATTTTATTCTAATAGTATATATTGTAAATTATTGAGTTGAGAAAAATTGAAATGTTTCCACCAAGAATTTTATTAAAATAATAATTAAATAGTGAAAATTCTTCAATTGTAGGTTAAAAAATAAAAAACTTGAAATAATTTAAAATTTCGATTAAGATTTTTGAAAAAATGAGTTAAATAGAAAATGTAATTAAAACTGTGGAACGTTATGATTTTTAAACTAAATTTCTACGCAATTAGAATTTAATTATTTTCATTAATAATAAAATTCATCGCAGAAATTCAATTATTTTTAATACAATTTTATCGAATTCCTCAAGAAATGTTATTATTCTTAAAACATTGATTTAAATTCGTTAAAAAAATTTGAATGGTTAAAATTTCTAGATAAAATTTTAGAAGACAAAATAGAATATACAATTGTAATAAAATTATTTCACGAAGGAAATGAATTATTTTCTGAAATTTTCATAAATCCATGGAAACCATTGAAATATTTGGTAAAGTTTTTACAAACATTCAATTCTCTTAAAATTTATTCTAAAAGTGATCTAATCTTAAAAATTCAATTATTTTACAAATTTTTCGGAAAATTTTTGTAAAATGTTAAATTATTTTCTTTAAAATTTATAAAAATGACACAATTTTTTTATAAAAATGTTATGTCCATTTTTTAATAAAATGTCACTGAAGGATTTAGTAAAATTTTTTCTAATTTTTAATCAAATTTTTCTAAAAAAATCATTTATTTTCCAAACTTTTAATAAATTCTTCAATAAAATTTAATTATTTTGAAAAATTGTAAACTTATTCGCAAGAATTAAATTATTTCTATAAAGGAAAAAAAAATTCGCGATTTACAGACAAAAAACTTGATTTTTTTCTGATCCCGAAGAATTGTCTGATTTACTCTAAAAATAGTTACATACTTAAAATAATGTTCTATTACATTTAATTATACGAATTTCTTAAATTGTGAAATTATATTCAAGAACACTAATAAATTTCTTGAAAATTATATTTTTATTATTTCAATTCAATTATTATTCTCTACAATTTTAAAATAAAATTCATCTTTAAATAAATTACTTTTAATAATTTTTTCAAAAAGTTTTTTTTAAAAATTTTTAAATTCATTTTTTAACAATTCAATTTTACCAAATTTCACCGATATTGTGCGAAAAGTTATTCAATTGTATATTAGAAAATAAAAACTTGAAATAATTAAAAATTTTTATTAAGCTTTCTGATAAAATTAGTTAAAGTAGAAAATGTAATTAAAACTATTAAAAATTCTGATTTCTAAAAATTTAACTCAAAAACCTTCTTGAAATTTAATTATTTTCAATGATTGCAATTATTTAGTAACTCCGCCAAAAATTCAATTATTTAGAACTGTAACTAAAATTAATTTTTGTATCAATTTTTATTAGAAAATTCTTCTAAAATTCAATTATAGAATAATATTTTTCAATTATTAATATTTTCAATTATATTAAAAGCAGGGACTGACACGAACACGAAAAAACACGAAAATTCGTGTCGTGCCCGTGTCGTGCCTTGACACGACACAAAGTTCGCTTGGTAATTCGTGCCGTGCCTTGGCACGACACAAAGTTTGCTTGGTAATTCGTGCCGTGCCAAGGCACGACACAAATGCAAATTTGTAATTCGTGTCGTGTCAAGGCACGTTTTAAAGACACGCATGAAATACTGTGTAGAATCTTGCAAGCGTTATTTGTGTTTTTTTAGGCACGACACGAATTACGAAATGAACTTTGTATCGTGCCTTGGCACGGCACGAATTACCAAGCGAACTTTGTGTCGTGCCTAGGCACGGCACGAATTACAAAGCGTTATTTGTGTCGTGTCAAGGCACGACACGGGCACGACACATATTTTTCGTGAAGGTCCCTGATTAAAAGTAAATAATTTATTCTTCAAATAGCGTGTGTAAATATTTATAATGAAAAAACGAATTTGAAGTCCACAACTTTGATCAACGAAAACGGTTTTTTAATTTATTCGAATATTATATTTTTGTAAAATATACAACAATTATTACTAAAGTTTAAACAAAATTCACCCTTTTTAATAAATTTGCAATAATTTTTTCGTGTCATTAATCATTATTGTTCTTTTATCCTTTTCGTTCTATTAATTAACACTTTTAAAAAGAATTTCTCGTTGATAAACGTTGTGGACTTCAACTTGGTAAGAAAAATAAGATTTTAAAACTTCTTGACTGACAATAACCACGTTGAAGTCCACAATGTTTTTCAAAGAAAAAAATTATTCACTTAGTAAATTAAAAAAAAATAACGCACCAATATTGTCACAAAAATATTTAGGAAAAATATATTGATGATTATGTTATGATAATGATTATTATATGGGTGAATATTCTGAAAGTGACATTTTTTATGTCTCGATTAATTTTACAAAATCTACTCTTTAATAATTATTATCAATTTCCATAGTGAAAATTTAGCACTTATTTATCATTTTAAAAAGAAAATTAAATAATTTTATTCAACTTAATTTACGTAATAACTAAATTACTTTCATCTCCGAAGCCTTTTCAATATGTCTCCAATAGGTCTTCTAAAATAAAATAAAATTTTCAAGGTTTTTTTCAAATTCTCAGAACTTTTTTAAAAATATTGTCAGAAAGTACAATGTTTTTTCTATCATTATGTGTATTTTAAAAATTTGTAGACCTCACTTTTATTTTTGATAAAAATGTTTAAACTTTGTCTTCAGTTTTAGGTTAAAATTACTTTACAATGATTACTGACATTTTACACTTTAAAAATATCTTAAACAAAATTTTAATGCACATTAAAATAAAGCTGAGAATCTGACGTTAAATTTTCCTACATTTTATCTACAAAAAGGAAAAAAATTATTGCTGTTATAAATAATCGAAATTTACATTTTTCTCCGAGTAAAAATTAATTTCATCTCCGAAGCCTTCTTTTTTGATAAATAACTGAATGTAGAAGTAAATTTAACGGAATATTTCGATGGTAATATAAAATGAGAGTGTGAGATTTGTATGTTTTACTAAAAAACATATTTTAATTGCGCCCTAATGTATACAAATATGAAAGAATATTTATTTTTCATCTCCAAAGCTTTTCATCTCTGAAGCCTTTTTCTTGAAATATGCGATCTTTTGTTTTTAGTATTTAGCATTGCTTTGAAAAAATTAACCCAAATTACCATTAAATCAAATACTTTAAATACATTTATATTTTCATCTAATTGAATATATTTGGTATTAAAATATACAAATTATTAATTTTTAAGCAGTGTAATTTTATTTTCGATTTCGTGAACGCGATATTAGCGTGAATTTTTAATAGAAAAGCTCGCCAATTAAATAAAATTAATTTAATGGAGCAACAATAATATTTTTCAAATGAAAAAAACTTTAATATTTTTAAGAATTAATTTTGCGCAACCTAAAAATTTTACTCTTGAGTATGAAATTAAGTAGTTTTAATAGAAAAAAGCATATAATTGACGAAAAAAATTAATTGAAAAACTGAAATTTAAAAGTGTCACTTTCAGAAAATTCACCCATATAAACAAATATTTAATTAAAAATAATATTTAAATAGATTAACAAAATTTTTTTCGTTGATCAACGTTGTGGACTTCAACTTCGTACTGACAAATGGTTAAAAATAAATTACCAGATAATCTAGGCCGTGGGATTAATTTTTGATGGTGAAGAATTGAAGATATAAAATTAATAAAATGCAGTAAAAATTCATGAACTTCTTCTTCTTCGAAATAAATTATGAGAAGAAAATATTTCTCTGAAAAAAATATTTTTTCTTTTCCCGCAAGTATTTTTGTTTTCCGTTAGGGCATTTTTTTGATTTCTCCGACTTAAGAAGGAGAAGGCACGCGATAAATAATTAAGGGAGGACACATTAACGTGAAGTGCTGGAAAGCGAGATTGTCCCTGGGTATAAATTTATCACCAGCACCACCACCACCACTACCACCTTGAACACTTTCTCATTCCCCTCCATTACGTTGCTGCTACTGGTGCGGTGCTTTCGAAGTGTGTTGTCCTCTCTTTCTCGGTTCGTCTGGCCATATTTCAGTGGCATGCCGGAATCTTTTGTCTTCATAATATTTATCCCCCCGGATGGCGAGAGTAATGGAGCTGCAACGAGAAGGTCTCCTGAGAAACGAACGAATGAACCGCCGACGAACAGATGAACAAGATCGGAACTAAAATCCTTCTTTCGTGAAGCTAGGGCTTCACTTGTAGTCTCGAGATAGTGCTCTCCTAGAGATATAGTCTGATGAATTCGAATAGAACCTTAAATCCACTGGGGGGTCCTGCCCAACGAGATTCCAATCGGGTATGAAAAAAAAAATGGTGATGATAATGATAATGGTGATGAAACTCTAAAGGGAAAAATAATAATTGGAAGGAAAAAATGAGTCGATTCGATTTAAATTAAAACTTGGTTTCAAAGTTTAATAAATTACATTTGGTAATTACCAAAAATGTTATTAAAATTGACACAGATCAGGAAATTAAGAAAAAGTCGGGTAAAGTAGAATTGATAAGGAAAATCAGAAAAAAGTAAGGGATTTTTATTATTCACGTTGGTGAAATTCACGTTTATTGTCAACGATTTCTGAAGAAAAATATTTTTTAAGCAAATTTTTATAAATTTTTGTACGAAAAATAGTATATTAATTTTTTGAATAATGGTTTACCAAAAATGTTATTAAAATTGACACAGATCAGGAAATTAAGAAAAAGTCGGGTAAAGTAGAATTGATAAGGAAAATCAGAAAAAAGTAAGGGATTTTTATTATTCACGTTGGTGAAATTCACGTTTATTGTCAACGATTTCTGAAGAAAAATATTTTTTAAGCAAATTTTTATAAATTTTTGTACGAAAAATAGTATATTAATTTTTTGAATAATGGTTTACCAAAAATGTTATTAAAATTGACACAGATCAGGAAATTAAGAAAAAGTCGGGTAAAGTAGAATTGATAAGGAAAATCAGAAAAAAGTAAGGGATTTTTATTATTCACGTTGGTGAAATTCACGTTTATTGTCAACGATTTCTGAAGAAAAATATTTTTTAAGCAAATTTTTATAAATTTTTGTACGAAAAATAGTATATTAATTTTTTGAATAATGGTTTACAGAAAAAAAATGTGACCAAAGATTTCTATTCTTTTTGGTAGAAAAATAATTTTTTTCTTTCTTTTTGTCTGCTCCATAAACTGTGAAATTACCACGAATTCTATAAAATGAAATCAATTTTCGAAAATTTCAATTTTCATTTTTTCTCTGAATTTAAATATAAACATTTTAATGAACTGAGATTTTTGAAAAATTTCAAAATAACTAAAATTATTCTAAAATTATAGTTAAATTTTGTAATATTTATTAATTATTAAAAATAACGGATTTATAGAAGTGTTTTAGTTGCAAACATTTAAAAAAATTGAATTTTTCAGAAGGTAAAAATAAATTGTAAAAATTATTTCCAAAAGTATAATACTTCGTAGAAAATTAGAAATTCAATTATATTGGAAAATTTTTAAAATATTCCTCTTCTAAATTTCATTTTTAATAAAATTGTCGGCAAAAGTTCAATTTTTTGAATTTCAATTCAATTTATTTTTATAAATAACAAAATTCTACTGTAAAATTCAATTATCTTGAAAAATGTTAATAAAATTCTTCTCAAAATTTCCAATATTTTCAAAAAATGTCCTTACTTTGATGATTTTCAATATGTATATATACCATTTTTAATAAGCTTTCTTAAAAGAATACGATTTTTGAGAATTCAATTATTTCCATAAATAATAAAACTCATCGCAGAAATTCAATTGTTTTTAACACAATTTTAATCGAATTCCTCAAGAAATGTAATTATTCTTTAAAAATTCATTTAAATTCGTTAACCAAAATTCTAACTGTTAAAATTTGTTGATAAAATTCTAGAAGAGAAAATAGAATATACAATTTTAATAAAATTATTTCACAAAAGAATTCAATTGTTTTCTGAAATTTTCATAAATCCATGAACACAATTTAAATATTCAGTAAAGCTTTTGCAAACTTTCAATTCTCCTAAAAATAATTCTAAAAGTGATTTAATCTAAAAATATTCAATTATTTTTCAAATTTTGTAGAACATTTTTGTAAAATATTAAATTTTTTTCTTCAAAATTTATAAAAATGACACAATTTGTATATAAAAATGTTATGTTATGTATAATTTTTTAAAATCCACTGAAGGATTCAGTAAATTTTTTTCAAATTTTTAATTTAATTTTTCTAAAAAATTCATTTATTTCCCAAACTTCTAATAAATTCTTCGAAACTATTCAATTATTCTTAAAAATTGTAAAATTATTCGCAAGAATTAAATTATTTTTATAAATAAAAAAATTATTTTTCACAGGAATTCAATTATATTCAAAACAATTTTTCATAAAATTCAATTACTTTCAGAATTTTAAATCAAAATTGTTGAAGAAAATAGATTATTTAAAAAAAAATTCAAAGAAATTTTTTACAAGAATTTAATCACAATATTAAAATTTTTTAAAATAGTTCTTTGCAAGAAGTCAATTATTTTTATTAATGATTATTAAATTTTTATTAACTTAACATTTTTTTTACATTTCAGATTATAGATAAATTTTACTAATAAATAGTGTCAAAGTATTTTTTAAAATTTATTAAAAAAAAATTTTAATTAATTTAATTTTTATTAACTTAACATTTTTTTTTTGAAATTTTAAAATATAGATAAATTTTACTAATAAATAGTGTCAAAGTATTTTTTTTTACTTTATTATCACTAAATTTTAACGAATTTAAAAGCAAAAATTCACATGGGCTTCAATTTAATTTAATAAAAAAGTGAAAATTCGAAAACCTTTATCAAAGGCAAATTGCAAATAAAATTCTGTCCAAGTGAAAGAGAAAATTAGAACTGAAAATAAAAATTTTCCAAAGTACGAGTGTAAATAAAAGTAAAAAATAAAAACCAATTACAAAGTGAATAAAAAACAGTAAAATTAGTTAGATTTTCATCACTAAAAAAGTTTAAACCCTAGAAAATAGTTTTCCACCCTCCTCAGCGTCGATACTGTCTACAGTGACCTAATTCCAAAATCACCAGCAAATGCAAGATAATCTTTCAGAAATTCGAATATAAGACTATAAGAGATTGAATAGGGTTCAGTCGACTATAAACGATTCGCAGATGAATGAGTGAAAAGAAAACAGTACAAAAAAAAATAGAAAACAAAAAAAAGAAAGCAAGAAAAAGAAAGCAAGAAAAAGAAAGCAAGAAAAAGAAAGCAAGAAAAAGGAAAACAAGAAAAAAGAAAACAAAAAAAGAAAACAAACAAGAAAAAGAAACAAGAAGAAAAGAAAAGAAGAGACAAGAAAAAAGAAATGAAGATAAAAAGAAAAGAAAGAGAGAAAGAGAAAAAGAAAAAAAGGAAAAGAAAAAAATAAAAGAAAAGTAAGAAAAGAAAAGAAAAAAAGAAAAAGAAAAGAAAAAGAAACAAGAAGAAAATAAAAAGAAAAGAAGAGACAAGAAAAAAGAAATGAAAGAGAGAAAGAGAAAAAGAAAAAAAAGAAAAAAATAAAAGAAAAGTAAGAAAAGAAAAGAAAAAAAGAAAAACAAAAGAAAAAGAAACAAGAAGAAAAGAAAAAGAAAAGAAAAAGAAACAAGAAGAAAAGAAAAAGAAAAGAAGAGACAAGAAAAACGAAATGAAAGAGAGAAAGAGAAAAAGAAAAAAAATAAAAGAAAAGTAAGAAAAGAAAAGAAAAAAAACAAAATAAAACCAAAAAAAGAAAAGCAAAAGAGAAAAAGAAAAGGAGCGTTAAACGAGAGGAAACTTATCACACAAGGCCAGTAGCTCTTTAGACACATCAGTCAACGAGTTAACGCGGTTATATCGCCTGCCTGGACCAGTAGTGCCTTCTGGCAGTTTCCTGCGGATATCCCGTCTCGTTTCCAAGGAATGGCAGCGGAGAAACGGGATGGATGTACTGCGGGCGTTATTAAAGGCGCGTCCGAAATACCGCGACGTCGTAATTTATAACAAAAGCCGTACGTACGTGGAAGCAGCATCCCCCCCTCCCCCACCCTTCGACCATACACACTTGCAAGTAGAATGCCTGTTCAAAACAAATTGCAAACGACGCGCCTTACCCAAAACTTTTGCCGTTTAATCCCAACTGCGTGTATGTATACTTACACACACACACACACATAAATGCGAAGAGTAACTTTCAGACGTCAAATTTTCCGGAACCTCAAGATATAAATTAGGAGTAACACAACTATTTTCACTTCATGCTCCAGTAACAAGGAAACTTTATACTTCCTCGCTCAAAAGTGACAAATATTATTCGTACGGCGATTCTTAATAACTGCGAAATAAAAAAAAAATCATAAGAAATAATAATAATAATAATAATAATAAAATATTCTTAAATATAAATTTAAATAAATAAATAAATTAATAAATAAATATTCTTTAACGTCCGAGATATTTTATAAATAAGTCAAATAAATCAAAACGAAAACATTCAGACAAAGTAACAAATTTTATTTACTGCAACGTTTCGAAATCAAATCGATTTCCTCTTCAGGGAGTCTATTAAAAAAAATATATACAAAATTTAAAAAAAAAACTATTTTAACAATAAATAAAAATAAATAAAGTACATATTCAAAAAAATAAGATTCTAAAGTTCTGAACGTTCAAATGAACAATATTTATTTATTTCATCTAAAAATTAAATTTTTATTGCAACTATTTTGTGTCACTGACAAAAAAATTAATTAATGAGTTTGTAAACGTCAAATTTTAGTTTTTAAATTATTTAATGATTAGTAATTTATTAAAATATTTGCAATAAAAAAGTATTTCATTTATTTCAACGTTCAAAACTTGGGGATCATAAAAAAATTATCAAAAAATAATAATTAAATTAAATGAAAAAATAATAGTAATAAAATAATAATAAATTATTCTCAAGTTTGGAACGTTCAAATAAAGGAAATATTTTTTATTCAAGATATTTTAATAAATTACTAATCAAAATAAAATTTCTAAACTAAAATTTAACGTTTACAGACTGAGTTATTAATTTTTTGGAAAGTGAGGCAAAAGGATTACAATAAAAATTTAATTTTTAAAAGAAATAAATAAATTTTGCTCATTTCAACGTTTAGAACTTTAGGATCCTAATAATAAAAAAAATAATAGAAAAAATAATTTTTTGCTGGTTTTTCATTAGTGGTGCGATTTTATAATTTCACTTTACTTTCACTTCACATTCACTTCAGTGAAAAAATTATTATTAAGAAGTAGGAATTATTATACTTCTAAATAATAATATTGTTCAGAAAATCATTTTTTTCTTTTCGAGAATAAACATTACATATTCTCCTTTTTTAATATTTTTGTAAAAAAAAATTCTCAATTTTCATAAGGAAATATTATTTCTATTTTTAATTACGTTTTTAATTGCTTTATTAAAATTAAAACTTTTTTAAATATAAAATAAAAAAATAAAATTAAAAAAAATCGAGTCTAATGTTAATAAAAATTAATTTGTTTATAAAAAAAAAAAATTCGTTTACATTTCCTGAAAGTCGAAAGAAAACTGAAACTTTCATTTTGTGACAACTTTTTCTAAACTGCGAACATTTTCAAACTTATAAGCTATTGAAAAAGTCCTATTTTTAAAAATCCAAAATTTCAAAAATTCATGACTCGATAATTTGGGCAATTAATCAGAAATAAAAAAAAGTTTTTCGTATTTTTCTATAAGAATTACGAAAAAATATGTTTAACCAAATTTCAATGATAATAAAAATGAAATTGAAAATTTTTTAATTTTTCGACAATAAAGGAATAATTTTTTGTACTTCAAAAATTATACGAATTTCTTTAAATGTAAAATCATTCAAAAACATCAATAATTTCTCTTTTAAGAAATAAATAAATTTCTAATTTAAATTATGTATTTTTAAATTAATAATATTAGCTAATTTTAAATCAAATTAGTTTTTTTCAATTTAATGTAAATTAGTAAATTCTAATTTAAATTAGTCGACTTTAATGTAAATTAGTAAATTCTAATTTAAATTAGTCGACTTCAATGAAAATTAGTAAATTCTAATTTAAATTAGTCAACTTCAATGAAAATTAGTAAATTCTAATTTAAATTAGACGACTTTAATGTAAATTAGTGAATTCTAATTAAAATTAGTAAACTTTAATGTAAATTAGTAAATTCTAATTAAAAAAGTAGTTCCTGATTTAAATTTCACTAAATTCTAGTGTTTAATCATTTTTAATATAAAATTTTTAATTCATAATTTCCAATAACAATTTTATTTTCCAATTCTGCTAATAATTGCATAATGAGCGAGTGCGGGAAAATTATTTATAATTTCCAGTGCAGTATAAAAGCTTTTACGTAAATTATCATCATTTAAGTACTTTAATTGACATTTAAAAAGTACAATATATGTGCAAAGTATTAACATTTTATTGTCCACTCTCTGTTATATTTCTCAAATAGACATTTAAAATATAACCATAGTAATTAATTTAAGTTCAATTAAAAATTTACTCTATTATGAACATTGGATTAAAATTTTTCATTCTAAACGTGAATATATAATAATTTTTATAAACAACAAAATTTTATTACTTTTGTGTGAGTGTTTTTTTTTGTTTTTACTCTCTGGACATATTTTGCCTTTAAAGAGCCTGTAAAAAAAAGAATTTCTTTTGAGTTAAAACGTTGGAAGAAATAGTTGAATGAAAATATTTTACTTGATATAAATGTTCAATAGAAGGGAAAATATTTGGAGTATTCTATTTATTTTTTGGGTAATTTGTTTATAAAGTTTAGTGAAAAGAGAATGGAAGTTTTTTATTATACAAACTGTATTGTTTGTACTAATTTTTAAAAAATTTTTTCTTTCAGGTAAGCTTTCAAATGATGTTGTGAATCTGAGGAATTGTTACAAAAGTTCATCTATAAAAGAAACATTACGTGAGTTTTGAAACAAAAATTCAATTTTTAACAGTTTTGGACCTTTGAACAGAATTTTACTTTTAGTTTCATAATTAAATATTTTTTCCAAATGGAAAAAAAAATTTTACTGTATTTGCAGCAACACGGGTTGAATTTATGGTTTCATAATTGCATTTATATATCATTATGCCTTTAATAATGGTATAAAGAGCATATATAGTTTGAGAGAGATTCTTGTGCTTTTCCCTTCCTTCAAAAGACGATAAATTCTCTAAATTTCATTTGGTTGAAACAATCTTGTGTTTGTACAATTTGCTTAAAACTTATCTCATTACTTTTCCCTTCTCTCCATATTTTCTGACAATGTTTTTATGGTTACTGTATATCCATCATCTTAAAGATTTAATAAACATGTTTTTCGTGAGTGCAAGCGAGCGTATTCACTCAACCTTTGGGAAAGTTTTGCCCAAGTAGTGAAGCATTTTGTTTTGACGCGAAATAAACTTTAGCAAAAGTTACCCGAAAAGCTAAACGTGCCCGTACCATAAAGGAAATTTGATTTCACAACAACAACAACAACAACAAAAAAAGAAGAGGAAAAAAAAAATTTTTTTAAAGAAAAAAGAAAATTTCTCCGCACTTTATAAAAAGTATAGTACATAGTATTTCCAATTACTGTTCAACGACAAACATGATGAAAAGTTTATTATTCTGCGATTTTCTCTTTTGTAAAAATATAATTTTCTATAAATTATAAACTTTTTCTTTTTCTCTTCTCTCGTTTTTTTTTTGTTTGTCCGATGTAAATTTTAATAGAGCATATAGATTATAAAAGAAATTCTAAATCTTGAAATTGTGAGGAATATTTGCTTAAAATTATATGGAGGTACAGTTTTAAGTGGTTGCTGGTATTGCAATCTCTATAAGCCGAAGCACCTAATGGGAGTATCTAACGGATGTAAATATTTTATAGCCTTCCTGCGAGATGGGGCTTTACTTTGGATTACTCTGCAAGCTTCTGCGGAAGGGACAAAAATGGGGATCTCAGAATAAGCTATATATTCCGTCCACTGAGGTTGCAATAAATATTTTAATAAACACAAATAAATTATCGTTTACATAACACATTGAAAATGCTGCGGGCGATTATAAAGACTTTAGTTACATTAGCAGTTTGTTATTTTGACATTATGGGAAAATTTGAATAATTTAAAAAAAATTTTTTTCTTTAAAAAGAGATCGATTATTTTCAAATGCAATTTTTATTAAACTGATTTAGAAGGAATTTATTTATTTACAACAATAATAAAATTTATCGCGGGAATTAAAAAATTAAATTAAATTAAAGATATTTTATATAATTTTAATTATAAATTCCACGAAATAAATCTTTTTTTTAATTCTCAATAAAAAGTTCTTCGAAATAATAAAATTATCAAAAACACTTAACGTTTTTCCTTAGGAATTCAAGTTTAAAAAAAAATTAATGTAATTTTAAGAAACTGAAGCCTACAACGCTTATCAATGAAAAAAAATTGTTTAATGCATTAAAATATTATTTTCAATTTAATATTTTATTTGTTGAACAATTATTATAAAAAACATAAATGTTTTTTTTATTATTATAAACATAAATTTTATAATAATAAAAAAACCAATAAAAAAAATTTATTATAAATAATAAAACATTAATGTTTTTTGATAATAATTGTTGAACAATAAAATATTAAATTGAAAATAATATTTTATTACATTAAACAAATTTTTTTCATTGATAAACGTTGTAGACTTCAATCTTTTTGTTTAAATATTTTTGTGTCAATATTAATGCATTATTTTTAATTACTTTACTTAGTAAACAATTTTTTTTCGTTGATCAACGTTGTGGACTTCAGCTTTCTGTAATTTTTCGTAAAAATTCAATTATTCAATTATCTATAAATATGAAAATTTTTGTAATCATTGAATTATTTTGATTTATTGTATTAAAAACAGTTTGAACAATTATAAAGACTTTAGTTACATAAATAGTTTATTTTTTTGACAATACTCTCTAGAATGGAATTAGTAAAAATATTTACTAATTTGAATTAGTAAATTAGTATTAGTTGACTTTTTGCATTTGAATTAGTAAAGTTTACTAATAAATAGTTATTTCTACTAGTTTTATAGTAAAATTTACTAATTCAAAAGCAAACGTCAGTCACTAATTCAAATTAATAAATATTTTTACTAATTCAAAATTATTGATTATAGGGGAATTCAAATAATTAATTAATAAAAATTCGCTTCAATAGAATACAATTACTATGTTCAATGTGCAAATTTTTATTGACTTCATTCGAGAAGAATTTAACTATTCATATAAATAATAAACTTTATGGTAAAAATTCATTAAATTCTTTTTAAATCATAAATAAATTTATGAAATAATTAAATAAATCCATCGAAAACAATAATTTTTTAAAAATTTTTAATAAAAAATTCTTCGAAATAATAAAATAATCAAAAATACTCAACTTTTTCTTTGGAATTAAAATATTAAAAACAATTAATGTAATTTTTCGTGAAAATTCAATTATTCAAAAATTCAATTACGTACAGATAATAAATGTTTAATTAATTAGTTTTCGCATAAATTAAATAATTTAAAACAAAATTTTCATAAATTTTTTTCGACACAAAACAATTATTTAAACTATTTTATGAATATCTTATAACTAAATTAATAATTTACAAAAAAACTTTGATAAATTTCCTTTTAAAGGATTCTATTATTCTTTATACAATTTTAATTACAAATTACACGAAATAATTCATCGAATATTGTTACAAATTTTCATTAAATTTTTTAAAAGAATTAATTTACATTCAAAAATTTGTGTAACATTTTTTTCAAGAACCAATGTTTTAAATATTTTTTTAGTCACCTTCTCCTTCGTTAACATTGCGTTAAATGCATTTTTGTAGCTTTTTGACCCTCCCTCCTTCAAAGGATTTTTTTTTGAAAGAACGTTTTGAATCAATTGTAGTTTTAGTTGGAGAGAGGAATTTAAATTGTTACTTTCAGTAGTGAAGGTAAATTTTAGTCAGACATGCAATGTTTTAGTGAATTCACTTCGAGTAGTAAAGGAAAGTTTCAATCAGACAAAACAATTTGGATTTTGATCTCAAGTAGTAAATGTCAATTTCAGTCTGACAATGTTTCTACTTAAATTTTAATAGCAGAAGTAAAACGATTTTTCCCAGTTGTGGAAAAATGAATTTTTTTTACTTTTCTTTTCAAATTGTAAATATTAATTTAAGACTACATTTTTTTGTAATTCGGGTTTTAATGTACAAATTAGTACAAATTGTCATGAGTAAATAAAGAAAATTCTTTTTTTAATACACTTTTTTATTCACTTCAATGAAGCGTTTTAACATTTAATTTTTTTGGTACAAGCAGTAAAAGCGAATTTTAGTCAGACGATTTTATTTCATATATTAATATTATTTCGCCAGTAACTTTAAATTACTTTAATAAATAATAACATTTTTTACAAAATTTCATTTTACTTTAATACAACTTTCATTATATTCTTCGAAAAATTCATTATTTTAAAACTTTTTTATTGAAATTCTTCAAGAAAGTTAAATTTTTCAAAAATTGTTATAAAATATTTTTTATGAGAATTTAATTGCAGAAATTGTTAGTTATTCTCTTAATTATGTTATTTTGTTTTAAAATAAGTAATGTACGAAAGAATTTATTAATCAGAAATGATTTAGATATCAATTTTAGTTAAAGTTTTAGAATAAATAATAAAATATTAAAAAAATATTTTATGTATAAAATAATTAAATATCAAATGCGATATAGTAGGAACGTTTAAAAGTTTTACCAAAGGCTTTATACACCAAAATCTTTAAAAAATAACGAATAAAGTTTTGTTGAATATTGTTAAATTTTCAAAAATAATTTTAATTTAATTTAAACATTACGAAGTTGAAGTCCACAACGTTTATCAACGAAAAAAAATTATTTAATGCTTCTAAATATTATTTTTAATTTAATATTTAATTGTAAAATAATTATTATTAAAATATAGACATCAATCTTTTTTTCTAGATATTTTTGTCTCAATATTGCAGGGTCGTTTTTAATTTATTTACTAAGTGAATAATTTTCTTTCGTTGATCAACGTTGTGGACTTCGACTTAGCTAAACATTGTTATTAAACATTATTGATATTCACATTTAAAAATAATTACCCATCAAGAACAAAGTTTGGTTATTTTAATAATATCGTAAATTTTCCCCTATCAGTCAAGTGACAAATATCTTGAAAAAAAGAATTTTCCACACTGACGATAAAAATAAATAAAAACCGTAAGAATAAAGACAATGCAATAAAGCCAAAAATGATTCGGATAAGAAATAAGTATGGAGAAGAGGGTGAATGAATGGTTCATTTTTGTGCGGTTATAAAGAAAAACCAACCCCCCTTAAAATTGTCTCTCTCGGTAAATTCCTAAAGTATTATTTTGAGTATGTTATCGGTTGGTTTACTCACCATTTGACGCTGAAACGAAGGGCTCGTCTATTGCAATGAGATATAGAGAGTGAAGGGAAAGACGAGAGGCGATAGGTAGGGAGATAGGAATGAGCAAGAAGATCTCTGCTGCCACCCCATTTTCTCACAACGACTGACCATCTGTCAGCAGATAACATACACAACGGAACTGACTGATCATTTGCCACAACCACAGGAATTGCAATATTCACCAGACCCAGCATAGTTAATTACAACCGTTGTTTCCAACTCCCAATTAACCTATCCAATTATGATCTATATCTATATAAATAAATATTCTATATGCTATAGCATTGTCTCCAATTCACAATTAACGTCATGCGAATGTTAGTTCTCAATTATCTCTCTTATTTGGGAGGTAACAAAAGAACAACTCTCGATGAATAAAAAGAAAGAGAGAAAAGAAGAAATTGCATTCAAAACACAAACAATGAGAAACACCTATATAAAGTTTTATGTAAAAATAAGATAATGATAGCATAATTTTCGAATAACAATACCTAACGATAACGATAGCTTCTCTGTTAGCTAGAATTAAATTCACGGGAATCACAAAATTTTATTTGTATATTTCAAAAACTTCTTTCTGATTTCCATAGAAATATTTTTTTTTCCTACTTTGGAACACAGATTTCTTGAAAGTATCAAATTAATACTAAAGTGGATCAAATTGATGCCAAAAATCTAGATCAATTTTTTATTTAATCCACATTTTTGGTATCAATTCGTTGCCATTTGATACTTTTAAGTAAACAGTAAAGTTATTAGGTCCCTGAAAAGTTGTCATCAATGCTCAACATCGAAAAATATTTTTGTACAAAACAGAAAAAAATCACTGATTTTTTCCCACAGTTTTAAGTTAAAAAATCCCCACACAGAAAAAAACTGAACTCAAAATGAGTCAGAAAAGTGACTCATTATGAGCTGCAACAAAAATGAAAATAAGAAATAATACTTTTTGATGCCGAGCATCGATGTTAAATTCAAGAAACTTCAATTATATTTCATATCCAACTTTATCTTTATTTTAAAGGATTTATTATTAAAATTGGGTAAAAAATTAATAAATTCCTGCTATAAATTTTATTATTTATGAAAATAATTAAGTTCTTTTGAGAAATTTAATAAAAATTGCATTCCATTTAATTAAGTAATTTTAAGAAATAAAAATACTCTTCATTAAAAAAGTTGTACAACTATTATATTAAAACAAGCAAATTTTTTAAATTAGCAAAGTAACTCAAAAAAAAATAAAAATAAATAAAGAAATAAAACTAAAATTAGTATTTAAATCATGTCTGACCAAAATTTACTAATATTTGAAGCGTCTGACTTAAATTGACTCGTACTGTATATTTTGAAGTTACTAAAAAATTAATGCTCAATATTGTCACTAGAAAAAAATTACAATAATTTACAGTTCCGATTTTAACAGTTAGTGACGAAATAATATTAAAATATGAAATAAGATCGTGTGAGTAAACTTCGCTTTTACTACTTGTACAAAAAAAATTTAAAGTTAAAACGCTTCAATGAAGTGAGTAAAAAAGTTTGTTAAAAAAGAATTTTCTTTAATTACTCTTGACAATTTGTACTAATTTATGCATTAAAACCTGAAATTAAGAAAAAATGTACTCTTAAATTAATATTTACAATTTGAAAAGAAAAGTAAAAAAAATTCATTTTTCCACAACTGGGAAAAATCGTTTTACTTCTGCTATTAAAATTTAAGTGGAAACATTGTCAGAATGAAATTGACATTTACTACTTGAGATCAAAATCCAAATTGTTTTGTCTGATTGAAACTTTCCTTTACTACTCGAAGTGAATTCACTAAAACATTGCATGTCTGACTAAAATTTACCTTCACTACTGAAAGTAACAATTTAAATTCCTCTCTCCAACTAAAACTACAATTGATTCAAAACGTTCTTTCAAAAAAAAATCCTTTGAAGGAGGGAGGGTCAAAAAGCTATAAAAATGCATTTAACGCAATGTTAACGAAGGAGGAGGTGACTAAAAAAATATTTAAAAACATTGGTTCTTGAAAAAAATGTTACACAAATTTTTGAATGTAAATTAATTCTTTTAAAAAATTTAATGGAAATTTGTAACAATATTCGATGAATTATTTCGAGTAATTTATAATTAAAATTGTATAAAGAACAATAGAATCATTTAAAAGGAAATTCATCAAAGTTTTTTTGTAAATAATTAATTTATTTACAAGCTATTCGTAAAAATAGTTGAAATAATTGTTTTGCTTCGAAAAAAATTTATGAAAATTCTGTTTTAAATTGTTTAATTAATGCGAAAAATAATTAATTTAACATTTATTATCTGTACGTAATTAAATTTTTGAATAATTGAATTTTTACGAAAAATTACATTAATTGTTTTTAATATTTGAATTCCAAAGAAAAAAGTTGAGTATTTTTGATTATTTTATTATTTCGAAGAATTTTTTATTAAAAATTTTTAAAAAAATGATTTATTTCGATGAATTTATAAATAAAATTTAAACAAAAATTACTGAATTGTTTCGATAAATTTTATTATTTATATGAATAGTTAAATTCTTTCCAGATCAATTCAATAAAAATTGAATAGAATAATTTTATTCTTTTAAAGGGAATTTTTATTATTCATCATTATTTAATTTCCTATACACTGTGAATTTAAATTAGTAAAAATGTTGACTAATTCGAATTTGTGTCTGACTTTTTGCTTATGAATTAGTAAATTTTACTAATAAATAGTAATTTCTACTAGCTTTTTAGTTAAATTTACTAATTCAAAAGCAAAAGCCAGTCACTAATTCAAATTAATAAATATTTTTACTAATTCTGTTCTAGACAGTATTTTCAAAAAATTACATTAATTTTTTTTAATACTTGAATTCCAATTGAAAAAGTTAAGTATTTTTTATCATTGAACTATTTCGAAGAACTTGTTATTGAGAATTTAAAAAAATAGATTTATTTTGTTGAATTTATAATTAAAATTATACTCTTTAAATCTAAATTTGTAGTTTTCTACTAATGAAATAGTGCGAATTCGTTTACCAATTGAATTAATAACTGTTTTTACTAATTATTAGTAGAAAATTTACTAATTTAAAATAGTAAAAAATACGCTCTACTAATTAAATTAGTAATTTTCTACTAGCAATTAGTAAAAAACTAGTAAAAATGAGTAAAAAATGTTACTTATTTAAATTGGTAAATGAATCAGCACTAATTCAGATTTAGAGAGTTTAAAAAAATTTAATTCTTGCGATATATTTTATTATTGATGTAAATAAATAAATTCTTTCTAAATCAGTTCCACAAAAATTGCATTTAAAAATAATCGATTTCCTTTAAAGAAAATTTTTGGTTTTTAAATTATTCAAATTTCCCAATATGTCAAAAAAAATAAACTACTAATGTAACTTTAGTCTTTATAATCGCCCGCAGCATTTTAAATGTTTTATGTAAACGATAATTTATTTGTCTTTATGGAAATATTTATTGCCACTAATTTAAGATGTTTGAGGGTCTAAATAGCTATAAAAATTTAATTATCCCCAAGAGGGTCTAAAAAATGAAAAATTGGTTAAGTAGTTTAAATTTAATTTTCTTACAGAAGAAAAAATTCTCAGAAAATTAAAGTAGCAACGAAAAACTGTACATTTATAAACTATAAACTTGCATATATAAATTTAATAATTTAACGAAAAATATTTTTAATATCCTACAAATAGAAATTAAATTTTCATTGAAACTATATAGTCCAAAGTATATCAAAACTTTAGTAACGGGTTGCAAATACATTTCAATAGCTTTAACAGCAACATCCCTAAAGCGGAGGACTGGGAGGGGGAAGGGAGGGAGTTTAAAATTGTTTTCAAACTACTCGACTAATGCCAAGTTGAAAGTTGCTTCATAAATAATCCATTAAATCAAAATTTATTATCGACGTAAATTTAAAAAAATAATAATAAAAGCATAATTCCAATATTTATCGAAGCGTTTTAGAGTCTCAGGGGGGCAATGAATATCAAGCATCCCCGAAACAAAAGCATTGAAGCTTTTTGATAGGAATTAGCCACGTGTTTCTGAGGGAATATTTCGAGCGACCAGGGGTGAGAGAGAGAGAGAGAGAGAGAGAGAGAGAGAGAGAGAGAGAGAGAGAGAGAGAGAGAGAGAGAGAGAGAGAGAGAGAGAGAGAGAGAGAGAGAGAGAGAGAGAGAGAGAGAGAGAGAGAGGGAGAAGAAAAGACGGAGAAAAAAGAATAGAGAGAGAAAGAAGGAAAAATAGAGAAAGAGAGAGAGAGAGAGAGAGAGAGAGAGTGAATGAGTCTGTAAAACCACATAAGCACATGAGGCGTTTGTGAATTGAGATCAAAGGTTGAAAAATAATGCGCGCCTTGAGCAAAAAGACTTTCTTTTTTTTTTTTTCTTGTACAAGATGCCGGGCAGGGTAGTTTGACGAGATCGACATTAGGGGTGGATTTTAAGGGCACAAGTGCTTCGTGGTGTATCTCTTTCGACGTGTAGTACTCGAGCACCCCTGAAGGCATAGGTGCTTCAGACTCGTTATAACGAAAGGAGCCTATAGGAGAGTTGAGTTTGTTCAGAGGGTCGTAGGGATTATTAAGCACGATTTCTCCGACGCTACCAACTATTCTCATGGTTCAAACGACTCTAGTGTGTTACCAACTTAGCCCCGGGTTATTTCTAGCAGATATCTCTAAACGCCTTCTATATAACCCTCCGCATAAGGGACGCCGTGCACCGCCACTCGATTGTTATTACCAAATTTTAATCAGTTTTACTCGATTTTTGTGTCTTGCGCAAATTGTCTGCTGAATTAAATATATCTCCATTTATTATTAGGATAAGGAAAAATATTCTTTTTACGAAATTGTTAACTATTATAAATATTGTTATTGTAATCAATTTATTATTATTGTAATTAATTTATTATTATGATTGTAGTAATTAATTTTTTATTATAAAATTGTAATTAATTTATTATTATTATTGATGACCCTAAAGTTCTGAACGTTCAAATGAACGAATCGTTTTATTATTTTTATTAATGTTTGTATTTTGGTAGAAAATGTTAATTTACAACTTAAAAAATGAATTATTTTCTTAATATTTCTGTTAAATTTTTTTTAACTGTCATCTAAGGATAATAATATTGAAGAATATTGGTAAGAAAAAAAATTTCGTTCATTTGAACGTTCAAAACTTTAGAGTCATTATTATTGTAATTAATTTATTATTATGATTGTTGTAATTAATTTATTATTATTATTGTAATCAATTCATTTTTATTATTGTAATTAATTTATTATTATGATTGTAGTAATTAATTTTTTATTATAAAATTGTAATCAATTTATTATTATTATTGTAATTAATTTATTATTATGATTGTTGTAATTAGTTTTTTATTATTATTGTAATCAATTCATTTTTATTATTGTAATTAATTTATTATTATTGTAATTAATTTATTATTATGATTGTTGTAATTAATTTCTTATTATTATTATTGTAATCAATTTATTATTATTATTGTAATTAATTTATTATTATGATTGTTGTAATTAATTTTTTATTATTATTATTATTATTGTAATCAATTCATTTTTATTATTGTAATTAATTTATTATTATTATACTGCACGGAAAAAAATGTATTAATATACCTAGAACTAACAAATTTTTTTTGTTATACAATTTTTTCCAACCTCAACAGAATTATTGTTATTAGAAAATATTTGAATTGTCAGGAAAACAAAATAAACTTAAAAGTTCTATATTAACAAACTTTTTGTCTCTCTCTAAATTTTAATCAGTAAAAATTGTTACTAAATTGAATTAGTGACTGAATTTTTGCTATTGAATTAGTAGCAAAATTTGAATTTGTAAAAATTGTTACTAAATTGCATTAGTGACTGACTTTTTGTTTTTGAATTAGTAAATTTTACTAATTAATTATCAGAAATGGATATTTATTAGTAGATTTTACTAATTCAAAAGCAAAAAGTCATTCACTAATTCAAATTGGTAAACATTTTTACTAATTCAAATTTAGAGAGCAAGGTAACAATCATTTTTCTCCGTGTGAATTATTTAATCATTATTACTGGAAACACGGTAAATCGTTAGGTATTAAAATAACACCAAAAAGGATTAATATAATCCAATTTAGTGTTATTTTAATCCATTTTGTGTTATTTTAATACCTATCGATTTACCGTGAAAGAAACTTTATTTCATTTCACGTCGGTGAAGATCGCAACGTTTATGATCAACGATTGAAAGAAAAAAAATTATTTTCCTACCAAAAAGATAACAAATTTTTGTTTACAAATATTTATTTTTGTAAATCATTATTCAAAAAATTAAACGTACTATTTTCTGTTCAAACATTTTTAAAAATTTGCTTAAAAAAATATTTTTGTTCAGAAATCGTTGACTATAAACGTTGTGAACTTCACCAACGTTTCATTTCATTAATTCGAATTATTTAAACTATATTTACTTGGTTCAACTCTTTTTCATTTAAATGTAAAAAAATATGTAGTTGATGCAAATAACTTGAGTTCGTAGGAAAAAAATATAATCCTCATTTAATTTTAATTAAATTTATAAAAATAATTGAATCATTTTTCATTCAATTTGAATTAAAATCTTAAAAAATCTCAATTTGAAGAAAGTGTAATTTCTGGCAAAAAATAAGTTCTGTTTAAAAATTCTGATAAAAAAAAAATTAATTCAATTGTTTAAAAAAATTGGAATAAATTATCATTAGGTATACGAATTTAATTTTTTTAGAATACAGTTTAAGTTATTCAATTCCTTGAAAGAATTATTTCAATAAAATAGCTCGAAAAAATTTAACTAATTTCATAAATTATTAAATTAAATCCAGGAAATTAATTGTTTTTCAATTTTCGTCAAAATTCTTTGCAAGAATTTAATTATTATTAATGTAATTTTAACGCATTTTCTCACAAAAATTAAATAATTATTTTTTTAAATTTTAATAAATTTTTTGTAACAATTCAATTTTTGTTTGTAAATAATAGAGTTCTTGACAGCAATTCAATTATTTTAAAAATAGTTTCCTAAAATTCTAGACTCAAAATATAAATTATTCTCAAAAATTTTCCTGAATTTAATGATTTTCAATATATTTACGATTTTAATCAGATTTTCCAAATAAATGCAATTATTTTAAATATTTTTGATTAAATTCTACTCAAATCTTTAATTGTTTTGTCAAATAATAAAACTCGTTTTAAAAATTAATTTTTTTTTCATAAATAATAAAACTCATCGTTGACATTCAATTATTTTTTATAAACATTTTAGCAATTTCTAAATAAACTTCAATTTTTTTTTTTAAATGTAATTTTTAGCAAGAAATCGTTTACTTTTGAAAATTTTAATAAAATTCTACTAGGGTATTCAATTATTTTTTACACTTTAATTAAATAATGAAAAGTCTTTATGAGAATTCAAATATTTTCAATACAATTTAAATTATTAAACTTCTCAAAAGAATTTAATTATTTCGAATATGATTTTTATAAAATTCCACAAAAAATAGTAATAACACTCATCGCTGAATTTGTATTATTTTAAATAAACTTTTAATCGAGTTCCTTGAAAAATGGGATAATTCTTAAAAACTGAATTAAAATTCGTCAAAAGAATTCAATTATTTAAAATTTTTAAAAAATGTAAATCTTTAAATATCTTGATTTTTTATACTTTTTACTTACAATTCTGCAAAATTAATTTCTTTTTTTGAAAAAGTTTATTAGAATTTTATTTCAAATTATTTCAAATTTTTATTTTCTAATGTAAATTTAATTAACGAATTTTCAAATAATCGAAATCTCGCAAAATTGAATTGTAAGGAAATCGGTTTGAAAATTCTCATAGAACTTTATCAAAAGTTATTAATAATAATTAATAATTAATGTCTTTCGAAGAATTTTCATAAAATTTTCGAAAATAATTACTTTTTTCAGGCAATGTACTTAAAATTATATTTCAAAATAATTGTAATTCTGTGAAGAATTTTATTTTTTATTAAAAAGTAATTGAATTCATGCAACGAATTTTATTACATTTTTTTGTTTTGAATTGCCTTCTTTTTAGAAATTTTATTAAAATAGTAGATTTTAAAAATATTTTAATTTCAGCCAAGAATTTTATTTTTTATGAAAAACAATTAAATTCTTCTAAAAAATAATAATAATGGCTTTATCAATCTTTCTAAAAAATATCCCAACAATTTTTGTTCGAATACTTCATATTTATCGAGAAGTTCATTTAAAATTGCATTAAAAATAATTGAAATTCTTTGGTAATTTTTATAATTTATCAAAATAATTGTATTCTCACAACGAATTTGATGTTTTTAAATATTATTGAATTTATTGTGAAAAATTTTATTGTAAAAATAATTGAATTCTTGGGAAGGAATTTATTAAAATTTTTGTAAATAAATAAATGTATATTAAATCTATTTTGTTAAATATTAAGTAATTATTAACTTCATATTTTTTTATTTTATGACAATTTTATAATAAAATTTTTGAAAAATTATTATAAAACATCAGTATTAGTAGAAGGCTCGGAATAATCGCTATGTTCATGTTCAACTTTTAAGTTGTTTAATTTCAAAAAGTTTTGATTATGAAGTTCTTGAAAATAGTATGTTGAAATTTGCAAGTTTTATCAACGAAAAAAATTATTTAATTTGTATATTAAAAAAAGATAAAGCAGCAATATTGAGCAAAAATGTTTGGGAAAAGTACTCTAAGAAAACATTTTTTTTATTCAAAAATAAGTAGTCAACGAACAAAAAATGTTAGAATTAAGCATGTTTTATAATTTAGTTAAACATAATTTTTATTGAATCAAATTTATTATGTGGTGAATCAAAACTATTATGTTTTATTCAAAGATAAAAATAATATTGGAATTGATTAGAAAAATTTGTTTCATTGATCGACGTTGTTGACTTCAACTTCGTGAAAATCTTAATTCCAATGGAAAAATTATATTATTTTTTTTAATTTTATTAATTTTACCATAAATTTGTTAAAACATGTTTATGGTAAAATTAATAAAATTTAAAAAATAATATAATTTTCTAAAGAGTATTTAATTATTTGATTCGGTCCGCTTTTTTCGTGTCAGTGTCGTTACAAATAAAATTTTGTCTCTGTAAATCAGGAAAAAGAGGGAGAAAAGGAAAAATAAATTTTTATGTCAAAAAAATATATATTTTTGATAATTAATAATTTTTAACAATTTTTGATAATTTTTTGGGGGAATTTTCCGATGAAAATGAAGTTCGTTTGAAGACTATTAATGAAGAATGGTTGCATCATAAATCATGTAGACTTCTACTGGGTATTGTAAAAGGGAGTATAATCCCTCTTTCTCTCCGATCCTTTATATACGTAATTTGATGGAAATTCACGTATGTAGATCGAAATGGATATAAAGCATTAATGAATCGCTCGTAACGTTGAACGGGCATTTATGTTCATCTATCTGTATATGATATTCTGAACCGATTGTCACACATTTGCTCCAGCTGTTGATGCACTGTGTGCCATCTGACAAAGATAACTACATTTTAATAAATGATTTATCGATTCACATATGGGTGCATTCACCTTAAAGTCGATGTTAGTGTTTCGAAAATAGTTTTTCATTTTGGCCAATAAATACATACATACATAGAAAACCACACAGAGTTGAAAGAAATCGATTGTCCCGAACGAAGGAATTGAACTCGAATAGAAGAGCTTCAAGTTGCCACTTAACGAAAACCAAGATCACCACGTCTACTTCTCAATGGAACTCTTTCCGAAATTGTCTTCTTGTCGATCCCCCTTTTTTCCCTTTGGCCCTTCCTTTTAGATAAGAGGCTCTCTCTCTCTCACTCTCTCTTTTACTTCTTCTTTTCTCTTTTTTTCCCTCTCAATTCTAGCCATTTCAATTCTTTCCATTTTGCTTTTATTCTGGTTTCTAAATCACTGGTGGTTTGATATCCACCAAGCAATTCTCCGTCCGGAATATCACCTGGTTGTTCCTTTTCTTCTTCTCTTTTTATTATCTTTTTTTTCACGTCTCGCCCTGGGAATGAACTTTCTTAAATTCACATTAAAATTAATAAAATTTTTATGCGTGTGACGAACCGACTTCGTCACATTTTTGTACTCACACACAAATACAAATCTACGTAATTATAATATTTTTATAGATGAAACAAAAAACCAATTCAAACGAACTTTGATTGCTAAGGATAAAATAAAACCAAAAAACTAAATAAAGAGAAATAAGAAATAATAATAAGAAATAATAAATGAGAGAAATTGAGCCCATTTCTCGATATTCACTCAACTTGTCAATTTCACACTTTAGGGTCATTAACTTGGCGACATGCGAATTTCACAATACATTCGAAAAGAATTTATGAGTGGTGAAACCAGGTTTAACGAACTAGGACCACAACACGTTTAATTAGCAAACTATGCAAAAAACACAGGTCGACAACCAGGTGCTTCAAAGAAAACGATTTACCCACTTTCGATCTTCGGTGGACGAAATACATCGAAAAGTGGAAATCGGGGAGTTGGCTTTGGACTTTCCTGAAGGAAAGTCGTGTCTGTTTAATTTCGAGTCAGAGATCTGAAACAAGTAGATAGCACAGGGTTGTTTTAATGATTATAAAAAGAAAAGAGTATTAAAGTAGTCTTTTAGAAGTTAATAGATTAAAAGTGTGAAAATTGGTTTTACGTAAAATTGATATTTGTGAGAAGAGGACTATCGAGAAAAGGGAGGACAAAAACAAGAAGTTACTCAAACTAATTATTGACAAAAAGAAAACGGACAAGGTTCATTAGGAAATCAAGAAGCAATCAAAGTGAGTAGAATTGTTTTTTTAAAACACACTCAATACACCTCACACTATACATTATATAAACAACACACTAAAGTTATGTTCAAATATTAAAAGGGGAAATAAAGATGCTAAAGTTCTGAACGTTCAAATGAACGAAATTTATTTATTTCTTCTGAAAATTTAATTTTTGTTGCAATTATTTTACTTTATTATCCCCAAAAATTAATTACTGAGTTTGTAAACGTGAAATTTTATTTATTAAATGTTTTCATGATTAATAATTTACTAAAATATCTGCAATAAAAAATATTTCGTTCATTTGAACGTTCAAAACTTGGGGATCCTGGGAAATATTATTTCAGTAAAGCATGTAAGAAATAGAACCAAGTTAATAAAACTATAAATATTGTATTTTTGAGTTAACAATATATAATTGATTTGTTGGTAAAGAGTAAAGTCTTTTGTTAAACTTATTTATACCCTTCCACTTGAAAAATAAGAAAGGTGCATACTACTTCAGAAATAGGGAGTCTCGCCCCACAAACTGAATTGATAGTTTGTTAGGAGGGGGATTCTATACCAAAAACTTTAAAGGTAACAAGTGTTCCTTGTATAAAATTTCACCTTTAATTTTATTGTTAACAAGTAAATTTGTTTATTACAATGCGATTAAATATTTTTTCTTTCAAAGCAGCGACATTCTTAAAAATATTACAATTAATACTCAAGTATAAAAGAATTAATAGAAAAAATATTATAAATATTTTCTTTAATTTATTTAAACATTTTTATTATATTATAAATTTTAGAAAATTGATTTCTTTAATTTTTCGTTTCAGTTAAAAAATGGGGAAAAAATTGTCTGCAGAAGAGAAAGGCAATATGGAACGTAGTAAAAAGAATTTAATTTAATTATAATCTACAATAATTTAATCATTTTAATTAAAATTAAGTTTATAAAATTCGAATTTATTTCAACAAAAATATCTCCAGAAAGTGTGGAAATTTTTAAAACAAAAGACATCTCCAGAGTTTGACAAATTTAAGTCCTTTCATTTATGAGTCTGAAGTCCACAACGTTTTTAAAAACGAAAACAAAAAAATTAATGGTATGGTATTTTTATTTTTGATTCTAAATCATGTTATTTTTTAATTATTGTATCCTTAGTAACAATTAATTTCTTAAAAATTAAGCTACATGAAAATTCGAGATAAATTTAATTTGAAAAAAATTTTTTTTTTTGATTTTTCGTTTTTAAAAACGTTGTGGACTTCAGCTTCGTTTTCATTTAATGTTCACTCATTTTTATTCTAAAAGCAATAATCACTGAATGAAAAATCTCTTTTTGGTTTAAAGGCTTTTTACATTTTCTCAATGATTTCTTCAATTATTAATTTATTAACAACTTCACTTTCTGAAAATGACTCAATTTATTAGTTTAGAGATAAATGAGATTTTTAAATAAAAAGATATTTTAAGTACTTTTTCAAGATACTCGTTGGACGGAAATTAATTATACTCTTATTACGTTAATCATTTCATTAAAATTGACATTCAACACTTTGATTTATAATTTATGATAATAATAAATTTAATTATTCATTTATTTAATTATTTTTAATTATTTTAATTATTTAATTTATAAATTTAATTATTTTTTAATAAATTTATAATAATAAAACAATTAGATTTATAGTAAGCTTTTAATAAAATATTTATAAAGAAAAAAAAACTACATTGCTGTTTTACATTTTTTTTCACAATCTTCTTTCGTTCGAAAGTTGTTCCCATTTCCACCGCATCCTCCGTATACAAACATCCGACATTCTTTTAGAGAAGACTCGTATCCATATCGAGGCATATAACCAAAACATAGGCCCGTTTTTAGGGCCAAATTACAAACTGATAAAAAATAAAAAAATGTCAAGACTTACTTGGTAATTTATTTGGTAAACTTAGTAACTTATTTTATACACAACTTACTGTTAACTGGCATCTCAGTTTCGGATTTTGCAACAATACAAAGAGCAAGAAAAATTAGAATTTTATGATTCATATTTAGCACAAATTTTAAAACTATGTCAGAGGAATAAATTAATTAAGTTGTAAATTTTGCTTTTATTATATACGTGTACAGAATAATAAACTCTAGAAGAGTGAGACAAATTTGTTAAATTTCAATTTTATTTATTTTTATTCGATACTGTATTTTTTTTTTTTTTGCTTTTAAACACTTTAAACGTTCTGCAAACAATTAATAAACTGCTGATATATTTTAACTATCAATAGCTCGTTAAGCGATAAAGCGTTGAATAATATATATTTAAATTTAAAATACAAAGCCATTCAATTCCTTGAAATAAAATTCTACAAAATAGTGACAAAAATTGTTATTGTTTACTCTAATCACCTTTTTTTCTCTATTATGCTAATATACATACGTTAAAGTTATTTAATTAATTTATTTTTCATACTTATTATTTTTTTTATTTTTTATTATTATTTTTTTTTATTATTATTTTTTTATTATTTTTTTATTATTTTTTTATTATTTTTTTATTTATTTCAATTTTGTAACTGAATTTTAATTTTAGTTTCTTTTTATTCCAATTTTTCCTTTTCTTATATTACATTCTCACAAAAAAAGAGAAAGTCTTGTCACTTTATATAAAGTTGTGACAATATCAAAAATCGATTTCTTTGCAATTTTGCAAAATTTAAATTTTAGTTTTTTTATTCTAATTTCTTTCTTTTTTTCATTACGTTCTCATAAAAAAAGAGGAAGTCTTGTCATTTAATAAAATTGTGACAATATGAAAAATCGATTTCTTTGCAATTTTGCAAATAAGGCGGAATTAATTTGATACTAATAGTAAATTTCACGTTTCTTTTTTTAAATTAAGTAACTTTTTTCAACATCGCAACTATTTTTGTGAATAAACTACTTTTGCTGTTACTTCCATCAGCACTGCATTTTGCTTTACATTCTTCCTCGGTTTTAAAATTATTTCCATTTCCTTGGCATCCTCCATATGTAAAACTGACACATTTCCTCTTAGAAGCATCATATCCATAGCGTGGAAAGTAAGCCTTACATTCTCCAGTTGACAACGGCAACTCACATACTTTCAAAATTGTTGAAGAGAAAAAAGAGCATGAAAAATTAATATTTAAAATATTTCTCTCGAATTTTAATTTGTAAAAAATTTTTCAAACATTAAATAATTAAATATTTTCAAATAATAAAAATTTAAATATTTAAAAATAATAAATATTACAAATATTATAAACAGTACAAATATTATAAATATTTTAAATATTATAAACATTATAAATATTATAAATATTATAAATATTATAAATATTATAAATATTATAAATATTATAAATATTATAAATATTATAAATATTATAAATATTATAAATATTATAAATATTATAAATGTTCCTTTAATTATTTTCTTAGAGCGGATGTTTCTTTCTTTACCGCTTGAAATTATCATCCTTTATTATTTCTTTTAATTTTTTTCTTCTTTGAGTGTAAAAAAATGCATTTCTAGTAAAAATAGAAAAAAAATTTTCCAGTTTCAAATATATTGTTTTTATTATACGAAAATACAATAAAGTAAATAAAATTACAACAAAAGGAATTAGAAAGTTACTTTGTTACAAATTAATTTAACTTTTTGAAAAATATTTTTTACCTACCATTCTCGGATAATATTTGTTTTGGTAACAAGCTGATACAAAAAATGAAACAACAAACTAAAAATATCGTTTTCATTTTTTACCGTCACTTTTTTTTAATACTTTGTGTTTTAACTCGTTGAACAAATTCTTTCTAATGACATTTAGCTTTGACCACTATTTACAGAATTGTCTAATTTTCTAATTTTCTACGCTTGACGTCATTAAAAAAAACCATTATTTTCTCTGCAATAATTCACGTGACTCATGTCTTAAAGTTAAAACAAAAACAGCAGTTAAAGCGAAGGTTGTTTATTTCTTCTAAATTTTTATTTACTGTTTACTTTTTTTACTGCACTTCTGTTTTTTACTAAAACTAAACTCGCAATTATCACAAAAACCGTCTGCAATTTTATTTTTTCATTACATTAATATAAAGTTTACACAATTGTTATTACACATTAAAATTTTATTCTAAAAAAAGTCATGAAGTACTTTAAAAAATTTTTATTGTTCCTAAATACAAAGCCGATGTTTGTTTTTAACGAAACAAAATGGCGGAAGAAAAGGCAAAATTCACTCGAATTTGTTTGAAAAACTTGTTACTTGGTGATTTTCTAACAGAATTTCGAAATATTATTTCTCATTTTAAAAAATGGAAAATCTATTAAACGGTAATTATGTTCAATTAAAATTTAAATTCTGGTAAATAAAAAAATGTTAAAAATATTCTGTTTGAATATTTACTAATTGTAAGTATTTATATGTTTGTGAAGTTCACAACGTTTCTAGTCAACGATTTCTGAAAAAAATATTTTTTTAAGCAAATTTTTATAAATTTGTTTAATAAAAATAGTACGATTCATTTAATTAATAATGTTAAAGGTGAATTAATAATGATTTACAAAAAAAATATTTGTTAACAAAAATGTTATTTTTTTGTAGAAAAATAATTCTTTCTCTTTCAATTGTTGATCTCAAAGGTTGCGAACTTCACCGAGGTGTCATTATTTTGACATTTTTTGACTAAATATTTATTTTAAAAAAAGTACAGATTTTTTAAAATAATTAATTAATTCTTTAATTGAAAAATGTACCTTTTCTATTAAGTTCCGAAACAAAAAGGTTGATAAATTTCAAAAAAAAAAGGGGGAAAAAAATTCGACTGTTTATGGACAGTTTTGAATATAAATGAAAATTTTCACAAGAGTGAATTTCTACGTCTTATTAAATGCTTTTATAACGAATTTTCGTAAATGTTAGCATTAAGTTTGCCGGGGAAACTGGCGTTATCAAACGAATAGTGTCACAAAGCTTCTCGCTCAGGCAGTGTCACATATTCATCAAGGAAAGTAGATTCTGTCTCCTACTATATATGCATGCAAGCGAACTTATATACATATATACGCACTGTTCATGACACCACTTTTGCTTTAAAACATATATATATATATATATATATATATATAGATGTAATACTCCGGCAATCACTGATGCGTTTCATATTATCCGTCATTTACGATGAACGTAATTTCGTTTTTCACATCAAAGCTGATATTTTATTCCTCCCCCCCTTTTTTATGAAATAATAATCCTTAAAGTGCGTAATAACTTTCCAACTGATTCTTTCTACGAGAGAATATATATATATATATATATATATATATATATTTGAACATATTTTTACGATTTTTTTTAAAGTCCCTTTCTTTGAAATTTTTAATTTTAAAAATGAAAATCTCTTTCTATTGAAGATCCTAAAGTTTTGAACGTTTAAATGAACGAAATTTAATTATTTCTTCTAAAAATTAAATTTTTATTGCAATTATTTTGTATCACTAACAAAAATATTAATTACTCAGTTTGTAAATGTAAAATTTCAGTTTTTAAATTTTTTTATGATTAGTAGTTTACTAAAATATCTTCAATAAAAAATATTTCGTTCATTTGAACTTTCAAAACTTTATGATCATTCTATTGAAGGAAAATGTGAGTTCAAAAATTGTAATTTGTATTAAATATCAAAATATGATATTCACGTGGAATTAATTTCCGACGTAATAAATAAAGTATTATTTTTTTGTTTCTTTTTTACTTCGTTGAAATTTTGATATTTGAAAAAACTGTTTTTTCTGTTATAATTTTTTTTTCATTATTTTATTAATTTTTTAATTTTTTTCTGTTGTAATTGTTCAACACTAAAAAAAATATATATATATTAAATTTTGTAAAAGTAATTTGCAATTTAGAGAAAAAGTTCAACAAACCGAAATTTTTATATAAAAAATTCTAAATATTAAAAAAAATGTTGTGGAATTTAGTATAATTATATCAAATATCAACAATTTTTATTCAATTTTAATATAAATTTACTAAATTGTACAAACATTTTTTTCAATGTTTTGTATTTTCTATATCAAAATTTCGGTTTGGTGCACTTTTTCCCCAAATTGCAAAATACTTTTACAAAATTTAATATACATTTTCTATCAGTGAATAAAATGAATGTTCTATTTGAATTTTTTTTATTACACTGAAAGAAAATGTATATTTAATTTCGTAAAAGTATTTTCCAATTGGGGGAAAAAGTGTAACAAACCGAAATTTTCATATAAAAATACTAAACTATAAAAAAAAAATTTGTGGAACTTAGTAAATTTATATTAAAATTTAAAATTGAATTAAGATTCTTGATATTTGAAATCGTTATTTAATTATACTGAATTCGACATATTTTTTTGAATGTTTAGTATTTTTTATATCCAAATTTCGGTTTGATGCACTTTTTCCCAAATTGGAAAATACTTTTACAAAATTTAATTTTTGTTCAGTCTATTAGTAAGTTTTTGAGAAAATATTCGAAAAAAATAAAAATTCTCTTTATTTAAAGGAGCAATAATTATGATCCTAAAATTTTGAACGCGTTCAAATGAACAAAATTTATTTATTTCTTCTTCAAAATAAATTTTTGTTGGAAAAATTCTATGTAACAAGAAAGAAAAATTAATTATGAAGTTTCTAAATGTGGAAGTTGAGCTTCAACTCTAATTGCAATTAGTAATTTATAAAAATATTTTGTATACAAAATATTTCGTTCATTTGAACGTGAAAAACTTTTTGATCACCAAAACTTTAGAAAATTAAAATATTTATAGTTTATAGTGACAGTTGTAATAATCATAATAATATTGATAATAATATTTATAATAATGATAGTAATAATAATAATAATAATAATAATAACAATAATAAAGGGGGTAAAGTTTTCAAAGTTCAAATGAAGGAAATTTTTCTTCACTTCAAGTGTTTTTGAAAATCAATATCAGAAGAAGAAAAATAATTGAAATTAAACAATATTTAGTTTAGAATTCATTTGTTTTAATCTAAAAAAATTTTTTTCTAAATAAAATAAAAATTAGAATTAAAAAAAAATATTGTTGTTCATTTGAACGTTCGAAACATTAGGAACTTTAATAATTGTAATAATAGTAATAATAATAACAATGATAATAATAATAATAATAATAATAAAATAATAGTAATAATAAAATAAAAATAAGAATAAGAATAATTGAAAATAAAAATAATAATAAAACATTGAAGTGTAAAAATAGTGAATGTAATGACAGGACAGAAAAAAGTACAGCAATAAGTGAAAGAAGTAACACAAAAGAAGTTGAACAAAATGGCACCGAGTGACTTTAAAGTGACAATGAGATCTTAGGAATCTAGTTGGAAAGTAGTAAAAACCTAGGCAGGAATTTCTTTCCGTAAAGACAGTTATAGGGAAAAGGAAAACTTTTTCGATAACGTTTAGCGAAAATAAGGCAAGGAAAGAGAAGAGAGTTTCTAAAAAATAGTAAAAAAATCCCAATCTTCTTTCAAATAAATTTATCATATAAATTTTCACTCAAACTATATATGACTAGCATGTACTTTAACCTTTTTTTTCCCTTTTATTATTTTTTTTTTTTACATTTTTTTCTTTTTATCTTTTTCTCCACATCTCATATTTTTTTCAAAAACTCGAGATTATATATATATTATATAAATTCGTTACACGCGAAAATTCATAAAGTTTTCAAGACATAAGAGACGAGAAATATGTAGAATTTTCAAACATATTCGAAGGCAATTAAAGAGACATTTTCCATTTCTCGAGTATCTAAAAGTGACTCTTTAACTCTTCAACTTGAAAACTGTTTCGTTCGAAAAGTTCGTTTTAAGCGATATTGCAAAGATGTGGCATTAAGGGGACAGGGGTGGGGAGAGAGCTTTGGACTGTCACAAAAGTTATACTCTCGCTCTCTTTCTCTCTCAAGATTTCCCGAGTCACATACGAGCCAGGGAAAAATGTAGGTTCTCGTTTTGATCTTTTCGCACCTCGTGAAATCTTCTCTTCTCTTCTCTTTTTTTTTTGCTTTTTCTTCTACGCTTTTTCACTTTATGACATATTTTTATACACAAGATGATTTAAAAACATCAAGACTGAAAATTTTAACATCCTTCGAAATAAAAAGTCCATCTATTCAGTTTGCAGTCAATGAAAAATAATGTTAATACTTTCAAATTGACAAAAAGTATTCTTTTTTTTAATACCAGGGAAAAAACCTAAACATGCGGAATGAAAGGAGTTTTTTTTTTTTGAATCCCAGAGAAGGAAGAGAAAAAAAAAGATCACAGGTAAAAGACTCAGTGAAAACGGGGTAATCTTGAAAATTGGTTTCATCGACTCAACATTATAAATAAACATAAAAGTGTCAAAGAATCTCGCATGTGTGTGTGCCACCTTTCTGCTTTTTCAATATCTCGTCATCTTTTCACGGAATTTTTCTGTAGGGGGAAAAAAAAATTGCAAAATAAAAAAATTCTCTAGGAAGAGCTTTGACGTTTAAGAGAATTGATATACACTCTCATCAAAATTGGAAATAGAATTTCTTATATTTAATGACCTTCATCGTAAATCAGGGAAAGTAGAGTTGGATTTTTTTCTCGAAACAAAATAGAATTTATTTTTTTTCTTGACGATTTGTATACATTTATAGATTGAAAATAACACAGACTAATGTTAAAGTTGCATGTTTGGTGTGAAAATAAGAGCAAAAAAAAACCCTTGAAAGCAATTCATCATTCATGTCGTGCTGCGTTCGAACATGCGCGCGAATAGAGTTCTTTTTAAGTAAAAGAAAAATACAAATAAGTAAACATATTCTAAATTCATCGAGTGTGAAATCTATAAGTTATTGTCTATGGATTTTTTGCACTGGGGCAAATAAATATTCGATATATTATCATTCCAGACATTTTTCGATAGAGAATGGATAAAATATTTAAACATTTTTTTTATTCAGATTCGATAAATAATTTGAACATTTTTTATTTTACATTTTTTATGGAAATTTTTTTTTATTTTCTAACACAATTTTGTCTGAGAATATCAAATTGAGAGAATAAAATCAATTAAAAAAAATTGCTTCACATTACTTTTAATTCCTTTTTCTTTCTTCTCAATTTAAATGTTGTCAGAAAAACTTCGTTATATAATTCTTTTAAATTTCTTGGTTTTATTTTTCATTAGGAATTATGACGAAGAAATAGAAATTGCACAAACATTTTTTATATATTATTAAAAAAAACTATGATTTGTTTTAAAAAAATTGCGATTAATAAATATAAATAGTAAAAATTTATTTCTTTTTTTCTTTTTAAAAAAGAAAAAAGAAGAAGGTAAAACAATAAAAAATTATAATTTACTTGTCAGTGTAAGTAAAAAAAAATTATCATTAAATCTAAATTTGCACCAAATAAATATTTTCTTGATCTAAATATTTAAATTTATAGTGGAAAATTAAAATGATTTGTATCAAATTTAAATTATTTAAATCAAACAAATTCTGTAACTTTTGAAAAAATAAATAATGCTTTACACCGAATAAAAAAAATTATTTAAATTCGCTTTTGATTTTTATTACAGTTAGTAAATTTTTGTAATTATTTATTTAAAAAATATTTAATCCTTTTTGAACTTTTTAACTTTTTGTCACATTAAATTTAATATAATGAAAATGTTTAAAAAAATAAGCAAAGTTATTATTATAATTAGTAAATTTAGCATAAAATCAATTTTGCAATATATTTTTTTGTTTTAAGTATTTTTTTTATTTTTACTTTCGTGTACCTTGATTTTCAAACAGTTTTTTCATCTAAATGAAACATTTTTATCCCAGAAAAGAAACAAAAGAAATTTTCAGTTCCTTTTCTAAATTAAAAATACAATAAATTAAATTAAAAGGGAGCGTTCATGCTACGCTTTTAGGGAGAGGGTTGGGGGGGGGGTGACATTTTCAAAAAATATTGCGTGACTATTTGTGAACGCTCGCAAATGCTATGAAAAAAAGTTATTTTACTGAAATAACCATCTAGTACCAAATAATATTTACTTGAGTCAAATAATTTTCTATTTAAATCATAAGTAAACAAAAGAAAAATTTTAAATCGAATTTAAAATTTTAATTTAAAATTTTAATTCAAAATTTTAAAATTCAATCGAAAACATTTATTAAATATATTTAAAAATGAATGTATTCTGTTGAGAAATTTTATTAAAATACTGTAAAAAATATTTAAATTCCTGCGATTAATTTTTTTATATAAAAAAATAATTCTGTTGTTCCGTAGAATTTTATCAGAATTTTGTAGAATAATCGAATTTAATTACTATTTTCAAAAATAATTATATTCTTTCGAGAAATTTTACTACATTTAAATTAAAAATAATTGTATCCCTTTGAAGAATTTTATTATTAATAAAAATAATTAATTTCATGCGAAGAATTTTATTAAAAATTTCCAAAATCCTGAGATTGAATTTATTTGCAGAATTTCTTTGAATTTTTTTCTAAAAAAATCTATTTTCTTTAATTATTTTGATTTAAAATTTTTATAGTAATTGGATTTCATAAAGAAATTCTTTTAAGTTTGTAAACTAATCGAGTATTTAAAAAATTTCAATTAAATACTTTTTCATTGAAGTTTATTAAAATTCTTTGGACTAAAATTGAATTCCTGTGAAAAATTTTAATATTTATATAGAAATAATGTAATTCTTGACAAGAATTTTACTATTTTTAAAAATAATTAAATTGTTTCCAAGAATATATAAGAAATTTGAATTACAAATGAATTGTTTCGAAAAATGTTATTAAAATTTTTTTTTAAATTACAATAATTTTCTTGAAAATTTGGAAAGTGATTGAATTTTGAAAATAAATTTTACAGTCAAATCTTAGAAGTACCTGTCTTTTTGAAATTGATTAACTTTTGGAATTATTTTCCAAAAAATTAAATGTTTTGTAAACACTTTACTAAATATTTGAATTGTTTCTATGGATTTATGCAAACTTGAGAGAATAATCGAATTCTTTCGTGAAATTTTATTAAAATTGTATTAAAAAAAAGTTAAACTTCTGCGAAGAATTTTACTATTTGTGAATGTATGTAAATAATTGAATTCTTGCCAAGAGTTATTTAAAATGTTGTGAAAATATAAACAAAAATAATGAAATATTTACTTACTACGTGAATTTTTCAAATTTTGATTATAAATTTATCAAAAAATTTAAATTTGAAAATAAAAATTTTATAATTTTCATTATGATAAATTGAATAGCAAGTAAAATAATGTTTCTAATGTTTCGAACGGTCAAATGAACGACAATATTTTTTTTTACTTTTTCTAATTTGTATTTCCTTACAAGAAAATTTTTTTTTAATGAAAACAAATTAATTCTAAACTAATTATTATTTAATTTCAATTATTTTTATTCTTTGAATAGCAATTTTCTAAAATACTTGAGGCGGAAAAAAATTTCCTTCATTTGAACGTTCGAAACTTTAGTTTTTTTTTAGAAACAAAAATTAATTGATTCAAATTACCGATAATTTGACTATTTTCAATTAAATATTTACTTGAATCAAATAATATTTAATGGAGTCAATTAAATGGTATTTGCTTCAAATTCTGAAGTTATTGATTCAAACACCATTTAATTGACGCCATTAAATATTATTTGATTCAAGTAAATATTTAATTGATAATAGTCAATTAATCGGTTATTTGAATCAATTAAATTTTTTTTCAGTGGCACATGAAAAATATATAAAGTGAAAAAATACACAAATTTTTCCATTTTTTTTTTAATATTTGTAAAGATATTTTATTAAAATTCTCAGTCCGCTTTTTATTTTTTCATTGAGAAAACAACACAGGACGAACAGGAAGATTTATACTAGAAACATTGTCAATAATCATTGAACGTATTGTTTCGAAAAGTAAAATCTTGCGAAAATCGCGCAGAGGATTTGGGGGAAAAAATCGACTATCTCTCTTTTTTTCCCTCTTTTTCTCCTTTTTTCGCACGTGAGAGGCAAAATGCCTTGACATCAAGTGACAAACGATACGTGTGTTATTTCCACTTCAACCTGTCAAGACTCCAAACCAGTGAGATGGTAAAAGGAGGGGTTTTTTTTTGGAAGAATATGTGTATATACATACATACATACACACATTCATGCCAATGGGGAAAGAGGAAAAATTGTGAAAAAGACATGCAGAAGTAAAAGGAAGAAAGTAGTGGGGAAAAGGTAAAGTGAGAGAATATAGAGAGAGAAAGAGAGAGAAAGAGAGAGAGAGAGAGAGTGGAAAAAAAGTGGAAGGTGAAAAAAAAACTCAAGACCATCGATCAAATTCCCTCGAGTATATCGACTAGACTATTTCTCTCCAATAGGGATGGATCGTGAGGCAGGAACTAATGATAACTTATTTTTAAAAATGCCTTTTTCTGGGTAGGAAAAGAGAGTCGCATTCTCTACTCGATTATATAGAGGTAGAGGGGTTATTCTTATCCCCTCTCTCTCTTTCTCTCTCTATCTCTCTCTTTCTGGCAAAATACTTTACTCTTCCTGAAAGACGAGAGTAACTGATGAAGTCTCCTCGTACACTGTAACCAGAGAAATTAATAGCTTGGTGGAAAATGAATAACAGTGCCTTGCTTGTTTTGGACAACAATCAAATGGAGTCGAGAATTGTAGAGACCCACTAAGCCATGAAAACTCTCTCTCTCTCTGAGACAAAACTAGTCCACTGGGGGAGGGAGTTATATGTGTGCAAGTGCAAGAAAAATAATAACAATACACAACATCCGGCAGTAGAGAGTTCTTATAAACTTGGAAAGAAATACATTGGGATTTTCTTTGTCGCATGGGAGGGAAAAAAAGGGTAGCTATATCTTTTTATGGGATACATGACAGTGATTTATTTCTATCAACTCTTTGGGAGCAAGGTGTATATACATATTGTACATTTTTTGGAAATATGATTCACATTTTAGTTTCGTTTTTTGAAAAAAAAATCCTAAAGTAGTGATAATAACTAATTATAGTTAATAATAATAATGTTGAGATTTGCAATTCGCGCCCTTCTATTATTGTTTCATTTAGTTTCATATAGACGGTGCATTTATCGCCATTCTTTTAATTTCATTCAAATCTATACGTTCTTCATTCGTTCGCGATACTTCGTGACTAACGTGTCTTATTTACATATTTTAAACATTCCTAATGTATAATAAAGTTTGCTTAATTAAAGTTATTTTATACTAAGTATTGCTTTTATTATTCGTCAGACCACTCTTGCTCTTATAAATAATTATTATTATTATTATTATTATAGTAAAATAATAATAATAATAATAGTAAAATAATTATAATAATAGTAAAATAATAATAATAAATTAGGCTAAAGTCCACAACGCTTTTAAAAACGAAAACAAAAAAATAATAGGACAGTACTTTTATTTTTGATTGTAAATACTGTTATTTTTTGATAATTAAATCCGATGTAACAACTGAATTCTTAAAAATTAAGGCAAATGAAAATTAGAGATGAATTTTATTTGAAAAAAACTCTTTTTTGATTTTTCCTTTTTAAAAACGTTGCGAACTTGAACTTCGTATATTAATATAAGGCTGAAGTCCACAACGTTTTTAAAAACGAAAACAAAAAAAATAATAGGACAGTACTTTTATTTTTTAATAATTAAATCATAACAACTGATTTCTTAAAAATGAATTCAAATGAAAATTAGAGATAAATTTTATTTGAAAAAAAAACTTTTTTGATTTTTCGATTTTTAAAAACGTTGCGGACTTCAACTTTGTAATAATAATACACCCGGAGAAATGCTATCTCTCAGAACCAAGTATACTTTTTATTTGTTTTAAATAAATTTTATTTTGTTAAAATAAAATTACATTGGACCCGAAAATATGTTTTATTTATTTCAAATAAAAATTTTATTCAAAACAAATAAAGTCTAGTTGAAACAAATAATGTCTAGTTAAAAGAAATAAAGTCTAGTTAAAACAAATAAAGTCTAGTTAAAACAAATAAAGTCTACTTAAAACAAATAAAGTCTAGTTAAAACAAATAAAGTCTAGTTAAAACAAATAAAATCTAGTTAAAACAAATAAAGTCTACTTGGTTCGGAGACGAATATACGATTATTTCAGTCAAATAAAATATATTTGCGGTTTAAATAATATTTTTCTCTGGGTGTAATAATATTTTTTTGTTTTTCAATAAAAAAAAATGAAAATTGAATTGAAGAAAATAAAAATTAAAGAGAAGAGATACTTTTAAGAAAACTGTGTTTATATTTTTTTAACTTGATGTACATTTTTGTTTACACTCTTCCAATGTTGCGAAGTTATTTTCATTACCCAAGCATCCACCGTATGTGAAGCTCACACAATTTCTGCTGCTATTACTAAATGCATAACGTCTCCTGTAACGACGACACGGTCCCGGATCGATCGGCAAATCACAAACTATGAAAACAAAATGTAAATTTGGAATTTAATTTCCCAGTCAAAAATATTTTATTATAGAGAATTTTAATGGAATTTTTGGAAATTTTAAATTTTCCTAAAACAATTTAATAAGAATTGTATTTTAGACTTTTTCTACTTCGGCTGAATTTAATAAAATATTTCAAGATTTAAATCGAAAAAATTACCATTGAATTTCTAAAAGTCGCATATTGTTAATTTTAGTAAATATTAGACGGAAATTAACAAATTAATTTATTTACAGATATTAATTATATACTATAAATATTAACGACGTTGAAGTCCACAACGTTTATCAACGGAAAAAAATGTTCACTTAATAAATTAAGAAATAAATAAAGCAGCAATATTGTTATAAAAATATTTAGAAAAAACAGATTGATATCTATGTTATGATAATAATTGTTATATAAATAAATATGAAATTAAAAATAATTTTGGAATATATAAGACAAATTTTTTTCGTTGATCAACTGGACTTTTTTTCGAGGAACTTCAACTTCGTGAATATTAAGAACGAGTGTAAAAAAATTATTTATTAGGGAGAATGCAAAAATAAATTTTAAATTCTTTTCAAGCGTATGGAATTTAATTTTCCACATTTTGAACAATTTCAACATATATTGGAATATAATTTATACTTTTTTTGTCAATAATAAATAATTTCATGGAACATAACCCAAAATTAAATAAACGTTTCTTATTGCCTGAAAATTGTAATTTTAATTGAACTGCAACTTTTAATCGTTTTAAATGTTCAAAATTAAATTCTTCGCCATTCCACTAAAACGAATTAAAAATTTAATTTCTCTTTTTCTTTTAAATTTCGAAATTGTGACATTTGACTAATTTTTGTTTTCAATGTACGTCAGATTTTTCCTTAATTTTAAAATAAAATATAAAAAGAAAATTGATCTAAACAATATAATTGAATGTAAAGTAGAAAATTTGGAAAAAAATTAAATTTAAAAAAATAAATTAAAAATTAATTTAAAATTAAATTAAAAATTAAATTAAAAATTAAATTAAAAATTAAAAATATTCATTATTAAAATTATAAAATTAAAAAAAAATTATAAAATTATAAAATTATTTTATTATTAAAAATATAAAATATTTATGAAACTATCGATGTAAACAGAAGCTGCTGGTTTAAATACAAATACAGAGAAATATCCGAGAAATTGAATTAAACTTACTACTTTGAGACAGGCAAATCTCCGGCATTGCAATAATAAAAATGAATAGGAATATTATTAAAAGTCGATAGTACATTTTTTCCACATTACTCACGCAGAGGCACTTTATTCACAAATGTAATGCATTGAAACGATTCAATAGTATTTAATTAAAGAAGAAAAGGAAAAAAAGAATTTTTAGACTATACACTCGGGTATTAAAAACAGATATATGCGAATTTATTGTTTCATAAATCAATTTTTTTTCCTCATGATGTTTACGATAATACAGTGATTAAATATTTTTTTACATGATTCACATTTTTTCCTCAATTTCTTGTTATACGCGGTACTGAAAATTAGGAAAAAAAGCGAATAACAATGAATAATAAACAAAAGATGGAAATTTTTGAATTTTTATCTCGGAGAAATATATTTTGGTTTTTTTTTTAATGTAATATTATCATAAATAGATAATTAATTAAGTGAATTAATCAAAAAAAATCAAATAAAATAATTTTAATTTAATTTTTTTTTTTTTTTATTAATGCTTAAGTCATTAAGCACGCACGCATCTTCTTTTGCATTCTTCTTCAGTTGCGAAATTATTTGAATTTCCCAAGCATCCACCATAGAAAAATATGATACATCTGTTTGCAATGCGATAGTAGCCCCATCTTTCTATACGTTCTCTGCATGGTCCTCCGTCTATTGGTTGTCTGCAAGCTTTATTAAAAACAAAAAAATTAATCTTAACAATGTTATTTTCCTCTGTTTTCTCTAATTTATATTTCTTTTCCTTTTTTTCTTTTTTTATATACAATGTTTAAACATCCAATAAACAATTGTTACTGCAAATCAAAATTTTATTACTTAGAAAAAGAAGTTATAATCTACTTTAAATATTTTCTGTCTTTCCGATTACGAATTCGCTGTTTGTATTCAAAAATTCAAAATGGCGGATCAAAGATGGCGGCTGAAATGATTGAAATCACTCAGATTTGCTTGAAAATTGTTCGTCGGGAGTTCTCGTGGTCGCTGCTTACGAATTTGAATGCCAGTTTTTTAAAATTAAAAATGGGATTCAATATGGCTGACGAAAAAAATTAAAATCGATCGTTTTATGTACGAAACTTGTCGCTTGAGTTTTTTTTTGGGGTTTTTGGTTACGAATATGATTTTAATATTTTGAAATGACTCTAAAAACCCTCGAGCAATAAGTTTGAAACATTTTTCAGTGATTTTCAACTTTTTCGTCCGCCATATTCGATCCGCCATTTTGAATTTTGGCTTTCTGAGAAAAATTCAGTAATTACTTCGAATTCAGCGTAAAAAAATACGTTAAAAATGTTTTTTTCCCTTTGGAGTCCAAAAGATGAACTAAATTCATGTAAATTATTCAAATAATTAATTATTTATTTAAATATAATACAGTAAATACTAATATAAATAAATGTATTTTTAATGAGACTTACTTCTTTGGGATTGAATCAATTCCGGCATTGTAATTGCAAAAATAATCAGAAACAGAGTTAGAATTTTGTAATTCATTTTTTGAGTTTTACAATTATTGGGTAAATGAAAATTTTTTTATTTAATTATGTAGTCAATTTAAATTCTAGGAGAATTATTATTCTCTCAGATCGAATTAAATTTATTTAAAATTTTTTTCTAATTCTTTAGAAGATTTAAATTTTAGGAGAATTATTATTCTCTTAAATCGAAATTAAATTAATTTTGGGAGGGGGAAATAAATTAACAGACTATTAATAATTGAAATAGTAAACACGTTACTAGAAATACTATTCGCTTTGTAGTTAGTCAAAGAATTGCGACAAGAGAGAAAAATCCGTTTATAAATATAGTCGTTGCTGATGTAATAAAAGAAATTTATAGGGAAAAAATAAAGCTGTTTGACACCTTTTGACATTGTTTACTTACGGTTATTTTGTATACGATTTTTTAATAGTGTTTTTTTTATTTGAACACATTTTTTCCTTATATATAATTTACTTTTTTCACGAAATAATAAATAGACATATGCACATCAGTCTAAAAATAACAGACAAAAGATTTTTTATTTGTTTCCATAAACTGTCTATTTTCTAAATTTTTTTTTCCTGATAATTGATAAAACAAGAATATTGTTACTATTACTATACTATATTATTAACTCTAACTATTACTATAACTACAACTATAACTAATTTCGTAAACAGGCATTAGAAGAAAATATAAAAAAGGCAGAAAATAATTTTTGAGTCGATCTATTGATTTTTTATTTATTAAGATGAAAATGTTTTAGTTTTATTCTGAATTGCTGCATCGTCTTTCACATTCTTCTTTTGTTACGAAATTATTAGCATTTCCTCCGCATCCTCCATACATAAATAGGTCGCAACGTCTTTGAGAAAATGCGTACCAATATCTGGGAATAAGTGCATCGCATGTTCCTCTGTTCATCGGCAAACGGCAGACTGTTGAAAAATGGAAATATTGAATTCAATTTTTTATTAATAAATAAATAAGTAAATAAAAAATAAAATAATAAATAAATTCTCTAATAATATTCTATTGCCAATTAATTAAATGTAATTAATGTGAATTTAAATAATATAATTCAATTGTTAATAAAAATGTAAATAAAAATAATAAAAATAATAAAAATAATAAAAATAATAAAAATAATAAAAATAATAAAAATAATAAAATAATTAAAATAATTAAAATATTTAAAATGATAAAAATGATAATAATAATAATAATAATAATAATAATAATAATAATAATAATAATAATAATAATAATATTAATTTAAAAAGCAATTTTATTGAAAAGAAATTTTAAGCTAAGAAATGGGAAAAATTAAAAAAAAACTTACTAGGATTTGGTGCTTTTACTTCTGATATTGAAATAATAAAACAGATTGTAAAGACGAGAAAATGTTTGTAATTCATATTTAAAAGTAGAAAATTTCTTTCCTTCTATATTTTAATTTTCTTGGAAACGGTTTGAAATTATAAAAAAAGAGTATATCCCCGACTTATAAATACCGTATCAAAAAAATATATCAAAATATTTAAATTAAAAGATTACGCACCGTCCAATAGGAATTCCGAGTATTTTATTTAAAAGAAAACAATTTACAATAACAATTTTCAAATTTTTCAATAAATCGATTTTCAAGAATTTTTCTTACAATTTCCTTATTATTATTCTTAATATAAAATAAATATTTTTCTTCGTAAGAAAATTTGAAACACTTTTTCTATTTGTCCTTATGAAATTAAATTTTTTTTCAATAAATAAATAAACAATTTAAGAAAAAACCAATTTTAATTCTTCGAATATCAAATTGAGACAAAAGATGAATGAAAAATGTTGAGAAGCAACGTTTTGTTTCAATTTTTGTCTGAATTTGATATGAGATACAAAATTTGAAATTGGTATAAGAAAATGTGAAAATAATGAAAAGAACTTAAATAATAAAATCGAGTCTAAAAAAAGAATTAAAATCTAAATGTTATTTATAAAAATAAACTGAAAAAGTAAAATATGAAAACTAAAATGAAAAATAAAATAAAATAAAAATGAAAAATAAAAAATAAAATGAAAGTAATATTCTAAAAATTCGACATTATGAATGTATCGAAAAATAAATAAAAATTTATAAATTTTTCTCTTCTTTATATAAGAATCTTTAATACAGGAAGTTTTACATAATTCGCAAACATGGTGGAATGTAGGGGCTCATAAAATCGAATTGCAAATTTCTGTTCCTATCTAAGGAATTCTTGTTATCATCCTGAAATGGGATATTGATTTCTAACTTAGTCCTTTTGCAAACAAATTCAGAAACAAGAATTTTAAGTGACATTATAAAAGACAAAGTAGAGAGAGAGAGAGACAGAGAGAGAGAGAGAGAGAGAGAGAGAGAGTATGTAATTTTTATTTTTTTTTCTCAATACATCAGTAAATTGTGATGTGAATAATAAATTATGAATCAAATTTTACAAATATAATTAAAATGTGATAATTGATGGTACATATTAATTATTACTCAACACCTTTACAAAATTCTTCGCATGCCCTCTTTGTTTCAAAATTATTTTTATTTCCATCACATCCGCCATATACAAATTTTTTACATGATTTTTCTGAAGGAACGTAGCCATATCGTGGCATATTTGCTCGACATCGTCCAGTTTCTAGTGGTAGTCTACAAACTGGAAAAAAATTATTTATTTATTGATTTTTATAAAAGTTTTCTATTTTTTCTCTTTTTTCTTATTAATTTATTAATTTCTCCTATTAATTTATTTGTTCTTTATTATTTGTCTTCTTTCAAACAAATATCTTTTTAGTATTATTCCTTTTCTATTTCAATTTATTTTTTTGCTTTTAATTTTACTTTTAACTTTACATTAACTTTACATTCACGTCTCTAGAGGTTGGAACGTTCATTTGAATGACAATATTTTTCTTACTTTTCTAAATTTAAATTATGCTGCAAAATATTGTTTATTGTTGGTAGAAATGAATTTTCAATTGGGTAAATATTTACGTTACTTTTTTTTGTTTGAATATAATAATTTTAATAAAAAAAATTTATTTGAATTTATTTCAAGGAAAAAAAATTTATTTGAATTTATTTGAACGAAGGAAAATTGTTTATTAACAAAATTAACGAGCTTAAAAAATAAAAATAAGTAAAAGAAAAAGTTTTTCTACCTTATTAGTAAAAAAAGAAATAAAATTGAATTTTTAAAGTTTAAATTTCTCACATTTATTGCAATCAGTAATTTTAGAAATTTTTTTTTATTAAATTATTATTATTAATTTAATATTTAAAACTTTAATTTAATATTTAAAATTTAATTTAAATCTTAAATTAATAATAAATTTATTAATATTAATTTATTATAAATTTAAGTTTTAATTATTAGTTAAAACTTTAAAAATATCATTATATTAAATTATAAAAATACATTGTTAAAACTTATGGATCAATTTTTCATTGAAAACTTTAAATTCAGAAAATTAAATAGATTAAAAATGAAAAATGAGCAAGAAATAAAATAAATTTAATAAAATTTGTAAAAATTGTAAAAAAAATTCGAAAAATCAAAAGTTGAACAACATTATTGTAAAATAAATATCGACATACTTTCATTCCGTTGTCCATTTGATTGACCAAATTCCATCATAAATATGACACACAATACGAGAAAGAATGTAAAAAATTTATAACTCATTTTTGAGGAATTTTTAATTGTCAAATTCCTTAATCTCTCTTGCCTTCAAAATATGGAATTTTTTGCGAATTGAAAATATTTTTCCTTTTTTTCAACAGTACGATATATACTCTTTTGCTCGTGCAAGCATATATGTAATAAGATTATAAAAAATTGTTGACTATTAAATAGCCAGACGTGTATTACCAACAAGTGACGTGAATTTGTAAAATAAAAAAATATTTAAATGTTTCAATATTTCCAACTGACCAAATGAGTGATTACTGTAATTGTTTGTTTATCTAAATTTAAAAGAAAAATTTTCCTTATTTTCCTTTCCGTGGAAACTTGTTTTGTGATAAATTTTATTTTTATTTTCTTATTACTTTTCGAACGAGATTGGTATTGTTTTAAAGATAAGGAATTTAAAAACTGAGTGCTTGGTTTTTTTTCTAATTACTCTTTTTTATTTTTTTTTATCAATTTTTAAAATCAAAATGTTCAATAAACAAAAATTAAATAGATTAAATTTTAAATAGAATTAATATAGAAAAATGAATAAATACTAGATTTTATTTAATTTTTTTTAATGTTATGGTGTGGTAAAAATTTTGATGATGAAATATATAAATGGTGCGCGTGGGTAGAGGGAGATTTTTTTTTTTAAGTACAATTTTTTTAATAACTTTTAAAATGTATTATCAGTCGTATATTGTAACTGAATGTGGCAGTTCATTGTTTGGCATTACTATGGGAAAATACATAAAAAGTACAGTAAACTTTCATTTTTATCAAATTGGTCGTATGCGAGCAATTTATGAAAGGTTTTCACGATGCCCCTTACAACAGTGACCCCTCAGATTTATTGAAATGCCTACTATACCAATTTATATGGAAACTTGAGGCCATAATGTCAGTCCCTTTTTGCAAAAAAAGAAATAAATGTTGTAAAATATTTTAAAGTGTTCGCCATTATATAATCACACTGAAAAAAAATTTTTTTTTTCTGATTTATTTTATCTGTTTTTTGTCGAAGAAATATTCGAACGGAATTATTTTTATTTCAATCCATTTTTGTTGTATAAATCAAATTGTTTTTATTTCAATGAATTATTTTTTTTGCGTTGTTAGGAACTAATAGTTTTTATTGTAATGAATAATTTCTTGTTGTTTGGAACGAATAGTTTTTGTTTTAATGAATAACTAGCTAAAATAACGCGAGCGTGAAGTTTCTTGTTTCATTAACATTAAAAATTCAATTATTCAGAAGAATTCTACTTAAAATCACTATATTTCTAAATATATTTAGGAAAGTCGTGAAAAAGTCAGGAAATTTTGTCAAAAGTACTAAAACAATATTCAATTTCGAAATTCATAAAAAAATTCTGAATGCTAGATTCCTCATTATTGAAAAGATTTTATTTATTTCAAACTTTTTCTATTTTTAACAACAATTGAATTTCACAGATTTTAAAGATAATTTTGGTTTATGAAAAACTTCAATAATTCAAATTCTTATAAAATTTATTATGTTTTTTTAATATACATTTCATTCAATATTAAAAAAAATTCTGGATTTATGGATGAATTTTACTTAAAACACTAAAAAAATTGAATTTTGGAAAAATGATAAATGATTGCAAAAACTTAATTATGTTCAAAAGCTTTTTAATTTTCTCGTCGAAATTTCAATTATTTTAAAAATTGTTAACAACATTTTTGGCAAAACTTAGTTATTTTAAAAATTTTTATTACAAATTTTTTTTATAAATTTCCTTCTTCTTAAAAATGTTATTAAAAATCGTCAAACTAAATCAATTATTTCGTATTATTAATGTGGCAAAAAATAATATTATTTTAAAAACCTGGAAAATAAAACAAATAATAAAATAAAAATATTTCTGCCCAAATGTCAGAATAAGAATAATCGTAATATATTATGACTCTAAAGTTTTGAACGTTCAAATGAACGAAATTTTTTTTCTTACCAACATTCTTCAATATTATTATCCTTAGATGACAGTTAAAAAAAAATTTAACAGAAATATTAAGAAAATAATTCATTTTTTAATTTGTAAATTAACATTTTCTACCAAAATACAAACATTAATAAAAATAATAAAACGATTCGTTCATTTGAACGTTCAGAACTTTAGGGTCATAATATATTTTAATTATTTGAAATAAATGAAAATTTTATTAAAAAATTGGAGTATCCAAAAATTGTTTTATAAAATAAAAATGGTTTTATTTATTTATTTTTTATTATAATTTTGATAATATAGTTCTTAACAAACGGAAATTCTGTAATAATCAAAATTCTTAATCAAAATTCGATTTATAACTTTTTTTCTACTTAAAACTTGTACTTTGTTTATAAATTTTCATTGAGAAGCAGATAATGTGCAAAATATTTTCTAATTTTAATTTTCCAACTGTTATTTACTTTTTTTTAGAAAAAAATGAAAATAGATTAATTACCTAGTCCTAAAATGTTTGTTACAAAGTGCCAATTTTTCTGGAAAGAGGAGAAATATTGAAAAAGAACATTAATAATTTTTGTAGATTAATAAAAATAGTTTTCTATTATTTGAAGAATAAAATTTTTTTTCTGATTTATTTTATCTGTTTTTTGTCGAAGAAATATTCGAACCGAATTATTTTTAGTTCAATCAATTTCTTGTTGTATGAATCAAATTGTTTTTATTTCAATGAATTATTTTTTTTGTAGTTTGGTACAAGTAGTTTTTATTTTAATGAATAATTTCTTGTTGCTTGGAACAAATAATTTTTATTTCAATCCATAATTTCTTGTCTCATGAAACAAATATCATTTAATGTATAATAATAATAATAAGGAAAGAAATAAATTTAAATAAATAAAGAATAATTTCGAAAAGAGCAAGTCACTGTTTGCAATGACTGTCGGACTATTTATTTGAGTTTTTTATACGCGGATCTTATTAGATTCGCTTCCATGAATGAAAGAGTATCTTATAAAAAGGAATTTTAGTTAAAAACCAAAAAAATCGCAAGGCAAACAATTTTTTATTAACTTTTGGCAAAATGAATTATAAATCTCTTGGATTCTTTTTCCTGTTGTGCATTACCATCATGATGGAATTTGGCCAATCGAACGGACAAACGGATCGCGAGCGTGGTAGGTCACTTTTATTATTTATTTCAAATTATTTTGATTCCAAAAATGTTTTTATTTTTTGTTCTTTGTCTTTTATTTGTTCATTATTTATTTAATTTCTCCTTCTTTTGTATATTTTATTTTATATTATTATTTACTATTATTTATTTTTATCTATTTCTTTTCTTTTGATTCTAAAAAACCTTTTATTTTACTTTTTGTTTTTCGTCTGTCATTTGTTAATTATTTATTTAATTTTTGCTTCTTTTGTATATTTTTTCATATTATTTATTATTATTTATATTTATTTATTTTTATTTATTCCTTTTCTTTTGAGTTTCCAACTTTTTAATTGTTTTTTTTCTTTTCTCTTTTATGTTCGTTTTTTACTTTTTGTTTTCATTTCTTTTATTTATTCATCATTTTGAATAAATAAATGAATAATTACAATAAAGAAACAATTTATTTAAAAATAAATAATAATAATTAATTAAACAATTAATTACAATTTATTAAAAATTCTCCAAAGAAAAAATTAGTTTACGAATTTTCATGCGTAATCGAATTTTATTTTTTATTTCCATTAAAGTGTTTCAAGTTTTAGTTCAAAAAAAAATTTTTTTTTTTAGTTTGTAGACAACCAATAGAGACTGGTGTATGTCGAGGATATTTTCCACGATATGCCTATGTTCCTGCAGAGAGATCATGCCAAAGGTTTATTTACGGTGGCTGTGATGGTAATTTAAATAACTTCGAGTATCTTATTCATTGCGAAATGTTTTGTCAAGGAGTTAATTAACTTTTCAAGAAAAATATTTTAAAAAACAATTATTTTAATGATTCACTCTTTTTCAAATTGTGTGTATATATATAAAGAATTGACAATAAATATAGAAATACATGATGATATTACATTCATTATTTGCTCACGACATTTACCGGAATAAAAATGTTATTTACGAATGAATTGAAACTCTTTGAAGACAACCAATTACGGAGGTATAGACTTTTGTTGCGCATACAAGGAAGAACATAATATTTTCACCGCGTGGATATATGTGTGTTGTGGGTATATATGAGCGCGAGAGTAAAGTGCCGTTTTTCATAAGTTATATTACTTGTGGCATTTACTTCACGTTTTCATTTGAAAACATCGTCCTTTACCATTAATGTTGTACTTAAGCAAGCGCAAAAAGCGGAGACCGTACCTACATTTTTACAAGCTTGTTCGTACTGTATGTATGTGCGTATGAAGTTTTGTAAGAGAGCGTACATGTTAGTTTGTAATATGTTTATTTGTACACACAAATATATACAGATAAATATATATATTATATATATATATATATATATATATATATATATATATATATATATATTTTTTTTTATTTTTCCAACGTGTGTATGTATATAAATACGCACAAGTGTGGACATGTGTTTACGTTATGTGTCCAACGAAGTTCGCACCTGTAAAGTAATAATACTAATGTTTCTTCGCGTGCATCCGACTTTTTATGAGCTTTTCCTTGCGCACGCGATGCTCTATATGGCTTACGCTTTTACGTACAAATGAGTAATGTTTCCGTGCTCTTGCGACAAACTCCCTCGAGAGCACACAGCTGATGTCGTCTTAATGCATTTTTTTCGAATGGAAATAAATTCCATCCTACATTTATATCTATATGCACTCTCGCAAGAATCTCTACGCGAAGAAATATGATACTCGACAAGCGCAAAAAAAAATCTCAATTCTGTCTGCTGGAATTTTTACCTATTTTCGACACTTACAGCAATTGAGAAGAATACTTTTTTTTATTTCTTTTAATTGCTGTAAGTGTCGAAAATATAGGTACCCTGTAAAAAGGAAGGTACCAATTTTACAACCACTTTTGGTACAAAATCGTAATTTTGTTCTATATTTCAATACCAAAATCAGCTCTAATTTAGAATTTTTTTTTACAGAGCAAAAACTAAAATGACTAATGTTTATTTATTTAAATTTTTGAAGTTTCTAGGATTAGTTGAAAATTTAAATAAATAAAAATTAATAGGCAGTTAATTTTAATAGGCAGGTGCGGAAGAAAAAAAGTGTCCTCGTTGTCGACTTTTTGGCAAAGTGAAAATTTACCTATTTGAAAATTTGTCGAAATAAATATTTTAATAGATAAAATAACTAAATAAAATTTACAATATATAAACATTTTGACAAGTACAAATTGTATTAAAAGAAAAATTTGGCGAAATATTTTAATAAATAAAATTTACAAATTACAATACATGAACATTTTGACAAGTACAAATTGTATTAAATGAAAATTTGTCCAAATAAATTTTTAAAAAAATAAAATAACTAAATAAAATTTGCAGTATGTGAACATTTTTTAAAAGTACAAATTTTATTAAATGTAAATGTTCAATGTAAAGTGATATTTTTGTAATTTAGAAAATTGCTCGAATGGAATTTTTTTCTCTTAAATAATATTTCGGAGTAGTCGAAATTCGAGAATAAACGAATTTCAAATATGTTTTATTCAAAAATTCGTTTAAATGACAGAAGTTTAATAAAAATTCTAGGAAATAAAAATTTTGATAAATCTTTCTCTTTATGTCTACGTTTGACCAGTGAAAACTAGTTTTGACGAAAATGATTGAAACTTTAAAAAAAAAATTGAATTTTTGCTAGGAACTTTATAAAAACTATATTAAAAAATTCAATTCTTTCGAGGTATTCTATTACTGTTTTAACTAATATAATTCTTTTGACAAATTTTACGAAACTTTTTAAAAATAATGGATTTCTTCTAGGAATTCAATTAAAATTTTTATAAACAATAATAGAATTCTTTTAAAGAATTTTAATATAATTTTACACTGAGAGAACAATATATTTGAATTAAAGATAATTATCTTTGATGTGGCTAAAGTTTCGAACGTTCATGTGAACGAATTTTTTTCACCATAAGTGTTTTTGTAAATTACTATCGAAAAAAGAAAAATAGTTGAAATTAAAAAACATTTATAGTTTAGAATTAATTTCTTTTAATCTAAAAATAATTTTTTTGAAAAAATTTAAATTAGAAAAAGTAAAAAAAAATGTTGTCGTTCATTTGAAAGTTGGAAACTTTAGAAACATTATCTTTGTTATACAGTCAACCAAAAATTATTTTTGAATTAAACATAATAATTTCGATTTAATGAATAATAAATTTGATTCAATAAAAAATGTGTTTAATTTAATTATAAAATAGGTTCAATTCAAAAACATTTTTTTGGTTGCCTACTTATTTTAGAATTAAAAAAAAAATTTTCTCAGTGCAGTTAAAAAAAAAAAATTTTTAGAGAAGTTAATTTGAAACTTAATGAATATTAAATATTCTGTTAAATAATTTAATCAAAATTCTGTCAATGTTTTTGTTTATTATAAAAATAAAAAATTTATTAAGATATCTTATTTTTTTTGGAAATTCATATTCTTCTTTTTTTTTTTTTTTGCTTAGAAGTAATGAATTTTTTATGAAAAAATAACAAGATTTTTCTCCATCAAGAATTTGTACTCTGCTTTAAAAATATCTAACTTTCGTCTATTAATTTTCTTCAAGAATTAAAAGCAAAATTAAAAAAGAAATACACTCAACTTTTGCTAAATTTGAACAATTTTCTTCAAAGCTTTCGCATTAAATCTTGTTAATTCTACGAAGTTGAAGTCCGCAACGTTTTTAAAAACGAAAAATCAAAAAAGAGTTTTTTTAAAAATAAAATTCATTTCTAATTTACATTTGCCTTAATTTTTAAGAAATCAGTTGTACCTAAGGATTTAATTATCATAAAATAACATTATTTACAATCAAAAATAAAAGTACCATCTTATTTTATTTTTTGTTTTCGTTTTTAAAAACGTTGTGGACTTCAGCCTCATTTAATTCTCAGCTTTCACCAAATTGGAGAAATTGTTTTTTTTTATTTAAAATGTAATAAAAAAATATGTTGTATCCATTTTATTATTTTCAAAAAATACTTAACAAAAAAAAAAAATTTTAAATTATATTCATTATTCAATTAAATTCTAATATACTGAAATTTTTTGTAATTTCGAATATTGCTCAAATGAAATTTCTCTTATAAATAATATTTCAGAGAAATCAAAATTCGACTAGAAAAGAATTGTTTGCAATATTTTTTATTTGAAAACTCGTTTAAATAACATTCTGTTCAAAATAAAAATGCATTTAATTCTACCAATTTCAAATTTTGATGAATTAAAATTCGACGTAATGAAAAATTCTGCCAAATGAAATTTTCATTAGGAAAAAATTTAGTTCCATAAAAATTCGTTTGAATGAAAATTAAAGTAAATAAAAATTCGCAAAAAGTAATTGCTGTTAAAGACTACTTCTAACATGTAAAATTTTCTGTCTTTCGAAAATAATAAAAAAAAATTTTTGTATGGAATAATTGACCAATTAAGGACAATGATAAATTATTCTGATTGAAACATTTATTTATCGATTTGTTATTAATAGTTTTCTATCTTTATTAACTTACTGAGTTATTTATTCACTTACCGAGTTATTTATTCACTTACCGAGTTCTATATATACGCGAAAACTTTTTTTAATTCGAACCCTGAAAATGTTGATAAAATATTTTGTTCTCCTCCGGAAAAGATTCCCAATTTTATATCAAGGCTGGTGGTGTAAATATATCTCATATAAAAATTGTAGATACTCGTACACTTTTTTTTCATCAGACCTGGCAGAATTATTTCACATTTCTTCCATAAACTCTGCTCTGATGAAATATTACCAAGTGAATATATATTGCTCTCCAACCGGCAATTTTAAATTATATATACATACATACCCTATATGCATAAGAAATAAGTATGAAACTTTTTAAAAATTTCAATTAAGTTTGTTTAATGTTAAACTAAATGGCGCAATTTATTTAAAAAAATCCATTCTACCCACATACACACATACATATATAAACTCTAATCGCCAGACCGTTTAATATGAGACTTAATTCCAGTCTGCTGGAATCATGTGTAGAAAGAATTTTTCCTCCACACTCGCTCTCCTTATAATTGCCATAATTAGTTTTAATTCTACATAATTAAAGGTAGTAATGTTGTTAATTCTCTGTCAAAGTTGAATTTTTTTTCTTTTTCTATCGAAGGGGAAATAAATAAAAATTGCATTCATTTTTTATGCTCCCAACAGTCCCAAACTGAATTGAAAAGTAGCTGACTGACCAATCAGACAACTACTTAAAATAATTGTCGATGCATGGTTGTATATACATTAATTAGCAATGTGTATAATTGCAATTGTGTCCCTTTTCTCTGATGAAGTCCAAACTTCCCTCTCTCATTCTCTTCTCTCAATAAAATGCAACGTGAGAGTAAACACTGGTCAATTTTTGTGGTACATATGTTTTTGTTCGGATCAATATTTAATTACGTATGCGTGCGCTTCTGATAAATAATTTAAACAGATTGCACATACGTGTTTGGAATTGGGCCGACAAATTTTCCAAAGCTATTCAATAGAAAGAGAATTATTCTGAATTGATTCATTTTACCTTGATTAATCTTTATTACTCACATTTAAATATGTTCACTGCGCAAATATCTCCCACCAAATATTTATTAATTAATTTATTATTATTTCTCCGCTTATAAAAAAAAAACACGGAGAATTCGATAAAATTTCCCAAACGAATTAAATTCAAGCAAACGAGTATTTAATTATTCTTATTTTAATAATATATAATTTTTAGACACAATTCAATTTTTTTCGTTATTAAATTTACTTTTCCATTTTTTGTAATGGAGAAAATTAATAATCCTGGGTGGTTCGAATCTGTCAACGGAGTGTCGATACTAGTTTTTGAATAGTATTAAACGAAAGCTGAAAATAAATGCCTTTTAAATATGGGCAAACACTTTATGAACAAAGTAAATTGTTCATTTGGTGATATACTTGAAATTTCCAACTTGGCATCTACTATTGTTTATTCATGGGACACGCACAAGTGCTGCAACGAGTTAATACACCTAGAAACGAAAATACCTCGTGCATTTTCCCAATAAATTGAACGAACAATGCCGCGCGCTTTACGCTCGCGCTATAAAGTCACGATAGTTCATCGATAGTGAAAATTAGGCAACAAAATAAAAATAAAAAAAAACAAAAAAGAAAATGTCAATAAAAATTTGAACAGGAAACTAAATTTTGATATTCTGTTCGAGAGAAATATTGGAGAACATTGTCAGGAACAATTTCAGTGTGTTTAATGTATTTTATTAGAATACATTATATTATAAATTTATAAATATAGAAATATTTTTATATTACTGTAGATTATACAATTTTATAAATATTTATGTTTACAGTTTAAATGCACGGAAAAAATTAATTCACAAAATAAATGAATAATTTTATGATTTAATTATTTAATTATTTCATAATTATAAATAATTTTTTTAATTTATTACACGAAATGAAACTTTTACCTGAAACAGCGATATGTTTCTCTTAGCGAAAGTATTAATTAGAGTAGCTAAAAATTTTGTTAATGTAGTAAAATTTATAGTTATACCAGGTAAATATTTTTACGAAAAATTATATAATGATTGAAGCGTTTTGTGCAGAAACAGCACAAGTCCATAAATCGAAATTGTTCAAGAATCAATAAAAACTGTTTTACTTGTAAATGAGAATCCTAAAGTTCTGAACTTTCAAATGAACGAAATTTATTTATTTCTTCTAAAAATTAAGTTTTTATTGTAATTATTTTGCTTCACTTCCCAAAAAATTAATAACTGAGTTTGTAAACGTAATATTTTAGTTTATGAATTTTTTTATGATTAGTAATTTATTAAAATATCTTTAATAAAAAATATTTCATTCATTTGAACGTTCAAAACTTGAGGATCATTGTAAATGTTGAGATTTTTTCTAATTCTGCTTTTTGCTTTATATTCTAGTAACTTACAAGTTAAGAAATCCAATGTGATTAATTTTTTATCTACTTAATAAAAGAAATTGAAAAAATAAATTAACATTTGGACTTATGCTGTTTCTGCACAAAATGAAATGAAAAAGGCAGAAAATTTATTGAATCTAATAAAGTATCAAAGTTTTATTAAATATTTAATAATATTTATTTTAAATATTGAATTTTGATAATTTTTAGTAATATTTTATAAATAATAAAATTGTTTTAAGAGTAAATTTAACTAATTTTCAATATTTTCTAATTTTCATATTAATTCAGTCATCAACATCGCTTTTTGCTTTCTTTAAGTGAATTTCATTTAAAAATTTTAAATATAAACTGTTTAATATAAATTACTAATACACGTCAAGAATATCACAAGAAAATTAAATTTAATAAAGAATATCACAAGTTTTTGCACGAAATGATAATTTAATTTTTTTAAAGGATTTAGAGTTTAGTCACTTATTTAATATTTTACTAGATTGACAGATTGTAAAGCTTCATTTGAAGATAAATTTTCAATAAAAAAATGATTTTCGAAAAAAAAATGGAATTATACGGTTTCTGCACAAAACGCTTTAATTATTTATTATTATAAATAAAGCTTATAATTTATAGTTGTAGCAGGTAAATATTTTAAAGAAAAATTATATAATATTATTATATTATAAATTATTAATCTTATTATTATTATAAATAAAGCTTGTGATTTATAGTTGTACCAAGTAAATATTTTTTTCCGTGTAAATTTATATTTCGTGTTATAATTTATAATTTATAATAATTTACTGTAATTTATTTCTGTTTTGGTAATATAAGTGCAAATTTTCGAAATGTTATTATACGTCGCTAAAATTATTTTAATGTTATAATTTGAGGGCGTCAGAAGGTCATAACAAAGGGACTATATAGATATAGCTAGTTAATTGTCTACACATCTCAAGCGGCATGTTTACATTTAGATACGAACAAAGGTCGGTCACCTCAAATGAGTTAGGGTTCAATCTTGCAGCATATCTCTGTGTATCTATACATATGTATCTTATTGCACTGAAAAATAAATTTACTTGATTCAAATAACCGATTATTTGACTATTATCAAATAAATATTTACTTGAATCAAATAATTTTCATTTAAATCAATTAAATAATTTTTGCTTCAAATAATGAAATATTTGATTCAAATACAATTTATTTAATTATAATAAAAATTATTTGACTATTATATCAAATAAATATTTACTTGAATCAAATAATTTTTATTTGAATCAATTAAATAATATTTACATGAATTAAATAATTTTTATTTGAATCAATTAAATAATATTTACTTGAATCAAATAATTTTTATTTGAGTCAATTAAATAATATTTGCTTTAAATACTTAAATATTTGATCCAAATACTGAAATATTTAATTCAAATACAATTTATTTAATTCAAATACTGAAATATTTGATTCAAATACAATTTATTCGATTCAAATAAAAATTATTTGATTCAAGTAAATATTTGTTTGAAAATAGTCAAATAATTGGTTATTTGAATCAAATAAATTTTTTTCTAGTGTGGGAATAAACATTGAAAATAATTTTCATATTGATAGTCAAAATTTGGAATTGATTCCTGTTTCAACGTGTTAAATAATTTACGTCTCAATTTACAGAATTTATGTCTGTTTTTAAAAAAAGATTATATCATATTTCTACTTTTATAATTTTTTCTTAAAAATTGTGTTTTTTAAAACTGATCAATATTGTTAGAAAAACTGATCAATTTTTATTTGGTTTTTTGTTTTGTTTTTTTTTTTGCTTTTTGGTAGAATTTGTTTCGGGAGCGTTGGAGTGCAATCCTTAAATAGTTAAATAACAAAAATTGAAATTCGTAAATTTTTCTGAGAGGTGTACGAAAATTTTCAAGTGTTTATTCTGTGATTTTTTTTGTCACGGCAGTTTTTATTGTCAAGTGAAGATCCATAATTAAAACCAGAATTAAAACGTCATTTTGATTTCAAGATTTAAATATTGTTTTTTAATTTATAAAAAAATTATAATTTTTATAAATTACTATGTTATATTTTTTTCTAAATGGTAAATGAACGTATTTTTTTATTTTTTATGATAAATCATTTTGGAATATATAAATTTATCTTTTAGCTTAGAATTTTTTGAATAGTTCCTAAAGGAAAATTCAAATGAACGAATTTTGTTTTGATATACTTTCTTCAAATTTAAATTTTATTAGAAAATATTGTTTTGTTATATTTTATTTTTAATACTTAATATTTTGTAAATTTTAATAAATTAAATTCTTAATTTTTCTAAAGTTTTGAACGTTCGAATGGACGAAATATTTGTTATGTTTTATTATTGTTAAAAATTAATAGACTTAAATTAAAAAAATATTGTAATTAATTATTTTTTTAGCTAAATAAGATATTTAAATTATAAAAAGAATATTTCGTAAATAAAATCAAAATTAAAAGAAGTAGTAAAAATATAATCGTTCACTTGAACGTTCAAAACTTTAGAGACATAATACTTATATCAAAAGTAAATATTTAATTTGTAAGATTTTTCATTTTACATATTTATTTTTTTCGTAGTATTTCATTTAGTATTTTTTAAAGATATTTAAATAAAAAAAAAATTTCTCGTTCTTTCGAGCTTTCAGGATAAACTCAATATTTTTCAACTGTAAATTGTTTTTTCAAAAGCTACAGAAGTATATTTACAAAAAAAAAAAATAATGTAAGGTCTTGTATTTGAAAACTTTTTTAATTCTCGTAATTTGAAACTTGTGATGAAATTGAAAAATAACATTTTAAAATTGTTAAATTTTTTTTTTTTTAAAGTATTCCTCTATGAAGAATAAGGGGAAATTTTTGTCACAAAATACACGCAACCTGGATGATGGTTTTATTTAATTTCATGTCGCAATATCCGCCACTATTTTCTCTCTTTTATTCGAAACCTACGTCACACACGTTATATAACGAATTTTTTTTTTGAAAGCTTTTCAAAGGTTCCCACCAATTTTGTCTCATTTTTTTAATACTGAAATTTCGGATTTTTGGTTTTTTACAACAGTTTCCAATACCATTAAGATCTATAAAAAAAAGAAAGATACAGAGCTATATTCATTTGTAAATAAAAATAAAATTCAATTTCATACATCTAAATGTAAATAAAGTTCAATTTCGAATGTATACGTATAAGTAAATCAATTGCAGAATTTTCAATTTGAAAAACAGTGTTGTATAAAATGCCAAAAAACAATTTTTAATTTAGATTTTTGAAGAAATTTATTTTTACCCATTCAATAAAATTTAAGGGATTCAAAATTATTTTTCGGGTATTTTTTTATGAATATATAAAAGCTTTTTTCATCAGTGAACTGTCAATAATAAAAGGAAAATTATTACTCGAGAAATTGAGTTTTCAATATAACGTGTGATGATGAACTTGGAGAATAAAATACTTTATGACAGAAAAAAGAAGGGGGGATATTTTTATTTGACAATTAAATTTAATTAAATTGAATATGACTAATTTAATTAAATTGAATTTGATTACTTTAATTAAATTGAATTTGATTAATTTAATTAATTAAATTTAATTAAAATTAAAAAAAAATTAAATTAAATTAATTAATTATTATTAAATACTTATTATAATTAAAATAATAATTATTATTATATTAAATTATATAACTATTATAATTATTATTTATTATTTAATTAATTTATTAAATTAATTTACTTAGTTTAATTAAATTTAATTAATTTACTTAGTTTAATTAAATTTAATTAATTTATTTAAATTTAATTAAATTTAATTAAATTTTTAGTTGGTAGAATTTTTGTTGTTACTTATTTTTATTGAACAGTCATTTAAACGACTTTTCAATATAATTTCCAGTTAACATATTGAGTTCTCTTATTATTCGATAATCCTCTAAAAAAATTTTCTTTATTTTTCTTGAATATTTTCTTTAAAATAAAAAAATGTAAGGAGGGAAATTAAATTCGACACTTGTTGGGAAAAAGGAGAGAGGGAGCATATATGTATATTTTTTGAAAAATTGTAATCAAATCCGAGTGCTTTCTCTGTTTATTTAGTATGGCTTGTGTGTCGCACGTATCACGTAGAAGAATAATTGAATTCCGTGAAGAATGGAAGCACGAGTAGTCCCCTGAGTTAACTCGCGCTAATTTAATCTTGGGGGGCCAGCAGCAAATGTAGACCTACGTCGGCCCTTAAGTGGCCACATGCTTCTAATGCATGGAAAGCGCGCTCTTGAAATGAAAAGTCTTTCCTGAATTATAAATGAGAATGAATTATGCTGGACACGTATAAATTTTTCGTATGAACAACATTTTGAGAATATTTACAGACACTTTTTTTTGCCATGTCGCTAAATGTAATTATAATGATATAATTACGATCTTCATATTTTGCGTTGTGATAATAATTTTCATCGAATGTTAAAAAATTGTTATCATTTGGGTAATTAAATAATTTTAATTCAAGTAATTAAATAATTTTAATTCAAGTAATTAAATAATTTTAATTCAAGTAATTAAATAATTTTAATTCAAGTAATTAAATAATTTTAATTTAAGTAATTAAATTATTATCGTTTACATAATAATTATTTAAATAATTATTATCATAATCATAATAGTTTTTATCGTAGTAATTATTATCATCCTCGAAATAATTATTATCATAATAGTTTTTATCGTGATAATTATTATCATAAACAATATTTTTATCGTAATCATTATTATCGCCATAACTATTCTCATCATAATTATTATCATCGTAAATAAAATTATAATTATTATCGTGATAATATTAAATATTTTTTAGTGTAATGACACAGGAATAAAGGTTTTTGACAACGAGTAACAAAAACTAGTTTCCACTTCTGTTATTTATTAATATTTATTAATTTATTTATTATTTTATTAATTTATTTATTATTTTATTAATTTATTAATAAAATTTATTATGATTTATTGTAATGTTATTATTTATTTTCATTTATTTTTACTCTGATTTTCAACTTTATTTTCAATTTTATTTTATTATCGTATTTTTAGATACTTTTTCTTTTAAAGTTTGTAGAATTATCCACAGGGAAAAAAAAGGAGAAGAACGAGCGAAATCAATTTTTAAGTAGTTAAGTTATTTTACGGTGCTCTATTTTTTTTCTTTCTCTTTTTATTTTGAAGATTGCACCATTTTGCAGAATAAATGCACACATTAATACTTGCGTGTGTCTAGAATGTAAAACGTACTTAAAAACGTTTACATCGATCGTCGAATAATTTTTGCTTTGAAATTTTTAGAAGACTTTTATTTTGCGTAATTCCCAGAATATATATGTGTGTGTGTATTTGTTCTTAATTTTTGCAAATTCTCGTATATAGATTATGTAATTTTGCAAATTATATTATCTTCGAGAAAAACAATTACACGCGGTGAATCGCGCGAAAAATATTGCGTGATGAATTATCAACAAATTTATTTCCATTTGCAAAAAGAATATAACATGAAAATTATGAATTCTAATTTTTTTATCTTCTTTTCAGAAAAAAAGGAGATAGGAAAAATTTTTTTCTTCTACCTAATATATAAGAAATTAATTTTATTTTCTGAAATACTATTTTCGTTGAATTAAAATTGTTCTTTTCTTGATTCTTATTATAATTGAACAATAAAAATTGATATATATATTTAAATTTAAAATTAATATATATTTAAATTTGAAATTGAAATATATTTAAATTTAAAATTAATATATATTTAAATTTGAAATTGAAATATATTTAAATTTAAAATTGATGTAATTTGAAATAGACGATTAATTACTATTGAATTACAGTAAAGTGTTCGCTATTAGTAGAAAATTCTCATTAGTAGAAAATTGGTAATTCAAATTCAGAGAGCAACGTTTCATTTCGATAGCCACAAGTCGTGGTCGATTAACGATCTATAATTGACTAAACGAATGACCTCCTCTCCTTGATTGATTAAAGCTTAGAATCTCAAGCACCGAATGGAGTTAGAAAAAGTGGCAAGATTCTCGAGCAGTTAATTCTCAGAATCTACTACAGTGACGCTTAAACTCTCGAAATTGAGTGTCAGCTATTTATCCTAATCCCCACTATCACTGCGCCGATTTTTTTTTTTTTTTTGGCTCTAATCAATTTCTATTATTAAAAATAATTTATCAAAAATTACTTCTGTTGATGAGCAAATCTTGGAATAAATAAATTTCTTTGTTGTAGGAAAATTGAAATTTAATTCTCGTAAATTATTGTCACATTCATGATCCCAAAGTTTTGAACGTTCAAATGAACGAAATATTTTTTATTGAAGATTTTTTAATAAATTACTAATCATAAAAAAATTTTTAAACTAAAATTTTACATTTACAAACTCAGTAATTAATTTTTTTTATCAGTGACACAAAATAATTGCAATAAAAATTTAATTTTTAGAAGAAATAAATAAATTTCGTTCATTTGAACGTTCAGAACTTTGAGATCTTTCACATTCACTTATTTTGTTGCATTAAATAAAATTATTTCGTGAAGAACAAAATTCTTATATAGCAGATATTCAATTATTTTTTTCAAGTTTAAATAAAATTCTTCGCAAAACTTAAAAAATTTTATATAGTTCTTTGAAAAAATTGAATTATTTTTAGAAATTGAATAATTTTCTAAAGTATAAACAAAATTTTTATCAGAAAAAACTATTACATTTAATTATTTTATTCAAAAAGGTGAATAACATTTTTGGGAAGAATACAATTTTGGAATAATTTTCAATTTACTTCATTAACAAAGAACTCAATCATTACCAAATTTTTATACAATTTATAAAATTCAATTATTTTCAATTTTTAAGAGAATTCTTTGCAAAAATTCAATTATTTTCAAGTTTTAAAGAAAATTCTTTGAAAAAAAATTCAATTATTTTTAAGTTTTAAAAAAAATTCTTTGCAAAAATTCAATTGTTTTCATAACAAATTAAATTTTATGCTAGAATTAAATTATTCTTAAAAATAATAAAATTTTTATGGAAATTTAATTATTTAAAGTTAAATAAATAATTAAATTATTTTTAAGTTTTAATGGATTTTCTTTGCAAGAATTCAATTATTTTTAAGTTTTACAGAAAATTCTTTGCAAAATTCAATTATTTTCATAACAAATTAAATCTTTTGATGGATTTAAATTATTTTCACAAATAATACATTTTTTTGGGAAATTTAATTATTTACACAAATTTTAATAAAATACTTATTTTGAAAAATTTTTTAATAAAATTCCGTCCTAAGAATCAATTATTCTCTTAAATATAATAATAATGATTGCTGGATTTTTATTATTTCTAATACATTTTTTAAAGGTATTCCTTTGATTTATTCAATTCCTTATAATTTTCATATTTTTTTAAAAAATTACAACCGGGGAAGTAGCGTTTCACAATCTATAAATAAATTAATTTTAATAATATTTTTCCAGAATTTTAATTGTTTTAATTATAATTTTTTAGAAATGATTCAATTTTTAAAGGCTTTCAAATTGAAATATTTGGAAATTTTTGAATTTATTATTTTTTCAAGAAATAATTGTTTCGAAGGATTTTATTTCAAAAATTGTCAACAAAGAACTGATTGCATTTAGAAAGGATGACAGTGATAATTTTTCAAAATAGTTAAATTTCATTAAAAAATAGTTTAATTCTTGTTAAAAAAAGAAATAGGTTTTTAAAAAGTTATTTAATAAAAATTATTATTTAATTTTTGACTTTAATTTAATTTGAAAACTGTTTGAAAATTAGTCTTTTAAAAAATTGTCATTAAACTTTGTTCAAATTAGGGAAAATAATGAAAAAAGATTATTTTCTAGCTATTATGTAAATTTAATTAAGTTTACAATTTAATAATTTTGTAAATTGATAATAAATAAATTTTATGAATCAAAGACATTTATTTATTTTTCTATTTAAAAATTATTTTAAAATAAAATTGTATTTTAAGAAATTTTATCTTAAAATATCGAATAACTTCAAATTCTAATTATTTACTAATTCAATTATTCAGCAAAAAATTAGAATTTGAAATTATTAGCAGGATAGGGAAAAAAGTAGCTAAATATATTTTTTTATGATAATTGGGAAAAAGTCGGAAAGAAATTTTTGTTAATTTTGTGAATCGTCTGAGACGAGATTTTTTAGCCGTAATTCGATAGCAATTTTTTGCTACTTTTTTAATATTAATTATCAAGTTCACTGAAAAAAAACAATATATTTGAATAAAAATATAATTATTTTTGTTATGCAGTCAAAAAAAAATTATTTTTGTATTAAACAAAATAATTTTGATTCAATAAAAATTATATTTAATTAAATTATAAAATATGTGTAATTGAAATATATTTTTTTTGGTGTAGACTTCTTATTTTTGAATTAAAAAAATTATCTTTTAATTAAACATAATAATATTGATTCAACGAAAATTATACTAAATTCAATTATAAAATATGTTTAATTCAAACATATTTTTTGGTGTAGACTACTTATTTTTGAATTAGAACAATTTTTTCTCAGTGTGCGAAGCTTGTAAATATTATTATTTATTTATATTTATTCATTTTTATTAGAATTTTAATTGTCCAATTTTTAGTGATGAATTTTAATGATGCTGAGTAATTATTGGTTATAGTTGGCGTTCTTAGCGCCGAATTTTCGCGAAATTGAGAACAATTCGTGACTCACGGTTAATTAGGGTTTAATTTTTAGTTAGCTTTCTTTGTTATGAAACGAGAAACGAATGAGAAGTTCAGTATCTTATTGTAGGAAGGTAGAACAATCGATATTCGTTGAAAGCTCACAGTCGAGACTTGAATCGTAAATCGACGCACGTATTCGACAAATGTTCCATGCGATGAAGTTATAACGAAGTAGGGTATATGGTTCGATCGATTGGAAGAAAAGGGTAGTGGAAGAATATAAAAAAAAGAAAGAAAATTCACTATTTACACTATATTTCCAGTATATAGCTCCAACTGACCGGCAAATATTGAATTACAATTAAAGTACACGCTTTTATCGACTATAACTTTATATTTCTTATTATAAATCAAATACACAACTTTCTTATATACACCTGTATATACTACTAGTTTATATTTATTAATTTTTTTCTCTCTCTTTGTTTCAGGTGAGTGAGAAACAAAACTACCATGTGAGTATTAACAAATTTTTTTTTTTTTTATGAGAAGAATTTTTAATTGACAAGAGTTGGAAAAAAAATTATTTTTAACTGTCAAAATAGTGAAAGAAAATTTACTGTCAGTTGCGAATTGGCCGAAAAAAGGAAATAATAATACGCAAGAACTGTCAGAAACAGAATGATTTTAAAAAAAAGAATCTGAACGTGAAATGGTATTTAAAATTCGTTATATTTCCGCTAGAAAACTCTGTACATAGAGAGGATAATTTTTCCGAGAGCCAACAAATTGAGCGGATCAGAGAATAAGAGATGAAAAATAATTTTACTCATGAAAAGCAAATTTCGTTTATTATAATTCGTTTTTTTTCGCTTATGGGAAATATTTTACTAAACGTAACAATTTAGCGAATATTTATATCATTTAAATTTAAACTTGAAGGAAATATTTAAATATTATCATCTTCTTAATTCGTACACTGAAAAATATTTTGACACGGCATTAAGATTTTTAATTCTCGTATTTATTGTTTTTACAAGAGAAAAATTGCATCATAAGAATTCTTTTTTTACTCTATTTTATTCAATGTTTTTTATCTTTGGGAGTTCAAAAAATTTTTGTTATATTTTAAAATATATTTTCTCTCTTTATTTTTTTTTGTCTTTTTTTGAGGGGAAAAATTTCTTCTCTTTTTAAAATATGTAAATTATACTTGAAACTCGACACAAAGTTTTGCTTTAAAGTGTACAAACTCGGGCGAAAAATGTCGAGCGAACTGATCAAAGAAGCCGGACTTTTGAAACTCACAACAGAACCCCATGTAAATTTGCAATTTAAAGTTGACCTGTATTGACATAAATATGCGCGCATAACGTTTCCGCTGGACGCTTTCGTGAGATAATTTGCATTGAAAAAAAATGTGTAGAACGTTACAACGTCATTTTATGGTTTTATATAATGTCTCATTAGTTTTATTACATTAGTCAAAAAGTTTAATTTACATTTTTATAAATTAATGGAGAAAAAATTTTCAATTCATTAATTTTTTTTTCAAATCTTCTCGATAAAAAATTTTAAAGGGTGTATTTAGTATTTTTTCCCTGTAATTATGAATTTTGACTTTAATCATATTTATTTACAAAAAAGGAAACTTTTAAGTGAATGAAAGTTTTGATCATTCGAATCGATGATAATGTTTTTGTTACTTTTTTCAATGTGAATTTTTTTCACGAATAATCAATGTGAATAAAACGCAGTGTTTAATTTAATATTATTTTGCAAATTAAAATTTTTTAAATATTAATTTTTGTTCATAAATAATTTCGGATTTAAAATTTTAAAAAAGTTCAGAAAATACATGAAAATTTACATTTTGACTAATAAATTCTTGTTAATCATTGTATTTTCAAACCTTTAATAAAAATTTTTGTAAGATTTCAATTATTTAAAAAAATTTTGCTATTTATTACGAGAATTCAATTATTTTCCAAAAAATTTTAATCACGATTCTCCAAATAAATTGAATTATTTTCATAAAAATTAAAATTCCTAGCAAAAATCCATTATTTTTTAAAATTTCATAAAATTATTTAAAGGAATTCAATTATTTTTATGAATAAGAAAGTTCCAGCAAATAATTTAATTATTTTCACAATTGTAATAAATCCAGAGTAAGAATTTAATTAATTTTAAAAAATTCGAACAAAAGTGTTTGCAAGAATTTAAATAGTTTTATAAAAAATTAAATTCTTCCCAAGAATTCAATTATATTTAAAAATTTTGTAAACTTTTTCTCAAGAAATTTGATTATTTTAAAAATGTTTCATAAAGTCTCTTTAAAAATTATAAAAATTCAATTATTTATTTAAATAATAAAATTCCTCTCAATAAATCAATTATTTTGAAAATTTTCATCAATCTTTTGTAAGAATTCAATTTTTTTTAAACTAATAATATTCTTTTTAAGAATTCAACTGTTTTAAAAAAATGAATAAAATTTTTAGCAAAAATTCAATTAGTCATAAACAAGAAAATTTCTTATAAAAATCCAATTATTTTCAAAAAATTGAATAAATTCTATGCAATTAATCAATAATTAAAAAAACTATATTTTTAACAAATAAAATTTCTTCAAAAAAATTAATTATTTTCCAAAAATTGAATAAATCATTTATAATGATTAAATTAGTTTTTAAATAATAAAATTCTTTTTAATAATTCAAGAATTTTTTTATTTAATAAAATTCCTATCAATGTTATTCGATTATTTGCAAAATTTTAATAAATTCTTTATAAATGGAAAAAATTCAAACATTATTTTCATTATCAATAAAATTTCTTCAAAAAAATGAATTATTTTTAAAAAATGCAATAAAAAGTATGTGATAATTGAATTCTTTTTTTTTAAATAATGAAATTCCTTTAAATAATTTAATTGTTTTTCAAAAATTCTAATATTTTTTTTTCCATGGAGTTCAATTATTCAATAAACTTTTGATTAAATTCATTCTAAGAATTTAATTTGTTAAAAATGTTATAATACAAGTTGATTAAAATTCTTCGACGAAATTCAATTATTTTCGCAAATATTTAATTTCAAATATTCAAATATTTTGCAAAATACTCTTTGAAGGAATTCAAATATTTTTAATACAATTTTCATGAATTTTTTGGAAAGAATTCAATTATTTTCAAAATGTTTTGAGAACATTTATTTTATAAGAATTTTATTTTCTATTTTCTGTAGAATTTTAAATTTTTAATTGAAATTTTCTTTAGAATTTAATTATTTTGTAAAAATTTACTTAAATTCTATGCAAGATTGGAATCATTTAAGATTAAATAATATAAAAGTGTTATAAAGTTTTACAATATTTTTTTAACAAGAGTTTTTTTTAAATTGAAAAAATAATTCACTTCGAAGATTTTCTAAGGACATCAAAGAACGATTCTTTTTTTTGTCTCAATTTGGTTAATTTTATCCTTAGGAAAATTATCTTATGAACGGAAAATTATGAAAACTAATAATTTCTAAACTTTTCTATAAAAAATATTATCAAAGAAAGTATTCTCTAAATTGGAATTTTGACAAATTTTCGTGGCACTTGTATCAAAAGTGACACGAAATTTTCAAAAATTAACATCAACTTAGAAAAATTTTAATTTACGTAATTTCTGTTATTTTTTTTTTATTTTTAAAAAAGTTTCCTTTATTTGGAAGTTTGAAGCAGGAAATATAAAATTTCGCCAAAAACTGCATTTCTAATTATCTTTTGCACTAAAAATGGATATTTTACCTAAAGATACGAATATTGTCACCAAGTAAATAATTTTTCAAAAATACAAAATGAGAATATTAAAATTTATAATTAACATGTTCTAAATTCCATAATTAGTTTAATATGATTTAATTAGACCTGTGACGATACACACGCAGCATCAACATACAGTATAGTTTGGAATATCCGATTATAATTGCTAATTAGTTTGATTAATTTGATAAATAATAATAATGAAAATTTAATGATAAAATTAAGAGCAAAGAAAAAAAGGAGACGATACCAGAAAATGAGATGAAAGGAAAAATAATTGAAAAAAATAATATAAATCTTTGATTTTACTGTAAATTGAGGAATGCGTCATCAGTGTCAAGTTACCGGGAGTTGAATCCTCTTCAGAGGTTGCTCATCCGATGTTCTCACCGCAGACTTACCGCTGTGAAATTTTAGCTCTTTGACCGTGAAAAGGGATTTCCGTTTCCCTTATCCCAGAAAGGGTCTCGTGCCAATCTCATCGATCCTAGATGAAATTTGCCAAGGCTGATGATCCATTAATGTGGTAGATTAGATTTCGTGCTCATCCAAAGCCTTATTCTGATTCCATTCTCCACTTAGATAAATTACACTTCTCAACTTTGATGGTAAATGCTTCCCCACGTTATTAAACTGCAATTCTCGTAACAATTATTTCAATCTTATATACGTATGAATTTATTAATTAATAATTAATAATTAATAATTAATAATTATTTTCATCGTATAAAAGTGTATTTTCATTATTTTTACACGTACGTAATTGGGTATTAATTATTATTTTCTTTGTTGAAAAAAGACGTCTTTTTTTCTCTTTTTCTCATCAAGATTCTTACCCAATTTCCCATGAGACTTAGCAACTTGAATTTTTTCATGAGCAAAACTTTATCAGAGAGAGAGGGAAATTGGAAGTTTAATTAAATTAATTTTATGCGTTTTTTTAATTACACAAAGATTTCTCCCAGTATACGAGTTCGCTCCTGGATTATTCTCCTAAGACAATTTTTGTTCAGAAATAATAAAGGGATTTTAGTTTTTATTATATTTCTCGGTATCATTTTAATAATTCGGGAAGAAAGTCGTCTTTAAATCCGAATTAGTTGGAAATAACTAATTGTGAGTAATATTTTTTAAGTAACTTATTTATAATTAGTGTATTATTAATTAGTAATAATTAGTAATTAGTTATTAATTATTAACTAGTTATTTATTATTATCTACTTATTTATTATTATCTACTTATTTATTATTATCTACTTATTTATTATTATCTACTTATTTATTATTATCTACTTATTTGTTATTATCTACTTATTATTAATTATTAATTAGTTTATTAGTCGTTAGTTAATTAATTAGCCATTAGTTATTAATTAGTTATTAATTATTAACTAGTTATTTATTATTATCTAGTTACTGTAATTATTTAATTTTACACTGTAATTGTTAGAATTCTTATAAATAAAGATGAAAAATGTGATTTAGAAAAAAAAGGAAATTATAATAAATAAAATATAAAATAATAAACTAAATTACAATAGAGAGCAGAAATTTTCCATAAATCAAAAATATTCCCAACGGATACAAAAAGAATAGATATTTTTTTTTGCGACTATTATTCATACTTTTTTGAGTTATAAAATTTTCACCTCCCGATATTCATTATTGATAATTTGACTTCGATAATACCCAGAAGTCGTTTTAATTCTCCTCGTAAACTTTATAAATTAGGAAAAACTGCACGAAAGTTTGGTAACGGAGCGAAGCTCTTAAACAAGTTTATAAAGTTCACATATATAGTACCTCGGGAAAAGCAAGTTAAAGGAACCACTTAAAGGGCGAAGGAAGTCGGGTTGATCTTTTATCTTATTATAATTTTCCAGCTTCTCTCTGAAACAGCTTTTTATTATTAGAATATAATTTCCCAAAATGTATTCAACTCGTGAGAATTATAATTACATTTGGCATATTTTTTTCCCATATTCTAATTTTTTATTTAAATAATTATTGCTCCCAATCAAAATATGTTAGAATTGGAAAAAAGTCATAAAAACTATATTTTTCCTTATTGCTTTTTTATTTATTTTATTTATTTATTATATTTATTTATTTATATTTATTATATTTATTTATATGAATGAAATAGAAAGAAATAGAATAGAACAGAATGAAATAGAAACAAATAGAAAAAATAGAAATAAGTAGAAAAAATAGAAAAAATAGAAATAAATAAAAAGAAACAGAAGAAAATAGAAAAAAACACAGTGAAACACGGTGAAAAAATTAATTGCGAATAATTGGCGAGCATTTTCGCTAAATAAATAAGCGAATAAAATATGGAAATAAATGAATTTGCATATTATTAACGGGAGGTTTATTTAAGTGATACATTTTTTTTAATAGAGTGAATTGTGATGAACACGGGTTTCAGTTGCAGCTGCGTGTCACAAATAATACCCTTAAGTAATTCGGATTTAATTAATATTCATGTACCAGGTAATTAGAGAGTAATGACAGGTCAACATGATTTGTAGTTGGTGGTAAATTATCTTCAGGTTCGAGCCTATATATCGATTAGAAGAACCCCCCCCCTCCAGATCAATTAATATCAGGAAAGCGAATTCTTTTCAAGTCCAAAAATTTTCATGAGTCATGCAGTTTTCTCCCGGAAACTATACTGTTTCCTATCAAAGTCATTTATCATCCATTGTGAATTCGTTTGCTATATACGATATTTCAGCTTACAAAACGTCGATTCAGTTGAATTCATTATATTTCCAAATGTATATCTCGTTCCGAAAATGAGATTATATATTTTTGAATTTGAATTCAGGTTTATTTTTTGCAAAAATTATATGATTTTACTTATTTTATGGTTATTGAAATAAAGAAAAATTTATTAATTTAAAATTGCAAAAATATAATCATGTAAATGTTTTTTTAAAGTAATATTTTGGAGAGATCAAAATTCGGCTAAAAAGGAATTCTTTCAAATATTCTTTATTTAAAAATTCGTTTAAAGTATATTCTGTTTAATAAAAATTCCACCAAATGAAAATTGGAATAAATTTAAAATTCGACGTAATGGAAATTCGGACGAATAAAATTTTTATTATGAATTCATTTTGTTTTATAGAACTTTGTTTAGATGAAAATGAAAGTAAACAAAAATTCTTTGTAAGATTTCAATTTTTTCAAAAAAATGTGGATAAAATGTTTTATTGTAATTCAATTATTTTCAATTTAATTAAAATTCATCGCAACAAATTATTTATTTTTTAAAATTTCAATAAAATTCTTTAAAGGAATTTATGTAATTTTATGAATAATAAAGTTTCTCGAAATAATTCGATTATTTTCAAAATTTCAATGAATCCCGATTAAGACATCATTAATTTTTAAGTATTCGAACAAAATTGTTTGCAAGAATTTAATCAATTTTATGAATAATAAAGTTCTTTCCAATAATTTAATGATAATTGAAAATTTTCATAACTTTTTCTCAAAAAATTTAATTATTCTTTTAAATAATAAAATTCCTCTGAATAATTAAGAGATATTCAGAAAGAATCATTTTATTCTCAAAATTGCAATTATTTTCAAAAAATTGAATAAATTCTTTGTAACAAATAATCAAATTAATTTTCTAAATTATCAGATTCTTTCCAATAATTCAATAATCTTTTAAAATAATAAAATTCCTTTCAATCTAATTCAATTATTTTCATTACTTTCAAAATTTTAATAAATTCTTTATAAATTACAAGAAATCAATTATTTAAAATAATTTCCTTTTAATAATTTAAAGTATATTTTAATTTAAATTTAATTAAATTCTTTTAAAGAATTTCTTTGAATTTATTTAAAGTTAATGGAGCTTTTCTTTAATTTTAATTGAAAATTTTGAAAGCAATTGGATTTTATGAAGAAGAATTTTATTAAAATTGTGTTAAAAATAATTGAATTTTGAGAAGAATTCTTTTACTATTTATAAAAATAATTGAATTGCTCACAAGAATTTATTAATATTTTGAGAAAGAATCGAATTGTCATGAAGAATTTTATAGAAATAATTGAAAATAATGAATTTTTTTTACAAATATTTTGACAATAATTGAATTATTTTTGCAGAATTTAAAATTCCTTTTGAAATAGAATTTTATGAAAATTTTTTGAAAATAATTAAATTTATTTCGTGTAATTTTATTTAAATTGGATAAAAAAGAATTTAATTCCTTCAGAGAATTGTAGTATTCATAAAAATAGTTGATTTGTTTCTAAAAATTTATTAAAATTTTAGGAAATAAATAAAATTTATGAAAATATTTTAAAATATATGAATTCATCCAAGGAATTAAATTACGATTGTTTTGACAATAATTGTATTCCTGCAAAGAATGTTACTATTTATAAAATTAAATGAATTCTTCGGAAGAATTTATTAAAATTTTGAGAAATTATTAAATTTTTATGAAGAATTTTATATAAATAATTGAAAATAATGAAATTCTTTTTTCTTTTTTACAAATATTTTAACAATAATTGAATTATTTTTACAGAATTTAAAATTCTTGTTGAAATAGAATTTTATACAAAATTTTTGGAAAACAATAAAAAAATTTTTGTAAAGATGTCACTACTTAAGAAAATATTTGAATTGTTTAGAAGAATTTATTAAATTTTTTGAAAATTATTGAATTCTTTCGTGAAATTTTATTAACATTTTCAAAATATGAACAGTAATAATTAATTTTGTACTTAATAAGTGAATTGTTTTAAATTCACTACGAAATTATTTAAGAAATTTATATTTAAAAATGAAAAACTTTGTAATTTGCATGACAACCACAAATTTAATAACACGTTCCATGCACTTGCGCACGTAACATTTACTATTGTAAATAAATATAAAGAGAATGAATATATAAAAATTAATATTCGATATTTTAAAAAAATTAAGATCCTAAAATTCTGAACGTTCAAGTCAACAAAATTTATTTATGTCTTCTAAAAAATAAATTTTTATTGCAATTATTTTGTGTCACTATACAAATAATTAAATATTAAGGTTCTAAACGTAAAATTTCAGTTTTTAAATTTTTTTATGATTAGTAATTATTAGTAATTATTAGTAATTAATTAATTATTAGTAATTAATTAATTATTAGTAATTATTGGTAATTTTAAATGATTAGTAATTAGAAATATCTTCTATAAAAAATATTTCGTTCATTTGAACTTAAAAAATTTGAGGATCATAAAAAATTACTTCACTAAAATGGAAGAAATATTCTGACTGAATATTTATATTTAAGAGCAACTCTCTAAATCTGAATTAGTAGAAAGTTACTAATGAAATGGTGAAAAGTCGTCCGCTAAATGATTTAGTAATAATTCTACTAACAATTAGTAAAATTTTACTAATTGTTAGTTGAACGTTACTAATTGATTAGTAGAATTCTACTAACAATTAGTAGAACTGTTTTATTAATAGTCGATAAAACAGTTTCACTAATTCATTTAGTGAAAAAGTGACTTTCAATTAGTAGAATTCTACTAAAACATTAGTAGAATTTTACTAAAAATTAGTAATATTCTACTAATTAAAAAGGTGGAAAGTCGTTCATGAAAACTACTAATTCTTAGTAAAATTTCACTAATTCTTAGTAGAATTCTACTAATTCAGATTTAGAGAGAAGTGAGAGAAAAAGTGTTTTCTCCATTTTAATAAAAACAAATATTTTCTATCTATTTACAATTTTTCCTTCCCTCACAATTTTCAGTTCTGCATTATTTTTTTTCCTGTCTTTGAAAGTTTTATCGTTATCCACCAGCGAGACTGAAAGTTGAAGGTGGATTTTTTATGTACTCAGTCATTCGCCTTTTTAGTTGAGCTTTCTTTTTCCTCTGTTCTTATTCCTTTGCCAAAAGATTTAAATGGCCCGTCCTAAAGACAAGCAAACTACTTCGACCCAGACTGACCCGTTCTGTTTACACGAGACGTTAATTTAACCCGACCTAGCTGCACTCCGGGGCCAATGCTCTCGACTTGTCTATGCTGCCATTGCTGCTACTGCTGTGCACTTTCCTTTAAACTCGAGAGAAAATTTGCACAAGATTAACGGGAAACAGAGAGGAGAGGAGAGGGACTCGCGAAGCTCGGATTATAAAATTTCTCCACTGTACATTGTACGTCGGGAGGCGTTACACTGCAATGTGATATATTGTCAGCCAAAATGAAATGACAAAGTGTTCATTCTTCTTTGAGAAAAGAAGCAAAAAAAAAGGAAAAAAAAAACTTTATCATCACACCCAGGGGGAAGGCGAGTTTATTCACATATAGGACATTGTTCTATACGTCGCTGAGAAATTATCTCATTAATTCTTCATTTTCAGACTAATTCTGTTTTTCTTTTAATTCAGAGAAATTTTTTTCAAAACAGCGAAATTTTTATCAGGTTTCTATTCAGTCAAGTGCATTATTTACTTATTTTCCCAATTATATATAATAATCGTCGTGATTCCAGATTTCCGGATCTCTGTCCACACTTGAAGTTAGTTATAGTTATTCTTTTGTTTTTTATACGTTTTAATAGAAAATAGAATACATATATATACATAATAATCGTAAGTTTTCTTACCGTTAGCAAATTATCTGTATTCATTTTTTTTTTTTTTTTTTTTTTGAAAATTCATTTTTGTAGGTTATTGTCATTTTTTTAATGTCAAAAAGAAACCAAAAAAACTCGTTTTATTCACTTCACAAAATTGACAAAAATTCCATTCCATATTTTTTATTTTCCTAGCTTTTTCCTAATTTTCATCAAAAATATTTACTTTTTTCTTATCCTGCTAATAAATTGAATTTATGCTACGAATTTTATTACTTATGAAACAATTTAAAATATTTTAATTCTTGCGAAGAATTTAAAAAAAATTGAATTTTTTGAAGAATTACATTTTTTTAAAGGATTTTGTAATTTATGAAAATAATTGAATTCTTTCGAGAAATTTTATTAATAATTGTTGAAAAAATAATTTAATTACTTTCGAAGAATTTTATTATTTATAAAAATAATTTAATTCTTTCAAAGAATTTTATTAATTAGGTAAATGATTAAATTCTTGTGGCGAATTTTATTAAAATTGATGAAAATAATTGAATTTTCTCCTAGAATTGGTTATTTTATATAAAAATAGTAGATATTGAAAATAATTGAAATGTGAAAAGTTTTTAAAGATAATTAAATTTTACAAAGAATTCTATCAAAAAATTTGGCAATAATTGAATGTTGGTTGGAAATTTTATTAAATTTTTTTGAAAATAATTGGATTTTCCAAAAAAACATTTTATTATTTATGAAAATAATTGAATTTCGAAAAGAATTTTATTGAAATACCTCAAAATAATTGAATTTTCGGGAACAATTTTGTTCACTATTTAAAAACAATTTTTTATTAAAATTATATTAAAACAATTAATTTCTTTCGAATAATTTTATTAAATTTTTGAAAATCATTGAATTATTGCGGTAAAGTTTATTAAAATGTTTAAAAAGAATTCAATTTCTGTTGAAAATTTTATTACTTTTGAAAGGAATTGAAATCTTCATATGAATTTTATGAACATTGGTTTAAATAATGAATTTTTAAATGTTATGATAATTTTATTATTTTAAATAATTGAATTCTTGTTCAAAACTTTATTTGTAAAAGTATCTGATGCCAAATTTGAAATTAGTATCGAAATTTGTTAAAGTTTTTTTATATACTTTAAAGTTTAAAAATATAATATATTTTAAAAATTTAATTCTAATTAGTTTTTTAGTTATGTGTCATAATAAGTATTTTCTTAAAAATTACTTAAATTAAAATGACTTGAAATTGTTAATAATAAACATTGTAGCACAATATTCCCGCGCGCTTGCGCGCGGATAATTTGGCTAGTTGTTTAAATTTGAAGAAAGCAATCTTCATGTTAGCAGATTTCTCCATTTTAAAAGAATTTAATCACATTTTTTAAAAAAGATTGTACGTCTAGGGCTTTTGAAAACTGTCAAAAATATTTTAATTTAAAAATTCAAAATTAATTTTCTCTTACACTTTTCAATATTTTTTAACGAAAATTTTTTTCTAGATTTATTTTATAGTTTTAAACAACTTCTCGCATGGATTTGTGAAAGTAACCAACGAGTAAAAAGACAAAAAATCGTAACTTCTTCAAAAATATGTTGCTAAAGTTTTTAACGTTCAAATGAACGAAATTTTTTTTCAACTTAAGTTTTTTTTTTGAAAATGACAACCGAAAAATGAAAAATAATTAAAATTAAATAATATTTAGTTTAAAATTAATTTGTTTTAATCTGAAAAATAATTTTTCTGTAAATAAAAGACAATTTAGAAGAAGTAAAAAATATTGTCGTTCAATTGAACGTTCGAAACTTTAGAAAAATAATAAAAATTAAATTAAATTGTTTCAAAAAAATTAATTCTTTAAAAATTGCAGTTAAAAGTAATAGAAAACTGAAATCAATTATTTTAATTTGAAACCTTTTCAAAACTTGTTTAATTTTTTTAAATACAAAATTAATAATTTATTGAATAATTAAATATCTTTTAAAATTTAATTCTTTTGAAAAATTTTTAAACAAACTTTTAAATAATTGAATTCTTTTGACGAATTTCAATCAAATTTTTTTTTAATAATAATTAAGTACATTTTTTGAGGAAGTCAGTGAAAAATTGAAAATTGTACTATGAATAATGAAAACTCTCCGATAATCTTTATTAGTTATGAAAATAGTAGGATTTAAAAAAAACTTATTATTTATAAAAATAGTAAATTGATTTCATTAGAAAAAAATTGATTATTTATGAAATTAATTGAATTATTGCGAAGAAATTTATTAACAAATTTTTTAATAGTTGAATTCATGTGCAATTTTTATTACCTTGAGTACAATTTTATTAAATTTTTTTTAAATAATAAAACAATTGAATTCTTCTTAGAAATTTTTTTATTTTTGTTTATTTTGACTTTTATTTTACGCACACGAATTAGTAGAAATATGTAACTACATTCGCAATAATTGAATTAGAATTTAATCTCTGCGGGAAAGTCTGACTACAATTGACTTTCACTACTTGCGCGAAAACTTGAAGAATTTAGAACGTCTTGTCTGACTAAAACTTGAGTTTAATAATTTGCCAAAATTTCCATAGAGATGGAATATTTGCCTGACTAGAACGGTATTTTACTACTGAGTGGGGGAAAAACAAGAAAAAATTCTGGTCTGATTATAAAATGCTTTTACTACTCACATTCATTAATTTAGAATTTAATGTATCCTGTCTTATTCAATTTTTCATTTGCCCTAGTTTTCCAATCAGGAAAAGAAGATTTTTTAAAAATAAAAAGTCAGTCACTAATTCGAATTAGTAAACATTTTTATTAAATAAAATTTAAGGTGAGGCACCACCCCCCCACTTTGACCCTTTTAACTATTAATTATCGAACAAGGTAAAATTTTGAAAATTAAATTAAGATTTTTATCTTTTTACTCGTTGGTGAAGTTCGCAACGTTTATGATCAACGATTGAAAGAAAAAAAACTAATTTTCTTACCAAAGGAATCAACATTTTTGTTCACAAATATTTTAATTGTAAATCATTATTAAAAAAATTTTAAACTTACTATTTTCTGTACAAAAATTTATAATAATTTGATTAGAAAAATATTTTTCTTCTAAAATTGTTGACTATAAACGTTCTGAACTTCACCAACGTAAATTAAACTTATTTTATAATTCAATTGAACGTAATTTTTATTGAATTAACTTTATTATGTATTAAAACAAAATTATTATGTTTAATTCAAAGATAATTTTTGGTTGACTGTATAACAAAGATAATTATGTTTGATTCAAATATATTTAAAAAATTTTTTTTTTGTATACGTTCAATTTTTTGAATAATGAATTCAAAGAAAATATTTGTGACCAAATTTTTTATTCTTTTTGGTAGAAAAATAATTTTGTTTCTTCAATCGTTGATCATAAACGTTGCGAACTTTACCCACGAGTAAAAAGATAAAAATCTTAATTTAATTTTCAAATTTTTTACCATCCGATATGATTTTGGGTCAAAACTGATCTAAGAAAAAATTTAACCTTGTTTGATAATTAAAATTTAAAGGAGTCAAAGTGGGGGGTGGGTGGTGCCTTTCCCTTAAAGAGGAAAAAGATCAGAAAGTTAAAAATCGAATTTAAATAGTTTTATTCTGATATAAATTCTTGAGGTCCAACGAAGATATGCCGAAATTCCAAGCTTGTTCCAATGGAATTCTTTCTATTTCCCCTTCCATTGGTTAAGAAAAATTCGTCCCGTCATACACGTCCACTAGCAGATTTCTAGCCAATTTTTTACATATCTTGAATTTCCTCTCTTCTCCTCTATCCAGAAATTTAAAAAAAAGAAAGTTTTTTTTTTAATGATCCCCAAGTTTCAAATGTTCAAATGAACGAAATATTTTTTATTCAACACATTTTAATAAATTACTAATAATATTAAAATTCAAAAACTAAAATTTTACGTCTACAAACGCAGTAATTAATTTTTGTCAGTTGCGAAGTAAAGTAATTGCAATAAAAATTTAATTTTTAGAAGAAATAAATAAATTTCGTTCATTTGAACTGCAGAATTTCTTTTTACTATAAAATATTTATTATCACAATTCGTCAAAACAGAAAATTAGTCTTTTGAGGAGTCCTTTAGATGATAATTCATGGGACTTTTGAAAGATGCACTGATGTAGAATTTGTCCAGTAATTGACAAATAATTTTCGTGCAAAGCAATTAAAGTCGGAGGTTCTCTTAATTTGAAAAGTAATTAGGAGCCTTTATGCTTGGGTCAGTGCAGAATAAATAGAACATGATCATCAAGGGGATTCTTGGAGCGCGAAGCATAAAGATAGGTAATCGAGAAGCTGTAATTTAATTTCCCTGTGAAGGACTTTTTCTTCTTTTTTTTTTGGTGTGTCTGAATTCTGAAAGGAAAGTTTTCGGAGTGTGGATAAGCAGTGATTGAGATATTTCAGATAAATTGGGAGAGAGAGAGAGAGAGAGGCTAACCATCTTCGCAAATCCATTACCGACGTTGAGATCTCTAATGCAGTTAATTTTGCGTCTTCCAAACGTCATTGGACCCTAAACTGTATCGTGACAGTAACAGTCGAGGAGGCGTTTTCTTGAGAACAAACTTGGCAAAATCCAATTGACCCCGACCAGCCGACAATCTTTAGCCTTGCAACGTCTTCTGAAGACTTAGTCCCTCTCTCTCTCTCTCTTGCTTCTTCTTCTTGTTTTCTTCTTTGGGAGAAGAAGGAGGAGGAAGAGGAGAGGAAGGGAATAGTTACTCTCACACTCTATTTGCGAGCACCAAGACTCTCCAGCTGCAGCGAAGACCAATGGGATTAGGCACGAAAATGGATTAGCAGCCGATGGCGCTGGGGCGCGAGTAATCTAATTCTCAATTAAAATGCCGTGTGATCCCGAGTCTCCCAGAGAGACAGTCTCTGTTGCTCTAATCATCTTGGAAACTATACATGTAACAGAATTTGTCCTTTTATCCATATTCCTTGTGCATAAAACCCGAATCTATAAATTTAAAATATCGTTTAGAAAAAAGTAGAAGAAAATTGGATGTTCTTGCAGTTCACAACTACCCGTGTAGAAATTACCTTTTAAGTAAATTCTATTTGTGGTTTGGCCCTGATCAGGATTTACTTTTCACAACCATTCTTCAGTCCCTGATCAGGGCCTTATCCGGACTACTTCGAAAAAGCCACATTCAATTATTTATAATTCGCTTTACGTCAGTTTCAATAAAAAAGAAGCAGTTCGAGTGAAAATAAATAATAACACAGGCACACAAAAAAAAAGTTGTCTGTTCATTGAACCAGACATACATATCTTATAGTAATTTTGCCCGCTGAAAACGAATCTGAAGTCAGAATTGCTCCATCACCCTCAGTTTTTTTTTTAAATCGACAAAACTATCCTTAAATTCAAATTTTAAAGTAAAAAAAATTGAATAACAGATTTCTCTCTAAAACAAAACAATAAATTTATCTACTTTTGCTACAACAACTCAGAAACAATGTCAACATTGCTTAAACACCCTTTGCTTTTTATTAAATCGAAAAAACTACCCCTAAAATGTAAAAATTCAAAATTATAATAGAAAAACCCACATTGTTTTTCAAAACAGAACAAGAAATTTATGTACTTCTCTTGAAAATTTCAAAAGCAATATCAAAATTACTTTATAACCCCCGGTGTTTTCAAATTGAAAAAACCACCCCTAATATGTAAAAATTCAAAATGTATAATACAAAAAATGAAAAACCGCATTGTTTTTCAAAATAGAACAATAAATTTATGTACTTCTCTTTCGACAACTCAAAAGCAATGTCAAAATTGCTTCATCACCCTCTGTTTTTTTTTAAATTGAAAAACCAACCCTTAAATTTACAAAATAAAATTTTAATGTAAAAAAAATTAAAAGCAACATTGTTTTTCAAAACAGAACAAGAAATTTATGTGTTTCTCTTTTAACCTTCGCGCTACCGGACGGCCACCCGCGGTGGCCAACTAATACATAATGTTGAATATCTCCTCGAATTTTATATCAATCGAATCGCCATTTTAACTCACTGAACAAAATCTTATCTACTTTCGAAAAAAACAAAAATAAAATTTTTTTTAACACTTCTTCTTGTTTTTTTATAACAATTAAAAAAGTATGTACGAGAATACTGAAAATTGATCGGGTGTTTGTTTTTGTATATTGCAAAAAAATAAAAATAAAATCGTTAAACTTTTACAGTAAAATTGTTTTATATCACTAAATAAAATATATTATGATTTTAAAATACATTTTTTATTTGTTTAAACAAATTATTGTTATTTACCAACTTTTTCCAGAATGCACCTAGAAAGTTGCAGTTTTTTCCTAATTTTGCAATTAACTAAATCTTATATGATCACAGATAAAGAATAAAAATTTAACTATTGTTTAAACAATTTTTGAACAAATTATTGTTGTTATTTACCAATTTTTTCCAGAATACACCTAGAAAGTTGCAGTTTTTCCTAATTTTGCAATTTACTAAATCTTTTATGATTACAGATAAAGAATAAAAGTTGCATAAAAATTAAACTATTTTTAAACAATTTTTAAACAAATTATTGTTGTTATTTACCAACTTTTTCCAGAATGCACCTAGAAAGCTGCAGTTAAATTGTTTAAAAAATAGTTTAATTTTTATTCAACTTTTATTCTTTATCTGTAATCATTAAAGATTTAGTAAATTGCAAAATTAGGAAAAAACTGCAACCTTCTAGGTGCATTCTCGAAAAAAGTGGTAAATAACAACAAAAATTTGTTTAAAAATTGTTTAAACAATAGTTCAATTTTTATTCAATTTCTATTCTTTATCTGTGATCATATAGGATTTAGTAAATTGCAAAATTAGGAAAAAACTGCAACTTTCTAGGTGTATTCTGGAAAAAGTTGGTAAATAACAACAATAATTTGTTTAAAAATTGATTAAAAAATAGTTAAATTTTTATTCAACTTTTATTTTTTATCTGTAATCATAAAAGATTTAGTAAATTGCAAAATTAGGAAAAAACTGCAACTTTCTAGGTGTATTCTGTTAAAAGTTGGTAATTAATAACAATAATTTGTTTAAATAATTTTTTAATAATAAAACATAAATATTTTATGCCATAAATATCATAAAACATTATTAATATACAGTATTTGTATTAACACATAATTATATTCAAAACTTTTGATGAATTTTAATCGTTTTGGGAACATAATAGTAAAAAAGCGTTTGGCCACCCCGGGTGGCCGTCCGGTAGTCCGCGTATACAAAAAGTATTGGTAGCGCGAAGGTTAACAACTCAAAAGTATTGTCAAAATTGCTCCATCACCCTTTGTTTTTTTTTAATTTAAAAAACCTACCCCTAAATTTACAAACTAAAAAAATGAAAAACCACATTGTTTTTTAAAATAGAACAATAAATTTATGTAGTTCTCTTTCGACAACTCAAAAGCAATGTCAAAATTGCTCCATCACCCTCTGTTTTTTTTTTAAATTGAAAATCCAACCCTTAAATTCATAAAATAAAAGTTTAAAGTAAAAAAATTAAAAACCACATTGTTTTTCAAAATAGAACAATAAATTTATGTACTTCTTTTTTAACAACTCAAAAGCATTATCAACATTGCGCAATCACCCTTTGTTTTTTCAAATTGAAATAACTACCCCTAATATGTACACTGAAAGAAAATGTATAGTAAATTTTGTAAAAGTATTTTACAATTTGGGGAAAAAGTGCAACAAACCGATATATTGATATAAAAATATTAAACTTTAAAAAAGATTATATCGAATTTAGTATAATTATATCAAATATGAAGAATTTAAATTCAATTTTAAATATTTTAATATAACTTTACTAAATTCTACATATATTTTTTTAAAGTTTAGTATTTTTTATATCAAAATTTCGGTTTGTTGCACTTTTTCCCCAAATTGTAAAATACTTTTACAAAATTTAATATACATTTTCTTTCAGTGTACATATTAGGGGTAGTTATTTCAATTTGAAAAAACAGAAGGTGATGAAGCAATTTTGACATTGTTTTTGAGTTGTCGAAAGAGAAGTACATAAATTTATTGTTCTATTTTGAAACAATCTATTTCAGTACCGAAAGCAGTTCTAATTTAGAACTTTTTTTTACAGTGTTTTTTCGTGTTAAATTAAATAATTAATTAAAAATAATATTTAAATAAATTAAACAAATTTTCTTTTTCGTTGATTAACTTTTTTGGACTTCAAGTTCGTGAGAGAGAGAGAGAGGGGGGGGGAAGTGTACAATTTCCAAAGTAGTTAAAGTGTCTCCACTATCAACATGATCACGAAATAAATTTGCATTATCGTCCGAAATTCAGTTATGAATCGATAAATTTGTGGAAATTTGCTTAAAGGGATGCGTTCACTTTTATCGAGTTCCATAATGACCAGCTAGTTTCGTGCAAGAATTTCGGGGCCAAACGTGTGATGAGGAGAAGCTTTTAGAAGCGGAAAAGCCAATGGTAAAAGCAGTAGAGCAATGTGTATAAATGCGCATATAGCTGTGTTCAATAGCGGTTAGCAGACGGAATATAGAGCGAGAGAGAGAGAGAGAGAGAGAGAGAGAAACCAGCATTGAATTGGTCGAGCAACACAGAAATCTCAGGGGCAGAATTCTAATTAAAGGAAAGATCTCTCCCTGACTGTGAGGAAATTAGCCTGAATTTGTCGGTCGAAGGGAGGACCAGTCGTCGTGTGTTTGTGCCGACGTTAATTAAACGCTATCAATGAACGTAACACCGGCGCTAACGCATACGGTAATGCTGGCCTTAACGTTTCCTACGAAGCGTGTAATCCCGTTTACTGAAACACCTACCGCTTTCTAGATGGTTATCGGATGCGCGTCGACAGGACGCGAGAAAACGTGTTCTCAAAAAAAAAAGACGACAAAAATTATGATAAACGCTTCTCTTGCACATAAAAAAAAGTTCTGTTCCTTTTCAAGACCCCAAAGTTCTGAACGTTCAAATGAACGAAATTTATTTATTTCTTTTAAAAATTAAATTTTTGTTGCAATTAATTTGCTTCACTATCCAAAAAATTAATAACTGAGTTTCTAAACGTAAGATTTCGGTTTTTAAATTTTTGTATGATTAGTAATTTCTTTAAATATCTTCAATATAAACTATTTCGTTTATTTGAACGTTCAAAATTTGGGAATCATTTATCTTTTGCTGCTTCTTATTTTTAATTCTGTATATAAAAAACGTCACTAAAGTTCACAACGTTCATTATCAACGATTGTAAGAAAAAAAATATTTTTCTCGATAATAACAATAAAATGTTTTGTTCAGAAACTTTTCTATTTCAAATTATTGACGAAATAAATCACAAAAGTGTTTTTGTGCAAAAAATGTGAATATAAAATATTTTTTCTAGGATCCTAAAGTTCTGAACTATCAAATGAAGGAAATTTATTTATTTCTAAAAATTAAATTTTTATTGCAATAAAATGTTTTGTTCAAAAACTTTTCTATTTCAAATTATTGACGAAATAATTCACAAAAGTGTTTTTGTGCAAAAATTTGAATATAAAATTTTTCTAGGATACTAAAGTTCTGAAAATTCAAATTAACGAATTTTATTTATTTCTTCTAAAAATTAAATTTTTATTGCAAATATTTTCCTTTACTATGCAAAAAATTAATCACTGAGTTTGTAAACCTAATATTTTAGTTTATAAATTTTTTCATGATTAGTAACTTATTAAAATGTTTTGAATAAAAAATATTTCGTTCATTTGCACGTTCAAAACTTGGGGATCATTTTTTCCTTCTGTATCGTGGATTATAAACGTTGTGAACTTCACCGAAATTATAAAAAATGAGTTAACAGTTAAATGAGTTAACTTCAGTTTGTTCCAAATTAACATGTTCGCAAAATATCAAGTTTGGTTAGATTTTCATAGATTGACAGATTTTTAATTTATTTTTAATTTAAAATTAGGTAATAACCCTATTTTTATGATTTTAAAATTTTCTTCCACTAGTCAATTATTTACGAAAACCATAATTTTAAAACTTTCTAAAATTTAAGTACTTTCGTAAAAGAAATTTTCTTACTAAACTTGAGAAATAAAAATTTTTATCTTCTTATTTTTGGAAAGATGATAAAACTTTGAAGAGATCAACATTAATTAATTAACATTAATTAATTTTATCTTTTGGAAAAGTCATTTGGCCTATATTTTATTTAGATATTTAAAAAAAACTACTGTTAAAAAAATTCGATTTCAAATCTAACGAAATTTTAATATTTTTTTAAATTTTCGATTCGCAACTTTGTGAAAATCAATTATTTCGCAAAATATCAATTTAAAAGTAAATATCCATTTGAATCATTGGAAAAATTAATTATTTTGAAAGTATCAATTTAAAAGTAAAAAATTTGCAACCAATTTCGACTTAAAGTTTTAAAGCCTTGTGGTAATGAATTATTTTCAAAAATTCAATTTAAAATTTCTTAAAATTTAAATATTTTTCAAAAATTTCAATTCAAAACCTTATAGAAGTTAATTATTTAAAAAAAATTAATTTAAATCCTGTTGAACTTAAATTACTTTAAAAAAAAATCAATTGCAAACTTTAAGAAATTCAATTCTTTTTAAAAATTCAATTTAAGACCTGTTGAAATACGGTTATTTTTAATAATTCCAATTTTAGATCTTGTAAAATTCAATTATCGTCAAAAATTTAAATTCAAAACCTCATGAAAATGAATTACTTTGCAAAATTTGAATTTAAAACTTTCTAAAATTTTATTAAAGACCTAATGAAATTTAATTACTTTCAAAAATTTCAATTCAAAACCTTGTGGAAGTGAATTATTTAAAAGAAAACATCATTTTAGAACTTTTTGAAATTTAATTAATTTTTAAAAATATTTTATTTCAAAACTTCAGAAATTTTATAATTTTTAAAAATTTTAATTCAAAACTTTGTGAAGATTTACAAAGATTTACAAAAGATTAACAAAGATTTTTACAAAGTTTTTAACTAAAATGTTTGAAAAATTACAAAATTTCTGAACATTTGAAATAAAATTGTTTTGTTATATTTTTACAACATTTATAATGCAAAATATAAATTATTAAATTTTGTAAAATTAAATTATTTTCAAAAGTTCTATTCTAAATCTTAAGGTGATTCAATAGTTTTCAAAAAGAAAAAAATAAAGCCTATTCCAAAACCTTAAAAAAATCAATTATCTTTCTAAATTTCAATTCTAAACGTAGTAAAAGGCAATTATTTTCCTAATTTTTAATTAGTACTTTCTAAATTCAAGTAAAATAAAAATTTTATATTGAAGACATTAAAAAAATTTAATTCCTGTTTCAAAAAATACATTTTCAAAAGATTTTAAAACCTGTTGATCATTTTTTTTCTTCTAAAAATACAAAATAAGGATCATTTTTGCTGCAGTTGAAAATAAATTGCATAAGGGAGATCATTTTAAACCCCTCCCCAAGTTTTTTCTGTTTTTGGGTTTTTAAGCACAAGAATTTCTAGATACGACTTACGAGCAGTCAATGTGTCGTTTACCTCAAGAAAACAGACAAAAATACATTACATACAAAAAAAAAAGAAGAAAGACCTCTAAAAATACTCGAGGGAATGCAAGCAAATATATATAGCGAAAGAGAGAAGGAGAGCTGATTTCTGAAGGAAAGCCAGGAGATAAAATTCTGTTGGGATTCCTTGCAAAATAAACAAGAGTATGTTGCTGGGGTAAAAAAACAATAGAATTGAGTACAAGACTTTCGTGTATATAGTTTGTACAAAAAAAATCTCTTTCGTATCTATAAAAATGACACACTTTCTCGAAGGTATCATTCTTCAAGATCCTTTCGAAATTATGACGAAATTTTACATTTCAATAAATTCTTGTCTTTTCGGAACTAAAAATTAGAAGGCCTTTTTTGTGAAGTTTGAAATTTTAGTGAAATATTTTCCTCTTTTTTCTTTGCAATAATTTTAATAATTATGACATTATCATAAATAATAAATAATAAATAAATAATAAATAATAATAATAAATAATAATAATAAAATAATAATAAAAAAATAATAATTTAAAATTAAGTTATTAAATTAAATTAATTAATTATTAAATTAATTATTGCTTCCTCATACTGAGGAAATATTTAAATTAATATTAAAATTTAATCATTATTTAATTATAATTAAAATTGTTAATTTAATTCAATTAGGAAAATTAAATTAAATTAACAATTTTAATTTTTAATTTATTTATTATTTAATTTTTAATGTTTAATTAGAATTTTTTGATAGTAATTTAATTTCAATTTCTCTTTACACGCTATTTGTTTTTTTATACTAATCGTCTAAATAGGAATTTTTAAAAATAATTCAATTTCAATAGGTCGTAAGTTGAATACTGAGAAAACAATATATTTGAATCGAATATAATTATCTTTGTTATCCAGTTAACCAACTATCTTTGAATTATTGGAACCAAAGTTTTGAATGTTCAAATGAACGAAATTTTTTTCACCTTCAATATTTTTGAAAATTCCTTTAAAAAAAAAGAAAAATAATTGAAATTAAACAATATTCAGTTTAGAATTAATTTGTTTTAATCTAAAAAATAATTTTTTTTTTGCAAATAAAATACAAATTAGAGGAAGTAGAAAAAATATTGTCCTTCATTTGAACGTTCGAAACATTAGAAACATTTGAATTAAACATAATAATTTCGACTCGATATCATAGTAAATTTGATACGATACATAGTAAATTTGATTTAATAACAAGTAAACAATTTCTTTAATAGAAACATATTTTTTTTTCATTGAATACTTATTTTTGCATTGCAAAAAAATTCGTCTCACTGAATTTTTGAAAATAATTACACTTTTCGCAAGGTTACGAATTTTAATTTGTAAACTTTGAATTTTGATTTGTAATTTTTTAATGTAATTGAATTTCGCTAAGTTTCAATTTTTATTTTCAAAAATAGTAATAGTAAATAATTTTAACTTATTCTGAAAGGTTTTTTTTTAAATCTGCAAATATCGAGACAAATAGAAAATATTCAAAAATCTTCGAAAGTAAATTATGTATTATGTAAACTAAAGTAGAATAATGTAAAAGAAAGAAAAATAAAAGTAAAATTCGCGTGTGTAAACCAGAATATAAGAAAAAGATGAATTAAACAAGAATGTTGAAAATTCCTCCGCCAGAGTTGATTTGTGAAAGGTTTTCTTTTTTTTTTTTTGAAAACTGCTTTCACTGAAAATAACTTTGTCTCTGAATAATAAAAAAAAAAATGCCACTATTTAGCGAAATGGTTTAGTCTTTTGTATGGAAATGGATAAAGGCTCGCGAGGGAAAAAAAGAGAATGTTACCCCAAAAAGTGGGATGGTATGCATTTATATAGATATATTGTACCCCCTTCCCCCTTCCACAATTCGTTTCCTCTTTACTCGTCCCCTGCTTGCCATTCGTCTCTGCGATGCATGGTAATAATTCACTTCCCTTCCATTTCGCCTACGATATAACGCCACTTGACAATATATATTTTTTCCATCGATCGTATACACATCCTATATACACGAAATGTATCTGTATATATATACACATCGCTTCTATATTGCTATATATTTGTATATATTTTTTATATACATATATACATTTACCAGGTGTGTTTGACGCCTGTTATATATCGACGTCTACAATCGCCTTGGCAATTAATAATTTTACCTTTATACAGTATACTAAATATTTTTATACGAAGAGCAAATGCGAAAAAGAAGAGAAAAAAAGAGAGAGAGAGAGAGGCATAAAACTCCATTCAGCCGTATTCAAACTCCAATTCATACAAGAAAAAAAAAGACAAAGTCGCGGTAACAAGAGTCTCTCTCTCTTAAATCAGACTTCCTTTGAACTGAAACTAATACTTCAACTTTTATTTCTACAAACAGTCGGGTAGAGAGAGGATATTAAAAACGAACCTCCCTTTCGAGAAAATATCTTGCGGCGTCTCGACCTACTTAAACTTCCTCCTTGATTTTTCTTTGATAAACAGCCAGTAATAAAGCGGAAAGTATTAAAATATTTTTATTACCTTTCGTACATTATATATAGACAATTTATATTTTTTACGTTGATATTTATTTAAACAATTATTCATCGAGATATATTGCATTTATTCTTGTTCCTCTGTGTCTGACTTGAAACTGTCTTAACACAAAAAAAAAAAAAAAAAAAAAAATGTATTCGATTGCTTACGCAATTTAATATTTATTAATTGAAAACAACTTGTACCATTCTGGTAAAATTAGAAAAATTTTCAAAAGTGTTTCGTCTGACAACTAAAAAATTACTACTGCATCTAGTAAAAATTAAAATTTTTCAATTCTCTTCGTTTGATTAAAAATTTGAAACATTTGAAATGTAATTATTTTTAGAATTTTCAAGTAAAATTACTCCATGATTCAAATAATATTAAAAAGTTTTAAATATTGAAAGAGTTTTTATTCAAATACGAAATTATTTTCTTTTTACTGTCAATTTACGTGAAATTCAATTTTTTATAAAAATTGTAAATAAAAGTAAAAATATTCAAATATTTAAAAAATTGTAAATGTTGAAAAAGTTCTTCAAATATCTACCAAATTATTTTCTTTTTACTGTTAAATCAAGTAAAATTCAATTGTTTATAAAAATTGTCAGTAAAACATCAAAAATTCAAATATTTATAAAAATTGTAATTAAAACATTCAAAATTAAAAAAATTTATAAACAATTATAAGCAAAAGCTTTCAAATTCAATTATTGCTAGAAATCATAAGTAAATTTATATGAGAATGATTTTTACAGAAGCTGTTCGAGAAGTAAAGTATTTATTTTTAATTGAATATATTTTTAAATTCAATTATTTATAAAAATTATAAAAATTGCAAATATTTAAATATTTCATAAAAATTTAAATAGTAATGTTGGAAAAGTTTTTCAAATAAAAAATTATGTTCTTTTTACCGTAAAATCAACTAAAATTGAATTATTTATGAAAATTGTCAGTAAAACTTAAAAATTTCAATTATTTTTAAAAATAGTGAATAAACTTTAAAAATTCAAATATTTATTTCATTTAAAATAATAATGTTGAAAGTGTTCTTAAAGGAAAAATTATTTTCTTTTTACTGTTAAATCAAGTAAAATTCAATTGTTTATAAAAATTGTAAGTAAAACATTCAAAATTAAAAAATTTATAAAAATTGTAAGTAAAACATTTAAAATTAAGAAATTTGTAAACATTGTAAGCAAAAAATTCAAAATTCAATTATTGTTAGAAATTATAAGTAAAATTAGATAAGAATGATTTTTAAAGAAGCTGTTCGAGAAGTAAAGTATTTATTTTTAATTGAATATCTTTTTAAATTCAATAATTTATAAAAATTATAAAAATTGCAAATAGTCAAATATTTCAAAAAAATTTTAATAGTAATGTTGGAAGAGTTTTTCAAATACAAAGTTCTGTCCTTTTTACCGGAAAATCAATTAAAATTCAATTCTTTTTAAAAATAAAACTTCTAAAATTGAATTATTTATAAAAATTGTAAGTAAAAGAAAAAATATTGAAATATTTAAAAAAATTTAAATAATAGTGTTGAAAAAGTTTTTGAAATACGAAATTATTTTTTTCTTACTGTAAAATCAACTAAAATTCTATTATATATAAAAATTGTCAGTAAAGCTTCAAAATTAAATTATTATTATTAATAATTATTTAAAAATTTTATTATATTTTGCAAGTTTTACTTGCAAAATTCAAATATTTATAAATTGTATCAATTTACAAAACTTTCAAAATTGAATTATTGTTAGAAATCATAAGTAAAATTATATGAGAATGATTTTTAAAAAAGCTGTTAACAAAAAAAAAAGCTATTGATTTTCAATTGAATATCTTTTTAAATTCAATTATTTACAAAAATTGCAATTGCATTCTTCTAAAATTAATTTGTTTTGTATTTTTTAATTTTTAAACATAATTATTAGCTAAATTGTTAACAAATAAAAGTTAAATAATAACTGCTATATTATTTACGTCTTTTGATTGTATAATTACAATTTTTTATAATTAACTAAAAAAATGGTTCAATCAAGAATTACAATCCTCGAAAAAATCAATTGCTTTTAATGAAATTGTACAATATTTCGATTTATCGAAAATTTTTTAAATTATGAATAGAAAATTCAATAGAAATAGAATTTTTATTCTATTTTCTATAGAAAATTCAATTTATTGAATGAAATCAGCAAATTAAAATATATAAACATAGAAATAAGAAAATTTGTTAAAAATGTTAATTTGGAAAATATTAAAGTAAAAATATAATTGAAGAATAAGAAAAAAAAGTTGATAATTAAAATTACAATGAAATAAAAATATAGATTGAATAATAGAAGACTGAAAATAAATTCAAATGTTCTGCTGAAAAATAAGTGACTAAAGTTTCGAATGTTCAAATGAACGAAATTTTTTTCCGCCTCAAGTATTTTAGAAAATTGCTATTCAAAGAATAAAAATAATTGAAATTAAATAATATTTAGTTTACAATTAATTTGTTTTCATTAAAAAAAAATTCTTGTAAGGAAATACAAATTAGAAGAAGTAAAAAAATATATTGTCCTTCTTTTTAACGTTCGAAACATTAGAGACATTAAAAACCAAAATTTTACGTTTACAATCTCAGTAATTAATTTTTGTTCATAGTGAAGTAAAATAATTGCAATAAAAATTTAATTTTCAGAAGAAATAAATAAATTTCGTTCATTTGAACATTCAGAACTTTAGGATCTTTGAAAAATATTTTATTTCTAACAAGTTAAAACTTATTTTAATAAATCCCTTCAAAAAACTGTCCAACATCGACTCTGCAGTCAAAATATAATAGACTGACCAAAATACAAAAAAAAAACGTGAAGAAAAGTATTGGTTGAAAATTCTTTCTCAATATACAGAATTGTTAAGAGTCGAAAAAAGAAGAAGAATGCTTTTGTGTATTAGTTTGTTTTTATTGTTCCGGGTCATTATGAGAAGTTGAAGGGGAACTTTAAACTTTTACCTAGAGAAAGAGAGAAGATCTCTTCTCTTCTCTTCTCCTCTCTCTCTCTCTTTCTATATATATTTTTCTGAAAAAGTTTTACTAATGATAGTAATGATTGAAAAAGAGAAAAACTCTCTTATTTGAAACGAACAGAAAAATATATATTAAAGTGGTTTGAGAAAAATTCTTAGAAAAATTTCTCGAGTATTAAAGCGGCTTTCTCAGTGAAGTCCAAAAATAAAAATTGAAGAAAACTGCCGTCATTGGTAAACCAAAACGAACCTCGTTACGTGGACTATAGAACAAGTGTACTTGAGGAAAAGGAATTCTATATTACGTATTTCAGGGAAGAAAAATAAAACACAGAGAGAGAGAGAGAGAGAGAGAGAAGGAGAGAAAGAGTGTGAGAGAGAAAGGAAAGGGGGGCAAGCAAACTTACATAACTCTTAATGGCAATTTGCATTTTCCGTTTAGTAATGCAATGAGTGCTGAGTGAAGTACATTTAAAATGAAAAGAATATAAAATGTTTACTTAGAAACCAGAAAAAGTTTATAGTATATTTTAAATTGAATTTTCTACACAGCTTTTTTTTCATTATGACATCAGGTTCTTGGAGGTTTATTTTTTCCCCCTCTCTCTCTCTCTCTCTCTCTCTCTCTCTCTTATCTTTGATCGCTTTGTACATTTTTAATTTTTCCATTAACTTCTGATATCGAAATGATCGAGAATTAAAGTTTACTCTCAATTCGAAAATGAAGCTTTTCTTGGTTTAATTTTTTTTTATGAAACGTTCTTTTCTCAATTGAATAAGGACTTTACGATTCAAGAGCGAGAGGGAAAGAGTAAGGGAGAAAAAAGAAAGAGAGAAAGAGAGAGAGAGAGAGAGAGAGAGAGAGAGAGAGAGAGAGAGATAGGAAAAAAGAGAGAGAAAACAAGTAAGACAACTAAGAAGTTTTATGTCCTATAATGTATCTTTAAAATCTTGTATCGAATTGTTACTTTTTCCTTAAAGGAGAATTTTTCTCTCTTTCTTCCCCGACTTGTGTTGGTCTCTTAAGTAAGCCAAAGTGGAGAAGACAGAAAAGCTAAGCCTGGCCCTTCGGTTTGTGTGGACTGCTGGCAATTTTCTTGATTATTTTTCTTCTCTATTTTTCCACTCATCTGTCTCCATCGTTTACTCTTTTATTTACGTGCCCCCCCCTACCCCTCTCACTTCCCTCTCAATCCTCTCTTACCACATTTTGTAAATGCACGCGAATTATTAAAAAAAAAAAAATAAAAAAAAAAGTTTGAAAACAAACATTTTACAAAATTCATACAAATAAAAAGGAGCCAAATGTAAAGTTTAAACATATAGTTAATAAAGTAGGTACGGTGAAGCTTTTACGTCCCTTTAATTATTTATAACTTTGCTTGAAAATTAAATTCATAATTTATTCATTTTTAACTCATGGGGTAAACATGATAAGTTATTCCGTTCCGCGTTTACTTTCGACTCGGTGTAAATATTTAAGCAACCAACTCTTTTCTTTTTTTTTTAAGTGTGTAAAATTTTGTAATATTTTTCCACTGGGGATTAGGATAAATCTTGTAAAGACTGAAAAAAATTTTCTAGTGAATTTTTATTTATTTTTTTTTTGAATGTCAATCAAAAGGGGGATAATAGCTCCTTGGAGAGAAAGAGAGAGAGAGAGAGAGGAAAAGCGAAAGGAATTACTTCGCTGGGGGAAATTATCGTGTGACGTAATAGTTCTCCCACCAAGTTAACCTGCTCCCAAACGGGTTAGCAGTGATTGACCGTTTAATCGACGCTGTAATTAAATCGCGCGAACAGAACAGCGCTTTCGTCTTAAGAACGATGGGAGTTTAATGGAGCTTTGAGCTTCGGCCAAGAGCTTACCAGCTTTCACTGCTGTGGAAGACCAGAGGGTTTATCGTCTGACAGGACGTTGTCGTTTCCACTTAAAGATAGCCGATGCTTTTAAATAATTTAAATCACTTTTCAATATTTTCAATTTACTTTCTTTTGTCGATCGTTTTGATATTAATTTCATTGAAAAATAAAAAGGAGAGATAGATTTTATGTATTGCTATTTTGTCTGACTAAAACACTAATTTACTACTTCGAGGAATATTAACACGGTAAATCGTTAGGTATTAAAATAACACCAAAATGGATTAAAATAACACCAAAATGGATTAAAATAACACTAAATTGGATTAAAATAACACTAAATTGGATTATTTTAATCCTTTTTGGTGTTATTTTAATACCTAACGATTTACCGTGAAATTGTGTGTCTGATGAAAACTGTTTTTACTACTTGTGGAATTATATTTCGAGAGTTAAAAAAAAGTGGTGACATTACTGTCGTTAACAATTTGTATTTTGTTTTATATAAAATTAGTATAATATAATATAAAATTAATTTCCTCTTTGTCTGACTAAACATACATTTTACTACTTAAGTTTACAGTACAAAATTTCCTCTTTAATTTCCTTGCTTTCTGACTAAACACACATTTTACTACATAAATTTATATACAAAATTAATTTCCTCTTTGGTTAACTAAAAAGCAATATTACTACTAAAAGTAAAAATGTAAATATAAAGTGTCTTGTCTGACTAAAAGGAGTTTTTGCTACTTAAAATTCTGTCTGACTAAAAATATTTTTTACTACTTACATCAAGCGAAATATTAAAAAAAATATTAATGTTTTGTTTAAAAAAGAGAAAAATTCTCTAAAATGTAAATTCACAGTAATACGTGAGGTGTTAAAATAACACCAGAATGGATTAAAATAACTTGCAACAGTTTAATCTCTGGAGGATTAAATTAACACCAAAGAGGATTAAATTAATCTATTTTGGTGTTATTTTTAACTATGAATGAAATTTTATTTTAAATAAAACACTAAAGTCAACGATTTGTAAAAATTCAACGAATTTAGCTTCTCCAGGGAGAATAGTAAGTTAGTTACTAACTAACTTAGTAACATAGTTAATAAATTCAATTGTGTTCAAAATTTTTTTAAAAAATTCACATCAAAATTTCAATTCTCTTTAGAAATAATAAAATTCTTCTCTAATATTCAATTATTTTACAAAATTGCAATCAAATTCTTGTCAAAATTTCAATTCACTTTATAAATAATAAAATTCTTCTCTATTATTTCTGTATTATTTTACAAAATTGCAATCAAATTTTCGTCAAAATTTCAATTCTCTTTATAAATAATAAAATTCTTCTCTAATATTAAATTATTTTACAAAATTTGCAATCAAATTTTTGTCAAAATTTCAATTATTTTCAAAAGATTTCTAAAATTCCATAATTTTTAATATTTACTATTTCAATAAAATTTTCCAAAAGAATTCCATTATTAAAAACAATTTGAATACAATTCAATTATTTACAAATTTTTTTATAAATTTCTTCGCAAAAATTCAATTATTTTTATAAATAATAACATTTCAGGAGAGATTCAATTATTTTTATAAATAATAAAATTCTTTTAGAAACACAATTATTTTCATAATTTATAAAACTAATTGCAAAATTTCAATTATTTTTAATGTAATTTTAATCAAATTCCTCGAAAAATGTAATTATTCTTAAACATCCTATTAAAATTCCTACAAAGAATTTAATGATTTAAAAAATTTGTTGATAACATTTTTTATGAGAATTTAATTTCAACAAACATGAAATTAATAAATTATTTATTATTTTCCTATTTAAATGATTGAATTCTTGTAGAATTAACTAATAAAAATGGATTTAAAAATGAATTTCAGTTAAAATTTTAAATTATACTTAAGTATTAAAAGCATTATAACGTGGATTTTTAGGAATAATTAAATTTTGAAAAAATTTCAAACTAAAATCATTAAAATTCTTAATTTTTTATATTTTTAATAAAAAATTCCGTAGAATTAATTCTTTTTTAAAGTTTAATAGGATATTTTTTGAAATTATTTCAAGTTTTTATTTCTTAAAATATATTTAATTGCAAAATTTCCGAATAATTGAAATTTTGTAAAATTAAATTGTAAACGAATAAATTTGAAAATTCTCAAACTCATCGCAGCGTTTCAATTATTTTTCATATATTTTTAATTGAATTCCTTGAAAAAAGTAATTATGTTCATGTAAGTTTTAATAAAATTCGACAAAAAAATTGAATTATTAAAAAATTTGATACTAAAATTCTTTATAAGAATTTTGAAAAACATTCAATTATTCAATAAATTATTTACTTTTGCATTTAAATAATTAAATTCTTCTAGAATTTTTTAATAAAAATTGATTTTCATTTCATAAAAATGAATTTCAGTTAAAATTTTAGATTATAATTGAATATTAAAAGAAATATAAAGTGGACTTTTTGGAAATAATTGAATTTTGAAATTAACATTTTTGAAAAAGTTGAATTGAATTTTTGTAATATTATTTGACGTTTTTATTTTTAAATTTGCATTTAATTAAAGTTTAATTTAGGAATAATTGAAATTTTGTGAAATTGATAAATTAATTATTATTAAAAAATAATGGATATAAAGTAAAATTGTAGTTAGAAATTTTTGGAAATAATAATTGAATTGAAATAATGAAAATAATTTTGCAGAAGTATAATATTCTTATAATATGAAATAATGATTTTATTACTTGGTCATCTTTATTTATTATAAAATAAGAAGAAATCGATCACTCCGAGTCGAAGACTTGGAGTTATCGATATCTTCATATTTTATAATTATAAAAAAATTTAATAAAGTAAAATTCATTTATTGTAAAAAATAACACCAAACTTGATTATTTTAATCTTTTTTGTTGTTAATTTAATCTACAACACTTTTTAATACCCCACGATTTACTGTGTTATCTTTTTTTTAAGATGTAATATATTTATTAAATTTTTTAATTATTTTTATAATTTTTACATAATTATTCATCATAAGTTACTAATTCCAAAAAATGTAACTTATTATATAACTTTTCCATTAATGCCTTTATATTATTAAAACAGAGAGTGACTCTAACAATAAAGCTCGATAAATTCAGATGATAATTAAATCCCAAACTTCATATATATATATAAATTTATTGTATATTTTCGGGGGTGTAGGGGAGGAATAAATGCGGATAAAGCTAAAACTTTGGGGGCAATAATACGGTTTTAATTACAAACACATAATAATTACCACCGAGTGAAACGATATTCGTTCATTTTGCATTCATTTGCTGCTTTTATTAGACTAACTGCGTGCAACTGCGAATATGCCACTTAGTTTGTTCTTGATTCGAATTTGCATAACGAACAAATTAATTAAATTCAGCCAAACACTGATATTATGTAACAAAATTTTGTCATTTCACAAAATATTGCATTGAAAACTAATTTATTTATTTATTTATTTATTTTTAACTTTATATGTTTGTGATTATTACTAATCTATTGTCACAGTTTTTCTAAGAATGTAAGGAAGGAAATGAAAAAAGAACGTAATTAAAAAAACGTAATATTAAACGTAATTACTTTGGTCGGATTTTCAAACATCCTTAGGCTCAATTTGATATTCTTAAAAAAAAATACTCGGATTTTATATACTTTATTTGCGATTGCTTTTCAATTTAGTACAGAAATTTTAAAAAAAAATTGTTGTTGCCTTTTTCTATATTTTCATCTAAAATGCAAAATGAAATATCCTTTTTTTAAATTCAAAAAAAAACGTACCGGAGCAAAACAATCACACTAGAAACGTTATTAATTTTCACTAGAGAGAGAGAGAGAGAGAGAGAGGTGGTTTGAAAATTGAAAATCTGCTTTTTCTATATAATTAACGAGAAATGTTAACATTAATATTGCGTTCAACGGTCAACACGTCACAGCACATAAACGATTTTCTTTATTAAAATTGCAACCGCTTGTATTTTCCCTACGAATATGTTTTTCCATTTGTACACACATATATGTACTCAATAATTTCGATTGACGATAAAAGTGAGCAGTTATTGCCAACTGTATCGGACTCTTTATTGAAATATTGTTTCAATCGCTGATTATTTCTGTTATTATTATGATTATTATTATTGTTAATTAATAATCGGGGATATTGACAAATCAACCCTCATTAGCGGCGATTGTGTACAAAATTTTACAGAATATTTACAAACGTTTCTGTAATCATTTCACAAATATTACTTGGTAATTAAATTTTCTCTTTCATTTATTATTATTATTATTATTATTATTATTATTATTATAGTCACGATAAAAATATTTATTTGCCATAAAAATGTTAAATCCAATGTTCATAATGTTGTTCATAAAAAGAATTCATCATTAGGATCATTATTTTAAGATAGCAACAATTTTAGTAAAAAAGGACACAATTAATTATTAACAGACACAATTAATTAACTTTATACTTGATTAAAAAATATGTCTATGATTTTTTTTTTTCAATAAATAAATTTTTTGTGAAAATTTTTTGTTCTCTAAATGGTGATTGGAGTGATGTGAAAAAATAGTGGAGAAGAAAATGAGATGAGAGGGCAAGTAATATTTATTGCTAAGGATCTGTGTGAATACGTTGTTTCCAGGAGGGGGAAAGAAGAGGTAGGACGGGGGCAGGGGGAGGGGGTGGATTATAGAAGAAAAGAAGTGAATTTGGTGCAGTGCAACCGTTTCGGATTGGTCGACATTGGCCGCTATCAAATCGATTCCCATCTTGTGGTACGTTCACTCACCTGGTCTTGGTTCACCACACGAGGTCCCCTGGTAACCCCGGAATCATTACTGAACGTGTTCAGTAATAAAGTTTACCCCGTCTGGCTTGGGCAAGCGATTTATTTACTATCTTGACTTTGACCACTATTCCACCAATTGTGCTATTTTTTATCCTAATGGCAATATTTTTTTTATCGACTCCTTCCACCTTTTTTGTAGGCTATCTTTTACTATCCCTAGTTTTGTATTTTTTATTTACTTTTCCTATTTATTGTTTTAATTTACTTTTTCTTTTTTTCTTTTATTTACTTTTACTATTTTCAGTTTTGATTTACCTTTTTCAATTTTACTTTTGAATTAATTTTTCTATTTTTACTTTCAATTTACCTTTTCTATTTTTACTTACAAATTACTTTTTCTATTTTTACTTTAAATTTTTACTTTTAATTAACTTTTTCTATTTTCACTTTCAATTTTTTCTTTTAATTTACTTTTACTATTTTTAGTTTTAACTTGCCTTTTTCAATTTTACTTTTAATTTGCTTTTCTTATTTTTACTTTCAAAATTTCTTTTTCTATTTTTTCTTGTAATTTAGTCTTACTTTCAATTTTTACATTTAATTTACTTTTAGTACTTTCAGTTTTAATTTACCTTTTTCATTTTTAATTTTTAATTCATTTTCCTATTTTTACTTTCCATTTTTAGATTTCATTTACTTTTAGTACTTTCAGATTTAATTTACCTTTTTCATTTTTAATTTTTAATTCATTTTCCTATTTTTACTTTCCATTTTTAGATTTCATTTACTTTTACTACTTTCAGTTTTAATTTACCTTCTTTATATTTCTTTTCTTTTATTTTTACTTTCAATTTTCAGATTTAATTTACTTTTACTACTTTCAGTTTTAATTTACCTTCTTCATTTTTAATTACTTTTTCTATTTTTACTTTTAATTTATAATTTTTCATTACATTCTCTGTTTTTATTGTCAATTATTACTTTAAATTTACTTTTCCTATTTTTACTTTTGAATTTATTTTTACTATTTTTAATTTTAATTTACCTTTTTCAAGATAAATTTAAATTAATTTTTCAACTTTACTTTTAATTTACTTTTACTTATTTTAGTTTTAATTTACCTTTTTCAATTTTACTTTTAAACTACTTTTTCTATTTTTATTTTTAATTTAGTCTTATTTTCAATTCTTATATTTAATTTTGTTTTACTAGTTTCAGTTGAAATTTACCTTCTTCATTTTTAATTTTTAATTACTTTTTCTATTTTTTACATTCTTTTTTGTATTTTTAATTTACTTTTACTATTTTTAATTTTAATTTACCTTTTTCAATTTAAATTTAAATTAATTTTTCTACTTTACTTTTAATTTACTTTTACTCATTTTAGTTTTAATTTACCTTTTCCAATTTTACTTTTAAACTACTTTTTCTATTTTTATTTTTAATTTAGTCTTATTTTTAATTTTTATATTTAATTTAGTTTTACTAGTTTCAGTTGAAATTTACCTTCTTCATTTTTAATTTTTCATTACTTTTTCTATTTTGTATTTTTTATTTACTTTTACTATTTTTAATTTTAATTTACCTTTTTCAAGTTAAATTTAAATTAATTTTTCTACTTTACTTTTAATTTACTTTTACTCATTTTAGTTTTAATTTACCTTTTCCAATTTTACTTTTAAACTACTTTTTCTATTTTTATTTTTAATTTAGTCTTATTTTCAATTCTTATATTTAATTTAGTTTTACTAGTTTTAGTTGAAATTTACCTTCTTCATTTTTAATTTTTAATTACTTTTTCTATTTTTTACATTCCATTTTGTATTTTTAATTTAGTTTTACTAGTTTCAGTTGAAATTTACCTTCTTCATTTTTAATTTTTAATTACTTTTTCTATTTTTTACATTCCATTTTGTATTTTTAATTTACTTTTACTACTTTTAGTTTTAATTTACCTTTTTTAATTTTACTTTAAAATTATTTTTTCTACTTTTACTTCTAATTTAGTATTTTTTCAATTTTACATTTAATTTACTTTTACTACTTGCATATTCAATTGACTTTCTACATTTTTAATTACTTTTCGATTATTTTTACTTTCAATTTTTAATTTTTAATTACTTTTTCTGTTTTTACTGTCAATTATTACTTTTAATTTACTTTTCTATTTTTACTTTTGAATTTACTTTTACTATTTTTAATTTTAATTTAGCTTCTTTTAGTTAAATTTAAATTACTTTTTCTATTCTTACTTTTAATTTACTTTTTAAATTTTTAGTTTTAGTTTACCTTTCCAATTTTACTTTTAAATTAATTTTTCTGTTTTTACTTTTAATTTAGTTTTTTTATTTTTACTTACAATTTTTACTCTTGAATTTACTTTTACTATTTTTAATTTTAATTTAGCTTTTTTAAGTTAAATTTAAATTACTTTTTCTATTCTTACTTTTAATTTACTTTTAAAATTTTTAGTTTTAGTTTACCTTTTCCAATTTTACTTTTAAATTAATTTTTCTATTTTTACTTTTAATTTACCTTTTCTATTTTACTATAAATTTTTACTTTTAATTTAGTTTTTCTATTTTTACTTACAATTTTTACACTTAAATTTACTTTTACTATTTTTAATTTTAATTTAGCTTTTTTAAGTTAAATTTAAATTACTTTTTCTGTTCTTACTTTTAATTTACTTTTAATATTTTCAGTTTTAGTTTACCTTTTCCAATTTTACTTTTAAATTAATTTTTCTATTTTTACTTTTAATTTACCTTTTCTATTTTTACTATAAATTTTTACTTTTAATTTAGTTTTTCTATTTTTACTTACAATTTTTACTCTTGAATTTACTTTTACTATTTTTAATTTTAATTTAGCTTTTTTAAGTTAAATTTAAATTAATTTTTCTGTTCTTACTTTAAATTTACTTTTGCTATTTTTAGTTTTATTTTACCTTCTCCAATTTTACTTTTAAACTACTTTTTCATTTTTTATTTTTAATTTAGTCTTATTTTCATTTCTTATATTTAATTTACTTTTACTACTTGCAGTTTTAATTTACCTTTTTCATTTTTAATTTTTAATTACTTTTCCTATTTTGACGTTCAATTTCTACTTTTTACTTATTTTCTCTATTGATACTTTTAATTTAACTTTTCTATTTTTACATTCACTTTACTTATCATTTTTTTCTCTTTTAATTTACTAATTTTCCGTTTTACGATTTTTTGCACAATCCGAACGTGTGTACTATTTTTAATCCTAATAGCAATTTATTGACTCTTTCCATATACATTTCGACGATATTCAATTCTGCGCTGTGTATATAAGTTTTCGATAGAAAACAGCAAAAATATTTGCTAAATATTTTTATTCCCTTTACAGAAAACAAAATACCTTTCGCATTTATTATCGAAAATCAATTATTTATTTTCGATAATTAATAAATTGTTTCTACTTTATTTTTTATTTATTTATTTTATTTTCCTAAAATGAAATTTTAATTTACTTGTAATGATTATCATTTTTATATTTTAAGACCTCTCTGCAAGTGTTTCGATTTATTGACAATATTTATTTATTTATTTTTATTGAATATTGACATTCTATTTGTTTCAAAGATTTGCTAATATTCGATTGTAATTTATCATTATTTTACTATTTCCTCCCTTAAATTAATTTTGATTTTAATTTTTAATTTTTAATTTATTAATTAAATATCATTCAAATCGACTTTCGACAATAGAATCGTCAACTATTATCAAAAATTAATTAAACCGAAGGTATATTTTATTATTTATTGTCAAGAGTTCAAGGGACTTATAAATTTTCCTCAATTCAAAATTATGAAATATATGACTGGTAATTAAAATTTAAATTCAAATTGATATATATATATATATATATATATATATATATATATATATATATATATTTATTTATTTATTTATTTATTTATTTAAATAGAAAGCAACATAAATACAAAACTTGATTATTCTGCAAAATCACTTTTCCACTGCAGAATCCCAGAGTGAGAATAAGACGGACTTAATAATTCAAATAATCAGTGTAGATGCATGTACCTGGCATTTGTATCTGAAGTTGCTGAAACTAATCTACATCGGAGGTTCGCATTATTAACTATAACTAACAATATTACAGAAATGAGGAAATTATTGTACTTCCCATACAGACGCATAAAGTGCGCGTCCATGTAATTTCATCCTTTACTATATTTTGAATATTTACAGTAATTTCAAATATTTACTTTATTAAATTCCCCAAGCATTATTTATTAAACATGCTCTATATAATATGTACTAATTATATATCTCGTACTAAATGATATTCTACGTATTTCTACGAATTTAAACAACTAAAATCATACTATTTTATTCAATTATTTATTATTAGTTGGAGAAATTTTTAGTATTTTAATTTTTAGTATATAAATTTTTTGTTTTAGTTTTGATTTGAAATTTGATTTCAAATTGTTTAATTTAATAATAATAATTTGAAATTTAATTTGAAGTTTTTTAATTAATTAATTAATTAATAATAATTAAAAATTTAATTTTTTAATTTCATAATAATAATTTGAAATTTAATTTGAAATTTTTTCATTTAATAATAATAATTTTTAATTTAATTTGAAATTTTTTCATTTAATAATAATAATTTTTAATTTAATTTTCTAACTTGATGCTTATTGTGGTTTTTATTATCTTGTTTTATTTTTATTATATTTTATGAAAAGTTTCGCTATTCTATTAAAAAGACCTACTTTTTTTTAAACTTGTTAAAATATTTATTTTACGGTATAAACTAATAATTCTTTTATTTAAAGTAATTTAGTTTCACACGAATTTCGTTTGTTGGTAAAAATAAAGAGAGAGAAAACTTTCAATCTCTCTCTCTCTTTTTTTTTTTTTTTTTGCTTTACATTCAATAAATTATCTCGAAAATTTCAATTAAACATGCGCAGAGAGTGAGAGGGAGAGATTAATCAATAAATTTTATAAAAGTTTCATTGTCACAAAAAGACGAAAATTTACTGTTCGCACACTGGAATGGTATTTCATGAATGTGAATTAAACTTTTCGGAAATATGGGACAGTTACCAAAATTCACTCTAAACCTAGCAAAATGCGGTTGGTTATGGGATGTAGAATTCTCTTTCCATATCAGCCAACAACCACATACTGAACATGTATTCGGCCGTTTTTTTCTGTGTGTATATATATATATTTGGGTGTACAATTCACATTGCGCAGACGAACGCTTTCCCATTGCGGTGGCCAAGTCGTTAATTTTCAATGTTGCACTTTCGAAATTCGACTAACGCTGCTTTGTTCAATGCCTACAAATTTTTTTTATCACCATTGCTCTGATTTTCGAAAAGTGCCACTTTTTTGCTTGTGAAAAAATATGTTGTCTTTTTTTTTAAATTTTGGATAATTTAATTGGTACTTTATGTTAGTGGAAATGACGAAAAAAGTCACTTTAATTCCTAAAAACTGTAATTTAAGTAGTTTAAGTAGTTTTTTGTGTGTTTAGATTATTATTAACTTTCCTCTAATAATAAATTATTACCTCTTCTATATTAGAACCTCTTCTATTCTTATTCATTTTTCAATAATAATAAATTATTACCCATTCTATAAAAAATATGTAGCTAAAATATGTTTCTAAAGTTTTGAACTTTCAAATGAACAACAATTTTTTTCACTTCTTCTAATTTTATTTCTTTACAAAAAATTATTGTGTTTAGATTGAAACAAACTAATTTTAAACTATAAATACGGTTTAATTTTAATTATTCTTTTTTTTTGGGACGTAATTTTCACAAATATTTTAAGTAAAAAAAAGTTTCGTTCATTTAAACGTTCGAAATTTTAGCTACATGCTAAAATTTCGAACGTTCAAATGAACGAAACTTTTTTTTCCACCTTAAATGTTTTTTAAAAATTACGGTCCAAAAAAGAAAAATAATTAAAATTAACCAATATTTAGTTTAGAATAAATTTGTTATATTCTAAATATATTTAATGTTTCTAAAGAAATGCAAATTAGAAGGAGTAAAAAATATGATTCATTTAAACGTTCGAAACTTTAGGAACATTATAAAAATTAATTATTAATTTTTCTATAGTAATAAATTATTACCTCTTCTATAACAATTAATTAACTAACTCTGAAGAATAATTAAATTCCATCTCATGGCAATTTATGAATTGAATTATTGAAGGAAAAAAATTGTTAACAAGTGAAAAAAATTGATCGTAATGGAATGATTAATTTTTTTTAGACACCTCTCTCTCTCTCTCTCTCTCTCTCTCTCTCTCTCTCTCTCTCTCTCTTAAATCTTGACTAACGGTCGAATAACGTGAGCCGTATATCGATTGAGTGTTTTCTTTTTAAACTTCTTTTTTTTCGGCCGCGATTTATTGTTGGTTTTGGTCTCAAAGCGATGGGAAAGCTTTCGAAAGCACAGAAAAGTCTGGACGCGATACACATTTAAGGCCTTTTAGTTTCCCTCTGCGACAAACGCGGTTAAAAGGCAAAAAAAACACCCCCACCCCCTCCCCCACCTCCTTTTCCCTTACCCTAGAAAATGGTAGATGAAAGACTCTCTATTTAGTCTACTTTTGTACCATCATTTTTCGTGTTCCTTTTTTTTTAATTCCCTACACTTTTTTTTTTATAAACATATCTTATTTTTCTTGTAATCATTTTTTACAAGGCCTTTAATTTTCCATTTATCTGAAAAGCGACTGTTTTCTGTCATTTTAGTATTTTTTCTTTAACAGTAATTAGCGTTTTTGATATATTTTGTGACTTAACCAAAAAAAAAAAAATCCGGGTCAACTTTGAAAAATTGTTTCCAAAAAAGCGAACGCTTTTTAATCTGTTTATTTTTTCACGCTGAATTTAAAGTCGTTTCTAGATTTTTCCTAGTGGGTCAAATTGAAAAACAGCGAATCGAAAATTTCGGAAAACAAAAAAAAAACTAGAGGTCACAATAATTATTAATAACATTGATTATTTTTTTTTTAATCCGAAATTTTAATTTTAAGAATCGAAAATTCAATGTTTAGAGTTTATTTTTTTTATGATCATATTTTTTTTAGAGGCGAGAAATGTATTAATAAATTCGTTGGTTATTTGAAAGTATTTCGTTGAGGAACTCGATACGGTGAACGAACGTGCTAAAGGATTTAAAGCTATCGGAAATAGAGGGGTGGGTGATGGTGAGGTGGTAAGGGGGAGGGAGAAAGAGAGAGAGAGGGGTGTACAGTGAAAACCTTATGTGGGGTAGTGGAATATGCTAGGAATAGCCAAACGCCGATAAAGGCACCTGGCGCTTATAACACAACCTTAAACTGTATGTAGAGTTGTAGGTATGTGTGTTTATGGAACTTCTCAACAGGTCATGCAAAGTCTCGCTTCTGAATGTCTTCTTATAAACATTACAATAAAAAGAAAGAAAAAAAAACACTGAATAACACTTATCTATTATTAGCAATCACATAATTTATTCCTCACTTTCTTTCATCAAGTTTCACAAGGGATTTTAAAAATTTATTTTAAATTATCAAAGTTGTTGATCTGGATCAGAAAAAAGTGGTGTTTTTTTTGGATTAATTTGTAAAAAAAAATGAATCTTAGAGGCTGAAAATAATTATTAGGGCGAAAAACATATTGTAAATAATTTCAATAAAAAACCTCATGAAACATAATTTTTTTCTAAAAATTGCAACTATTATAATTCATCCAAAAATCAATTATTTTTCTAGAATCATTTAATAAAATTATTATTTGAACAACTCGTATATAGTGAATGCCGAAATATTCCTAACAGCAGCTTGAATTACAATTCAAAATTTATTTCAATCAAAGTTGTCAAAATTTTCAATTTTTATGATCCCCAAGTTTTGAACGTTCAAATGAACGAAATATTTTTTATTGCAGATATTTTAATAAATTATAAATCATAAAAAAATTTATAAACTGAAATTTTACGTTTACAAACTTAGTAATTAATTTTTTGGATAGTGAAGCAGAATAATTGCAATAAAAATTTAATTTTTAGAAGAAATAAATAAAATTCGTTCATTTGAACGTTCAGAACTTTAGGTTCCTCAATTTTTTCAATTTTTAAAAATTATTTAATTATTAAAATTTAATATAATTAATTAATAAATAATAATAATAAATAATAATAATAATAAATTAATATAATTAATTTTTATTTATTTTATTTTAATTATTTTCGGAAGTAATAGTATATTTAACAAATTTTAGTTTCATATTTTCAAGAAACAATTTTACGAAATCTCTGAATTAATTTTCTTCAAAACTTTAATACAAAAAAATTAATAACTTATTACTATCTATTTTTCCCGAGGAATTAAAATTTCAAATAATTTCATAAAGAAACCTCATAAAATATAATTATTTCTTAAATTTACAACTGTAATTCATCCAAAAATCAATTATTTTTTTTAGAATTTTTGAATAAAATTATTGAAAAGCGAATAATAATTTAAAAAAAAATATAAAGTTATTAATAATGTTCCAATAAAACAAAATTGATAGATTTTTAAACTTTTGCTAACCTTAAATTTACGAGGAATTTAATTCAAAAACTCTTTTAAAATTAAATCAATTCCTAAAAATTTCCGTTTATAACGGTTAAAATATTTAATTATTTCTTAAAATGTTAACTGAAATTTTTTGTTAAATTAATTTCTATCAGAATTCAACTACGAGAATTGAATTATTTAAATAGAATAATTTTTGAAAATTCATAAAATGATATAATTTCGAAAAATATAATTATATTAATAGACAATTTTTAAAGAGAAAATAATGAAATTCTTTAAAATATAAAATTTTACAGAATTTTCAATTGCTCTAAATTGTTAAAATTATTATTGTGAATTCAAATACATTTTTCTTTAAAAAATTTTAATTAGTATTTTTCAAAAACCTAATTTTTTAAAAATTTCTAAATTAAATTTTTCGAATTCTAATAACTTTTGTGAAATAAGTATTTAACTAATTATTGTTCTTTATTTGCCTAAAAATTTGAACTGCAAGTATTCCAAAATTCAATAAATTTTCTAGAATTTTTGAATAATATTATTCAAAATTTAATAATTTAAACTATAAACTGAAACTATACTCTCAAAAGGTGAAATTAGTTAAAATATTTACTAAATTGAATTAGTAACTGACTTTTTGCTTTTGAATTATTTCGTTTTACTAAAAAACTAATGGAAATCATTATTTATTGGTAAAATTTACTAATTCAAAACCAAACAGTCAGTTGTTAATTCAAATTAGTAAACATTTTTATTAGTTAAAATTTACAGAGTGTTATTTTTAATACTTATTTTTAATTTTTTTTTAAAATTATTTTTACCAACAGGAAGAATTTAAAAATGTAAGAAAAAATTTAAAAATTAAATTTAAAAATTTTAAATGTAGGTACTTATTCGACTGAAAATAAATATTTACAAATATATTATATTTGGGTAACTAAAATTTACTTTTACTACTGAAATTAAACTATTTTGAATTCTAATTATTAGTCTGCTTCAAAATCACTTTTTACTTTTAGCTGGAAAATGGCAAAGAATTCCCGAAAAGGGCACCTGCCGAACTAAATTTTACAAAGACTTGAAATATTCTCTTCTTTTTAAATTACAAGACAAACGAGAAAAACATTTTTCTTAACATCGGCCCTTAAAAAAAATTCTTCTACCTTTTAATTGCCAAGGACAGTTTGCATCTGATTTTTCTTTTAAATTCAAATAAATTCTTCTATTTCTCGATAGAAAGTTGAATAAAATTTCATTAAAAGTATAATTTACAAATTTACAATGCAGATAGATTTAAATATACACTGACAAAACATTATATTTAATTTAAATAGAAAAATAATTTTAAGTGATTTAGTTTCATTGAAATTAGTTTCTAAGCTTAATTCCAATATACAGAAAATATTTACTGCTTTGATTAGAAAATAATTTTTGTTTCAATAATTATGTTTAATTCAAACATATTTTCTGTTTTGGTTCAAACAAAAAATATATTTAAAAATTTGATGTTTGATTCAAACTTAAAAGTTGATAATAAATGATTTAAAATCAACTATTAATTGTGTTTGAATTAAATATATATTATTTCTATGAATGAATAAAAAAATGTGTTTAAATTAAACTTAAATTTGTTTGGCTGTATAGCAAATATATTTTAAATTTGATTGAAATAAAATATGTTTGAATAAAAAAAATCGTTTTCTCAGTGTATGACTATATGAATTACTTAAATAAATAAAGAAATTAAATAGATAAATACAGGAATTACCAAAAAATGGGAAAAATTGTTAAATAGAATTACACTCTCCCTTCCATGTATTCAGTCCAGTGAGCTAGATAAGTCGAGATGAAAAGAAATGTGTTCAATTTGTGAATGAAAAAAGTGTAAAGAAGTTTTTTTTTATTTAATCTTAACTACAAGCGCCTCGTCATTAATTATGTAAGAAAGAAGAGAAAGAGAACTGGAACATGTGAATTTTTTATATTCAAGTTTGTTGGTATTATTCGCGTTCTGAATAGGGAGGACGGTGGTATAAGTTTTTATATTGCAAATATATATATATATATATATATATATATATATATATATATAAATTCCCGCCTCTTTCGTCTTTCCCTCAAGCGCCACTTATGTCCTTCTAAAACATGCATCGTCCAATCAATTTGGCCTTGCATCTTTTATTTCAAGTCGATGCTCGCGAGAAACGGACTTTTCTTCATGAAAAACTTTTTTTTTCTTTTCATATTGCACGAGGTAAACTGACTTTTATGTTTGACTCGTGTTATGATTTTGAAGAATTCTCATATACAGTGGAGATTGAAAAAAATACTATTTTCGAATGATGAAAATAGTTTTTCACTTTTTTTTTCGATATTTAAAAATATTATTTCAGCTTTCGCGAAATATTCCCAACAAATTGAGTAAATGATTTTATTTCTTGTAAACTAGTCATCTTTCTTATTTATTTACTTTCTAAAATTTATTTACTTCCAAAAATTAATGTACTTTTTTAAATTTATAAAATCAGTTTTTGATGAATGGAACGTAAAATTTTATATTCGTAAAGTTTCTAAAGTTCAATATTGAACGACAATATTTTTTTACTTCTTCTAAATTGTATTCTTTTTACAGAAAAATTATTTTTCAGATTAAAACAAATTAATTTTAAACTGAATATTGTTTAATTTCAATTATCTTTCATTTTTCGGTAGTCATTTTCAAAAAAAAACTTAAGTTAAAAAAATATTTCGTTCATTGCTAAAGTTGCGAACGTTCAATTGAATGACAATATTTTTTACTTCTTCTAAATTGTATTTTATTTACAGAAAAATTATCTTTGAGATTAAAACAAATTAATTTGAAACTAAATAATGTTTAATTTCAATTATCTTTCAATTTTTGGCAGTAGTTAAAAAAAAACTTAAGTAGAAAAAAAATTTCGTTCATTTGAACTTTTACAACTTTAGCCCCTTAAATTTTCGGAATTTTCAATTCAACCTTATTTTAATTCTTTGATTTGAAAAATAAAGAATGAATATTACAAAAGTGATATCGAGTTCAACGTGTAAATTATGAAATAAAAAAATCATAATTTAGAGAAACTTTCATTAAATTTCATTTCTTTGTTGAATAAAATTGAAGAGAAAATTTAACTATTGTCAGTTGGCCATGAACGTTTTCCTGTCACTCTCGTATAGTGTAATTAAACTTTGCCAAATATCTCGTAAAAGTACTTATCGCACACTATGTATAATATAATATAATATAACATAGTTCGAAACTTTAGATATCTTTATTCATGAATACTAACTTTTAATATATGTAAAGCATTGTATTATTTTCCACCAGTTATACCAAAAGAATCGTAATTTGTTTCTAAACTGTTTTCATTCGTCAGGCAGAACAACTTTATTAATTCGCAATTATCATATTTCGAACATTAAGGCCAGTAATTAATTTTTAATCTCTTCCAACCTCATGCAAATTTTTCTAAATTAAAAACTAAATCTTAACCATAAACATGTGCTACATTTTTCACTATAATTTCATTTTAATACTGGAATTTAATTGCCTTAATTTAATTAAATTTTTTTAATTTAACCTGAATTTAATTTAATCTTTTTAATTTAATTTAATTTAATCTTTTTAATTTAATTTAATACTAGAATATTTTAATTATATAAAATATTAAAATTGAAAAACTTGGTTCAAAATTTTAGGAAAATTAATTTATTTGTAAAGACTATTGTGTTTCGAATTTATATTGTCACTATAGAATTGTGTTTATAAGAAACGATGATTTATGACGCCAATATGTTTCACTTATATATCATTTATACCTTTTTGTTTCAGGTACGTACACCGTGTGTAAAGTTTCTTGTCGCTCGTTGAATGGACGTTGACGAAAGATTGTATCAACGGGTAAGAACAGTATGCACTCTGCAGTCTTTTATCATAATTACTTAATTGCCATTAAAATACAAGCTCTCACGCAAAAATCTCTTTGGGAGATTGCAAAAATTCTTTCGATTCTCGATAATACAGAAAAAGAAAGTCGAGCAAAAAATTAACTGCAATTTCACATCAATGTAATGATCTGATCATTCTTATACACAGTATAATTATTACCGTATAATAACTACCGTATAATTCTAAAACTACGATAACATTCGATTTTCCAAAAAAAAGACAAATTTTCCCAAAGAAAATTAGCAAAATCGGATTTTTTCTTTCAATAACAATAGTTTTGTTTTTAATTAAAGGTGGATTAAATTTCAACAACAATTTTATTTGTTTATTACTTTTATTTTTTACTTCTATCTTTTCCAACACAATTTATTTTCTTTTCTTTTACTAAAAGCAAAAATATATTATTTAGTAAATATTTTTTTCTGCCTGCAATTAAATTATTAATGTGGGAAATTTCTTCTTCACAATTACTATTGTATTCCACATATATGGAAGAGGTCGATTAGAAAATAAAATGCAAACGATGTGTGCGCGGGATTCCAATAAAATTCATAAAGTGTATTGAACTCTAATTTGTAGAATAAAAAAAAAGGAAATCTCTTTGCGTTTCCTTCATTAAATGAATTCCGCACAAGTGTCCAGCACCTGCGACTAATTTTAATATTTCATTCCTTATTATTTTTCCCATTGGGAGCATACCTTGAAATCGATATTCCCTTAACTGAAATTAATCAAAAATGCTCTGATCTCGGAAAGTATTCTAATTTTTTTTTTCCTTTCTTTTCAAGTGCGGTAAAATTATGTAGCTTGATATTGAGTATTGTGGGTAGGAAAGGGAGATGGAATGGGGAATATTTAATTTTAGGGGGAAAATGTGGAGGAATAAAAAGTTACGAAATGAGGTGATGGTTTTCTTTTTTCAAAGTTTTGTGACAGTAAATGCTTTTAATGTTTTATTTTTATTAATATTATCTTTTTTTATTTTCATTATTTTTATTACCTATTTTACATTACCTATATTTTAAATTCTTAAATTTAATTTATAATTTAATTTTTTTTTATTTTTACATTCTTACTGTATAAAAATAATTTTTAAACAAACTAAAAATAAGTATCCAAAATAAAACTCTCTAAATTTTAACTAATAAAAATGTTTACTAATTTGAATTAACAACTGACATAAACATAAAATTATATTATAATAATCGACATAATCTGTCCTCACCTGAAGTTATCGTTGTTTTATTACAATGTTTTGTTTCATAGTTTAAATTATTAAATTTTGAATAATATTACTCAAAAATTCTAGAAAATTTATTGAATTTTGGAAAACTTGCAGTTCAAATTTTTTAGTACTTCGAATTTTTAGGCAAATAAAAAGCAATAATTATTTAAATACTTATTTTACAAAAGTTATTAGAATTCGAAAAATTTAATTTGGAAATTTTTAAAAAATTAGGTTTTCGAAAAATACTAATTAAATTTTTTTAAAGAAAAATGTATTTGAATTCACAATAATAATTTTAACAAATTGGAGCAATTGGAAATTCTGTAAAATTTTATATTTTAAAGAATTTCATTATTTCCTCTTTAAAAATTGTATATTAATATAATTATATTTTTCGAAATTATATCATTTTATGAATTTGCAAAAATTATTCTATTTAAATAATTCAATTCTCGTAGTTGAATTCTGATAGGAATTGATTTAACAAAAAATTTCAGTTAACATTTTAAGAAATAATTAAATATTTTAACCGTTATAAACGGAAATTTTTAGGAATTGATTTAATTTTAAAAGAGTTTTTGAATTAAATTCCTCGTAAATTTAAGGGAAGCAAAAAGTTTAAAAATCTATCAATTTTGTTTTATGGAACATTATTAATAACTTTATATTTCTTTAAAAATTATTATTAGTTTTTCAATAATTTTATTCAAAAATTCTAAAATAAAATTGAATTTTGGATGAATTACAGTTGCAAATTTTGGAAAAAATTATATTTCATAAGGGTTGTTATTGAAGGTATTTGAAATTTTAATTCCTCGGGAAAAATAGATAGGAATAAGTTTTTAAGATTTCGTTTAAAAAAAGACCGTATTGAAAAATTATATTTTTTAAGAAATGAAGGATTTGCATTGAATTTGGAAAAGCAAATTTTGAAAGTGAAAATGGAGAAGAAAATTTTACTCGCGCTTGCGAACGTTTTGGTTTTATAGTTTGAAATATTCGTCTCAGTAGTAAAAGTGATTGACAGACGAGCTGAAAAAATTCTAATATTCTTGATTTTGTGTATTACTAGAAAAAAGAAATTAAGACTACATTCTTTTAAGTAGTAAAGCTGAAAAAATGCTAATATTCCTGATTTTGTATTATATTAAAAAAATATTTTGAGACTACATTCTGTTAAGTAGTATAAGTAAATTTCAGTCAGACATGCATAGAATATTTTTAATTTTTAACTCACAGCTTCTTTCATATTTAATATTTTTTAATTTTCGTCTCAATCGAAAAGAGATTTTTAGTCACACTAAAGACTAGAATTAGAAACAATTCGATCTAAGTAGTATGAGTAAATTTTAGTCAGACAATCCGTAAAATATTTGTAACTTTCCTGCAAAAAGTAAAAAGTAATTTTGAAGCTAAGGATGAGAATTAAAAATAATTTCCTTTCAGTAGTAGAAGTAAATTTTAATCAGCGAAAGATCACATTTGCGGAATATTCGTCTAAGTAGTAAAAGTGGTTAAGAGACGAGCAGAAAATAATTCCAATATTCGAATATAAGTAGTAACAGTGACTCTTATACATACACAGGAAAAGAGAGGTGTTATTTTAAAACTAAAAGTAGTGTTAAAACTACACGCAACATTTTAAACCGACGCTGTGTGGTTTTAACACTACATTGGTGTTAAAATAACAATAGAGACTGTTAAATTAACACTACACACAAAAAAAAATATGGTTAATTTGACTACTTTTTTACTATTTCCTGTAGTTCCTATAGGCGCCCGTAACATTATTTACTAAAATGAACTATGACAGAATAGTTAGTCTAACTGTAAAATGTAGTAATAAATACCATTTTTACAGTAAATTTAACTACTAAAACAGTTATCTTAACTATTTGTTGTTAGTCATACCAACTGCTTCATTTAGTTGCAGTAACTAAATTTTTATAGTTCCTATAGGCGCCCGTAACAAATTATAGATGTAACAACTGTAAAAAATAATTAAATTAACTATTTAAAGTAGTAAAATGAAATTATTTATTTGTTTTTTATTATTATTGAGTTCCATTTTTTTTATATTTTCTCTTACCTATTTTTGTTCATATATAATTTATATATTAAATTCTTATATACCTAACAGAGAAAAATCCCCAAACGCCGGGGATTGAACGCACGACCCTAACATTCGCAAACCGATAACCTAACCACCTAACCACGCTCACACGCTACGATGAATCGCATTATACCTGAGGACATTCTTCTTATATTCAGTCATAGTAACTACTCTGTTTAGTTGCAGTAACTAATTTTTGAAGCTCAAGGACTTGGTTGAAATATATTTCAAGTATATATGATTTTAAGTGACTCAACAATGGAGCAGTAGTTAAAAGTACTGTTGAAAATAGTTATTTTCAGAATTTCTGTAGTAAAATTATCCATTTTTTACTAGTTATAAAAAAATTAAACTTACTATTTTCATATAGTAAAAATAATATAAAAAATGTTACTTTTATGACTTTTGTAGTTATAAAAATAAATGTTTTTCACCACCATAGAAATAAATTATCAAAAGCTAGTAAGAATTGGTTCTTTTAACTACATTAAACATAAAAATAACAAATTCCAGCGGTTGTTTTTACTCTTTGGAACAGTATGTTTTAATTTAATTTGCAAATAGCAAAAAATGGATATTTATACTACAGAAATTCCGAAAGTAACTATTTTTAACAGTACTTTTAACTACTGCACTATTGTTGAGTTATTCACAATCATAACGTTTAGTAGTAATTTTAACTACATAAAACCAACTATTTAATTTTAGTTCTACCAACTATGGAAGTTTAGTTAAAATGCTGCTGAATATGGTAGTTTTAACTACATTTTTTTAACTGCACATATGTGGATGTTTTTACCACTCACGTTTTTTCTCTGTAGAAAAAAATGATCTTTTCAACTGCATAAATAGTAAAAATAACTATTTTCAACGATTGAATTTACTACATGAAAACAGTTAATTTCTTTCTTTCTCTGAAACTAATAAGAAATAGTTGTTTTAACTACATAAATCATAAAAATAACAACTTTCAGAGGTTGAATTTACTATATAAAAACAGTAAGTTTCATTTTGTTTGCACCCACGTGAAACGATTCTACGGAAGCGTTCTACGGAAATTACGTACGGAAATTCCGTATGGAATTCCGTAAAGAATTCCGTAAACATTTCCGTACGGAAATTTTGCAAATATTCCACATTGTATATTTTTGTAGAGTTTTCGATAACTTTTAAAAAATTGTTACCAATTCTAATTTGATTTGGTACCAGTTAAACAGTTTTCTAACATCGAAGGATTTTTTTCGTGTAAAATTGATTAAAAAATTGAAAATTAAAAAATATAATAATAGGGAAATAGTATTAATACTAATTATTATTCTTATATTTTTTTAATTTTCAATTTTTTTATTAATTTTACACGAAAAAAATCCTTATATTTTTTTAGACCAGTTTAACAGTTTTCTAGCATTAAAGAATTTTTTTCGTACAAAATTGATACAAAAATTAAAAATTAAAAAAATATAAGAATAATTACTATTAATATTATTTCCCTATTATTATATTTTTTAATTTTCAATTTTTTAATCAATTTTACACGAAAAAAATCCTTCGATGATAGAAAACTGTTTAACTGGTACCAAATCAAATTAGAATTGGTAACAATTTTTTAAAAGTTATCGAAAACTCTACAAAAATATACAATGTGGAATATTTGCAAAATTTCCGTACGGAAATGTTTACGGAATTCTTTACGGAATTCCATACGGAATTTCCGTAGAACGCTTTCCGTAGAATCGTTTCACGTGGGCAACTAATGCAAAATACTTTTTTTAACTAGCACAATAGTAAAATTAACTTTTTTAACAGTAGTTTTTACTGCAGTATTATTGTTGAGTCATTTGCTACCATCTATTAGTTATCTCAACTACGTGAAGTAGTAATTTTAACTACATAAAACCATTTACTTAATTTTGGTTCCAATAACTGAGGAAGTGTAGTTAAAATGCTGCTGAATATGGTAGTTTTAACTACTTTTTTTCTAACTACACATATGTGGATGTTTTTACCACTCACGTTTTTTCTCTGTAGAAAAAAATTATCTTTTCAACTGCATAAATAGTAAAAATAACTATTTTCAACAATTGAATTTACTACATGAAAACAGTAAATTTCTTTCTTTCTCTGCAACTAATAAGAAATAGTTGTTTTAACTACATGTGACGCGATCTGAAGAAAGGGACCTTAGAAGCAAATTACTTTAAGGTTATGTTAGCTTTACTTTTTTTTGGTTTGAATGTTTCTTTTTACTTATTGAAAATTAAAATCAGTGTTTATTAATTATTTTAGTTATAAAGAAGATTTAAAAATTAATGATTTTTATGGACAGTTCATTCTTTTATTGTATTTTCCTTTAAAAAATTGCAATCATAACCTATAATTGTTTGCTTCTAAGGTCCCTTTCTTCGGATCGCGTCACACATAAATCATAAAAATAACAACTTTCAGAGGTTGAATTTACTATATAAAAACAGTAAGTTTCATTTTGTTTGCAACTAATGCAAAATAGTTTTTTTTACTAGTACAATAGTAAAATTAACTTTTTTAACAGTAGTTTTTACTACAGTATTATTGTTGAGTCATTTACTACCATCTATTAGTTATATCTCAACTACGTGAAGTAGTAATTTTAACTACATAAAACCAACTACTTAGTTTTGGTTCCAATAACTGAGGAAGTGTAGTTAAAATGCTGCTGAATATGGTAGTTTTAACTACTTTTTTTCTAACTACACATATGTGGTTGTTTTTACCATTCGCATTTTTTTTATGTGTAGAGGGTGCTAAATTAATATACATTTTAAATAAGGTTAAAATAACACTAAAATTGTGTTAAAACCACATAATCGGAAAACTACACTCAACACATAATTTAACACTTATTTTTTTCTATGATACTGAATTAAAAAAAAAATTTAAGTAGTTCAAGTAAATTTGTCTCAGTTTGACATCAACATTCTTAATTTGTTTTCTGGCTCAATTTAAAATCTTCTAAATTATTTAATTACATATCTTTGGAAAAAACTGAAATGATCAAGAAAAAATTTTAATTAATTACCAGCGCAAAGAGTGGATGAAGGTGAAAAGTGTATTGGATTTGGTGTAAAACCGATTGGAAGGGTACATTAACGTCAAAGTCTGATAAGAGAGAGAGAAAGAGAGAGAGAGAGTGTGGTATCAGGATTTGGTATTATCACAAGAGCTTGAATGATCTGATGAGATGAGAGGCAGTAACGGTAGAAGGAGCAAACCAATATATCTCGATGGAGAGGAATGATAGTGGTTACAAGCCAAGAGAGAGAGAGAGAGTGAGAGAGAGTGTAGAGGTTGGGAAACTTGGTGCGTCGCTGCAGCACCAAACCAAGAGTTAAAGCAAACAGAGGCTTACTCGCCCCGCTGCATTCATAATCGTTGGTTCAGATCTGACGCCATGTGTACCTTAGGGGTGCCACGGATGGGAATTGCGGCTCTCTCTCTCTCTCTCTTATGCCAAGGCAATGCTTGGTTGGTTTAAGTGGCCGACGATAAGATAATGTCCGCGAGGACTCGCTACTGAGTAAGGGCAATTAATTAGGGGTTCTTGGAGAGGCGCCCTTGGGTAAACAGGGACGAGAAATTAAAAGCTATTTGTCACGAGCACTAAATGCGCTGGTGAGGGGAACTCTTGAATTAAGATTATAGCGATACACATCTAGCGAAATGCAGCAAAACTTTTTCTTACCCTTTTTTACTTTCACTTCCTCCTTCCTTCCTTCCTTCTTTTCTCTACTTTCTTGACTTTTTACTATCATCTCCTTTCTTTTCTCCTTTCGACTTTCATTTACTTTTATTTTCCCTCGTCTTTCATCTTTTCTTTTGAAAATTAAACTCTAATTAAATGTTCTAAAATTGCAGTTAAATTAAAATCATTTCTTTCTACTTTGAGAAAATTTTTCAGGAATTATAAATAAAACTCTGATCTTAACGATCACTACGAATTGACTTTGAGATGCAAAGACAACATTTTTTTTTAATAATGATATAATAACGATTCTATCACTCGGTTTCCAAATTAATTATGTGTTGAAGTTATCGATCAATCCGAGTCAAGTAAATGGAAAAAATTAAAACAATTCCTTTAACGTTTTCAACAGCAAAGCTGCCGTAAAAAATTGCGAAAAAAAGAGTAAATTACAAATACATATTTAAAAGAAAGAAATGAATGGAGGAAACGTCCTCATCACATCGTATACGAGTGTCTAATCGTATACGATGTGATGAGGACGTTTCCTCCATTCATTTCTTTCTTTTAAATATGTATTTGTAATTTACCCTTTTTTTCGCAATTTTTTACGTTTCTGAAGAGGGCAGCTTTGCTGTTGAAAACGTTAAAGGAATTGTTTTAATTTTATCCATTTACTTCACTCGGAGTGATCGATAACTTCAACACATAATTAATTTTTTTTTTAATATTATTTTATTTAATATTTGTTTTATTTAATTTCGAGTTTCTAGGCCATAAATTTATTACCTTCACAGAAAGAAATATTTGTTAAATTTGTTGCGTGTAGTTTTCAGCTAGTGTTGTTTTAACAAAATTTTGGTGTTATTTTAACCCCATGAAAAATGTATAACAATACTCTCTAAAAATAAGAATAATAATAATAATACCCTCTAGTGTTAATTTAACACAATCTAGCGTTATTTTAACATCAATGTAGTGTTAAAAACACACACTGTCGGCAGGGCTTGGATTGTGTGACTTTTTCGACTTTTTTCAACATTTCTAAAGAAATGTGCCTTTTTTCGACTTTTTAGAGATTTTTTTAATAAAATGCGACTCAAATTTAAAAAATTTCCAGAAAATGAAAGTTAAAGGAAAATGCTTTAGTCAAAAAAAATGTTCTGTTAAGTTTATTTACAGATTTCTTTAAAATGTTAAAAAAAAACATCAATAACTTCTTTTTTAAATAAATATTTAGTTATTATTTTTCTATAAGAATTAAAATTCTTAAAAAGAATCAAAATTCTTCAAAAGAATTAAAATTCTTAAAAAGAATCAAAATTCTTCAAAAGAATCAAAATTCTTCAAAAGAATCAAATTCAAACCTTTTTGAAATTAAACTACTTATAAAAAATTGCTAAAAAACATGCAGAAATCGATCGACTCGTAGCAATTGATTTCTTCATGTTTTATAATAATTAAAGATGACCGAGTGATAAAATCATTATTTTATATTATAAGATTTAAAAAAAAAGAATTTGAAAAAACTTGAATATCTAGGATGAATTTTTTTATTTATAAAGATAATTAAAATTTTAACAATAATTTTATTAAAATTCTTTGCAAATAATTGAATTTCAGAGAAGAGTTTTATTATTTATAAGGAAAATTGAAATTTTGAACAGATTTTTTTTATAATGTTTAATAGTAATTAAATTTTAAACAAGAATTTTCATATTTTTAAAAATAGTTGAAATTGTGGGGAGAATTTAAAAAAATTTTGAAAATAATTGAATTTCTGCGATGAATTTTCTTATTTTTTGAGATAATTAAATTGTGCAAAGAATTTTATCAGAACTTTTGAAAATAAATGTATAACTAGGATTAATTTTATTATTTATAAAGATAATTACAAATGTACAGAAATAAATAAATAAATAATTGAAATTCTGACAAGAATTTTATTAAAATTCTTTGAGAATAATTGAATTACAGAGAAGAATTTTATTATTTATAAAGATAATTGAATTTTTGAACAGATTTTTTTTTTAAATGTTT